>CM023453.1:135397494-135997494 GCA_013339765.2 Haemaphysalis longicornis | reverse complement strand
GCGACAGCCTCGAGGACAGTGATTAAAGTGACAGGGTGGCATGCTAATGATTTCCTGGCGATAATGGCCACACCTCCTAAAGAGTGCGTGCAGCCAACCCTGTCCTTTCTGAATACCATGTACCTATTTAAGAAATCTGTTTGTTTAGAGTTGAGGTGGGTTTCCTGGAGACACATAATACGTGGCTGACAGGCATGCAGAATCTCATACACATCGTCAAGATTTTTAGGGAGGCCTCTGCAGTTCCATTGGATGATATTTTCTGTTCCCGTTATGTAAATTTAGGAATGACTGGAATGTGTGTGTTCGTGTGTGTTCATGTGTCGTCTTTCGGGGCTGTTACTCTTGGATTGGGCTTTTTGGGCCTTTCTGCAGGTTTGGAAGTCGGTGGCCGCTCCTTGCGCTGCGTTGCAGGCAGGAACGGCACAACATCCATCTCGTCGTCGGATGTCCGAGGGGTGCTCGCCGGACCGTGCCCCCCGGACTTGGTCCCCCGGACTTGGCCCCTTTTCGGGAGCCCTTCGTTTGAGCCGCCACCGTCGGGGGCGCCAGAGGTGGCACAGGCGGTGCGGTGGGAGCCGGTGCGGGGTCCGTGGTGTCCATCACCTCGGTACCCTCCAACGCACTGGAGGACGGGGAGACAGAGGCGGGAGCGGCACCGGTCCCGACAGGAGTGGTTTGCGCAACAACCGCTGCTGCATCAGCAAGCGGCGTGGTGCCGGGTTAGGCTGCGTGAGGCAACCCAGCGGGGGGTGGGGGCGGGACCAGGTCAGACTCGCTGAACTGGGTCCCTGTGGACACCAGACGCCGCTCCACCCCCCGGCGAGCCGCGTCAGCGTACCTCTCCAGGGGGAAAGAGGCGAACCTCTTTCTCGCCTCAGGGAAGGTGATGTTCTTGGTTACCTTGATGTTGATTATCTTTTTTTCGAGTTGGAACTTTTCGCACTTGCGGGAGTACGCTGCATGCGGTCCCCCGCAGTTTACACAAGTGAGGGTATCGGATTGGCAGTTGTCACTAGGATGATCGTGCGCCGCGCATTTCGCACACGTCGTTCGGCCACGGCAAGAGTTCGTACCGTGCCCGAACCGCTGGAACTTAAAACAGCGCCGCGGGTTCGGGATGTACGGACGTATTGAGCACCGGATAAAACCAGCATATATATGTTGTGGGGAGAACTGCGCGGTCAAAGGTCAAGATGATGTGCTTCGTGGGAATCTCCTTGTCGTCTCTACGGAAAGTGATGCGTCTCACGGCAGTGACGCCCTGATCCTTCAAGCCGGCAAGGAGATCCGCATCGGTTTCGTTCAGGAGGTCTGTCTCGGACATCACACCCTGCGAGCTGTTGAGGCTTCGATGGGGTGTGACCCGTATGTCAAGATCAGCCAGTCTAGTCTGAGCTAGAAGCTTTGCAGACTGCTGCTTGTCATTTATTTCAATTAGGAGTTCACCAGACCTTTGTTTTTTGCATTTATACGATTTTCCTACTATGGCTTCACGATACTTGGCGATCAAGAAGACTGACTGAGATGCAAGAGGGTGGGTTGGATTGAGGGATTCCATCACAAGAAATCGAGAAAAATGGTTCGGTTCAGGAATGGTTAACGACGGCAACGGTGGAAAGGAAACTTCGGTGCGGCCCCTTTTCGGGGGCCGATCACGTCTGGGGGGGTTTGGAAAATGCAGGGTTTGGAAAAGCAGGGAGACGGGGGTACTTTCTCCTTTGACCTTACCCTGGTAGTCAAAGAGGGTCCTGGAGCTCCTGCCTGGTAGACAGGCAGGGAGCCCATCGGCCGGAGCTTGACCAAGGCTCCGACGGCCACCGTTTACGGCTTCTACCCTTCACCTTTGAACACCTCGCCACGGTTGGACACGGCTTATGTTGGGAGCTCGGGGTCCGCGGTGTCGCTGCTCACCGTCACCAATATTACTCAAGGTGCCCCGTGCGGGGGTCTGTAGAAATCTGGGAGGCGTACCAGACGTCCAGAGCGTGTCGTGAAAGGAGCGGGCTGCGACGTCGGCGGCTGTGGAAGGGTGCCTTTGGAAGGAGTGGCGCTACCCGGTTCGTTCGCAGCGATGTATGCGGGCTTGAGTCGGTCAATAGAGACTGGGACGTCGTTCCCGTGCAGGTGCAGTGTGAAGTTCTTGTCGTCGCGACGAACGACTAGGTGGGGTCCGCTATAGGGTGGCTGGAAAGGCCGGCGGACGGTGTCGTCGCGGAGGAAAGCGTGCGTGCACGATGCCAGCTCCTTGAACACAAAAGGTGTAGGCTTGCTGTGTTGGGCTGCAGGTGACGGGCGTAAGGTGGCGATTGGTGCGTTGGAGGCCGGGCGACGAAGTCGGTGGGGTCTGACGGCATAGTGCTGGGATGGCAGAGAGCTGCGAGAAATTCACCTGGGAGACGGAGTGGTTCCCCGTAGACGAGCTCTGCTGGTGTAGCGTGGATGTCCGGCTTGAAGGTGGCGCGAAGACCGAGGATGACGGCAGGGATGGCCTCGAGCCAGGTCGAGTCCGGGTGGCACATAATGGCTGCCTTGAACTGTCGGTGGAAACGCTCGATCATGCCGTTGGCGCAGGGGTGGTAACTGGTGGTTATCAAGCGTTCAAAACCGATAGTCAGCCCGAGGAGCCTGAATAGGTGCGATTCGAACTGTCGTCCTTGGTCGGTGGTTACACGGCAGGGGGCGCCGAAACGAGCAATCCAACCAGTGAAGAAGGCCGAGGCGACGTCTTCTGCGGTGATTCCCTCGAGGGGCAATGCCTCGGGCCATCGAGTGTATCGGTCGATGGCGGTGAGACAGTAGTGGTAGGGTCCAGCCTGGGGAAAGGGTCCTATGATGTCGAGGTGAACGTGCTCGAACCGACCAGAGGGCTGAGGGAATGTTCCGAGTGGGGACGTGACGTACCTGTTGATTTTGGCACGTTGGCAGTGAATGCAGGAGCGCGCCCACGTGCGACAATCGCGCTGCATAGAGGGCCAGACATAGCGGTCAGCTACGAGACGTGTAGAGACGCGTATGCCGGGATGGCTGAGGTTGTGGAGCTGGTTGAAAATACCACGGCGATGGGACAGGGGCACATGGGGCCGGCTTCGTCCTGTCGACGTGTCGCAACAGATTGAGGTTGCCGACCCTGGAATGGGGACTTCTTGTAGCTGTAGTGAGGACGTGCCCTTGAGGAGTTCCTGCAGTTCGGCATCCGTGGTCTGAGCCTCGGCGAGGACGTCCGCTGTTATCTGCGCCGAGCTGATGGTGGCTACACGTGAAAGCGCGTCGGCGACCACGTTGTCTTTCCCCGCTGGACGGTGGTGAACTGTGCGATGAATGAGAGTTGGTTCTGCTGAACAGGCGGGAGTTGGTCGCGACTTTTTGAGAAGGCGTAGGTGAGAGGCTTGTGGGCGGTATAGATGGTGCAGTTCTGTGCTTCGAGAATATGGCGAAACTTGCACTGCTTCGTATATCGCCAGAAGTTCTCTGTAGTAGGCTGGCAATTTGGTCGGGGCGGTGGTCGTGGTTTCGTCAGTGGAACTGGCTACTGAAGGGGTCGTTTTCGGGGTTGCGAGTTTCTTCGAGAAGAAAGCCAAGGGATGCTAGGTGTTGTCCACGCGTTGCATGAGGGCGGCGCCGATGGCGAAACTAGATGCGTCCGTGAAGAGTCCCAAGGGAGCGTCTGGCACAGGGTGGGTGAGGAGCGTGGCGGTGCAGAGGGCGGCTTCGCATTCTTCAAAGGTTTTCGCTAACGTTGGTGTCCACGTGAAGGGTTGGTTTCCTCGTAGCCCAGCCAAAGCATCGTGGAGGTGAGCCTGGTGTTCGGATGCGTGTGGCAAAAAACACCTGTAGAAGTTCAGCATGCCGAGGAAACGGCGAAGGTCTTTAGCGGTGGTTTGTCGAGGGTAATTTTGCAGGTCCGAGATGCGTTGGGGCAAGGGCCGAATGCCCTCAGACGAAACTTCGTGGCCAAGGAAATGGGACGATGGAAGTGCCTAGCGTGCTTTTTTGGATATTGACGAGTAGACTGTGGTCATCGAGGCGTTCGAACAGCAGGCGAAGGTACCTGTGGTGGTCTTCGGTGTCGCGGGAAAATACCAGTACGTCGTCAAGGTAAACGAAACAGAAGTCGAGGCCACGAACGACATCGTCGATGAAGCGCTGAAAGGTTTGTCCAGCGTTCCGCAGGCCGAAGCTTATGAAGGGAAACTCGAACAACCCAAAGGGCGTGATGATAACGGTTTTCGGGACATCATCCAAATTCACGGGTATCTGTGTGTAGGCCTTCACCAAGTCTAGCACGGAGAACACGTGGCAGCCATGAATGTGATGGGCGAAGTCCTGTATGTGGCGGACGGGGTACCTGTTCGAGATGGTGCGAGCGTTTAGGGCGCGGTAGTCCCCACAGGGCCGCCAGCCTTCGGTCTTCTTCGGGACAAGGTGGAGTGGTGAAGCCCATGGACTGTCAGAGGGGCGGGCGGGTCCTTCGCGGAGCATGGCCTCGAACTCTGCTTTGCCTATGCGCATGCGGTCCAGGGCAAGGCGACGGGCACGGCAGAAGACTGGGGGACCTGAAGTAGTCTGGATGTAGTGCACGGTGGTGTGCTGTACTTTGCGTGGCAGTCCGCTGGGGCGCGTCAAACCGGGAAATTCGGCGAGGATGGCATGGTACGGCGAGGGATTGTCAATGCTGAGCACCTTGATGCTTGGCTGTTGGGCGGTCGTTCGCTGGCCTGGTGTGGAGTGTCCCGTTGTCGCGTCGATTAGATGGACGTTGCGGCAGTCCGGAAGGAGGTTGTAGTAAGCCACAAAGTCTGAGTCGATGATTGGCTCGGTGACGTCAGCGATGACAAAGTTCCAGTGAAAGTCGCGGCATAGGTTCTTGAGCTGGTTGAGCATGCGCAGCGAGCCGTACGTCTTGATTGTGGACTGGTTCGCCGCGCTGAGCTCGAAAGATGTCGGCGGACAAGGGCCTTGAAGGTGGTGTCGCGGGTAGCAGCAAACGTCGGAACCGCTGTCGACCAGGTAACGCTGCTTCGTGATTTGGTCGGTGACGAAGATGCGACGGCCTCCGGGTTGGCAGCTTGCGGCCGTCTCTACGAGCTGCCGCTGTCGTTTTCTGCATATCCCACGGAACAGGGTGAACGACACTGCCAGGCTTTGTCACCGAAGCGTCGGTGGTAGTAGCACGGACCGTTGATGTCCGGTTGTGGTGACAAGGTGGTGTTACGGTCGCGGCTTTGCGAATGGCGGCGCTGTGGCGTCGGAAAACGTTCATCCAGGTGTTGTTGGGTGGAGGTGAGCCATCGATCGATGTCGTCGATACGGCGTGTAAACTCCGTGGTGTTCAGCGGTGCGGCGACAGCCTGGATGGTGGGCGACAACTGCGGCAAGGAGGCCCCGACGACGCGATCAGCAATCTCCGCGAGTATGTCGAGAGGTAGCTTGACCTGAGCCTGCAGAATCGCATGGGCGTGCGGCGGGAGCCGTTGAAGCCGAAGCGATCGCAGGAAAGAATCCTACACTTCCATGTTGCCCGCGAGCGCCCGCAAGTGGCGCAGGAGCTGCGAAGGTTTGCGCTCAGCGAGCTCTGCTGACTGCAGTTGTCGAACCATCTGTTCTTCCAAGAGTGACAAGCTGCGGATAAGTGCAGTCTTCAGATGTTCGTACAGATTGTCCGTTGGGGGTTTGGCAAGGATATCCCGGACCTCGTTGGCGTAACGTGCGTCCAAGTGAGAGACGACGTAATCGTAGCGGGTCCGGTCTTGCATGATGCGCGCCAAGGAGAACTGGGCCTCGACCTGGGCGAACCAGACCTCGGGCGAGTTCGCCCAAAAACGGCGGAGGCGGAAGCTTGACAGCAACACGCCAGGAAGCAGCGTGCGGGAAGGTTTCTGTAGGAGCTCTGACGTCCTCAGCGGAGCGGGTAGGCACGTTCTCGTTTGCGGGGGCGTTGCGAGATTGTTGCTGTTGCTTGGTTTGTTGCAGTTCCTGTTGAAGTTGTTGTACTTGCTGGCGGAGAGCGGTGAGGGCTTCTCCGTCGGCCATGGCGGTGCGGTTAGTTCATTTTCCGGGTCACCAGATGTGGGGTGCCGCGTCGGTAGAAGGCAGCATCCCAACGTAAAACATAAAATGTTTATTAACGTGGAAGCAGCAGCAGGGCAAGCATGCCGGCCTGCGCTCGAAAGGTTAGAGGAACAATCATATTCTCGAGCTTAGCGGCTTGGGTTTTATCGACCCCAGTGGTGACGTAAGCCTCCGGCGAAACTGCGGTGTCGCTGTCCCTTATCGGAAGCGCGTTGCAGCGAGTGGCCGTGTCACGCTGGGCTAGACAGTGACGAGACGGATGAAAGATGAGGCCCGAGTACAGAACCTTGCAGGACACCTGAGAATACGGTTTTATGTGATGAGGTTGTTCCATTAAGAACAACAACCTGTTTTTGGTCAGTAAGGCAAGCGTCAGTCCACCGTAAAAGAGGAGAAGAGATATTAAGTGCAGAAAGTTTTACCAGTTATAGATTGTGTGCTACCTAGTCGAAGGCATTTTGAAAGTCAAAGAAAATACAGTCCACCTGTTTGCCGTTATTAATCGACAGAGCTATATTATGTGAAAACTCAACCATTCACTGTCGCATGAGAAAGCTCTCCCAAAGCCACGCTGTGCTGGGCTGAAAAAAAATTGTTTTCTTGGAGATGAGCCATTAGGTTAGAGTAAATGATATGCTCTAGTACCTTGCATGAAACACTAGTTAGGGAAATAGGTCTGTCGTTATGAGTCTCTTTTGTATATCGTTATGAGTCGCTTTTGTATTGCCGCTTTTGTATATAGAAATTACATTTGCAGTTTTTTAGGCACCTGGTAATGCACCGGAATCAAATGACTTTTGAAAGAGAATCGCTAGAAAAGGGGCAAGTTATGCACTACAGTTCCTTATTACATAATTCGAAATGTGATCGAGGCCGGGTGTTGACTTCACATTCACTTTTTGTTGTACCTTTATTATTCCCAGTTCGCAATAGGATATATCACTTATTTTCGGAAAATTGGAAACAGTTATTAAGTCACAGGTATGGGGGATCGACTGTACGAATACATTTCAAAATAGCTGTTGAACTGTTCAGCCTTTCGTTTGAGGTCACCGGGATAATTATTGGCATCTATTTTATCTGGAATAGTATCCATTGCTGTTCCCTTGATTCAGACGACTTCCATAATACTTTAGGGTTAGATTTTATTTTTTTACCATTGCATCTAGATACAGACTTGCTGCCTTGCGCATTTCTTTTGCTATATTTTTACCGAGTTCCTTCATCTCGCTGAAAAGGTCAGGATTCGGCTATTTGCAGTACCGGCGATAAAACCGGTGTCGTTTATTTATCACAGCGCAAATACTTCTGCTGATCTATGGTTTATCTGCTTGACGCTTATATGTGATAACTTGAGACGGAACGAATCACTTTGTGAGCGATAACTGTTTGGGAAGGAATGTTTTGTTTGAAAAAAGGCAGGAATTCGTAAAGCTCCTTTGATAGTGAGGCATAATCGGCTCTATAAAATTCGAACACCTGTCTCGAAGGAGAAACATGGCAACGTGTTAGAACACATAAGTGCGCAAGAATAATTTGATGGTCGCCTATACCAGGTTATAAATCAACAGAACTAATGAGAGTGCATTCAGACCAAAACAACAAATCTAGCACATTTGCGCTATTGCGGGCTATTTTCGTGAGAGTTTGTACAAATTGGAACAGGGAATCTGCATTATTCATTTCAGAAATGCAGAAAAAATAGGTGACAAAATAGCCATTTTCGGCTGATGGCAGAGCCAGTTAATTTTCGCTACGTTATACTCTTATAATCTCCTCCAATAACGGTATACGTTGCATCTAAGGAGAGTAGTATATTATTTAACTCGAATATTGTTTGAGGGTTATGGGAAACAAGGGATCTGTACACCGACCCAAATGCCACCGATGTGCGATCAGCTAGGATGACTTTGCCCCACCCTGTCTCACATGATGAACTTTCAACCTAAATACGACAAGAATTCTGAATACTGTGAACCATCATGAAAACACCACCGCCACGTAAGTAACGGTCTTTTAAGTACACTGTGTAATTTGGTGGGAATATCTCGTTGTTAGTTATCGTGCTGTCCAACCAAGATTTAGTACTAATCACTACTTCAGAGGTAACCAAGGCTAACAGCGAATCAAACTGCTCTTTTTTATTTTATTATAACGACAATTGATGACAATAACCTTCAAGTCGTTCACTTAGCGCAATCGCTTTTCGGGAGCTATTTGTGATGGCTATTGGCCCGTCCGGATTACTGAAACACTCTTACTGTCATAAACACTTCCTGTCCCGTAGTTAGATTATTGAAGTTCAATTTAAACAAACCAACATGGTCACGGGCAATCCTCACATTTTTTCAATCATCTTGGCTGATAGAAAAATTCGTTTCCTTCAGCTTTGAAGCAACCGCAAGCGCCCGTTGTTTATCTTTGAATGACAAGATTTTGACAGTCAGTGGCCGTGTTGATTCCGCTTGGTGCTTACGAAATCGGGGCGCTCTTTCAATGAATATTGGACTCACCGAGATATCGAGTTTATTAGCAAAAAAAGGAAACAACTTTCTCTTCCAATTCTGCTCAAGATTCAATTACAGTGTCCAGAAGGACATAAATTTTCAAGTTGTTCCGGCGCAATCGGTTATCTAAATTATCTTGGCTATCGTCCAAAGCCGCCAGTGGTGAAATGGTTGTTTCAACACGTGTGGAAATATTTTCAACTGCCTCTTTTAGGAACAATAATAACGACGCGCAGGTTTCTGCGCGTTGCACCTTGGCAGCCAGTTCAGTTACTTTTGATTCATTCGCCTGCTGGTCGGACCGAAGCTGCGTGCCTTTGAACCAATGACGGTGTCTGCATGATAGCCTCAAACATTTTGTGTTCCTGCTCATCTGAGAGAGGTGCTCGGTTTCCTCAATATCATCACAGCAGAATAAAGACGTTTTCATTATAACGGCAGTGAAACCGTAAAGGTGAAGTATTCTTACGTTCAGCTCTAGGGGTTGCTTCCTCAGCCAAAACAATACTTCTTACTCTCAGCTTTAGCTCAATTTTGGCCCAAAGATACTTGAAAATATATTTTATTAGAACACTAGCTCTTAAGCACCCGCTCCTGTGGTCTCGCGGCACCATTATCCCTTGACGTAACCGAACGAACGAAGCGGACACCGACGGAAGGTAGGGCGAACAGGAGCGGAATAGCAACATACGGCGATAGCGTAAGGCGGAGAACAGTATGCCATGCATAGAAGAGTGTAGAAACCGAATCTTAGCGCAGTTTTTCGGGCGCCACAACACTGTGGCACCCGTGAAAGAAGCGCAAAAACAGGCGTCTGTGAAAGCAATGAAGCACGTGCCCTTTTATAAAAGTGATGACGAGTCTGTCATGTGTTTTCAAAATGCCATAATTATTACATTTTGCTGTCTGGCGACCCTCGTAAAAAAGTACATTTATAATAAACCTTCGCGTCATTAAAGCTAATGAACCTGCACCACGAGGCAGGATGTAGAGGCAGCTGCCGTTAAAGCGGAAAGCGAAACAGGGTCATCGCTTCAAGTGGAGGTTTTCCAGCAAACCACCGGTTCTGAAAAGTGAAACCCGGTGTGCTACAGCAGTACAAATTAAAAGCACATGTCACTGAGACGATTAAAATCAGTACCGTTGTCCGAGCTTTTACGGGTATAATAGCCTCCACGCGAAAAGGGAACGAAAAATTCAAAACAAAGTGGCTTCAAAAGAAAAATCGTCTTTTTTATCAAAGTGTCTCTGTGTGGTGATGATTTTACCAGATGGCCAAAACCTAGTCGTTTTGTTTTTGGTTGAAGGAATAACCAACAATGCAAAAACTGGTAAACTAGCTCATGAAGCCACGACTTCTGTATGACCCGTATTTACCACAGTTCATTTTCTTTAACAAATAAACCACCTTCACACAGGCTGTGTTACTCATAAATCGGGCATATCAAGTTGTGAGCAGTTAGCATATTTGTGATTGGCGATCGCAATCTTTTTTATAGAAGGACACTGTTCTCTTTCACTAAAATGAACACGCTAGTTCTGTTCAGAAGTTCCTGTAAGCAATACCAAAGCTTTAACGGGCATAAACTCTCATTGACAAGAGCACTATTCTCGACTTAAGACGTGAACAACAACTCGCTGCCAAGGCTGCGCTTAGTATAATTTCTGCTCTGCACTCTAATAAATACTGAAGATGAATTACTCTTTGTTTCGCCGTTAAAGCAACCCTTTTGCCAACAGGAAACACGCGTCAATGAGTTCCTAAAAAGTTGGGATTTCATGAAGAAAAAGGCCGACCCCTTCGAACCCCACCCTCACACGCACCAGTGTCTTCCATCGACTTAAAAATTGGGGGAAAGTTCAGCACGTGTGTATTGTGACATCACTAAGCAATAGGCAAGGCATTGGGCTTCCCACTACTTCTCGAGAAGAACCACTACAGTATTGTAGGTTCGACTTGCGGGAAACTGCTATTGCATATTTTCGTTATCATCCCGAATGCCCCCGCCTCTAGGAGACGTACGCCTAATTCATTCCCATGGTTTGTGTCAGAACTACCAATTTAAACAACACGAATAAATTTGGGAACTAGTTCTAGAACTGTACCAGTTTTAACAACCGCTCGGTGAACATTTGCTTGTATAATTTGTCTTTATACATGGGGTTTCTTTATTTTCAAACAGAGACCATTGAGAGTGCAAGTTGGGTACTTTGTTTTGCAGTTTCTTTCCCCGTAATAAAGAAGGTGACATCCTTCACCCGCACGAAGTATCTTGATATTGCCTGTTTATAATTATCTGCACTTCCGTAAAGAAAGCGTCATTTTACCTTCGGCAAATGCCAGAAATATATATATTTTTATTTATTTATTTATTGAGATACCTACAGCGCCCAACTGGGCATAATTACAGAGGGAAACAAACAACAAAAGGTGCAGGTAATACGTAATAAACGAAAATGAAACAAATATGTAAGAATAAAATATAACATCAACACTCTTACCATAAATACATTAAAAAAGACTAAACAACACATCACTAAGACGTTGATACAGGTTGTACAACATGAAAAAGCAATAGAACATAATATTGATATCATAGCAAACATTTTAAAATAAATACATTAAAAGACAGTAGAAAACAGAATTATAAGAGGTTGACACAAGCTGCAAATTGTTAGCTAAAGCTCAAATGTAACACATATGTCACGTAAAATCATGGCGTCTCCTTGGAAAAAAGATTTTTATATATGTTGGTCCGACACCGATATTCTCTGACCTTCAGGGAATGGTCTACGCGAGCAGATCATAGGCAGGATCTAGAATATAGGTTTCTTTTCTTAAGCCTGCAGCACGTATAAAAAATTTGTGAAATATTTTCGAGCGCATGTATTTTCGCCTTCCCTGCAAAAGTGGCCATCCCAGATTGTCCTTTATCTGGGAAGAGCTTTTCCTGAAATCACAGTTTGATGACACAAATCGTTCTGCATGCTTTTGGATGCGCTCTAATTTGGCCATTCATGCTTATGTACCGGGGTCTAAGCGAACATCCATATTCTAATTTAGTGCGACCGTTTGAAAAGTAATGAATTTCCTTCAACTTAGGAGAACATTGCTTGAAGTTCCTCTTTAGGAAGTTGAGGACCCGACTAGCCTTCGCTGTGTATAATCGATATGGCCATTCCAGAAAAACTCATTTTTGTATAGGCACCTATATACTTGTAGCTGGATACAACCGTGACACTTTCGCCAACAACAGAGCACGTAGTAGCTAAAATATCACGTTTTGTCGAAAACTGTAAAATGTTACATTTAGAAAAATTTAGTGTTATATTCCACGTATTGCACTACAGTAGTATCTTGTCAAGATCACTGTCGTCCAAAGTATTAATTCCATGGTAAAGACAACAGTCATTAGCCTACAATCTGAGACGTTTTGATAATCCTTCGGCTTTATCATTGATAAATATTATAAAAAGAAGCCCGAGTACAGATCCTTGCGGAACACCTGACAAGACTGTTTTATGTGATGAGGTTGTCCCGTTAAGATCGACACACTGTTTTCGGTCAGTAAAGTAAGCCTGAGTCTACCGTAAAAGAGCCGTAGGAATATTAGCTGCAGACAGTATTACCAGTAATAGATTGTGAGCTACCGAGTAGAAAGCCTTTTGGAAGTCTAAGAGAATACAGTCCGCCTGTATGCCGTTAATAATCGACAGAGCTATATCGTGAGAAAACTCAACCCATTCCAGAAAAAAGATTTAGTGCAGCGAATAACACGGACTGTTAAAAGGATGGGGCAGGCGCCCGTCCCGTCCTTTTCACCGTCAGTGTCAATTTTTATGCTAAATCCTATTTCTGTAATGTGAACCAACTCGCCCAGCAACACGTCTTAGTCAACCAATTGAGTGTCGCATGAGAGACCTCTCCTAAAGTGCTGCTGTGCAGGGGTGCAGAGGCGCAGTCAAGCCAAGCCTTCTTGTTTTGAAGTCATATGAAACGTCTTAGGAAATTGCCAAGGAGGACGAAGGTAGAAGGACGGCATTTTTGAATGCCATCCTCCAATTAATTTTTTGTGTCCATTCATTCTTCTCGGTTTTACATAAATCAAGCCAAACCAATGTAAGTTTTCTTTCTCTTCTCTTTTTTTTACTTACAGCCATTTTTCATGTGATGCATTAACATTACTCCGCAGATTTATTATTTTGTCAATAAGTGATTTAAATAAATAATTTCTTTGCGTCCTAACATTATTTTCTCAGGGAAACTTACCCATTTCTTTAATATATAAAGATCCAAACCCGCATTTTGATGGCGCTCGATTCTTACACTACTACAATTATCCCTTACCAAAATGTAGGACTAACTTCGGCCAACTAACTGCGAACTTTTTGGCGACTTCATTCTGGAATTCAATACCCCCAACCATCAAATCATTTCCTCAAATTTATTCCTTTAAGAGGCAGCTACGCAGGATCATTTCGGCATAACGATTGTTATTATGTACTCGTGTATTTGGTATGTAGATGAATAACCCCCTTTAATTACCTTTTGCTATATTACTTTTCATTTTTAGTAACAATATTTGGCTTGATTGTCTGTTCATGTTCTTCGTGTTTTTTTAGGATTGTTGCGGCTGTTAACCGCGTTAGGTGTAAGTTTCGTTCGTACTTGTTGGTAGGAGGTGCCTCCCGAGTTTATGAGTATGGGACCTCCTAGAGTTTTTTATTACTGTACCATTTCAACTGAAACAATAAACTGAAACTGAAACTGGAGGCATTTGATGCGGTACTGCACTCCAAAAAAACTCACAACCTAATTTGATAGACTTTCCCTCTACAATTGTTCAATGGGTTTTATTGCACTTACGTTCACGTACGCAGTTTGTGACCGAAAAGGTGTTTAACCATCTCCCTGTTAACTCCGGTGTTGCCCAGCGAAGTGTCCTCGGGGCTTTGCTTTTTCTTATTGGTATTAGTGATATTAGAACGTCTGCTAAACAAGGTGTAGAAATACGGTCATCGGCTGATGATTGTTTTTTAGACCATTCAATTATCTTTTTAAATGAGAAGGTAATGCTGGACCAATCGGTCGAAGCCATAACTGCGTGGTGTCACCGCTCGGGAATGAATGTAAACCCTGATAAATCGACGTTCATGAGCATCACTAACAGGAAACAGCCATTTGTTTACACGTATAGTATAAAATAAATCAAAATCAAATCAAAATCAGTTTATTTACAGCAACAGTGTCGGGGGTCCCTCAGGCGAAAAGCGGCTAGCTACTGCTTGATGGTGCCTGAGGGCATCCATACATGACAGCGTTATGTGAAAAAGGATAATAAAAATAAATACACGCTTTGAAGATTTCAAAATGCTCCATTAGGCAAACATATCCCTTCAGAACCACGTCAAAAAAATAAAATAAAAATATCAGTACACGGTGACCCCAATCTGACGCACACAAACACAGAAATACTTCACGACGCGCCCATACCACTGCACGCTTCTCCGAAGATTACGGAAGAACATAAAAAAAGGACAAATGAGCAATATCAGCGCCCGCTACACTATGTTTATACAAAGAATATAAAGTTACATTTTAAATAGATTGCTGTTTCACAGATAATGCGCACACGAGTAAATGAAGGCGTAACCATATGAACACGTGCCTACAAGTCACAATGCCAATAAAACCAGCAATAATGACGTAATGTTAAGTGTAAAAGGAAAAATAACCATGGTCTCGCTTAACTTTACAAAATATTCACGCATGGCTTTGCGGGTACACGCATCAGAGTTCAGTGCATTCTCATATCTGTTTAGCAAAAAAGGCATGTTATGTTTAGGAACTGCAGCATGTCGCCCGTGCGCCGGCGTGGTACCAGCCACCTATCGCTGTCACGTGTGCGATAATCCCTTTGTTAAGTTTTCAAATCTTAGGACATTTTAAGAAATGTTTTAAACTTCTCATTTGAGAAGAAAAATGAAAAGAGTAGACCATAGTCATAAGTGTGTTTTGCGAGTATTATCTGATGGCGAGAGAATCGCAGCTGTTTTGAGTGAGTGTACGACACATTCTCAGTTTACCGCGGTGCTCCTTTCTGGACAATCAAAACTGTGGTAATATTTTTAATTGTTGTTGTGCCCCAGACCAGCGCACAGTAGTTAATGCGTGAAGAAAGAAGGCATGATAGATCTGCAACTTCACCCTTACAGGAAAGAAACGTCGACATCGTTATAGCGCACCTGCCACTGATGATAATGATTTGGTTTATGACTCGACATAACACGTCGATGTCATATCAGCAGAGAAAGTCACGCCTAAAATGTTACGCTGGTTTACAATGATAATTGGCATGCCCACTATCATTATTGCGCATTAATTTGAGCTTCTTTGTTGTTTGCCTAAATTAAGATTGCTTCCGATTTACTGGAGTTAACTTTTAGGCCATTTGATTTTGACCAAGTGGAAAGCTTTTGACGTCCCACTTGCGCTTTCGTAAACACTTTCTGAAATACTAACAGAAACGAATAAACTAGTATTATCCGCAGAAAGAGCGAATTAGGCATCACTACTAATTTCAACAATGTCATTTACATATACGTTAACGAAGAGAGGCCCTAACACATCAGCCTGAGGAACACCGTGTAACACATACTTGTTCTCGGAAACCATTGTCAATACCGACTAGCTGTTTTCTATCAGAGAGGCAGGATAAAAACATCGTATGAGTGACTCCTTGTATGCCATAATAACTCAGTTTGCTTAACAATATATCATGGTCTAAGTAGTCAAATGCCTTGCTATAATCGATGAGTATTCCAAGCGCTAGTTTGTTTCTTCTGTGTTCCTAATTATGAGTTGTTTCTGCGTTAAAAGTGCAGTCTCTGTAGATTTCTCGGGTCGAAAACCGTGTTGCTGGTTGACCAGTAAATGGTGCTTCGAAAAGGAAGAGTTTACACAAAAACAAATGAATTTTTGTAGTACTTTAGAAAATACTGGAAGGGTGGAGATAGGCCTATACTTATTGGGGTCATTCTTTTCCCCGCCTCTAAATATAATAGTAACCTTTGCCAACTTAATGGAATATGAGAAACACCCACACTCAAGCACCAGGTTGAAAATATACACAAGAAAAGGGGCAATAACATCAATTACTTACTTTACCGGCTTTGCTTCAAGGCCACGGACGTCACTTTCCCGGCTATTTTCTAAACGCATCAATTTGCGATAAACTTTGGCTTCATCTGTTGGATGGAGAAATATCGTGTTGGCATGATACTTAATTGGTGTATCAATCGAATTACCTATGAGTTGCACCTTATATGTGAAATGAGCGTTGAAGTATTTGGGTAATTGAATCCCTGAAATATTTTTGTTTTCTACTGTCATTTCAAGAGGGATCCCTTTTGCCTCTGCGCGGTTCAATGCCTGGGTAATCGCTTTCCACACCCGGTCAGGTTCCTCCTTTGAGATATCAGAAAATAGATTATCATAGTAAAATGCTTTCGCCTTTCTTCACTCTTTATTAGGGTTGTATCGGTATTCCTTAAATTCTTGCAGCACACTGGGATCTCTCTTCCTCAACATTTTTATAAAAATACCAATTTTTCAGTTATCATTTTCTTTAGTTGGGGCTGATCCAGGGTTTTGGTATCTTGTTTTTATTCTTTATTGTTTTGAAAGAAAAAACCACAGTGTTGTGATAGCTAAAAATTGACAGGAATTCGTTGTAAGCCTCATATGCTTTAACCTTGCTATGGATGGTTGACCAGTTGGCATTTAGCACACGTGCCCAAAAAGATTCCATACAATCACTTGACAGGCATCTGTTGTTGTGAACCCTTTGCTGCGTAGTTTTTGGCTACAGTGCTAGAATAGGTGATAAAAATGGGGCAGTGGTCACTAATATCGTAGCTTAAGGTGACGGCTGCCTCTACTGGAGTATCGACGCTTGCTATGAAAAGATCAAGGGCAGTCTGTCCAAATTGAGTTACGTGGGTAGGTGTAACATGCTGAAAAACACAGGCAGTGATAATGTTTCTGAATTTGCTGGAAGGGGAGATGTCGTTCAACACATTTATATTAAAATTGCCTCCGTGTAACATGCGGTACTAATTGAAAGAATATTCCAAAATATGTTCAATGAAATTGAGAAAAACGTTCGTGTTGCCCGACGGAGGACGGTAGACGACAGGATATAACTCCGCATCACATATCAAACATAGTACTCCGTAATCGCCTTTAACACATGTGCATTCTTGTAACACTTCGCGCGTCTTGTGCTGTTTGTTGTGCACGGCGACTCCGCCACCACGTTTTTCTATTCTACTAATAAAATAGTGATTATATCCGTCAAAATCTAACATTTCGCTCCCTTCATAATACCATGTCTCAGCGAACATAATTATGTCAAAACCGAAGCTGAATTCGGCAAAAAATATGGAAACTTCATCTTGCTTTGGCAGAACAAGTCATGCAATAATTTGAATAGCGCAGGTAGTGGTCGATGCCTGGCGAAAATAATTTGTGATACATAATGGCAGCCAAAGACGACGGGCCTTGAGAACCTTCCTGGTCAGGCAATTTTGCTCAAATCAGGGTAGGATTTAATGCGAACCCTGTCACGTGATTCTGATTTGCGAGCGAAAATTGTCCCGTTTCAAGTCCAGACGTACCGCCATTCACATTCCCGTTTCTTGGTTACTGCTTGGAAGAGAAGTCCCTTCAGGGCAGGACATAGATGCTCGTTTATAGATATTTGTGTGTGACCAGGGCGTCCAAGAGCGCTGTTATGGATACGGGCTTTCTGTTCCTTTTCAATAACAGCGTCGTGGTTCTGGTGGCTTTTGAACAGTACCACTACGTTCGACTTGCTTTGCCCCCGAGTGGGCACACGGTGGCACACCTGAATATCATCAGCTCATAGGGGTTTATGCAGTACGTCCCAAACATTTTTAACGACCTCAGTCAAGTTATCGTTTTCTTCTTGGACAAGCCCTTTGAACTCAAGACTCGACCTTCGCGAGTACTGCCCGCATTCAACAACTCGCCTCTGCAGTTCCTTATGACCGAACCATTTTTATTGCACTTGCTGCGCAACTGTTCATTTTCTTGTTTAAGTGCATCCTGCTCGACGCGTGCCTCCTCAAGCTGCTTTTCATCTCCTCACATTTCCACTTTAAAAATGTGTGCTTTCTTTCATTTCTCGATCTTCGGTCTAAAGCTCTCGAAGGTCGCTACGGTTCACTAGGTCCGTCACAGCTATGGGCTGAGTCATACTCTCAGCAAAGGAAGTACAGGGTATTCAGCAGAGTGGTTGACCAAGAATCAACAATGAACAGTTCTACAGCTGCGACAGCAATACAAAATACAAGAGCCTTTGGCAAAGAATATTCACAAATCTCCAGTTCGAAAATGCAGATTATGCGATGCGTCGACTGTGCTCTCACTGCTGCCGAATGGTGGCGCCTAGCACCGACACCCTTTTATGTCGATCCTCCCTGGTGTCGCAGGCCTATCTCTGCGTCGCTTCCCGTGCTGTGTCGCTTCCGGCACAGAGGTCTCGCACAGAAGGGTTTCCACACGCAGGCTGTACTGTTGGCGGTCACGCAGGTCTGGCCAGATTCCCTGCAGTGCGAAAATGCAGATTACGCGATGCGTCGACTGTGCTGTCACTGAAACCTCCCTTTTCCTAACAGGATGCTACAAATATCTTGGTGTAACAATCAGCAGCAAGCTGACTTGGTCTCCCCACATTGAAAATATTAAGTGCGAATGCACTTCTTAAGCGAGCCTGAATCGTCCGCCGCCGTCCGCATAGCAACAGCTGCGGGTGCGCGCGCTCCTCGTCTTCCTCGTCTTCCCTAGCAACGGGGGGAGATGGGCGCGCGCTGCCTGGCCGCTGACATGGCACATATCCACGTGGGGGATCGTCCGCCGCCGTAGTCCGCATAGCAACAGCTGAGGGTGCGCGCGCTCCTCGTCTTCCCTAGCAACGGGGGGAGATGGGCGCGCGCTGCCTGGCCGCTGACAAGGCACATACCCACGTGGGGGATGGGCCAGGAATCGGGCGTGAAAAGGGCTAATTCACCCGCCTAAAGGAGTACTGACACGAAATTTCAAAGCTGAGATCCGCTCTAGCAACAAGTACAACGACAACACAAATAGGTGTCTGTGAATAAATGCATCTTTCTTTGTAGTTGTGTGTGTGTGTGTGTGATCTCTCTTTCGCGAACATTACCGAACCGCGCAAATTCAACTCGTGCATTCGCACTTTCACATTCTTCCCCTCGGGGAAATGCGGGGAATTTTTTGTTCACCCACACGCAGGAAATTAGGAATGCTAATGCATAAGTTTAAAAGTTTTGCCCAAATACTAAACTGCTAGAATACAATACAATTATCACGTCTGCTGATAAAATAAAATGAATCGCGCAAGGTGTCACCTTTAAAGGAAAGTTAATAATTTGCTTTAAGCTAGCGGTCCCACTTTGCGATATGTAGAATGGCGCTTGGACATACTTCTCCCCTTCTACTCCACTTTTTGAATGATAGATATTACAAAAAAACTTCAACCTGTGGTTTCGTCTGTGATCTTTCACGTCCTGCCATTTCAGTTTACTTTTACTTTCTCTCATGCTAAGTTGAGCGTGCCAATTACCTAATACGAATCGCACTGACATATTCTGCATGTTTTCGAGCGTATCAACGAGCTCTTTGGTGTAGGGATCCATGAAAACACATACGTACTCCAAGATCGAGCGCACATGAGTGAAATACGGTTGTTCTTTTCAGTGAGATGGAGGTTCACTGAAATTTCGCCTCAGAAAGCCAAAAACATATGCAGCCGCAACTTTTATGGTGTCAACCTGCCTATTTAACCTCTAACCACTCCCTAAATAAACTCCTAGGTATTTATATTCCTCGGCCATTATCACAGCAGCATAATTTACGGTATACGTAATCAACTGGAATGAAGGTTTTCTTGTAAAGGTGCCGTTGACACACTGTTTAACATCCAATAACTTTTCTGAATCAGCATACCAGGATGTTAATAAATTCGAATAAAGCTGCAGGTATACGGAATCACGTTCATTCGCTATAGTCCGGTAAACTACACAGTACATTTGAACAAAGCTATAGGGCCAATAGTAATAACAATGCAAAAACCGATTCATTCAGTTCATAGGAATAAATGTACTACGCAGAAGGTGATAAGGAACACCATGATTTGCTTTTTTGCAGTCCAAGAATATACAGTCAACCACTTTAAGCTAATCTATTGCAAGAACCAAATCGTGCGTGAACTCAACAATCTTCGTTGACCAAGAAGATCCTGAAAAAATCCGTGTTTGCTAGGATGCTGGCGATTATATTTAACCAAATGAGTCATATCCCAAGAGTACCTAAGTTCACCTTCAAACACCGGAACTAAATTAACAGCTTGGCTTCGTCAGTGACAAGGCTCTGCTTGTTATCGCAAATTTAAAATAATTTTTGTTGTAAATAGGCAGTCGTAAAATCCCATGAAGTAACATAGTGCAGGGCATGAAGTAGATCCTACCAATGCGCGAGCGAGTCTCTTCTACGTTTATCACCAACAACATAGTGCAACATTGCTTGTCGCAGTTTAATTGTAAGCAGAATAACTTGCGCTTTTGCTCGCACTTGCCTTTCTTTGGTGGGGAGTCCTTGACATGGTGGCGGTTTAGCTCCTGCGTGGTGGCCGCTTGCTCGACGCCCTTGAACTCCAGTTATTTTGGTGAACCATCTGCCTTCTCGGATCGGATATCTCTGCCGGGTCGATGTCTCGAATGCTCTCCATTTCTTGAGGGGGCGAATAGCCTCGAGCTGATGCGTCGACGAAGCCAGCGGCAGAGGCTTGGTAGCGGCGATGACTGGCGAGGCTTAGCTCACCCGTCGGTGTGGCACAAGTCTTCTTGTGGCAATAAATGACATTTCGATGGCCTAAAAGGTTCCCTGCTAATGTCCAGTGAGCCCTTGCATCTTGCCCGTTCACCGAGAACACTCATTAGGTTTGTACAAACGATGTTCGCTTCATTTAAAAAGTAGAATACGGAGCGGATGAAAAACGCGTCCCCGTCGTTCGGCTCCTTAACGGATTTTCTCCCCCCAGAAAAAAACCGGTCGGTCTCCTTCCAAAAACGTCTGTGCATGAATTCTCGGCCCCCAGGCGCGTGCCGTTGTTCGGCTGTATGCCGTTTGCCGAAAAAATGACGCACAACCTACCTTACGTAGGCCGGTCTCCTCTTGAACACCGGTTGCCAAATATTCTGTGGCCATTCGCTTGCCGTAATTCAGCCGAGGGCAGCTAACCGAATGAAAAACATATATTCTGGGGCCGCACGTCGGGCGGTATCCTTCATAACACTGGTTGCCCGAAGAAAACGAAGATTAGTAACCCCCGGACGCGCGGTTCACCCTTGAAACAACGAATGCACGGCAGCCGCGCTCCGGCCGGTCTCCTTTCCAACACCAACTGCCGCAAGAATACGCATATTCTGTGGCCTGTCGCTTGCCGTGCTTCGGCCCATAACCGCTTCCCGAAGAAAAAACGGATGCCCTAAGGCCGTACTTCGGCCGTTCTCTTTCTCAATATCGCCAGCCGTAAGAGAACTGAATATCTGGCAGCCGGTTAGCTGCCGTTGTGCGTCCGTACACGGGCGGACAGAAAAATATTGAAACGCTGGTTGCCGAATGTTGGCCGTTCAACGCATGATTAGTGGCTGCCAGAACCTGGATGCTGGCCGGACATGAGAGACTGCGGCCATAGACGGGCCGGTCTTGGGGCACACTTTCTGTGCTGCCTGGGATGTTGGCTAACTAAAATTGGCTGATTATTTATATTTGGAAAATACAAATACAACGTGAGACAATACAGGAAAATGTGCGCAACGTGCCTTTGGTGGCGCCTTCTTAGAGGGCATCGGCCTATTTATAAGCTCCGTCTACAATTAACGGATGCACCCTCTATGTATACATATACAATAATCGGCACAAACCTCCAATCGGAGCGACCTCTACACAATTCCCCGAGTCTTATGCAGCATCACCGTGATCTAGCAAGAAGCAAAGCGTGCAAATCAAGAGAAGGGTAGAGTTGAGCCCTAAAGTAACAGCATGACGCCACAACGGAGGTAAGCATGAGGGGGACAAAGGTGAAGCAAGGGAGGGGTGAGGGGATTAGACTGACAAAACCCAAGGACAGTATTGAGGTTCGTTGAACAACAGTGGTGCAGAGCAAACGTCATGGCACGTTGGTAGAACATCATCACACCAGCAGTAATGACTCCAGATTGTAATGAGGCTGGCTACCACCCCCAAGTGCAGGAAACAAAAAAGTACCCTAACATAAATACCCCAGAAAGTGGTGGAAAAACAGCCCCGCCAGTAGCGTAGTGGTCATCGCAACAGACCGGTATTCTGGAAGTCGTGTGTTCGGATCCCACCCGGCGGGAATTTTTCCACCACCATCTTTCTGACTCAACAATTCTTCATCAGCTTCTACGACCTGCCGCATTCCCCCATTTGCTTCCTGAGGTTTTCTTGACTGGCAACCTTTATCCGGTCTTAATTCACCGAGCCCCTCATTTCCCATTTCCGATTCGCTACATGCATAGCGAGGGCCTCTGTTCTGGCAGTCTTGGTGCCAAAGGTAGCTTAAGAGGGTTCAACGCCGGCCAACAACTCTCGACATGTCGTAGACACTCGAGTCACTGCCCGGGGGTTAAAAAAGTTCTCCTTCAATCCGAGTAGTCCGAGTGGCGCTGGCTACCACCCCCAAGTGCAGGAAACAAAAAACACCGTAACATAAATACCCGAGAAGGTGGGGGGAAACAGCCCCGCCAGTATCGTAGTGGTCTTCGCCCCAGACCGGTAATTTGGAGGTCGTAGGTTCGGATCCCACCCGGGCAGGCATTTTTTCACCACTTTCTTTCCGACTAAAAAAATTTTTCATCTCTTTCTATGACCCACCACAACCTCCCCTTTGATTTTCGAGGTTTTTCTTGACTGCCAACCCTTACTCTGTCTTAATTCACGGAGTCCCTCATTTCCCATTTCTGATGCGCTACATGCACAGCGAGGGCCGCTGTTCTGGTAGTCTTGGTGCCAAAGGAGCTTAAGACGGTTCAACGCTGTTCGACCACTTCGACATGTCGTAGACACGCGAGTCGCGGCACGGGGGTTAAAAAGGAGGTCATTCCGAGTAGTCCTTCATTCCGAGTAGTCCGAGAGGCGCTGGCTACCACCCACAAGTGCAGGAAACAAAAAACACCTTAACATAAATACCCGAGAATGTGGTGGGAAAACAGCCCCGCCAGTAGAGTAGTGGTCATCGCACCAGACCGGTATTCCGGAGGTCGTTGGTTCGGATCCCACCCGGCGGGAATTTTTTCATCACAATCTTTCTGACTGAAAAAATTCTTGATCTGTTTCTATGACCTACAGCATTTCCTCCTTTGCTTTCCGAGGTTGTCTTGACTGGCAACCCTTATTCGGTCTTAACTCACCGAGCCCCTCATATTCCTTTTCTGATTAGCTACATACATAGCGAGGGCCTCTGTTCTGGCAGTCTTGGTGCTAAGGGTAGCTTAAGAGGGTTCAACGCTGGCCGACAACTCTCGACATGTCGAAGACACTCGCGTCACAGCCCGGCGTTTAAAAGAAGGTCTCCTTCACACCGAGTAGACCGAGTGGCGCTGGCTACCACGCCCAAGTGCAAAAAACAAAAAATACCTGAACATAAATATCTGAGAAAGTGGTGGGGAAACAGACCCACCGGTAGCGTGGTGGTCATTGCACCAGACAGGTATTCTGGAGGTTGTGGGTTCGGATCCTACCAGGTGGGCATATTAAATGCGGAGCATTTCTTAGGCTCGCGATGTCACTCGTCGATGTTGTCGGCGCCATTCACACGCTCAATGCGCATGCGCGTCGCGTCGAGGCGCAGGTGTGCGTCTCTCCCCCGTACCCTCCTCGCTCTCAACAACAAGTGCGGCGGTGCGGGAGGAGCGCGTGTACCCCGTGCGCTCCGTCGCTCTCAACAACAGCAGCGGCGGTGCGGGGGGAGCGCGTCTGCGCGCGAATGCGTCGTAGGTACCCGTGCGCTGCGTCCCGCTCAACAGTAACGGCGGCAGGGCGTGTACACGTGATGACGGCGTGGTGGGTGCCTGGAAAGTCCGCGCGCTTGTGTACGGAAGTGTGCGCATGCGCGTCTCTCCCCAGTACTCCTCTCCCTCGGACTCGGGCGGTGTGTATTTAGGTGGCGGAGCGCACGTTCGGAATTCAGTCAAGGGCGTCTTTGCTTGTTTTCGCTTGACTTGATGCTTAGCTTTACGGCACCAAGCAATAAAGAGAGACTTTAACTCTACACTCCTTGCCTTCGCTTCTCCTTCATTCAATAAATAATAATAAAGACGAAATAACAATTAGGCATTCCCAAACCATACCCAATTACGCAACATTCACGCGATACCCCCACCCTTCTGCGACGCATTTACTGGAGTTCGCCCGTGGGAAGATGCGGGCGGGTTTTTTTTCACCACTTTCTTCCTGACTCAAAAAACTCTTCCTCTGTGTCTATGACCTACCGCATTCCCCCTTTGCTTTCCAAGGTTTTCTTGAGTGACAACGGATCGCCACCAGGGGGCCGAGTGGAGCGAATGCAACTCACACGGGCTCTGCAGTTTTTTGCAATTGAGTGGCGTGAATCTGCAATCTACCAGCAAACATCCCCTGAATAGTGTGTCCTAAAGGTAAATGCTACCCGTACATACATGTTTCGTGAAGATTGAGCTGTGTGCTTGGCATTTGCGAGGGTCTTTCACCCCGGGCGTGCCGGAGCTCGCTACGCCTATTTGGAACATCGGCTCAGCACGAGGGGGGTGGCGGCCACCGAGGCTGCCGCTCGCCTTTGCCAGTGTCGTCGGCGACTGCAGCGTTCTTCGGAACTCATCCTCCGGGAACCCGAAGGCCAATGAAGGTCGTTGAAGTAGAGGGTTAGTCAATTTCACCCGAAGAGCTTACAAGTGAGGCGGGCTGGCTAGCGAGCCACCGACGACGAAGCGCTCGAGCTCTACTCCAGTTGAGCCCAAAGCAAGGGACAAGCAAAGGAAAAGAGGGCGTCGGACCCGAATCCTCCAGCGGAACGTCGCGTTCTCGACAACGATAACGCAAGCCGCCTCGCCCTGCGCGTCAGCCGCAGTTACCATGCGAAGATAACAAGATCGTGCTTCAACCTTCGGAAGGCCAAGATGTTTCCAAGATCAGCGAAGCGATGCTCCGCGATGGAATACTTCGCGCCACGAAACAAACAGCGGACGGAGCAAAGGAAGACACTATTCGAATCAATGCTTTAAAAAACATCATCGTCGCAAGCACCCCAAGCACGGAGAGGGCTGCGAACTACAACGCAATCAACGCAATCCCGATCGGCGAGCACCTTCACGAAGTTATGGCATACGCCGCACCACCTGAAGGCACCTCTAAGGGCGTAATCCAAAATATACCGGCGAGCGACAGTGACGACGACATCACTCGAAGCTTGGTCAATAAACGAATTCCGAAGATTCTCCAGGATTGAAGAATGGGCCGAACAAATTCGGCAGTCATCGTGTTTGAGCGAGAGGCGGTGCCGTACTTCGTCCACAACAAAGGCGCGGAATATCGCTGTTATCTGCATAAGAAGAAGCATGAGGTATGCGAGACTTGCGGACGGCTCAGCCACAGGACGGACGTGTGCCCCACTCCTGAAAACAAGATATGCAGGGACTGTGGAGCCAAGAACCCGCAAGAAAAGCACAAGTGTCACCCCAGGTGCGTGCTTTGCGGCAGAGACCACCGAACTGGCGACAAAAGTGTCGCCAACGCTACCAAATGCCCTTCTCACTCAGGAAGCAACAGCGGGAGAGGACGAAAATCATGGAAGAGAAGGCAAAGCCGCACAACCAGCCCAGCGCAGGCGACAGAGTTTCGTTAATTCTCAGAATTACAGAATACCTCGGAAGACAACGGTCTGGCTCTTTCCCACGTCTACCCTCACGAGACAACACAAGCGGCAATGGAGGCCATGGGAACACGGAGAAGAAAAGCAGCGCAGGCGGCAACCACAACGACACAGCTCGCGATCGGCGCAGCTCGAGGTCGACGTCCCGACCACGGAGAGATGACGACCGGACCCGGCAGAGGAGTGATTCGAGATCAATGTAGAGGTCAAGGTCAAAATCGAGGACCAGGCTCGGGACCTAACAAGATAATGTGAGCTGGGCTGGTGTCATCTCCCACGGCTCAACGCAGCACATACACATCAATATTCAATGCCGATCAGAAAACCAGTCGGAAATCAATAAATTCGACAAATTTAGAGATGTAATGACAGAAAACAGGGCACTAAAGGCAGAGATACTATGCCCTAAACAAGCCAACGAGGACCATTTATCACCGGCGCCTTTTGAGGAGGGAACAAAGATGGAAGTTGCAACGCAACCTGATCGTCAAATGCCGATAAATACCACAGAAGAGAACCCAAGTGCGGAATCTCCCCCTCTGAAAAGAAGGGGAACAGCCCTTAGCAAGCAAGCAGAGTAAACAGACAACATTACATTTCAAGGAAAGACTGTTGATGAGGAACTGTTAAACACTAGACTACGACAGTTTGAGGAAACGTTTGAAAGTCTGCTTACAAAATTTGAGGGGAGCATAACAGCGAGACTTTTCGCACTAGAAAATGCCCGCTTCAGTGAAGGAAGTAGCGGAGAAATAGGTCCAATCAAAACGACCAAGCCCTCTGCCAGGCCACCCGCGACAGAAACTACCAGGATCAGCCCTCTGCCAGGCCACCCGCGACAGAAACTACCAGGATCAATTTTGAAGCCGCTCAAACCATCACTTATGGCAATAATCGCTACGACATATTTCTGATAAGCCAATGGAATTGCAAGGGCTTTCGGAGGAAGAGAGGAAATCTAGATCAATTTATACTTAATAACCGCATAGAGGAAAGACCCGATGTTATCTGCTTGCAAGAAACAGGAAGCCCAGCCAAACTACCGAAGTATAAATCCTTCGGTGCGGAAAATGAACACACCTCTAGCGATAGCGATAAGAAATCGATGGTCGCCACCCTCATCAAGCGCAATCTACCAGTAATACAACACGACACAGGCATAGAAGCGATCGACCATGTCCTCATCGAAATCATTTCAACCAAAAAAAGAGGGGAAGGAAGTATTTTTATACTCAACGTGTACACAAGCCCCCGTAGTGACCACAAGTTAGCAAAGCTTTTTCGCAAGGTGATAGGCATAACCAAAGGAAAGGCCCTGATCATAACGTGGGATTTTAATGCGCACCACTCCAACTGCGGATAGAAACGGGAGACGACGAAGGGAAGGAACCTGTGGCAAGACTCGCAAATCGCTGGCCTCTCTAGACACCGACCCAACGTACCCCACTATACTAGGCAACAGCGTAAGCATAGACACGACGCCGGACTTGACCTACACAAAAAACATGGTTGACGACACAGAGTGGATCAACCTGCAGGAAAACTTCGGCAGTGACCACTTCATAGTGGCCACACGGCTCACAGCGGGCCCACCCCATCACAGAAGAGGAAACCTATTCAAGATTATAAACTGGGATGAATTCAGAAGAATCAGGGCAGCCGAGCGGGAGATATCGGAAGAGACAAGAAGCATAAAGGACATTGAGGAATTTGTAGGGCAGCTGCAAACACATGCAAGAAAAGCGACGAAAACGGTGCCCGAAGAAGCCGAGCTCCAGCATGCCGACACCAAACTCTTGCACATGTGGGAGGGGAAACAAAGGCTTCAGAGACGTTTAGGCAAACAGAGGCTAAACCGCAACTCTACGAAGCCGAATCACGTATTTAAATAGGGAAATAGAAGAGTATGCAAACGAACTGACCCGCCAGATTTGGTACAGCATGTGCAATAGAATGGACTCACAAATGGGACTTGGCAAAACCTGGAATATACTGCGCTACCTAATAGATCCCAGGAATGCAAGACCACCCAGAGACACAACGTCAGTAAGACCATACATGATTATCCAAGATCGGACAAAGACCTCATAGAAGAAATCAAAAATAGATACATTGGATCAAACACGAAGGAGAGCCTCAAACCATACGAGGGAACTCCAAGCCCCGAACTCTACCGCCCTATTACAACAGCGGAGGTCTGGGAAGCCATCCAGGACCTTCGTACAAAATCTGCACCGGGGCAGAATGGGATTACAAACAAAATCATAAGAAATCTCGCTGACGATTCCGTAGAAGGACTAGCACAGTATATGAATCTTAAATGGCAAATGGGAAGCATTCCGAAGCAATTGAAAACGGCCACCATCATCATGATTCCAAAGCCAGGAAAGAAGTTTGGGCTAGAGAACCCAAGACCCATTTCCCTGACTTCGTGCTTGGGAAAGTTTATGGAGCACGTTGTACTCAGAAGACTTAGGAATACATAGAAGACAAGGATTTGTACCCCCACACTATGATCGGTTTTAGGCCAAAGTTATCAACTCAAGACGTCCTAATACAGCTCAAACATCAGATCGTAGACGGAAATGGCACATCATCGAGAGACGTAAAAAGCCATCCTAGGGCTAGACCTGATCAAGGCATCCGATAACGTGCGCCATAGCGACATCCGGGAAAACCTCGGGATGCTAGGAATTTGAGCTAGAACGTACAATTACGTGAGGGATTTCCTGTCTGACAGAACGGCAAAAATAAAAATCGCCAGCATTGATTTGAACGAACTTGAACTGGGAGCGAGGGGCACACCGCAGGGATCTGTACTCTCCCCCTTCTTGTTCAACATAGCCATGATCGGACTGCCTGCGGAATTGAGGGAAATACAAGACCTACACCATAGCATCTAAGCAGATGACCTCACGCTCTGGGTAACCGGCGGAAGCGATGGCGCAATACAAGACACCTTACAGGAAGCGATTAATAATATAAAGACGTACGTCGAACCAAGGGGTCTCGTATGTTCGCCAGAAAAATCAGAGCTATTACTATATCACGCAAACAGGGGGTGAAGAAAAGGATCCTATCAATCGCCGATTTAACTACAAGCAAAAGGTGGACTCATACCAATACAGCCAATCAGCCAAGTCCTGGGACTGCGAATACAAGCGAATGGACACAACACCGAAGCTATCAGGATACTACAAAAAAGCGTACTTCAAACGAACAGATTGATTTCCAGAGTCGCCAATAGACACCAAAGAATAAAAGAAGCCAATCTAATAAGACTAATTCAGGCCTTCGTCCTCAGTAGGATGGTCTACGTAGCACCATTCCTCTCACTAAAGACATGCGAAATAAAAAAGATCAACAATATGATTCGAAAAGGGCACAAGCAAGCCCTAGGCATACCCATAACAACGTCGACCAACAAATTCGATGCATTAGGGCTGCACAATTTTGCTTGACGAGCTAATCGAAGCCCAACAAATCTCCCAGTTGTAGCGGCTGGCTTAAACGCAGACTGGAAGACATGTGCTGCTATAACTAAGCATTGGTTATGATTCGCAACATGGAAATAAAGTTGACGTTCCCCCGAAGCACGAGCACATTTGCACAATCCTCCTTTACCCAGGAATGTGCACCCAGTGCATAACCAAGCCCGCAGGCAGGAAAGAACCAAAGGTATCCAGAAGCGCTTTGAAAAAATCAGTGAGGCGATATACGTCGATGCTGCTGAATACTGGGACCGCAATGCCATGAAAATAATGGCGGTTGACCAGCACGGCCATCTGATAACCTCATGCTCAGTCCGCGCAAGCCCACCTGACACTGGGGAAGAAGCTGCCATTATCTTGGCGCTAGCATCAACACAAGCAAGATATATAATCAGTGACTCCAAGACGGCAATCACAAACTTCTCGAGAGGACGCATATCTGCTGAAGCACTGAAAATTACGAATAGATATAGCGGAGAAAGGCTCAGAAGAGTACAACTAGTATGGAGGCCAGCTCACACAGCCCTACCCGGCAGCGAGGATGCCCAAATCCTAGCTCGAGGACTAACCGCCCGAGCTGGCCCGAGAAGCACCGCGCAGCAGCCCTGGCCCAGACCCGGCAGTGAACGCATGGTCACTTATAGAGAAATTATCGATCATTACCGACTGGGGAGGCTAAAATACCCAGAGGCGCCCAAAACGTTATACAAAAAACAATCAGTTACGTGGAGATTACTACAGATGGGGATTTACCCCAACCCCGTACTGTACAATCACTAATATCTATAACTGACCGCGAGAGATGTAAAAACTGAACAGGCAGGGCTGACCTGAAACACATGCTATGGGCCTGCTTTTCATCACCACTACAGATAAAGCAAGAAGAATGATAACTACACCGGAGCAGTGGGAGACGATACTGCTCACCTCGGAAGTAAAGTTTCAGTCTTGGGCTGTCCGGATGGCCGAAGCCACCACCACGGAGCAGGGGCTCCTGGCCGATGGCTGAAGAGGGGTGGGAAGGGACTCCCAACCTACCCTCCCCTGACCCCATCCTGGGCAAACACTAAAGTTAGTCCTCCTCCGATTCCTCCTTGACTGACATCCTATAGTTAGATATATATATATATATATATATATATAAATATATATAGTATAATGATATTATATAGATATATAAATATATATATATATATACTATCTATCTATATATATAATATATATATATATATATATCATATACTATACCTATATAGTATCATATATATACACTCTATCATCGATATATAATTTGATTGCGAGAAGGGCTGTCTTTGGTTGCCGTAGCAAATAGTAAAAAACGGGTATAGCTTCTAACAAAACTGTTTATTCGCCGACGTTACGATCGGATGCCGATCTTTCTCAAGACAACATTTCGTATTTCTGTGAACGTATTTATAAGCTCGTCGTCCAACGACGCCGAAAAAAGAGAGAGGGGAGATTTGGGGAGAAAGGCTGCAACAAACACATACTCCCGGCGAGGTGAGGTGAAGGTTTGCAAAAAAGAGAGAAAAAAAAGAGCAAAAGAAACAACACACTAAACAAAAAAAACGTAAACATGCAGAAAAGAGAGAAGAGTACAAAACTCTTTCAAAACGCTGTCCTCCATCTTTCGTCAGCTTCTAGAGCGAGTGACGGGTAGCACCCGCTTCAGAGGGGGGCCGCTCTGCTTAAGAAACGAAAGCGCAAAGCAGTAACAGGGACGCTCTCACACCATCACTGGGGGGCACGGAATTCCAATGGTCACTGGCATTACGGGAAGAGTTGACAGGAAGCGGTCGCAGCCGCACACATGCCTCAGTGACGCCAACCCTACAAAACAAACAGGAAGGCTCGTTAAGAGTGTAGGTACGATCTCCGCACTGTGGCTAAAGGTATGCACGATTCCGCCTACCGGCAGGACGGGCGAGCGCAATTCATCATTCTTCGCTCTATTCTTCTGCCCTGTCCGGGAAGCCGACAGGGTCGTTCCTGACCATGAACCAGGGAAAAGGAGCTTAACTAATCCTTTACCGGCACGCGGGAGTCGCGCGGGTCCTTTGTTGGAGTAAACGGCGGCGGTCGCCTCGATGTTGTTTGTGGCATATGCCGCCTGTGCGGAAACCCCAGGAAAGAAATAAATAAAATAAGAATAGCTTGATTACTAGTTTAATTAACACAGAGACTTACAATTTAGATAGGGGATTATTCTGCAGCCGGATTACCAACAACATGTATAGACGACATAATGCCCGAGCTAACATTCATTCCTGCCTTTACGGTATTGAGTTTGTAAATAATGTAAGATTCACGTTGTTCGCGTTCTCTTGTAGTAGAAAATCTACTCTGTAAAAGTGTGATGCTGATGGAGTCGAACGGGTGGTTTTCGGAGTTAATATGTCGTGATAAGGGTAGATCCGGGAGTGAACGAACATGTGCGCGATGGTTGTTGAAGCGCATGCGGAATCCCGTGTAAAAGTAGAACATTTCAGTAAAAATAAAAAAGTAAAACACAACGTAATGAACACAACAGTGAAAGTAGAACATTTCAGTAAAAATAAAAAAAGTAAAACACAACGTAATGAAGATGACTGGTGTAAAGAGCAAGGTTGTCAACATGCATGATATGAAATGAGATGTAAAAATTTTACATCGGTAAGAAACTCGAAAACGCGTTTGATTGAAAACATGGCTTCCCCTCCTAAGAAGTATGACGGGTGTGGTGGAATATGTCGCGTCTGTAGTTGTGGGAAGTATTTGCGCCGTGTTGTGTCATGTGCCTTACATTGTAGTATAAGGCGTGGATCTCGGATAGGGCCTCTCCGCACCTGCTGCACAGAGGTCTTGGAGACCCCGTGAGAAGGTGCGAGTTCGTTGCATGAGTGTGCCCTATCCGTAATGTAGCCAAGGCGACTTCAGTGTGTCTATTACGTGTGTCGGTGGTGTATGGTCCCAAGTGTGGTTTTATTACGTGTAACTTGTTGTCTGTTTGTTCACTCCAGTGTGTTTGCCATGTTTTGCGAAGTTGTTATCTGATGTGTGGCTTCACGTTGGTGTAGGGTGATGTGGTTATGTCTACTGCATTCGAGAGTGTAGCAGCAGCAGCCATTCGAACCGCGGCTTCGTTCCCGGCTATACCACAGTGGCCAAGGATCCAGCAAAGGACCAGTTCAAATTTATGGACATACACAGACATAATAGCTTTGTCGATAAGATTTACAACGTGATTTTTTGAAGACTTTCTTGAAGACAATCCCGCTCAACACTGAGTCATCATCATCATCATCACCAGCCGATCTACGCCCACTGCAGGGCAAAGGCCTCTCCCATTATTCTCCAATTGCCTCGGTCCTGTGCCAACTGTGACCAATTTATCCCCGCAAACTTCTTAATCTCATCTGCCCATCTAACTTTCTGCCGCCCCCTGCAACGATTACCTTCTCTAGGGATCCACTCTGTTACCCTTAATGACCAGCGGTTATCTTGCCTTCGCATTACATGCCCTGCCCATGCCCATTTCTTCTTCTTAATTTCTACTAATATGTGTTTAACACCAGTTTGCTCCTTGACCCACTCTGCTCTCTTCTTGTCCCTTAAAGTTACACCTATCATTTTCCGCTCCATTGCCCGCTGAGTCGTTCTCAATTTAAGTTGAACCCTCTTAGTGAGCCTCCAAGTTTCTGCCCGTAGGTGAGTACCGGTAAGATGCAGCTGTCATACACTTTCTTCTTCAGCGACAATGGAAGGCTGCTATTCCTTATCTGAGAATGTCTGCCATATGCACCCCACCCCATTCTGATCCTTCTAAATATCTCTGCCTCATGGTTGGGATCTGGGGTCACAACTTGGCCTAAGTATATATATTCGCTTACCACTTCCACTGGCTCGCCATCTATCTCAAACTGCTGTGCTGTCCCGAGGTTATTGACCATTACTTTAGTTTTCTGCATAATTATTTTCAGGCCCACGGTTCTACTCTGTTCGCCCAGTGTGGAAAGCATGCTTTGCAATTCGTCCCCCGAGTTACTTAGCAAGGCAACGTCATCAGCAAATCTGAGGTTACTGAGGTATTCTCCATTAACCCTTACTCCCACCTGTTCCCAATCCAACGTTCTGAATACTTCTTGTAAGCAGATTATTTATACAGATTCACTCAGTGTTGTTGTTCCTTACAACACTGAGTGAATCTATAAATAATGGTTCGTGGGATGTGGCTTTGAAGTATATGATTTAGAACAAGAAGTACACCGTAAGCCTCTGCCGTAAAGGTGCTAGTATAACTGTTCAGATTTTTAGTGACATTAAGGCCGGGTCCATGCGCAGCGCAGGACACAGAGGGGGAAGTCTTAGAGGCATCCGTATAAAAATTCAGAACACTGATACTTCTCCTGCAAATACAACAGGTGCTGCTGAATTGCACACGTGGGAGCTCGGTTTTTATCTACATGCGTGAAAGATGTGTTGCATGACACAGGGCGGAGATGCCATGGTGCTAAGAAATCTGTTTCAGAACTTTGGATGGTGTCTAAAAAGGAGACAGCAAGCTCTCACGCTTCCTCTCTAACTCTGTAAGAGAAGGGCACAGAAAACAATGGTCGATTTAAAGGGAGTTCAGTCATCGATGTATCATGAAAAACTGATTTAAAAGGATGGCGAGGCATTGATGAGATTTTAAAAGCATAAAGCAGGTCTGTGTAAGCTCGCTGACGTTCTAGGCTCCATTTGTTGCACTCTACATACAGACTTTCGACTGGACTAGTCCGAAAGGCGCTACACGACAAACGGAGCCCTAGATGAAGCACAGGGTCCAGCATTCTGAGGGATGTTTTAGTGGCTGACCCATAGACAACGCTAGCATAGTCTAATCGTGAACCTATCAAGCTGGTAAACACGTAAAAGAAGTTGTTTGTCAGTGCCAAAAGAAATGTGCGAAAGAACCTTCAGGATATTCATTGTTTTTAAGCATTTATATTTCAGTTGTTTGATGTGTGGGATGAATGTGAGCTTTTCGTAAAAGATTATACCTAAGAACTTGTGTTCCTTTTTTGACAGGAATCGAGACACCATTGAGTTGAATGTGTGGATCCGGCCGTATGCGACGCCTCTTGGAAAACAAAACACAAGTGCACTTCCCAGGATTAAATTTAAAACCGTTGCTATCTCCCCAGCCAGCTAGCTTGTTAACACCAAGCTAGACTTTGCGCTCGCAGACAGATAGGTTACAAGACCTAAAGGATAATTGTAGGTTGTCTACATAACTTGAGCAGGAAATCGACGGTGGCAATGCCTTCCTAAGGGAATTCCTTTTCACAATAAAAAGGGTGCAACTAAAACTCCACCTTGTGGCACTCCATTTTCCTGCACATGAACCGTAGAGAGTGCAGTTACAACTCGCACGAGAAACGTTCTTTCGGACATGTACCTGGCAAGCGTGTTCATCATGTTACCTGCCATGCCGAAGGAGTTGAGGTCACTTAGGATTCCATACCACCACGCCGTATCGTACGCTTTTTCTAGATCAAAGAAGACTGTCATACAGTTCTACTTATTGAGGAAAGCACCTTTTATATACGCCTTTTAATGCAACGAGTTGATCTTTGGTAGATCGCCCCACCCTGAAGCCTGCCTGGCAGCTCTCGAGAAGACCATTGTACTCTAAGAAGTACACGAGTCTCCTGTTTATCATCTTCTCAAAGAGCTTACACAGGCAGCTTCTCAGGGCAATGGGACGATAAATGGCAGGAGAGGAAGGTTTTCTTGCCTTCCTTTAGGAATGCCACTACTGTGGCCTCCCTCCAAGAGTGTGGAATGTGCCCCGAAAGCCCTACTTTGTTGTATAGGTGTAGGAGTGTTTCAAGGGTGTCTGAGTGTAAGTGTTTTATCATGGTGTATGTAATCTTATCTGACCTGGAGCTGAAGGTTTCATCCTCATCATCATCACCAGCCTATCTACGCCCACGAGAGGGCAAAGGCTTCTCCCATTATTTTCCAATTGCCTCGCTCCTGTGCCAACTGTGACCAATTTATCCCCGCAAACTTCTTTATATCATCTGCCCATCTAACTTTCTGCCGCCCCCTGCAACGCTTGCCTTCTCTAGGGATCCACTCTGTTACCCTTAATGACCAGCGGTTATCTTGCCTTCGCATTACATGTCCTGCCCACGTCCATTTCTTCTTCTTAATTTCTACTAATATGTCTTTAACACCAGTTTGCTCCCTGACCCACTCCGCTCTTTTCTGTCCCTTAATGTTACACCTATCATTTTCCGCTCCATTGCCCGCTGAGTCGTTCTCAATTTAAGTTCAACCCTCTTAGTGAGCCTCCAAGTTTCTGCCCCGTAGGTGAGTACCGGTAAGATGCAGCTGTCATACACTTTCTTCTTCGGCGACAATGGTAGGCTGCTATTCATTATCTGAGAATGTCTGCCATATGCACCCCACACCATTCTGATCCTTCTAATTATCTCTGCCTCATGGTTTGGATCTGGGGTCACAACTTGGCCTAAGTAGATATATTCGCTACCACTTCCACTGCCTCGCCACCTATGTGAAACCGCTTTGCTGTCCCGGGGTTATTGATCATTACTTTAGTTTTCTGCATAATAATTTTCAGTCCCACGGTTCTACTCTGTTCGCCCAGTGCGGAAAGCATGCTTTGCAATTCGTCCCCCGAGTTACTTAGTAAGGCAACGTCATCAGCAAATCTGAGGTTACTGAGGTATTCTCCATTAACCCTTACTCCCACCTGTTCCCAATCCAACGTTCCGAATACTTCTTGTAAACATGCTGTGAATAGCATTGGAGAGATTGTGTCTCCTTGTCTGACACCCTTTTTTATAGGTATTTACTGCTCGCCCTATGGAGGATAATCGTAGTGGTAGACCCATTGTAGATATCCTCTAGTATTCTTACATAATGCTCATCTACCCCCTTGTTCCGTAATGCCTGAATGACTGCTAGGATTTCGACCGAGTCAAATGCTTTCTCATAATTTATGAAGGCAATATATAGGGGTTCAGTATACTCAGCGCACTTCTCTATCACCTGATTTATCGTGTGAATATGGTCCATTGTTGAATAACCTTTACGGAACCCTGCTTGTTCTTTAGGTTGACTGAAATCTAAGGTTGCAGAAATTCGGTTAGCGATTACCTTTTTAAATACCTTGTAGACGACTGACAGTAAGCTGATCGGCCGGTAATTTTTCAAGTCCTTCATGTCGCCTTTCTTATGAGTTGCAGCGATGGCGTAGAGGTAGAACACCCGTCTCGCGTGCAGAAGGACCGTGGTTCGAATCCCGGTGCCGGACAATTCCCACCGAAAATCCGCGTATTGATGGAATTGAACAAAGGGGCTTGGGTGCGGCCTGACCCTGGCGACCATTGCCGGTAATGCACTCCCTCACCAGAGCAGGATTGGCCACCCTGGTGTAGTAATGGCCACCACCTCCCATGAATACGCCAACTAACCCTCTGGCTGAAGGTTTATATGTGGTGAAAGTAGCCTTCAGCTCAAGAATTGAAAAAGGAGAATCGTAAGAAGTGTGCGACTTGTTATCACGCAGGGACTTCTCCGCAGATGTTTTGTGTTTCATGAAAGTGTTTGTGTAGTGTGCTGAGCTGGACACGTGTTCGAAGTGTTGTGCAAGTGTGTTAGCCTGGTCTTCCAGTGTGTCCCCTGTTGTACTAACCAGGGCCAGGCTGTGTGTCTGCTGTCATTTTAGTTTTCGTATTCGTGTCCAGACTTTGTGTGTGTCAGTGTATGAGTTGATTGAAGTGGCGAAGGCGCGGCAACTCTCCCTTTTCGCATCACGACGCACTCGCTTCCCAAAAGCCTTTAACATATTAAAAGAAATGAGTTTATCTCACGTGGGGTACCGGCGAAGGACACCCCACGCCTTGTTCTGGGCCTCTCGCGCCCGCCTGCAGTCCTCGTTTCACCAGGGCCTCCTTGGGTTGCGGGACGCACTGGAGGCCTGGGGCATGGACTTTTCGGTGGCGTCGAGTATGTGTGCCGTGACGAGTTGGGCTGCTTCCTCCACGTGTAGGTGAATTATGGCTGTGTGGTGTAGTTTAGAAGTTTCTGTGAATGTACTTCAGTTTGCTTTTGATTCATTAAACCTCTTATGGGAAGATGGACTGCTTGGGCCTTTACCTACGTATGTTAGGGAAGTGGGGAAGTGGTCACTACCTTATGGGTCCGTGCCCACGCCCCACTAAAGACATGGAAAGAGAATTGCGGAACCAATAGCCAAGTCAAGATGCGAGTATGTATTCTGTCCCAAGTTGTGGTATGTAGGCTGTTTTTTGTTGAAGAGGCATGCTCCGGAGGACGTAAGGAAATTCTTTATCAGGCGACCTTGGGCATCCGTTCTAGAGGAGCCCCAAAGAGGGTTGTGCGCATTCAGGTCGCCTGTTAGGATGTATGGTTCGGGCAGCTGGTCGACGAGCACCTCGAAATCAGAGCTGGAAAGTGCATGATCAGGAGGAATGTAAATGAAGCATACCGTTATCAACCTATCAAATATTATCGCACGGATTGCTACAGCATCAAGGACTGAGTGTTCAGAGTGACAGGGTGGCAGGGTAAGGATTTCCGGTGCGACAATTGCCACACCTCCTGAAGAGTGTGTGCAGCCAACCCTGTCCTTTCTGAATACCATGTACCTATTTAAGAAATTTGTTTGTTTAGAATTGATGTGGGTTTCCTGGAGACACATGATACTCTGCTGATTGGCATGCAGAATCTCATAAACATCGTGAAGATTTTTAAGGAGGCCTCTGCAGTTCCATTGGATGATGTTTTCTGTTCCCATTATTTATATTTAAGAATAACTGGAGTGTGTGTGTGTGTTTGTTCATGTGTCGTCTTTGGGGGCGTTTATTCTAGTGTTTGTAGCCTTTTCTGTCGGCTTGGATATCGGAGGCCGCTCCTTGCGTTGCGTTGCAGGCAGGAACGGCGCGACATCCATCTGCTCGTCGGATGCCAGAAGGGTGCCCGGCGGACCAGGCCCCACGGGCTTGGCCCCCTTTTGGGAGCCGTTCGTTTGAGCCGCCACTGCCGAGGGCGTCCGCGGTACCAGAAGTGGCACGGGAGGTGCGGTGGCGGTGGGAGCCGATGAGGGGCCCCCGGGGTCCATCTGGTCGGCACCCCCCCAATGCATTGGAGGTCGGGGAGGTAGAGCCGGGAGTGGCACCGGTCCCTACAGAAGAGGTTGTCACCACAACCGCTGCTGCCTCAGCAAGCGGCGTGGCGACGGTTTGGGCTGCCTGAGGCACCCTAGGGGGGGCCGGAGGAGGGACCAGGTCAGACTCGCTGAACCGGGTCCCTGTAGACACCAGATGCCGCTCTGCCCCCCGCCGAGCCGCGTCGGCGTACCCCCCCCCCAGAGGGAAAGAGGCGAACCTCTTCCGCGCCTCTGGGAAGGTGATATTCTCAAGAATCTCAATGTTGACGATCGTTTTCTCTGTTTGAAATTTTTCACATTTGCGGGAGTACGCTGCATGCGGCCCCCCGCAATTCAAATCACGTGAGGGTGCCGGATGGCCGGTTGTCGCTGGGGTGATCGTACGCGGCGCATTGTGCACAAGTCGTTTGGCCATGGCGAGAGTTTGTATCGTGCCCGAACCACTGGCACTTGAAGAGCGGCGCGGGTTCGGAATGTAAGGACGAATGGAGCATTGAATGAAGCCTGCATTTATATATTGTGGAAGTGCCGAGCGGTCAAAGGTCAGGATAATGTGTTTGGTGGGGATTATCTTGTCATCCCTGCGCATCGTGTTGCGCCGCACAGCTGTGACGCCCTGATCCTTTAAACCTTCGAGAAGGTCGGCATCTGTTTCCGTAAGGAGATCTGTCTTAGAAATCGCACACTGGGAGCTTTTCAGGCTCCTGTAGGGCGTGACCGAGAAGTCCAGATCATGGATGCGGGTTTGTGTAAGAAGAGTGCGGGCTTGTTGTTCGGCATTGAGTTCTACAAGGATTTCTCCCGTCCTGAGCTTTTTAGCTTGATATTTGCCACCTATGATGCTTTGCAGAAATGTAAAGATCAAGAATACGGAAATGGAAGCGACAGATCTTGCTGAGTCAGCTGACTCAATCACAAGAAAACGAGCATAGTTATTCACGGTTGTTGACAAGACTGTTGTAGAAAGAGGTGGGAACGAAACTTCGGTGCGGCCCCTTTTCGGGGGCCGATCACGTTTGGGTTTGGGTTTGGAAAATGCCATATGATACATTGGAAAGCAGGGAGACGCGGGTGCTTTCTTCTTTGACAATACCCTGGTAGTCAACGAGGTCCCGGAGCTCCCTGCCTGGTAGACAGACAGGGAGCCCATCAGCCGTAGCTTGACCTGGGCTCCGACGGCCACCGCTTGTGGTTTCTACCCTTCACCATACAACACATCGCCACGGTTGTATCCAGCTGATGTTTGGGGGTTCGGGGTCCGCGGTGTCGCCAACACCGTCACCAAGATTACTCAATGTGCCCCGTGCGGTGCCAACTCCGATTTCAAGTATCTAATTCACGCGACACTCGACTGCGACTCTTCTAATGTGGTGTACCTTCTGGAGTGCGGTGTTTGTGGCATCCAATACATTGGCCACACGGACACGGCATTCCGCATGCGCTTCAACAACCATCGCGCACATCTTCGTTCACTCGCGGATCTACCCTTATCACGACATATTAACTCCGAAAACCACCCGTTCGACTCCATCAGGGTCACACTTTTACAGAGTGGATTTTCTACTACAAGAGAACGCGAACAACGTGAATCTTACATTATTTACAAACTCAATACCGTAAAGGCAGGAATGAATGTTAGCCCGGGCATTATGTCGTCTATAAATGTTGTTGATAATCTGGCTGCAGAATCAGCCCCTATCTAAATTTTAAGTCTGTGTTAATTAAACAAGTAATCAAGCTATTCTTATTTTATTTATTTCCTTCCTGGGGTTTCCGCACAGGCGGCATATGCCACAAACAACATCGAGACGACCGCCGCCGTTTACTCCAACAAAGGACTCGCGCGACTCCCGCGTGCGGTTAGAGGATTAGTTAAGCTCCTTCTCCCTGGTTCATGGTCAGGGACGACCCTGTCGGTTGCCCGGGCAGAGCAGAAGAATAGAGCTAAGAATGATGAATTGCGCTCGCCCGTCCTGCCGGTAGGCGGAATCGTGCATGCTTTGAGCCACAGTGCGGAGATCGTACCTACACTCTTAACGAGCCTTCCTGTTTGTTTTTTAGGGTTGGCGTCACTGAGACATGTGTTCGGCTGCGACCGCTTCCTGTCAACTCTTCCCGTAATGTCAGTGACCATTGGACTTCTGTGCCCCCCAGTGATGGTGTAGAGCGTCCCTGTTACTGCTTTGCGCTTTCGTTTCTTAAGCAGAGCGGCCCCCCTCTGAAGCGGGTGCTACCCGTCACTCGTTCTAGAAGCTGACGAAAGATGGAGGACAGCGTTTTGAAAGAGTTTTGTACTCCTCTCTCTTTTCTGCATGTTTACGTTTTTTTTTGTTTAGTGTTTTGTTTCTTTTGCTCTTTTTTTCTCTCTTTTTTGCAAACCTTCACCTCACCTCGCCGGGAGTATGTGTTTGTTGCAGCCTTTCTCCCCAAATCCCCCCTCTCTCTTTTTTCGGCGTCGTTGGACGACGAGCTTATAAATACCTTCACAGAAATACGACATGTTGTCTTGAGAAAGATCGGCATCCGATCGAAACGTTAACCAATGAACAATTTTGTTAGTAGCTATACTCATTTTTTACTACATAAATATATATATAGATATGTAAATCTAGAGAAAGATAAACTCACAAAGAGCGCAGAAATAGTATAAGTAAAGAGTCGGATACACAGCAAGAACAATAACAAACAAGGTTTACTTACGTAGCGGCAACGGGACTTGCCTTCATCAAAGTAAAGTTACATGATTCTGCTCATGTAACTTTACTCTGATGAAAGGAAGTCCCGTTGCCGCTACGTAAGTACACCTTGTTTGTTATTGTTCTTGCTGTGTATCCGACTCATTACTTATACTAGTATATATATATAATATATATATATATATATATATATATATATATATATATATATATATATATATATATACAGAAATGCCGGCATTCTACAACGCCAAAGAAGTGGCCAATTCAGAGGGACTGCACATGAACGTTTTTTTTAAATCTCTCTAACGTCGATGACTCCCGCGCTATGTTCTCCAGCCTCGAGGCACGGCGGGTGTTAAGGCTCGGTTATCTTACTCAGAAAAGTTTTTTCGAAAGGAGGGGGGTCTGCTGGCAATTTGGATAGGTGGAGCAAACAGATCGAGTAGCGTCGCTGTGTTGCTATTCCAGCAAAACGGTTGCGGAGGGTCGCGAATTTTATCACCATTCTAAGAAATCCCAAACAGCCTAGTATAATTTGTAGCAGTTGGAGTTCTGGAGACTTGGCCTTTCACTGCCACCACTCACTTCCGAGTATCAATAAATTAAACTAATGGCGACGACCTACAGCAAAAATAACCGAAAAAATCCTAATGTAACGATATCCACAAAAGCAATCTATGCAGCTCTAAACAAGTATTTCACATAAACATACAAAAGTATCATAGATACCGGTCATAAGAAATACAAGCCTTGCGCAAAACACAGCGCATAAAAAAACACACTTTGTTTAAACCGAACGAGAAGGACTTGGTGAGCAGTCGTAAATACCACGCAGCAGTATTACATCCTAGTGCAGATAAAAAGTTGGAGAACGCTTGCTAGAGTTTTATCCTAGAAGACGTTTTTGAGAAGCACCACAAAGACCTTAAAGCACCTTTTTCTGCCAATTTAGGGTGTCAGTAGCTTTAAAACCCTCATAAGGGAGAAGAATCTACATTCGCACAAGTACGCCGTTATAGGCTAGCAAACAAATAACGCAAACCATCAAGGCAGAAGTTTTTTAGGAAGAAGATAGTGGTCAGGAGGCACTTTGAGATTGTACTGATGCAGCCTCAGCTACAGCTGACAAAGGTAAATGCGGAGGAAAACTAAAAACTTCATACTCCACTAACAAGAGGAATCGTTCTATAAATACATCTTTTTCGCAAACATACTACTACGCATCACGTAAAAAACAAATATATTTTATGACCCGTTCGAAACCATGCGTAGTGATACCATCTTGTGCACATGCCTTATCTGTTTCAACCTCCTGGAGCAGTAATCTCCTCTTCGCCCTAACTAACATTCAAACCCAGAGCACCAACACATTTCTTTAAGTTGTGATCTCTAACCTAACTGTGATGAAGGACCCCGCTAGCACCTCGCACTTGACCTTCGCATGGAGCGAAAACATCAGGTGTGGAACGCAGAGACATGTTTTGGTAGCGGAACGAAAACAAGAATATACACAAATTGAACACGAAGGGAGGAGGTACCACCATGTTAACAGCGTACACGTTCACGCGAGACTGAAATAGGGCGGACTAGTATACAGCACAGTCAAAGCATGTGTAGTCTCACCCCGTTCGGAGTCCGGCGTCAGTCATACTATCCATCCATGTCGGTGATGGGAGCTGAGACGACTCGCGGCGAGCGCTTGTGCTTGCTGTGGTGCCTCGGGCCTACGCCGGGAGGAGAGACCGATGACCCTTTGGCGTTGTGGGGGGGTCGCATCACGACGTGCGGCCTGGTGCACTTGTCGGGGGCACACGCCCTACATCAGGCCTCTGGAGCTTGGCGCGGACCCAGGTCTCCGATCAGGCCTACGCCGCGAACGCACTGGAGACAACGAACGTGATGGCCAGGGATTCGCGGACACCTCGAAAGGAGCCAACAGAACGGGCCCGGGAGAGGTGAAGCTCTGGCCGTCAGAATCCAGGATCCCGGCACACCACGGAGCAAAACCCGCCTTGACGAGATTCCATCCCCCAGCAAAAACCCGAGCGCACGCCGTCTTCTTCTTTCTCTTCCTCCGTAGAGGCCCATATCTTGTCCTTCTTCGCCTGGTCAACCCCACACAACCACGTTCCAGCACAGCACATCATTACAATCACCCCCCTTTTCAGAAAGTTGTCCCACAACTATTCCAGTGTCGTAGAAGTGTCTGCGACGCGAAGGCGTGCGTACCCGAACCGCAAATGTAAAAAATTACAGAAAAAACTTAAGAAAAGTGCGCACACAACCTCTACATGTAACCCACAGGAGAAAGCACTTACAAGTAAAACGGGCTGTTCCCAATACATCTAAGCATGGCTTAGAGGGTCGTCCGGTGCTTGGGGGCCTTCCATCTGTGAGCTTCTCCGCTGACAGGTGTCGCATGACTTTATGAAACTGCGTACGTTGACGTGGATGCATGGCCAGTAAAATTCGTTCAGGATTCGGTTGGTCATTTGTCATCTTTCAAGATGGCTGGCCATAGCTTCATGAAATCGGCGCAATATCGTTGTGCGGACCGACTTCGGCACGACGATTTGGCGGGAAGTTCTGCCATCTCGTAAGTGGGAATGACGGTGCAGGAGGCCATCTTCTTCTGTGAAGATTTACAGGCATACTTTTCCAGAACACAGTCGCTTGCCGATTTTCCAATATGTTGTCTTCAGCATACGGTCATGCTTGTGTTGTTGGGACAGTTCGTCCCGAGAAACGAGGTAACCAATCACCGGTGGCACATCAAAAGGACGTCGTTTTCATTCGCGGCTTTGGCGATGGCAGATAAGCGTACCGTGTCGTCTTGTTGCTTTATCTCACTCAGCCAGCCATTCACTTCCCCTTCTTTGCAGCTTGTGCGTACCCAGGATGGATCTGGATCATGCGGTGCTCGGACGCCAGGGAGATTGCCAAGAACGAGGTCGTAGGCGGCGTTATTCATGCATAAAGCAGTGACTTCCCCGACGAAGTATGGCATGTCCACCTGAAACTTTGCCTCTGGAAGATGCTTGACCGACCCATCCAGTAGCACAATTTTCCTAATTGGTCCGTTGAGGAGGTCACGCCGAACGGTGACAGTGTTGCTGCCTGTTGCCCTCAAGACACGTCTGGATCTCTCTAGTACACGTCCTTCAACTACTGGTACATTCTCGGCCAGGGACATAGACCCCTTTTTGTCCGCTTGACGGACGCAACTTGCTGCTATCTTCATTCCACCAAAGGCCGCTGATGTAGTGGGGCTCGTGCTGGTTTCGGCATGTAAGGCGAAAACGCATGACGCCCCGTGTTTGTTGTCAGAAGGCCGGGTCCTGCAATGTTCGACGTTGCGTCCCGCCTTGCCGCACGAAGCACACTGCAGTAGTATTCTTGTTATGCGGCAGTCGGGTGCGCTGTGTCCGATACGGTTACACAGGAAGCATTTTGGTGGCGACGTCTTTGGATTGTTGCGCCACCTTCTACTGCCTGGTCACCAGGAAGCTTCCCAAGGTTATCGATGCTTTGCGCCTCCAAGAATCGATCGGCATGGTCAGCCAAACAGCTCAGCGTCTTGCAGTCCCGTTCCTTCAAGAAGACCACAAGCTTGGAGTGGCAGCACCAAAGGAACTGCTCAGAGACAACATGGTCCCTGAGTCCCTCGAACGTTTTCGGTACGCCCGTCATCTCGATCCAGTGGTCGAAGTAACCTGAAAGTCGGGCAGCGAGCTGTCGCCCGGTCTCAACATCCATGGCTCGTGCTCCCCTAAACTTGCCTTGGTAGCCCTGGGAGGTAAACCGGAATCGCTGCAACAGGGCTTTTTTCACCGCCTGATAATCCAGCGCTTCTTCGGCCGTCATGCGGCCTATCACAGTCAGGACCTCCCCGGACAGACACATGCTAATGGCCGTGCCAACTTCTCCTGCGGCCATTTCTGGGCGGCCGCAACGCGCTCAAAGCGTTGCGGCCGCCCATGTCGTCCGCCGCGTGCAAGTCGTCCCGCCTCTCATCGAAGATGGGGAGAAGTTCTTGGGGGTTAATCGTTGCCGCAGGGGGCTGACAATCCAGTCGCTCCAACGCCATTCTCCTGGTGAAGATTTCCTTGGGACGTCTCATTTGGTGGCCTCTCCCGGAGTAGGATCTCTAACAGAAGAAGCTCTTTCTTCCGCTCATCCGCGGCCTTCTGCCTTTCGTCCTCGGCCTTCCGCCTCACTTCCGCGGCCTTCTGCCTCTCATCCTCGGCCTTCCGCCTCTCTGCCGCGGCCTTCTGCGTCTCGTCGTCCTCGCGAGGTGCCCCTCTTTCAGCAGCTCGTGCTTCGCGCTGTTCGGCGCCTTCTTTCTCGACCCAAGCTCGTAGATCAGGCCCGGATAATCCGTACTGTACCGCGAGCGCGGTTAATTTCTCGAGTTCCATTACGCGAGGCTTTCTGGATGAGGTCGCGTTCCGTAGGTCAGTGTGTTAGCGAGAATCCTGGCAGGCTCGCAAATTTTTGTGATAAAGGACCCCGCTAGCACCTCGCACTAGACCTTCGCACGGAGCGAAAACATCAGGAGTGGAACACAGACAGGCACATTTTAGTAGCGGAACGAAAACAAGAAGATACACAAAGTGAACACGAAGGGTGGACGTACCCGACGCGTTAACAGCGAACACTTTCACGCGAGACTGAAATAGCGCGGACTAGTATACAGCACAGTCAAAGCATGTGTACGTTCGGAGTCCGGCGTCAGTCCCACTATCCATCCACGTCGGTGATGGGAGCTGAGACGACTAGCGGAGCGCTTGAGCTTGCTGTGGCGCCTCGGGCCTACGCCGCGAGTAGTGACAGATGACCGGTGGGGGTTGTGCCGGGCTCGCTTGACGACGTGCGTCCTGGTGCACTTGTCGGGGGGCACACGCCCTACGTCAGGGCTCGGGAGCTTGGCGCGGACCCAAATCTCCGATCGGGCCTACGCCGCGAACACACTGGCGACAACGGACGGGATGGCCAGGGCTTCCCGGATACCTCGAAAGGAACCACCAGAACGGGCCACCAGCTCTGGCCATCAGAATTCATGAGTCCGGCACATCACGCAGCAAAACCCGCCTTGACGAGATTCCATCCCCCAGCAAAAACCCGAGCGCACGCCATCTTCTTCCTCTTCCTCCGTAGAGGCCAATATCTTGTCTTTCTTCGCCTCGTCAACCCCACACAACCACGTTCCGACACAGCACGTCACTACACTAACGTTCCTGGTATAATTTTGCCTAAACCATTGATGTTTTTTTTATTATTTAATCTATTTTGGTCACAAAGTTACCTTCCTGTTTCCTGCGCCTGTGAATGCCGGTAATGTTGATCGCATAAATTTTAGTTATACATTTTGGAGTAAAGCTGATGCTGCAGAATCGTTTTTTGCCTTTTAAATGCTGCTAACATAATTCTAATATTTACCCTTTCTTACTCAAAAACACAATCAGCTGTATCATACGTATGGTATCCTGCTGTTTACCACCACATCAGTAAGTTTTTTAGATGGTGCGGGATTCCATGCCTGTGCTCTGACAAACAAATGTCCACGCAGTTTAGTAAAAAATCCGATTTTCAGAAGGAACTTTCAGCTTTTTGATAGAAACGGTCAGTAAATTAAAATTACATCCATTCAGAAATTTAGTAACCCTATGAGATGACTTCCATGACTGCTAATTATACCGTGTTTGTCACCCATTATAGGCAAAGTTTGATATGTGTGCATAAAAGTATGCGACAAGAGTAAAACGACTTCTCAAAATCATTTTGCAATCTCCCGGCGGTTGGAGGTCATCACGCTTGTTTGTATAAAAGACTCCTCGGGTATTGTTTTCCTTCCCTGGGCTAGAAACGTTTGACAGCGCCAATAAAAAGGGCAAAGCTTTTCCAATAGCCAAGATCTCTTTTTTTAATTCCCAAAGTATGCGTGGACTATTCATTCTAGAAGCTGTGTTGTGAACCGACAAGTCCCTGCCAATGGGAGCGATTCGTCACGTTGTGTGTATGTGGTAAGCATTTGGTTGTCTCTGGTCTCATCCCCGCGTAGCCTTCCCCGAGACGTTATTGCAAGGCTTCCTGAAAGTTGGCACAAGATACCCACTTTTATTCGGAGCAGGTCGATCATCTGACACAAATCCTAATGCCAAGAAGAATGTAGGCCTTATGAAACCTGGCACTTGGCGATTACAGGTGATGCTGTAACAACGTGTCGCAGGATTGATAGAAAAAACACAAATATATTCTCCGCGTATTCATCCTACTTTCAGCCTTGGAAGGGGTCTGCGATTTATTTTCTCCCAAAGAAAAAACTAATAAAAGAATGTACGTAAATGAGGTGCGACAGTTATATTACTTTTATTGCCTATTTTCCAACAGAACATAACCAACAGTTATCTAGAAAAGGAAAAGTTTCTGATCAGAAGTTTTGTAAAGCTTTTTTTTGTGGCTTGCCAATTAGAAAAAGACATACAAGCCAATGGTGCTCGCGAACTCTCGTACAATTACAATTTGCTCGGACAGTCTAGGTACTAAAACAAAATGTTGGAAACCGGGGCAATCAAGCAGTCAAAGAGGTGAAAAAATAATCATCTTGAAAGCTTGTCATCTAGGTATTTGAAAATTGACGTAGTGATCTCTGTACAGCCAAAGACTAAGACTGGGAAGCCTAAGTATGTCACTCTAAAAGAAATACTTAGAAAAATTTATGTAAACCGTGACACGAACATTGCCGTCAACTAAATCCTGGTAACTGTAAAAAGCAGCCACCATGTATACAAGGAAGACGTGTGCTTACCACAGTTATAGATGCAACGCTGGAGACGTTTACGATACAGCCTAAAGAAGAGGAGAGGATTGGCCAAACAACACAAACATACAGATTTCAGGTTCTACACCCATAAAAATATTGTGATTAAAAGTTGAGAAATCAATGAATTTGTTATAATAACGTATGCATGAAATGCCACAATCACACATATCATTGTAGTACTACACGGTAGGTGCTCCAATTCGAACGCAGTGGGGTTGTCTGCTTGCTGCCAACCTAACGGCCAGGCTCAGTTTTTTGTGTGTTGCATTAGGGTTCGTGAAAACTGTCATTTGGAAAAATATTTTCATGCAGGTTACGCATTCCATATATACATAAGCATTTATTCATGGCATCAATCCGAAAAAGACATACAAAAATCCCTTCAAAAAAATGGTGGATTTGGAGCACCTTTGACAAGTGCAATCTGTAGAAGCATTGTCATATTAAGTTACCTCATGCCATGATACACATCAAGAAAGAAATTTAACGCTAGTGTGGGACCGACGTTCGCTTAAGGGGGTTTACAATAGCTTCTTGACTTTTGATGGCGCCGAAGCGAACCAGTAGAGACAATAGCACCAGAAGAGACAATCTGACCGCTAAAAATAAACGCCTTGTCATTTACGTGTGTTCAGTTACGCTAGTCGTGCAGTGTAAAATATACTTATTCACTGCGAGGACTCATAAACACCGATGCCGCTGTTTCGACCTTGCAAAAGCACACATTTTATAGAACGGTGCTGTAATTGGTCGCCCGTACCCAAAGTTACGCGGGATATATTACAGCAAAAAAAAATTAGGCTTGGGGTACCTTTGTGTAGCCAGCACTATCACACAAATGAGTGGGAAAAAGCGTTTTTTGAATGCGTCAACAAAACCCAAATTCTCTGTTAGGGAAGGTTGCTGACAGGCAGGTATCAAACGGAGGACACGAGGTAGCAAATGCACATTTCACACCATCGAGCAGCCTCGCCACCCGGAAAATTATAAAGCTAACTGTATGAACCGAAAGGTGGAATGAAGCTCAGAACACTGTGACTTATTAGAACATACTATTTTGCACAGAAAAGAGGCTTGCCTGATTTTTTTGGACCTCGCAATTTTATAACAATTTTGATTACATAAACCGCTCCGATGACTTCTAAAAGCGTTTACGTCACACCTTTTGTCTTCCGCAAAAATGGAAGTGCCTTCTGCGTCATGGAGACAACACCTTCGACATTGGAGGTCCACGTATTCCTGAAGTCTTCCAGCGATGTAGAGTCTATCAATCCTCTTTTGGAAATTCCAACATTGTTTACCTTAAAAATATCCGTATATAATGCAAGGCACATCTGTAGGCGTGGTCACAATGCGTATTAGGTCAAAAATCTTACAATTAGATTTCGGGGCAATTACACTAGTAACGTATATTTGGGCCGCTAAAGAAAAAATATATTTTCTACCAAGACGGTTCTTATCCTTAAAACGGTTGTAGTCTTTAGCATCAACGCCATCTTATAACGCAGCTAGGTTTAATGTTGAGTAACTAGACATGAGCCACTTAACAAAGGTCCGCCTACGCCTCGGACACTGTGAAGGGCTGCTCAACTCGGTTTCTAGAGAACAAAATCTCGCTAGTTGTCATATAATATTGAATTTAATTGAAGGAAAGCTGTTTACTGAGAGAAACATAAAGAAAATATTGATGTGACTGAGGACAATAAAGAAATGCACAAATAGCAGCGCTGTGTTTAAATACTGAGCTAGTCCTCGTTTAGGCATCATTTTTCCCTTATTACGCAGAGCCAAAAATCCCAAATCGAAAAGTTAGCAAAAACAAATAAAATATTGAATGTTTGAAACAGATACGATGATATAGTATTAGACAAGGTGTGTAAAAAGTTTGGTAATCAGTAATCCGGGGAGTGCAAGTTTGCCGAATTGAGAGAAAAAGTGATAATTTCAGATCCCGAATAGCTCAAAGAAAACTATAAATTATGTTTCGCATTATGAACGCAAACAGTTCCGCTGGTTGTCGCTTTGTAAAGTCTTCACAAGCTCATCATTTAATTGAACTATGGAAAGGGAAAAATCATCACCAGCAGTTGGCGTACACTTGTGCTGCTCCGCTATCCAAAAAAAGGTGAATACATTGCGTTTGCGTTATCTATGCGTGAGCTAAACATCTTTTATCGGCGGGTGTTAATGTTCGTGAGTAATTTGCGAATTTTTTTCGCATTTTGGAATGAATACTTTATAGCTCAGTCACGAGACCGGTGCATTTGATATTGCAAGCATCTAATTCAGCCTGAAAACGGCTATTCAAGCCACAGGTTTTCTCTGTATGCCTTAATATATTGTCTTTACGATGTTCAACTAGTCCGTAAACATAATGAACCCGTTTGTTCGCCTGCGCATGAATTCTACTAAAATAAATGTTCCCGCTGCCGCCGTCAATATCATAGTTTTTTGTTGAATAACACCCTGCTGTATATTTAGGGCAATGTGCAGAACATGACGCGCCACAGGTAGAGCTAGAAATCTCTGAGTAAAAAGTAGGGAATACGTATCACAGTGAAAGGGGCAAAAAACACTCTTAAAAAGTTCCCGTACTGCATATTATCACATTCAGCTGTAACTCCCCACATCCAGACAACTTTGACTTTTCTCCCTTTTGACGTTTATATGGATGTAAGCCACCTTCCCAATTGACTCATTGCTTCCATCGCTTCCGTACCCAACCGCGTACCTCATCACGGCTATCACCAGTGGTGATGATGCGCGCCAAACTGCCCGTGCCCGTTTCTCTTTTCGAAGAGCTCGCAAACAGCTATTTACAACCTAAAGCAGCGCGGCTCCCATTTTAGCAGCACATGTCTTGTTTTGTTTTGGCATACCTGTCGCCATGTGCCACTCTTTGAATACTTCTCAAGTGCCACATCGGCCATACCATGTTGACCACCAGGTTCCTTACGAAACCTACAAAATATGCCCCATCGCCCCTTCTGCCTCCTCTCACTCACTCACATAGTGCACATTATTTGCCCCAAGCCCTTCACTCCTTCAGCCCCCCATGTGCTCCCTAGTTAGACCCGGTCGGGGCTCTAGGGACAGGTGGCTATGTAAAGAGGGAAGTGTCATGCACCTCGGCTATGCACCGAGGTAGCTGGGCTATGCACTGACTACTGAAAATGATTTGGGAAATGTCTAGCATGTCCAGTGATTGTCAACCGAGCAGTCACCAAAATGAAGCTCAAATAAAGTTGTTGATCGTGAGCGTTTTACCGGCAATGCTAATAAGATTCGTGTGAAATGGACTAGTTTTCTCTACCCTCCCCGTGCCAGTGCGTTTGTCAGTGCGTTAGAAAGATCACCCGCACGTGGTTTGAGACATTTTGAAATTACTGATGGCGTAACTAGTAGGCCATTTCTAGAAAAATGAGGAGTACATGCGTTCTCATTTGAATTAAAAAAGAATGTTATTTGACGGGCAATTCGAACAGTTTCAAAGCGGAGTGACCCTATTGAATACTTACACCAGAGATTTGTTAATAATATCCACCACAAGGTACACATTAAAGGTGTTTATATCAGTGGATCTCTGAACGCCATCGAAGGGTCGCTTCTAGACTATTTCTTATTAAGGACAGAGCTTTAGATGTTACTCTGGAGGTTAGTTTTCACGCGTTTTCTGAAGCCGACTGGTACACAACGTTTTCATCGATGGTGCGTGTCCTCACTCATGTACAAAAAAGACGTTGCAGACAGGTTTCATGCGCGTGCTATGACTGACAGGAAAGTACGCTGGCAGGAAAGCTTCTCAGGAATGTTCATTAGAGCTAAGTTGTAGAGCAGTGGCGATAGCACACCACCTTGTGGTGTGCCATTGATGGCAGAGCCATGGTGCTCGATGTGCTCTTTTCATCTTTGACGAATTCCGTGCGTGTGGTCTCGATGTCCCGGATAAAGTCATGCTTGCGTTTCCCCAGATTGATGGGTGCAAGACTGTGCAATATGGCAGTGTGTTAGACCATTCAAAAGCGTTGGTGAGATTTAAGGCCAGGATTACTGCCGTATCGAACGTTGCAGATTGTGATGACTTCCATTCACAATTGAAGGATGATGTCTTGCGTGAAGCTAGGTCGGAATCCCATCATGAAAATTGGAAGTGCGCCGGGTGACCTGGTATGCGACATCAAGGGGGGGGGGGGCGGAGGGGGAAGACATGTTTATTAACCTCCTCCTTGCACAAGGTAAGGGAAATTGGTCTGAGCTGTTCAATGGGCAATGATTTCCCTTGCTAAGGAATGAGGGGTTTAGGCGAGTTCTATTGTGAACTACAAAGTCGGCGGTGGCGACATCGGAAACAAAACCTTGCTCTGGTTGCGGAACTCTCAAAGCTTGAGCTTCAGCAATCACACATTAAATACTGTTTCTTTATTAAGCTTGTCAAACCCGAGGTAATTTTTTATCTTATATGTACCCAATTGAGTAACTCCGAAAATATCATAGTGAACGCACCCTTCTTTCTGAAAACATGGCCCATGACAATATGGTCCCGCTGGGCTCATAGGCTACAGCAAAAAACACACAGCGACAAATTTTATTTCAGCCATTCACAAGCCACGTTTACATTAATGCGGCAGAATGCGATAGCAGCGCGTCACATTTCCTAGCGCATCACGAGTAATGCGATGCGCTAGCGTTTACATGTATCGCATTACCCCTGGTGCGATGGTAGCGCCATACGGTGTCGCACATCAAAGGTAAAGCAGCGTTTCTGGCGCTTCCAAAGCTTCCGATGCGGCTGGTTCTTGTTCTTTTTTCACGACTCGCATTTCCTGGCATCTTACATTCGATTTAAACGTTTTTAATGGCAAAGCTGCGTTTGCAGGGCTTACTTTTCTTGTGGACATCATTCCTAATGCTATGCGCTCGCGTTTACATGCACTTCGAAAGTCGACTTACGCGTCTCAATCTACCCCTGTCTAGCGCAATAATGCGAGGCGCTTTCCTAGCGCATTAGCCCCGTTTACATGGATGCGATGTGCTTGAAAATTAATGCGATGCGATGCGATGCGCCACTTGTCGTATTCATGTAAACGCGGCTGCATATAGCCAAAAATATGATTAGGGAATGTCAGGGGCACTTATTTAGTGTGCACCTTGCTGTTGCAGTTGTCTCCATCGTAACTCCGCCATTTGCCGGTAGGCCCAGTTCAAGCTAACAGTGCTGTTTTGCCATGTCGTGGGCCACGAAGCGCACTGTGACCAAGCGTCGACTCTCTCGGATGACCTGGTCCTTTTGGCTTGTTATTCTTTGTATTGTTGATTGATTGATTGTAGGGCTTAACACGCCGACGCAACGTAGGCAATGAGGCGCGCCGTAGTGGAGGGCTCCGGATTAATTTTGACCAGCTCGGGATCCTTAACGTGCACCGAAATCTCGTACACACGGGCGTTCTTGCTTGTCGCCTCCATCAGAAAAGCGGCCACCGCTGCCGGCAATCGAACCCGCGACCTCGTGCTCAGCAGCGCAATGCTTTAGCCACTCAGCCACCGCGGCGGGTATTCTTTGTCTTGTCACCTCTTAGCTTGTCATCCCTTCGGCTGGTTATTTGCCGCCGGAATTCACGTTGAATGATTTCTGATCGGGCGCTACGGATAAGCGCGCTACAATTGCTAATGGCTACGTCGCACAGCCAAGTGATCAACGGCCGCAACCATTTCTCGCCCCTAATTGAAATTTGGTAGGCGCCTACGTTTGCATCCATTTGGTCAGTGCCTCCCATCAACTAATTATATTGGTAACGACATTAGGGTGCGGCTCTTTGATGCTCTTTTTCTGTACAGGTTATTACACGTCTGCATATAACATGAGCTGTACACCGCGCACGGTGCTTGCGATTGTTACAACAGAGTTTTGCATCCACTGCACAATATTATCCCGTCATCTGATAGCGCGTGCCCATTGTACCGACGGGTCTTGTGTTTGGTGTCAGGGCGAGCAATTGGGTATTCCTTCAGTACACGCTTTTTCATCGCTGTGCCCGTGGCTTGAGAGTTATATTTTTCTCTGGTACCTTAGTAGGCGTTGGCAGTTGAAGAGGCTGTCGAAATAAAATGATATGGAGGATGATGAACTTCGATTGGAAGGTTTTTCTCCATTTCAGAAACACGTGGGCGTAATAGGTAATGAATAATACCTCGGTAGGCGAAGCATGTCGTCGACTTGAGTCCGGATGGCTTCCCGCTCGTGTGAAGAGATGCGGTACGGTGGCGGTCGGGTGGGTCGGGCCCCATACTCGGTTATTATTCGTTGCTTCGTTAGAGGTGTCTGATGAAGTTTTGAGTTCGACGAAAAACATTCTCTGTAGTGACGCAGCAAAGCCAATAATTTCTTCCGTTTTTCTTGCGGTAGCGCCAGATTCACGTCGAAGGGATTCGGAAGCTGGAAGGTATCTTCGGAAGCGCGCTCAAAGTGGGCCACCGCGATCACGTCCCTTGCTTCTTGTGTTTCTTCGAAAAACGCAATTGCAGTGTCACTGTTTATATGGTGGTATTCCTGGCGGAAATTAGTGAATAAAACTTGGGATTGGTATTGCCCAAAGCGCGCAATGCATCTTGCGGCTTAGTCACCACGGTCGAGCAGCAACCTTCGGTCACTCTCTGGGATAGCGTCGACGTCAGAAACAACTTCTTCACAGTAGCCCAACCGTTGTTAACAGCGTTAAAAATTGCGCTCTGAAATCGTTCCAAGACTCGAGCGGACCACTCATGGTTTTCGATCATCAAGCTTGCGCGGGGTGGCAGGGTGATATGATCATCGGCGATGTTTACAGCAGCACACTGTTCGGGCTTTGGTTGCGGCGTCATGAAGTGATCAGAGGGAAAAGTTTACACTTGGTCTGTAGATCAATTGTTGCACCGTTGTCCGCCAAAAAGCCAATTCCAAGAATTACGTTGCGGGAGCAGTTAGGCAAAATGATGAATGCCGCAGGGTACGTTGTGGCGTCTAAAGTGACACGCGATGAACACGTCCCACTTGCCGTCACGATGTGGCCTCCTGCTGTGCGTATGTGCGGACCATCCCATCTGGTCGTAAGTTTCTATAGCTTAGACGCGAATGACCCACTCATTACAGAGTAGTCGGCTTCCTTGTCGATGAAGGTAACAACGTCAAAGCCATCGAAGAACAACTGAACGTCGGGCACCACTTTCCTCGAGTTCAGAATTCGTCGGGGCATCGTATCTCGGCTTGTGCGTGTTCACGGCCGGGCAGTATGCGTCGTCATTGCCGTCGTCTTCGCCTTGTCAGCGGCAGTCTGTCATTTCGGGTACGCGTCGAGTCATGTCGTTGTCGTCGTTTTCGGGAGTCACGTCCGGGTTCGATCTGTTCGTTCGTCTGAGGGCATGTCGGGAATCACGGTCTTCGGCGAGTCACTGCGTCGTTTGAAAGTTTTCATTTTTCCGCCGTCGTGCAACCTTACCTCTAGAAGTGGCTGCATTTTGTTTCCCCTACGTTTGCCTGGGGAACTCCGACGTGTGAAGTCTGTGTTGCTTCGATGGCTTGGAGATCGGCTTCGGTATGGTGATGGCGAACAGTTGAAGCACCGTAGACCTCGGATGGTGTTGGACAGGTAATCTTCGATTTCGGTAGGGCGCTGGCCGGGCGCGGTGCTTGGTGCGTCCACGGAGAACCCTCGAAAACCGAGCTTCTTGTAGGGGCAGCTACAGTAGATGTGATCAGCCTCTGCGGAGTGGTTGCACAGCGTACATTATCTGGCGTTCGCCACACGTCGTTCTTCTTTAGGGCGGGGGTTTTCACCGCAGGTGGTCGGACCGGCGACAGGAGACGACGGTATGGAGCCTCAGCACAATAGGCTGCAGAAAAGCGAGGTCAACAGACACCAGGCCCGTAGGCCATCGCTTCCCGCTCGCGGTGCGATTTTGGCTTAGTTGAAGTTCCCAGCACTTGCTGCACTTTCCTAATGACATCGGTAAGTAAAGCGACTTGGGGCTGCGGCGGCGTTGGGAAAAGTTTCCGCAGCTCCTCCATAGCAACTGCGCGGATAGTCTCGCGTACGTTGTCTGCCGGAATCCGCATGCTGTCCACGTAGTACACATTGGCCGCGCCAACAACGTTGCGGTCATTCTGCTTAGTACGAATTTTGAGGGACTTCTCAGTTGTGCTGGCTTCCGTAACAAATTCGTTAAAGGTTTCGGGCGGATTGTGAACAAGTCCAGCAAACAGCTCCTCCTTCACACCGCGCATGAGGAAGCATAACATCATTTCTTCAGCAATGCAAAGGTCAGCAGGCCTGAGAAGCCTCTTCATCTCCTGGACCAACACAACAATGACTTTGTTAGGGGTTTATATGTCCGCGTCTATAGCAATACTTCGGCCTGCTCTTTTAGCACAGCCGTGGTTAACGTCGTTAGAAATTGCGCTCTGAAATCGTTCCAAGTCTCGAGGGAGCTCTCATGGTTTTCGAACCAGATCCGTGCTAAGTCATCAAGGTCGAAAAACACTTGCCTGAATGTCTGCACGTCGTCACTTCGGTTAAACAGCCTTACCGGCTCGACCTGCTCCAACCAGTCTTAGGGGTCCTTCGAAGGCTACCCATGTAATCATGGTTCTCCCTGTGTTGCTGAAGAACAAGGACAGGATTGCATGCGCTGGTCATGGTGCCTGCGTTGATCATGGGGGTTTCGACGACATCTTCTTTCTTATGTTTATCCGGAAGCAGTCCAAACTCTGGCTGAAGACCTTGCTGTCAGAGGCTGACACGAGTTGGGCTTGCTTGCTGGCTTGAATAGTGCTTAGGGTTCATGTACCCCACAACTCAACCAGATGTTACGAAGCCTAAGACGACGCGGTTGTCTTCAAGGAAAACAGTTTAGTGGAGCGAACTTGTGCTCCCCTAACACACGCCGCGAAGCAGCAGTCAACACAGGGACATGTGCTGGCGAGTGTCGGTAGGCCGAATACCGATTCATTCGTTCTGCGAGAGGTTTTCTCTCGGCGCTAGTGTTTCTGGACGCGTCGTATTACATCCAGAACCCTGGATATCAAGGAAGAATGTTCTAGGCTGTTGGTGTTAGTAGAAACGCTCTCCCTAACAAAAGAGGTAAGACGTGCAGCATAAAAACGAATAATGGGATAAGCGCTTCACCTGGCACACAGATAACACAGACCGGTGCAGCCATGCGGCAAAAAAAAAACCAACGCAAGGTTTGCGGCAATATGCATGTGACAAACTGCTCATCAACTTGAGAGGTACGAGGTATGTCTTCGCTAAAAGGATTGTCTGAGCACGGCAATTACTATATTTCAATTTTCATGGTGAAAACATAAAAAATGCAATTTGAAATACTGGTAGTGTACGGTATCATCTCGAAATCTCTTCCTTCGTACCAATTTTTTTCTTTTGGACTCATTTATCCTTGTTCTTAGTTGAATTATCTCTTTCTTGTTTCCAGGTTTGTTTTCTACCGATTTGTACGGGGTGAGTTGCCAACGCATGTTCCTTATCAGAACTCAAATCCTGCGTACGCCGGTGGAGGGAAGCCCTCCAAAAGCGTAAGGCCGAATGATATCGAGAAGGCCATCGTGTTAAACAACAGGACCACGAAGCTCTTTGGAATCGCGATTTGCAATACGAGTAGGCACGGCAACAATCTAAAAACACTGCCTTCGTATTGAGAACTATTCAGTAGGTCAAAGTTATCATCGGGCTGGGTACCACTGGTGGTGGCCCTAGATGTGTTCTCGTAGGCGGTGATTTGGTTTAGGCGTGTTCGGACCTAAAGGAGTGGTTAACGTGCTTATATTGCAGTCGCCTGGTATTCAGAGCCATTGCTATGCTGCCGAACGAAGCACCAGCCATCAGTTTCACATTATTAGAGAAAGTCTCTGCTGTTTCGGGCATAGGCATTATTTATTGTGATGACAACAGCAGAGCACATATGTACGTTGTATCTAAGTTGCAATGACTACAGCTGGAATGGTCCGCTATATTCCCGAGGCGGAACAGCCTCGACGTTCCTTTAAGAGGTCGACCAAACAAACACGACGACCTAGCCATACATAGTCCCTCTAAAACAGCGAGCGCCGCTACCCTCCACCTCTAGGGCTCGTCATTGTCAGAGTCATCACAAGCGAATTTTCTTGCAAAGCATCTTCTATTCGTTCACCGACTCCCTTTCTTAGAAGCTCCTACCTTCGTCGTTGAAATTTTTTTTTTAATTTGAAAGCACTCGCTAACTAGACCATTTCAAAATATACTGATATTGCCGACGAAATGGGTAACGAATGGCAAATTTATGGCCGAAGGATATTAAACAAAAGGTCCCAAGGGCTAATGTATGCTCAAAACATTCCCATATTACCCCACTAACTTCCTGTAAGAAAGCTAAATACTTGATTTCAAAATGAAATTCGGTACATTGGTCACTCGTTGGAGTGGAAATATGCACCACCGAAATGAGGGGCGAAGAAAAAACCGGTGGGAAATCACAGCTATCTGATTTCTGGAAAGTAGAGGTGAATATAGTAACTACCCTGTGGCCTTCACCATCGAAGCGTCTGTCAAAGAGATGTACTGCGGCCAGTGTATTTTTTGCCCAGACTCAATGCAACAGTGGACAAAAGGCGATTAGCAAACCGGCTTCTCGGTGATAGTACTGGCAAGAACAATACACCAACCCTCTTAAATTTAGTGTTGCTGACTTGAAGAAAAAGACGCGTAAGAAAAAGATTCCCAATGACAGTGTGAGGAAACAGTCACCTATCTGTACACCTGTGTTGAAGCCAGTATGAAGAAGGTGGTATCGATTCAGGCACCACCTGAAAACCATACATAAAATAAAGCGCTCTTGTTCACGCCACACTTGCATTTTTAATATAAATGTCAGGGTGTATTTGACAATGAAATGTCTGCTGTGTGTCCACGGCAAACATGAAAATTGGAGTCCACAGCAAACATGAAAAATTGGCAAGGAAAGCAAACCAGTGGCCAGCTCAGCGCCAAAGTAGTCCCAGTCGGTCACCACCACCATAACCGAGAACAAGACAGCGAATATTTAATGGGATGTGAAGGCATTGATTTCCGGCAGTTGATAAGATGAAGAAGCTACGAGGATTGACTAAATGGCGCCTACAACACCACCTGTGGAATAATCATCACCACACGGTGCTGCCCCTACAGATGCTGCTGTCATATGCACTAGGCGAATATGCACGGCACAAGGTTAGCCAAAATATAACTTTGCTGAACCAACAATGCCTGCAAATTCTCCCCACAACTCAACCTTTACATTTTCGCATTCATTGTATTATAATAAGTTCCTAGGCGCCTTGGTATTTGCGTGACATTTTGTATCCGCTAATTTTACTGCGTCTCTATTGTTGTTTATCTGTTGGTAGGCTGCTCAGGCTTTTATGCAACTCCCTAAATAATTGCTATGCCCAACTCTATTTCTTTGGTTAGAGTGTATTCCTACGAAAGTGGCTCCCTAATCTTGAACTTGGTTTGTTATTCTTAAACGTTCGCGCTACAACCTTTTCTGCGTGGCTCATGCGGGCTGTGTGTCCCTGCTGTCTTTCCGGTAACTCGCAACTAGAAAAAGCGCTAGCTGCATATAATTCACCGTATGCAACATAACGGCAATTGCGGGCAGTTATATGGTGCCACTTCCCGCATTGACGAACGCAGAAAAATGTATATACTGTTTTTTCTTCTGGTGATTTTTCAGCACTTTGTGCTGGCCGAAGAGGTGCCCCTTCCGCTATTCGAATGTTTCTTGCTTAGCTCGAAGGAATCTTCTCAAAATTACTTCCAGTTATTTTGCAGTTACCTATACCACTTTCATAGAGCTGCCTAAGAAGAGCTGCGCACATACCTGTGATCAAGCTGACTTTGCCCTTCAGGTTAGGCATCTTGGGTCAATTTTTCGACTCCAGCCGAGTGCTGTATTCACATTAAGGGATGCCTTCTTGCGGAACTGCTGCTTCTGCTACAGTAAAGTAACCTGTTTCAGTCGGGCACGCACTTAAATTGCGTACACCTGTCACTGGCTTCCCGCGACCTACTTCGCCTCTCGCTCAACGAGGAGGAGGGACTGAATAGTGTGTACTCAGCAACTCCGAAGTGTTTTAATGTATTTTATTTTCTCGTGCTGCAATGGGGCTTCACTCGTGTTCATGCAGTGCCCCACATCCTGTTGCGTTCTCTGCCAGCTATACCAGCTGTCTACAAACTGCACATCACTTGCGCTTTTATCGTACTCTTCGTTCACATAGTGTTGACAGGAAGGGTCGCAGCGGTAGCATTTTCTTGTAAAGCAGTGATATTCTCGTCAATGAGCTGTATTTTGAGTCTGCGCAATGTTTTCTGTTAAAAATCAGCGTTTAGTTTAAAAAATCCGCCTTGTGTTAAGAAACGTAAACACAGTTTAGTGCGTCGGGTGTCGGAAAGTAATAAAATAATGAATACAGCAATACAAATGTAATACAATAGTTTCTTTTGGTTGACGTGTATAGCAGTCTACGTTAACGATGTGTTTCACCGCACATCTTTCATATTGCCTGCAACTTTCATACAAATTTTGAAAAGCCCCTCAATTTACCTAATATCATTCGGTGGTTGTGTTTACCACTTTTAATCTTTTAAACCTCCCAGCCAATATAGTCATGTACAAATAAACGTAGAACCACAAAATATGATCCGGAACACGTAAAATTGAGAAATACTGCTCGTGGAGCTTAAAGAATTGTGCGCTATTGGTGCATTTTGAAAGACACAATTCCCTCATTGGTTACTGTAATTAGGCCACGTAAATTTTCGGTTGTATGAAAAGAAATTGCACTACAGGTAAACCTGGTTGTAACGAACCTTTTTTTACGAATTTCCGGAGTTAGTGAATATTTTCTATTCCCCATTGTTAGGCTCATTAAAACCCATGTGTTTGAGACCTCTGTATAAATAAGGAATTGTACGCTGATGAGACACTGCTTTTTTTTTACTTTTTATGCAAAATCGGCTGGACATATTCACTAATTTAGCGAACCTCCCCCGCACGTGAAACTACCGGCCTTTCCAGCGTGGGTGCGGTGTCGGTTATGTGGTAGGTCTGCCTGTCGGCGTATAGTCGCGCATCTCTACTGCTATCCCTAATTTCGGTTCGTCGGCGATGAGTTCTGCTGCCAGAAAACGAAAACGTTTGCCTTTGAAAAGGCAAGCTCGCAATTTTAAATGACGTCTCCACCGGACAGACAGAAGAACGTTACCTCTCTGTACGGTATCCCAGCTAGCAACTTCTCCACAAATGTGACTGCGGGAAAGGGCATTATTTTCGGGTAATGGCGCCCTTTCAGCATAGAATTGGTCGTTGATACTGGTTAAGGCACCGAAATATGTTAAACGCCAATTTAAAAAGTTTTGGGAATGCGGGGGCAAGTCACCTTTGCTTCTTTGTAGTGCCGTATAACTAAGTTCATGGGAAAGCAGCAGGTGCGAATAATGCAGCTTTTCACTGTAAAATAAATATATTTAATGTTGGGCTTACCATCACTGGTTTCTAGCATTTTGATTTCGTTTCTGCTTCGTTCACGCGAAACTAAGACTCGAAACCTGCATGTAACAAAAACCTGCATGCAACAAAAAATTGATAAATTTTGTCAGCTTCGTTATGTCTAGGTTTAACTGATTTGTGTGTCCTATTTCATATTTTTGTGATCGTACTTGCTTCGTCCGTGACAGTAAGGGCCGATGATAGTGTCGCAGACATTGTTTTTATGAGGTTCCGAGGGCGTGCAGGCAACACTCAATGCAGGGTGCATAATTTTGTTAAGAACTCAAACTATTCCTGTAAGGTGCACTTATGAGATCAGTGGCCAGGCACCCGGGCTGCGCGTGAGAACCCGCCACTCTGTCTGGGGGCTAAGTACGGTGGACTCCACGCCGCAGCCGTCTCCAATTCATCACGGCGTGCACGGGAGACGGATTGTGTGGCCCACCGAATACCACGGGGATAATCCCCCATTGAGAAAGCAGACGGCGCCGCCGGATTCCGAGAACCGTCGACGTGACGCGCGGACGTGTAGGAATTACCGGCGTCAAAGCGCGCGCCGCGTGAGACACCATTGTAATGCACCCCGGGACAACAGTGCACTGTCGCCGCCTTTCGCTCTCTCCCCGCAGGGTCGAGCGCACGTGCTCGTCCGCGAGCGTGCCGTTGACCCAAAGATGGCGGCGCCTCATTGAATATTCCGTAGCGCGCTGAGTGACAGCTGTCTACGTGAATTTGGGCACTCCCTTACGCGTGTACAAACGCTAAAGGGGCGTTCCCCAGAGAGGGTTATCTCGATGTGTTATAAGGCCGAACTTGGCCGTTGGAAATCGTTTTTGTCTGAGCACTGAGCTGGACAGTTCCCGACGGGACAAGGAGTCTCGACCGTTAAAGCTAGGTTGGGATTTGTGAGCTCCCAGGGCTAGATGGTAAGATCGCGTAGGAGGTTTAGGATACAGCGCCGTACCGGGCAACTGGACGGATCTTGCGGCGAGACAGAGTCTCGGCCGTCGTTTCTCGAGCGGTTTGTGTACGCTCCGAGGATTGGAGAGTTAGACGAAGTTGAGAAGCTCAAGTGATTTGTGCGCACTGGGAGCTAGCGTCTAGCTGCAGTTTGAAGTTTTTTGTTCTCATTACTCATGTACCCAGTTATCCTACTGTAAATAGCTGTATATAAACTCTCCGTTTCACTTAATCAACCCCAACGGCTAGAGTTCGTCATTTCGACCGCCATCTCCAACAACGGCAACACCCCCGCCCTGCCAGCCTCCTGCCAAATCAACCGGAGCCCGGGCGATTGGATTTCCTGATCGACACCGGAATTCGGGGAAACGAACCACAACCATCTTTACTATTCCCTCAAGGTTCCTTTCGTGGTCCATGCTGCTTTCTTTGCTTCTTGCATATCGTCAGTGTCCACACAACATTACGCTGCCAGACTTTCCAGGCTGCTTCTCCGACAGCCATAGCGCAAAACGTAGCATATGAGGGTATTCTGTCATTCAACTACGCTTGAAAGGCCGTATACCCACTAGATCCACGGCCGTGAGATAAAGTTATGGGCCCTTGCACTTTGAGTTGACGTAGTGGTGCTGGCTACTATCTTGAAGCTTAAAACACTGAACACAAATACCCATCAAAAATTGATGATGACTATAAATATGATAACACGTGGCAGTGATCTCTTCCCTATACTGTTCAAGCATTCCCGGCTCTCCATTGGTGCTCTTAAATAGTATACAACGCTTGCAAGCTGGCATCTTTTTCGTCGCAACATAACAGCAGACCTCGATGCAAAGGCGGACATTAAATCTTTCACGTCTTTCGTACACAGGAATATGCAAAACTGCGAACGCGCAATCTTCGTTCTACAGCAGTACTCAGGTGTTGAGCGCGAATATGAGCGGCTGCGCGCTTTTAGAAGGTGTGCGGACCCACCGAAATTTTAAACTAGAAACAATTACAATTTGTGGTTCTGGTTTAGTGCCCAATTGAACAGAAAAAAACGCTGCTTCCAAAGGTTTTTTTTTTCAACCATTTATGTATTTAGAGCCACAGCTCCACTGGATCCAAAGATTCGATTGTAGCCAGGTTGATTTGGATGCGACGGCCACTGGGCTATTGCATCTCTTTGGTTAGAGTACAACCGTTTGAACGAATTGCCCCAAAACATGTGGTCCTGCTTTTACAAACCACAAAGCCATGAATTTCGGTCCATCTCGTGTATTGCACGAAGTCATGTCCAAAGAGCGCGCTCACACTTTGAGCACATTTGTCGAGTTGGAGCTGACATACTTGCATGATAATGACACTCTTTTAACGCTCGCACAGCTGATAAACCCTCAACTATCAGTTGTAAATTCAGGACGGAAAGAAAAAAATAATGTTGTTCCACTCAACGTGAAAGCTTTAGGAGGTGCAGATCAGAGATTCCCCAGAATGGGATGTGGCGCCGTTATCTGCTCTCTGCTACCCCACTTCACGCTCCTCGCCTCCCTGTCTCGCTCCTCCATCGGTGAATTGAGCCGAGATTTCGTCAATGCAATTTTAATTTTCGCATTCATGCCAGTGCGCCCCTGCCTTGATGAGCACGGGCGGTAGTTCTGTTCTTTTTGTGCTTGTTTTCATCACGCATGTCGGTGCCTTATTGCGCAGTTTGGAAATGTCCTTTTGAGTAGCCACGTTTTAGTCTTACTATCATAAAAATCAACCCAACGGGCCTTCCAAGCTAAATGGCCATGGTGGCTGCCGGTTTTATGTACAGTTTTTGTCTCAAATGTACCTGCAGTTTGCTTTGCGCTAAAAAAACAGAGAGGTGTATGACGAGCGCTAACGATTCCGGAGATTAGAACGGAGATGATTATATAAAGTGCTTGTTTATCGAAGTCTCTTTTACGTCCGTTATGCCCTAAAGCCGTGGCCGTGTACTTGTGAATGTTGTCTCGCTGTGCCGCCTCATTCCGGCGCTCGCAAGAGAGTGTGGCGGCGGAGTAGCTATGATGACGATGCAATCCCGTAAAGTGTTCTGCACTTAAAAGAACGATGACAAGGGCTCCTGCGCATTATTGTGCCCATTTATAAATTCCGCTATTACGTTGGCGGCATCGACTCAACTTTAGGTAAAATGAAAGCGGAGCTCCCTCACCTTGTCTGTACCTTTGAATATCTAACATCTTACACAGAACAAGCGTGAAAGCTCCTAGCCGAGAGGAAAGGTACGGGATGGTGTAATAGTCCTAGCAAATTCCCCACATATCTCACCGCGCCTTCTGCGAAGATACAAAGAGCCGCCGTGGTAGCCTTTACGTTCCGGAGCTAAAACGTTTATGCACATGCTTTAAAACTAATAGCAAACCTCGTGGGACGTCAAATGTGCCTACATACACAACATACCGCAGAGGACAATTGCTAAAATGCGAACTGTGTGGCGTGCAAAAGCCAACCTCCATGATGCCATATTGTATGAACTGAATCCTCCACCCTGGTAGCCAAGGCTTATGCATATAAAACAGTTTGTCAGACGATTTAAATGCGCTGAGTAGAACCTAAAATTATCAAACACAAATGAGGTGCATCTTGACGTTTATTTATGTTTGCTATAAGTTGAGAAGTTTTATATTTGCTGATGTCGAAGTACGACATGACCATCAGAATTTACACACAAAACAATCGTTACAACCGCGATGTCCGAGACATCTCGGCATTAACAGTGCCAGAGCCGTGCACAGACGCAATCATTTAAAAACCTGCTTGCGAACGGACTATTTCATTGCTTGCTCCTTAAACGCGTGCGTAATAAGTTCCCATCTATTGCAAGAGCACTACAGAACGCTCAGCGTTATCTGCTCCAAAATTGCGGTCACCTAGCGGCATCTCCCATAAATTTTAAGTCAACGCTTGTATCCGCGCCTGCACAACGTTACATCAAAAATTTCTGGGGAACCATAAATGCCAAATACTAGACCTTGCGAATCGTATGTGGAACGTGTGTAATATTTAGGAACCATGCAATTGGGGTAAGTACTGAGTATATATTTTGGTCATGGTTTTTCTCATCACTACGCCTGACAAAGAAATCCCCACATGTAGTTCCAGTAATTTCCGTTTTGGCCTACAACTGGAAATCAAACACCTCAATACAGTTCATTTGGAAGTAAAGCTCCAGTTCGTGCTACAAACGGAAGTATATTTCCAGTTGTGGGCGCAATGGGCAATGTGATTTCCAGTTATTTGACATGAGTGTATATGAGACTTCCAATAGTTCTGCGCAACTGAAATTAAGAATTTAAATCGGAACACCTGATTTTCCACCAGTACCACTTGAATGTGGTAAATTCCAATCAGACCAATTATTAAAAAGGGTATTTCAATCTAAATATTTCTGACTTGCTTGAGGGATACAACCAGTGCCAAAAAACTTCTCTCTTACATATAGACACCTACAAATGCTGAAAAGAATTGTTTGATAGCTTTCTGCACTCGTCCTTAAATTTGTCCCCTTTTGCCAAACTTTGGTCTCTCATTCTGTCCGTTCGTGTTCCAATACCTGAAATGTACCCTTTCAGCGCTATTGTTGTCGCCAGTGGAGAACCCGAAAGCTCTGGCAGATGAGTCTTGTAAGACTAATTAAACCATGTGCGACACAAATTGTCCTAAATATAGAGCCTCGGCAGAATTATCTAATCAGAAAGTGCATGAAAACTTCCCTCTTTAGCGTCTTAACCCTGAATGTTTTCACTCTAGCGCTGCTGAGCACAAGGTCGCGGGTTCGATTCGCGGCCACGGCGGCCGATTTTCTCATGGAGGCAAAAAGCAAAAACGCCCGTGTGTACGAGATTTTGGCGGACGTTAAAGATCTTCAGGTGGTCAAAATTATTCCGGAGCCCTCCACTACGGCGCGCCTCATCGCCTGCGTTGCGTCGGCGTGTTAAACCCCCCAATCAATCAATTTTCACTCTGAGTGAATGAAAGGGCGCACCAGGTTTTTGCCGTAAGAAAAACGGTTCCCGGCACAGACGGCATTCCGTAATCCATGCTTATGCATATTGGCCCCGCTTTAATTTCCATACTCCTAGCATTATTCCACAGTTTGTGTATTCAGTAAGCTATTCCGTATTCTATGGAGGCTGCACATCTTGTTGCATCCCTGAAGCCGAGAAAGACACCAATGTCGTTCCAGTCTTTTTGTCCTGTAAGTTGGACAAGCCGCTTCTGAAAGAATATGGGCAAAATGATTCTAACAAGGCATCAATGGTGGTGTGCTGTATCGCAAACCTACCAAAAAATTGATGGTATCCTAGCGCCATTTTTGCGCTGGAATCCACAGCCAGCGCTGGTTTTTGCTGCAGGCACCGCTGTACCCCGCTCGGGCTCATTCGCAGCGCGTCATGCGCGCTCTGGTGGTCTAGCTGCACGGCAATATGCTGCAGGTGCCGAAACCTCACTTATGACTAGAGCTTTGCCCGTTGCAACTAACGTTTTCATTGTATGCGATACACTGCCCTCACGGCATTTGCGCGTGCGTGCAGTGCGGTGAAGCCAACAGCAACGTTGCGGACAGAAATTTTGAATAGCGTTATAGTAAAATCAAAGGCCAAGTTTTGCAAGAAGGCAAAGTTTTACAAAGGCCAAGTTTTAAAGGCCAAGTTTTAAATTGACCAAGTTTTACATCTACTCTATAAACCTTTTGCAGAAACAGCAAATGTTTGCCACTTTTACACATGCGTTATCACAATAAAGCGGGGTGGGAGATACTCCGTACGTTTATGCCCATATCCACGCATCTGCTGTAGTTAGAATTTCAAAATAATCACGACAACCATTTGAGATTGCGTGCGCTCTCACATAAAGCGTGATAATGAATTTAAACAAATCTGTTGCATGACACAAATATTAACGCGCAGCATCTTCAGGATTCACTCTATAATATCCTGGCACGTCATCGGAAGTCCGAGGTGTAACCAGCAAAGCCTTCAGGAACTACTGACCCGATAGCGCACGGTGAACAAGAGAAGACAGAGGTAACGGAACGTGTCAGATTCGAATGATATAAACTTAGAGTTGCCTTTTTAGTGCAAAGTTTGCATGTTTTCAATCAGACCTTATGTTCTTGCTTGGACAAACCAGCACGGTCTAGGGGCTTCTTTATGGGGAACCTACTTTGTCGTGAAGACCGCACACAAGCAAGGCATCTCAGAATACGTCTTCTACGATACATGTATTAAAAATGAGAAGCATTTGTCCTTCCGACCATACGGTTTCATATCAACACGTGACAGTTAACCTAGTGTTGACCCCTCTAAAAGGACCAAAATTTGTTGAAAGAGAATTTCGCAAAACCTAGCTTTGCTGGCTTGAAGAGTTTTGAAGAATATGTCTGAGTAAGCTTAAGTTACGGACATCTGATAAGAACCCTGACGGACTCAAAGAGACCAAATCCTGGTCTAGTTCACTGGAAAGATTGCAGGATTTACTAACTATGATGCAACGCTGAGACGAGAGAACCAAATGAAGCAGTGGGTCCTCTTCTGATCACGTCCTTACGATGTGACAGGGATTCGTTTATGCAATTTGCGGCCGCAAACCAAAGCCACTGCCGAGACACATGACTGCAAAAGTGTAGAAGAGCTCAGTTTTCTATTATAGCATCTCTTGAACGCCAACATGTAGCATGCATATCAAACACTGTTCTAGTATTTCCTCCACTAGGTATGTTCGGACGTCGCCACACAAGGCTTGAGTTGAGAGACATTCTCGCAATGTAAGATGGCAATTTGGACAGAACTGTTGAGGTCGTGCTGTAACCCACATTTTGAGCTACGTATTTAAGCAGGGGCAATACTTCTAATTCCATATATATGCGTTTCAGCTACTTGTGACTCTTGAAACTACCTCCCACGAGCCAAAAATTCGCAATCGTCTCAGGAGTTCAGGGGCCCACGATGTGGCTTGCGGAAATACTGCTCGGCTTGTTTGCATGTCCCGGCAGTGGCTTCATCGACACTATGACACATCAGCGTCACACCAATTCGAAATATTATGTAATCAACATCTTTCTCAGTGTTCGTAGTTTGTCGTGTTGTACATGATGAATTTGTCTTCCTCTTTTATAGGCCCATGTCTGGTGGGGCAACATCATTTCTTGAGGGACGCTGCTTCTTCACAGTGAAATGCCTGATTCCGTTTAAACCGGGCTACAAAATGCAGTCTACCTAGCCGAAAAATTACGGTCATATTTGTCACTGTCTGAAATTCAAACGGTTGTCATTTGCTGCTTTACCGGTAATCTGTGCTTAGTCCTGGCCCATCCAACAAAACGACTAGGGTCTTCCTGGCGTTATTTCAGCAGGGCCCCACAAGGTACCTGTAAGCAATTGTTCTGCTGAAAAATGACCGGAATGTGACCTATAGTAATCAACGCTTGATCCCAAAGTGCAACGCTACAGTATAAAAACATCCACTCATGCTATGCTGATCATGTAGCCGAGCCCCACTTTGTAGCAACTTCTACAAGGAACGGTATAGAAGCCAACATCACTACGAGGAACTTTTATCATTTGCTCTCGCCGTTGGAAGAAGGCAACCCGAAACAAACGAAAACTGGGACCGTCCGCCTACAAGTTTTAAACAGAAATGTGAATGCCAAAAAAAACAGTACACCGGTCATAAAATATTTCTAATGATTTCGAACAACCTTTGGCCATTTTCAAAATCCAAAAACAAAAGTTATCCGAAAATCTCGGGCTCCGATAATTGTTGCCACGTGTGAGAAAGAAAACTTCTGATAGTGAAACCCGCCACTGCGAAAAAAGTTTTTAAAACGTCTTTATCAATAGGGCTGTTCAGATTTCATAAAAAATGACCTCTGTATACCAAGATCGCCGCCATCGTAACAAACATAGGTAAACGTGCATGCAGTAATCAGTAATGTCGCTTCTAACTGCACAGCGTCATTGTAAAATAAACGTGGCTTTTAAGTAAGGGACGAACAAGTCATGAGAACAGAACAGGACGACGGTCGCTGCAACAATGTAGCCATGCGACGACGCTGACTGGTGTGCGGGTGCACCCGCAATCCATTCTTCTCTTTTAGTGAATGTGCGTTCTTTGGGCTGCTCGGTGTCTTCCTGCTGGTCAAAACTCGTCCCTTAAAAAGAATCGTGAGTTTATTTCTAGCGATTTTGAGGCAACATTTTCTGGGGAAATGGCTTTTGTGTCCGTTTCCCATCGACAGAAAATGAGCACCAAATAATGCAAGATTTATTTATTTGCTTCTTTGTTGTTTGCTCGCTTTCTAGCTTTTTGTTTGCTTTTTTGCTTTTTTTTCGTTGGAATACTTTTATTTTAAAAGGCATTAGAGAAGCGTGTGGGACGCGAAACAATTCCAAATATTTTACAAATTGTTGCGAAATGATGAGCGACCTTCGCTGGGTCGGTGACGGATGGAACATCGGCGGAGGCGCGCTCTTTGCTTGTTTGTGTAAATGAAGGAACCACTGTAATAACTTGTGCGGTAAGAGGGCGGACGTTACATAATGATGTCATTGAAATGAGCTGAAACGTGGGAGGTGTAAGGAAAATGTGCTATAAGGGTTCTTACGAATTTTGTTTTTTTTTTGGTGGAGGGGGGGGACGCTAAAACGAGTACAGGTAGAAAAGCGCGCCGTCCCGTGCTCTTTTCCGCGTGTAGTCATTTTTCGCGCTTTTTACCAAGATGAAAAACCAACTCGCCCAACTTTCAATTGTGTTAAACGAATTTTCATATGCTGCTTATTTCTGATATAACACCGTTGTGTGGTTATCTTGTCTGGTTCACCTACTTTTTCAAATATGAAATAAAAACCTTAAAATCTAATATTTTTTCGTTTTTCACAATTTTAGCTTAGGGGCAAACGGAAGGCTTCTCATTAAATTAGCCCACCTAAAAATTTTGTGCCGTTGTGTTTGCCATGTTTAGACGCGAAACACGTCTTACAACATCAGAGTAAAATTTGCAGGGGCACAGAATCTGCGTCTTCAACCAACTAAACAGGGAACCAACCTTTCCCGAGAAGCCATACCCAAGTAAGATGAGTGCTTGGCGCGCCGCACATATTGTCATTTTCTTCCTTAAATAAATTGGTATTGAAACAAATTCTTAGCAATAAAAGAATTACCAAATATAAGAAGTTAGTTAGCTGTTTTCGGAGATATGCGACAATGTACGTCATCCATTTCGTTCAGGGCTTCACTCACCAGTAAATAAACTCACGTAGGGGGTTTAGCCATCAAAGCATGTGGCACAATAAGTAAAGGAATGGCCCTTACGAACGACACAAAATTTAATTATCACGCACGCCGTCAACATCAAAGAGACAAGAACTAGCTTTGAACGCCAGTTGGTCATTGAAAATGTGCCACGTATTTAGAAGGTTTCTGCAGCCACTCTGATATTCAAATAACGATTTGTGTTGCTACCATCACACTTGCTCATTTACCAAACAGTGTTCCGCCCGTCCAATCCTGGCTGGTATAACATTTACAGCCATGGGACGTCTTCATGATGTTTTGCTAATAGAGGAGCTCTTCTGCAAGCCGCAAAATCGCCATCGCAGAAAAGAATACTAACAAAATGCCGAGCTATCGTGACCGCGTGCCTCGTGGCGACCGCCGGGCATCCCTGGCACAGGCAGTGGCTTTAGCAAAAAAAGAAATCCAGCGCAGTCGTAAAGGGGTACTGCGCATGTAAAAAAGCCCCAGCGCTAGTGCTAAATGTGCAAACCCACCCTGCTTAGGGAGGTGTCACCTGCGACCACTGAAATCTGTAGAAGCGAATATGAATATTTGGTGACATGGCTACGAGTTTGACTGTTCTTGCCCGATACGACTTTCACATCGCGCCACCACTGGCCTGGAGTCGGTGATGAAGATCTGGCGGAAGCCTGCCATTGCAACTTTCCAACCAGCACGCGCTGCAAAGAAGACAACGACGTCTTCGACGCATATTACGGCGATTACTAGTACCGCAACTATACAAATAAACAATGATGCTAAAACTAACTCTGTGTCCGGCAATGCTCATCTATAACGTATTCACCATTCAAATATTGCGCGTGGGTGGATTAAGATACCGTATTTTTTTTTCATTCTTTCGGTCCAGCTCCAACTGTTTGTGAGTACTCTGCACATCGCAGCCCTGACATCGGACTTTTGTAGATGCAAACTCTTGTCATTCGCCAATACGTGGTTCTTCGATTTGAGGAGCTGGTCTGAATGAATCTCCCTACCGGGCGTTTGCGGGGCGCTTGATGAGTAAGCTGTTTTTCTTTCTCACGTGAAAGGTTGTCATTGAATGTGGCGCCTGCATACGTGGCCAAGCGTGTTTTTTATTCTTGTGCAATGTGCATTGCAGCCAGTCTTTCAATGATCAAGAGGCTTCAAAAATGACCGCTTAAAATCAAAATTTTAATTGTTGTGTTTACTTTCTTATTTGGCGAGTGTTTAGGGCGTAATAACATCAACAGTTACGCTCACTGAACTCACGTTCCCGCTTTGGCAGTTACTGCACATCTGAATGCAGGTATGGATATTGAATTTTATCAGTAGACATTTTTTCGCAAATATTACTGCACCAACAATAGACGAACAAAGCGAAATACCCAAAAACATCAGCGCAGGTGCTATTTCATTGCGCCGTGCTTTTGCAGAACGGTTTTACGTAAAGGCGTCTAATGACCGGGCAACTGGTTGTTATCAAATGCTTTCATGTAGTACCTTGTCTGTTCCGGTGAAAAACCGATCCCGTCCTTTAGTGACGAGAAGTTCTACCGGTACAAAGGGTGTTGCAGTGTTTGCAGTATAATAACTGTTCGACTTCGAGGAGCTATAGTTCATGCAGGTCAACTCGAGCATCGCAGACCGCTACTGGAGGTATTCCATTGATGGCACTGGTCAAATAAAAATAAAGCAGCTGCGTTGAAATGACAATTCGCTCCACTTAAACGTTACATGTGGGAGATACAGAACACTGCAGTTGTAACTGCGCATAGCTGACGCGAGATAGGTAACTTTCTAGAATTAAGGACATTTCCCCGGCTACAAGCATCTGATATAATGACATCGAACCATGTGTGCGTGTGTGGCGTGCGTGCGTGCGTGCGTGCGTGTGTGTGCGTGCACGTGTGCCGATAATTTTGACGTCGCTATAAAAGCGCCTGAAGAGGCTGCTCCCAGCGCCTGTTTTGTGAAGTTATTTTTGAAGCAAAGCTTTATAGCTCTACCAGCCAACGGTTCTTTCGTGGCGTGCGGGACAACAAACCCCCAACGCGGCAGGGGCGGCAGTGGGATTGGGAGGGTGAGAGGCGGAGGGTTTCATTTACGGAGCACACTGTAGATGCGCGCCGAATTTACACAGCGCTCCCCCCCATGCGGAAGTGCCTGCTCACTGGCGGCGCAATCGGCGGTGCGGCTTTGTCGTCTGCTTTAGCCAGGGTTGTTTCGGGCGTTTTGGATTAGCTTCTGCCCATTGCGCGCTGTCTCACACCACTTGATTAACTTGTTTGAGAGAACCTCCAGGGGTAACCCCCACCCGACGGAATTATGTGGTCGTACGGCCAACATACGTTAAGGATTGTTTTGCAGGGCAGAAAAACAAAATGTACAAACCACATACAGACACCTGGCCACTAGAGAAACGCTGCCTTTTGTGCACTGCTTCCCACGAAAGGGACCCTGTTTTCTAACTTGTGAATACCAATTCGGTAGCGTTTTAAGCGGTAATTAAGCTGGAAAGTAGCAACTGGCCCTGATAGATAGCGATTAAAGTTTCCTTAGCTTTCTCGCAATTCTCGAACTTATATACTAACTTATTTTTTATCGGTGTAAATGGGAATAACTAAGCTCACATGCCGAATTTTTTCGGTGTCTGCGCTTGTGTCGCGTGGTGGTGTACCCCCAAGCTAGCACATCAGTATGGCTAGGTTCCGCTGTCTCACCCTTCTTAAGAAGCTTCTGTTCGTTCAGTTTGTCCCGGCTCACGGTTAGGCTACAACGGCGGCATCCGTCGCTCTAGCCCGGCCGTGGTCGACGCTGCTGCGGCGTTCGGAACGCCGCCCCAGCGAATTACAGGTAACGGCTGGCAGAGTCACTGGTTTCAATCTTTTTAGAGCCACGTGTGTGAATTCAAGTGACGTCGCATGAGCAATTGTTGTGCTCGTCATTTATCGCTTTTCTTTCTAACCACCTTCACAGCGTCGCTTGGAGTTAATTTCTTTAACACCTGAGCTCTTCAGCTTTCTTCTGTGCTTGCGGACTATTAAACAGAAATTGCGCTTGGTGAAGTGCGGAGGGGGAAAGTACTAGTACAAGAAATGTGAGAAAAAGTGGCGAGAAGGCAAGATCCCACGAGCAAAAAAATATAATTAGAGAGGCCACAGAATCAAACCCGGGACCTTTACGCAGTGAAACCGGCAACCTGACCACTGAGCATCGTCAAAGGCCAGAGGTGTTCGTGGCTAACAGTGGTGCGGAACAATGTCATGTACAACCATTTAGAAAGACAAAAAGCGCTCCCTATGGTCGTTACCGAACCTGTGTCGCTTACGTTTTGACAAGGACGTCTATCCAGTTGCGCTTTAACCGTTTTCGAGGCGTACAGCATTTTGGTTGGGTTCGTGGCGCGGGAATTGGCTTCAACTTTGGCTGAGTAGAAGTGTACTTTAACTCGGGACTTTGGCCGTATAAATACATAACTTTAGAAGGGTGGTTTCTGGAATTTGATATAACTCAGTTTTTATAGGGAAAGCTTCACTTTTTAATATTCATTCTCTTAAGAAAAGGGCGGACTTAAGGAACAGGACGTTGCAGCTTGTGAAAACAACATCCGCTGTTTTCTCGGTCCTCGCATCTGAATTGCAAGGTGACCAATTTTTAATGTTATAATTCGTCGTACTATAAACAAGCTCTAAACCGCAAGAATCGCAGCGATACCACCTGGGTTGTGTAAGCTATTTCTCGAGGTTCACGTGTGTTCAGTTCGCCAAATATGCCAGAAGTGAGACAACGTATGAATACGTTGTAGTAATATTCTCTCACTTGCCAACACCTAAATCTTGGTGTACCACGACAACTCGCGAAACAAGAGTGGAGAATAGGCCTGGTGATACTCATTCCACTGCCATTCGAGGCAAGCAGCCACGTAGCCGGCGCGCAGAAGGGGAGAACAGATGTAGGCCGGGTGAATTGTAGAACGGAAACAGGTTTTATCGTAGCGCTTTTTTTTCTGTTTTTTTTTCTTATTCTCTCGCGCCAAATGCGGACATTGCGTTTCGACTCAGCTACACTACAAAATTTCCTGCTCACCTACGCCAGCCTGCCAGCCACACGGGCCCACACTTAGATAACTTGACGATTTCATCAAGAAATGGGCATTGATATTACGTAATCCCAACAAGGGAACCATGCCTCTTTATTCAAATGCTAGCCAAGCACATAGGCGTCGAAATGAATGTCAAGGCACTAGATTACGACAAGCAAGATCACATGTCTGCGAGCTACACAAAGGTAAGTGAGCGTCGTAACTGTAGCAAGGAAATTTCGTTGGATTGTTGCCAGGTTATGCTTAAGGGCGTGGCTGCTGACTCTAATATTGCGTATTTTAACACACATTAAAGTAACGTCATTTGCCCCATTGATTTCATTCCCTTTCGTGGAAGCTATATTTTTTGATCACGTTTCTTGTAAGTTAGAGTCACTCCTCTTGACAACAGCGAAGAGGCATTCTATACTAAACACTGACAAGGACAAATCGTGATGTTGTGTGCAAATATTTCAAACAAACGGCTAACTTAACAAGTAAGCGTAATGGGTAATGTGACTTCGCTCACAGCTCAAAATAACGAGAAATATTTGCCGCATTTTGAACCGGAAGTGTCTGATGGTAAATGCCAGCGGTGGCCACAAATACGAAAGCTTAACAAAGGCGCAAAGTTGCCTCGTGTATGGGATATTTGTAGGGGATGACTGAATGAATAAAATTATTTTAAAAAGGGAAGACAAGACGACGATAAGAAGAAAACAAAAGCGATTAAGGTATCTTTGAACCAGGGCACGGAGCCAGGTTTAAAAACTGCAATATTTATAATGTAAAACATTACCTGGCTTTTTCAAATGTAGGTAGTAGTTTTGCGGAGGAAACGTGGCCGGTTATTTCCTGTGTTCGAACGGGTCAAAATAGTGGTATTCATTATCATTGCCATATTCGCCAACTTCTTGAAATGAAAATTTTTTGAAGATGGTGTCTGCATACCAACAGCTTTCTACTGGGTAGTATAATTCACCTTTTAGGTGTACTTCAAAATTATAATCCCCAATAATATTTTCGCGGAGAATGAAGCTTCTTGTATGGCCAAGGTGTCGCCATTTCACCTCATTGTGTACGAAAGTGGTTGTCTAGAGGGCTCTATCAAAAAAGTATGACGATGTAGGGATGCTTTCGCTAAGACGACATAGCATTTCGGAACGCGCATGGAAATATCGTTATGTGAAATCCAGTGACGCTTCCTGCGCGGGGTCAGTGTCTTTTGCTTTCATTTTGGAGACCAACGTAAATTAACGGTACCGGCTTATCACCGTTCTTTTCAATAAAAATGTGCTTGAAGAAAACGAAAAGACTTCCGGCTAAAATTGGTGACGCATGCCCACCTGAGTACAAGCAAACTGTGGGCCTGTAACATTCTCAAAGATCTGCAATGTATTTGAGAAAACATACGATCACGCCCTGCCCCCCTTCAGTTTCTTTCAAATCAAGAACACGAGAAAGTTGTCAAAACATATTGGAAACACTGCCCTACTCGCATATCAACAAAACCAGCTTTTCAGATACATGCACCTTATGTGCCGTTATAAACTTAGGGCTTTTGCAGGAACTAGTTACCACTGCTATGATGTGACCAGGTAAGAGTCGAAGGCTTAAAACTGTTTGTGTATTCAATATGTATGGTCGACACCTCAAGCTCCTCATGGCAAGTGCTGTTGAATGCTGTGCGATCTCTCTTGGCTCCTTTCACGTCTCCAGTGGTGCGTGCCATCTTAACATTACTTGATGTAGTTGCTGCTTTCATTCAGCAATGGCATTGAGCACTGGCATCACAATGCGACTACAAAATATCCGGGAATCAGGCTACCATATTTCAATGGAATGCCTGCGGACTAAATTCCCGACTATCTGATCTCCGGCAATTTGTCAACAAGCATCGCTTCCCAATAATTGCAATATCTGAATCCAACCTACACACACAGGTTCGGATTTCTGGCTATTCGCTCTTGGAATCCGTGACTGACAGGGGACGAAGCAGAGTCCTGTTGGGCGCTTCGAAATGATCTGACCTTTGTTGTTCACAGTGTGCCCTCGCACTCTTCTAATGAGTACGTCGCGGCTACGGTGAAACATATTGACGTGAAATGTACAGTCATCGCAGGCTACATACCACCACGAGCGAACTTTGACGCCAGGCGTCTGCGCTCCATATTGATCAACACGCCATCACCGCATGTTCTTACGGGTGATTTCAATGCACATCACCCGGTTTGGGGCAAGCAGAAAAACAACACCTCGGGGGAACCGCCTTCTAAACATCGCTAGTGATGCCGGATTGCACATCCTAAACACGGGCACTGCCACATTCTTCCGTGGAAAAACATCAAGTGCTTGGATGTGACAATGCTTTCTGACTCCCTGGGGACATCCGCGTCGTGGTTTGCTGATGTGGAAAGCTTCGGCAGTGACCATCTTCCAACTTACACTGTAATTAAGGGAATTGGTGGTGGTCGCAAAAACTCACAGCGTACAGCACGAATTGGGAGAAGTTTAGAGGTATCCTGGAGGATGGCAGTGCGACTTTTACTACACATGACGAGTTTGCTAATGCTATCTCTAACGCGAGGGCTGCGTCCGAGAGACGTTATTTGCTTCCCAAAGAAGTATCAGCAATAGACAGTGAGTACGAGCGCCTTCGCGCCCTCCGCAGGAGAGCAGAGCGGCGAGCACGCAAGGACGTCGTCTCCGGACGACATACGAGCTGCTAGACGTGCGCCAGAAAACATGTCCAAAGCACATCCGCAAGCTCGCTAAACTGCGCTGGAGCCAGTTCTGCTCTCGGCTGGATCCACGAAAGCCACTAACACGTATATGGCAAAATTTTTCGCACCTTAAGAACCCCGTCAAGTCCACTTCACCCGTTCTCGACGGTTGCTCTTCAGAAGGGCGTTAGTGAAGTGAGTGTTGCAGAAGAATTTTGCATGAAGATCACCACTCCGCCCTGCAACGTTGTGATCTCGGAGGTGTCCGTGTTTTGTCACTCCACCACAAATGCGACACTGATGGACGAACCTTTCACCATTGAAGAGCTCACCAGGGCGTTGAATAATCTCAATTTGTCTTGTTCCCCTGGCGCTGATGGCACCACGTATTTGGCTCTACGCCACTTGGGCCCAAAAGCTCTTCATCAGCTCCTCTCCGTGTACAACGAATCGTGGCAGAGAGGGCGCCTTGAGGCCAGCTGGAAAGTCGCCCGGATCGTTGCGGTCCTTAAACCAGGTAAGCCGGCAACCGATATAGATTCATACCGGCCAATTGCACTTTTAAGTTGTATTGGCAAGGTGATGGAGAAGATGGTGTTAGAACGGCTTGCTTGGGACCTTGAAAATCGAGGTGTTTATCCATCGCAGATGTCTGGGTTCAGGAGAGGACGAAGCAGTACGGATAACATACTTTCCCTGGCGATGGATATCTCGCGACAAAAAAGCACCTGGAAACATCACTATAGCTGTCTTTTTTGGACGTCAAGGCAGCGTTTGACAGCGTGGCACACGAAGCTATCCGAAGAGAGATGACGTTCGTAGGGGCTGCGAGGACGTATGTTCCAGTGGCTTTGCGATTACCTACAACATCGGTACGTCTATATGGTCACCAGTGATGGCGCAACGACCGAGCATCCTGTCACACATGGAGTTCCTCAAGGCGGCGTCTTGAGTCCGACTCTTTTCAGCATATGCCTTATACGCCTGCCAACGGTTCTTCCCCAAGGCGTCAACATTTCGCTGTACGCAGATGACATCTGCATCTGGGCCTCAGGCAAAAACCGCCGAAACATTCGTGCCGTACTTTAGAGAGCGATCCTGGCGATGCGAAAGTACCTGAGATGCTGCGGGTTGATCTTTTCCCCTCAGAAGTGTGCAGCGATTGCCTTCACTCGGCGTGACGTCTCACGATATACGCTCAGTGTAGAAGGTACGCAGATACCCTATGTCAAATGCCACCAATTTCTCGGCGTCGTCTTTGACCGCTCGATGTCTTGGACTCCCCATATTCGGCAGTTGAAAGAGAGGCTTTTGTCTTTTGTGCGCATCTTGCGCATGCTGAGTGGACAATCTTGGGGATGCTCCGTGTCCTCTCTTCTTGGAGTCTATCAAGCACTCTTTCTCGGCCTTTTACGCTATAGCCTCCCGGCCCTGGATCAACTGTCTTCTACAAATTTAAAGGTCATCGATTCAGTGCTGGCGAGAGCTCTACGCGTGTGCCTGGGTCTTCCCAAATGCACGTCGACAATTGGAACACTGCGGGAAGCTCGGTGCCTCTCTGCGTCAGTGCTTCAACCTCAAGAGTGCCTTCGAACGTCACTACGTCACGTCCACTCGGTGCCATGCGCATCAATCTGGCAGCCACCACTACATCCCATGTAAAAGACTTGCTTCCAGCAAATTTCCAGCGACCTGTGAAGCCAGCATTGCCACTGTGGATACTTGCACTATGGAATATAATAACGACAATTCCCGGAATAAGCAAAAAGACGTCCATGCCCGCACCTGCACTGAAGTTTTTCACACTTGAGTACTTATTTACCGCATACACAAGCCACACCCACGTTTTATGCGGATGGCTCAGTGACCGAAGAATCATCTGCCATTGGCGTGTGGATTCCGTCGGTCCAGTGCACAATCAGAAAAAAACTGAGCCATAAAACATCATCCACCGCTACTGAGCTAGCGGCTGTAAGGGCTGCCCTTCATTTCATTGGTGCACATCAAGCTCGACGATGGGTGATCTTCTTAGACTCACGGGGTGCTTTGCAAGCTCTAAAAAGGCTGTCCAACCATTGCAGTCAGCTTGTGTCTGAAATTAGTGAAATCCACACAGCGGTAGTGCGCGCGGGCCACTACATTGTGCTTCAATGGCTTCCCTGGTCATTCGGGAATAGAAGGAATATAATATCTGATGCAGCCGCCGGCGCTGGCCACTCTCTGCGTAACACGACACAGCTTCCTTTCTCTCGAGAGGATGGTTGTACCCTTATCTATCGAACTGGTTGGAGAGAGCAAATGTTGAAGTGGCAGCACCCTCGCAGCGGATATCCACCTCTACATGGAATTGACCCTTTCTGTAAATTCCGTGTTCCACCCGACCTAAGCAAAGCGTCTGAGGGTGTACTGCATCGTTTGCGTCTCAATGTGGCTTACACCCGAAGCTTCAAGTTCAGAATAGGGTGCGAGGATTCACCACTATGCCCCACGTGCGCTGTGCGCGAGACTACCGAGCACTTGTTGTGTATATGCCCGCGATTTTCCGCTGCGCGAGTTACAGCGGCGAGCTGCCTGTCTCGTGTTCGACGCGGAGCAAGCCTTCAGTTGTGTCACTTTCTTGGACCCTGGGACAACAACAATGACTCATATTTAGGGACGAAGATTCTTCTGCGTTTTCTGCGAGATTCTGGACTGGACAAAACTTTGTAATAATTTTTTCATTGTGTGCATGGCTACGTCTGTACGCGTTTGCGTCGTTGTGTACGCTTTGATTCCTTTTCCTTGTTAGGCGCTCTGCGTTCCTGGGCTCCATTCGGTCAATTTTTCTTGTCTTTTGCTTAACTTTATTTCGAGTTTTTTCCTTGCACTACATTGCGTGCCATTTTTATTTAAACTTTTGTTTTCTCTCTATTGCTGCTTTCCCGATTTCTCACATTCACTTCACTGCATTGTAATCATCCCCATCTGGCGTAGCAAGCACTGCCGCTAGCAGAGCTGACCTCTCCAGCCCACATTAAAGAGCTCTCTCTCTCTCTTTATGAAAGACGAAGCATTCAGTGAACGCCGACGCGTACGGGGTTATATTTGTTTTTGATGCGAAGCAACAGGCTGACTGATCGATATTAGGAATTCATTGGACACCTATAAGTTTGGTTATATTTTTCTTTTGATGATTTTATCTAGATAAGTCCACTGCATATGGTCCCGACGATTGACGACGGTGGTTTTATACTTTACGAAAGGTAAGCCTAGGAGTAATTCACACACTCAGAGGAGCGATATTACACAGATTAAGAATACGTAGTTTTAGAGTTGGGTACAGAAGAACATAAAGGAAGTAGTACAAAATAATAATTTAGGATGTGTACAAAGCGGTCATTTTTACAGAACAAGATTGCTCGTGTGTTCCACATTGCTGCCCTGCATAGGGACTTTAATTTTTTTATAAGGAGCGATGGCATGATTGCGTCGTCACGACGGTAACACCCGTTTTAACAGTCGAGCCAGCATCCTGTAAGGCGGCTGGCAGCCGGTCACCGCATGTGCGGCAGGTAGGGAATAGCTGCATGCGCAGGTATATGCTTTTCTCGTCCTATGGGCATCTGCTCCCATGCACTTCCCCAATGAATCGGTTGACGGGTTGGCGAAACCTCATACCTGCTTCCCTTGTGCAGTTGATGACGTCGGATGCACTTGTATTTTGTAAATCGACGAGTTGCCTAGCGTACATAGCACATGAAAAAAGCAATAAACGCCGCTAAAAGCGACGAAAGGCTCCAAAAAAGTTCATTCAAACAAAAGCCGTTGTAAAATGCATGCTGCATGGTAAATCATTTCGTGCCACTGCCTTTGCGACAACAGTACCGAAAAATAGTGGTCAGTTCTTAAAACATCCAGGCCGCTGTTCTAGTTGACTAGACGCGACTTTCGATAGTCGAGTGGAAGGAGACAAAGCGTATCGGCATAATTAACATGAAAACATAACAATGGCCGGCAATATTGTTCCACATCCAATGGTCTTATGATAGGCATGACCGGTAGTTTCGTTCGAAAGGGTTCGAAATTAGGCACAAACAAAATTGGGTTTCCGCAAAATCGGTACATCTTATGCCTGGGCTCTAAATCATCCAACTTTAAAACTAAAAGAAATGAACGGAAGATATAGTAGTCTAAGCTGCCTGGAAAGTGTTTGAATGTGCAAACCCTGTGAGACGTTTACAATTCAACCAGCGTTGATTTAATAAAGAAGACAACCATCCAAACAGCCCGTACCAATAGCTCCACAAAAACAGGCCTGCAGATGTTATAAGGGCAAGTTTCAGCATAAACCCTGCTACTTCATTAGGTATAAATGGACAATGCTACTACAATCAGCCATTTTTGGAGTGATTGCACTGTGAAATGAAGATATCATAGCAAACATACTCAGAATGACACCCCGATCAGTAGGCGGATTTACATACATGGGACACCCATTACATCACCGGTTCAAGATAGGTAAGAAATTTGACCCCAACCGCCTACTGTCTTAGTATACAATCCTGCGATTACTAACACTACACCACAATCTGGCTGTATACCTGGGCAGCAAACAACATAAAACTACAGTGAAACAGCTAAGGCAGCCGTAGATACTGATTGGGGGACAGTCCAACTGGGGACTGTTCGAAGTGAGAGCAGACTAACTGCACTGAAATTCCACCTGGGTCAAATTTATTTTACGTGCAGTACCCACCACCAAGGCCACTAGGCCATGATTTTCAGACATGTAAAATATCTTGTTAATCAGATGGAAGAGTGTAAAATGCTTTCTTAGCGGACGACGCAGCAACGGCCAGCGGAAGACGCCAACAGCCATAAAGAGGAAAAACCTTTCATCCCGTCGGGTGTTTCATCCGGCGGCGGGACAGGAAGTTGGAGAAGCAATTCAGCTTCACTAGGCTCATCTCTTTGGCAGTCACGTGCGTCCGTAAAGACGTTGCGTGTCGGCTTCCTTTCCGAGCTGGTGGCTGGTCGACCGCGAGTAATGAGATGCAACGTCACTTGAGCCTGGCCGTAACACCCGTACCCTCCATAATTTCGGCTTACAAATCGCAGATTTTGGCTGATCGCTTGCTTTGTGCATGCGCGTAGTTGAGCTGTGGCATTTCGTATCTTGCCTTCTAATTAAGAAAACTATACGGAAAGAGGACTTCCAAGAAGTCACAATTTTTCACAGCAGTTGCCCTTTAAGCAACAATTTCATCAAAAATCTAAGGAAAGCCTGATTAGCAATAAATAACAAGCTACGATTCATAATAAAGTGGCGAAGTGTTAGTGAAAACGAATATAAAAGTAAACGTATCGACTATTATTCTTGACACCTTCAAAACGAGATTGATATTATTTAACTGCAAAAGACGGGGACAGAAAATACTTTGAAGTTTAACTTGTAGCATGTGGCCTTCTTTGTCCCAGATATCAAAAAATTTCACAGATTCAGCTTGTGCTTCATAATAGGAACAAAATGGCAGACACATGGCGCGAGGGGAGGAAATAAGTGAGAGATGGCTATTGGGCGAAGAGCCGTGCCTCGTGTCTTGATGCATTTGCAGGCACCACGGCTAAGCGAACACTGGTGACGTTTGTGCCTTGGTACCACATCGTGTCGCTATTGTCGTCTATTTTTTGCAAGGGTCAGTCCGCCTCGACCCACAGCTCTGTCTTCTTGTTTACTGAATTGTTACTGATTTAGTTCTTATAGAAGCCCACTTGGCTCACGGTAGCATCGTCATACTAACATCTGTAATATAGAACATTGGAGATGGGATCTACGTCTATGTTTTTAGATGTAAGACAAGGTAGACAGAGGCATTTTTGCAATGCATTTCGTCCTCTGCAACGTTCAAAGACACATGAAACTTCTTAAAAACTATAAAAATTCAAACCATTCCTCCGAGACACAGGCACGCCCCTTATAGCTGTATTAGCTGATGCCTCCGTTTATAAGTTACGCAGCCATATACTTCGTTACTCGCTCGCTTTACACATTTGAAATAGCATGCACAAACTGCCCATATAAGTCTCAGCAATATGTCTAACACACGCTTCTAAGTGGAAAAACACAACGAATTCACCAAGCTTACCTTCACCCGCATAGAGCCATGAATCCGCTTGGTGTTCCGTGTCTTATCCACTGGCGATTTATTTGTGCCTGTTAGAATTCTTACCTAGACGAAGGCTGAGCAAATGTTTGAACTGATTCCCTTTACTCTGTGTACAGCAGCTATCCTGACAAATCTGGCGTTCATCTCAGCCTAACTGCACATGTTCTTTTGTTTTTGAGCCATCGGGTGTTTTGTTTGCCATTAGTCGGCTATTTTGTCTGCCATTTTTAGGCTATAGCGACACTGCATTTTTCTCCTGCCGAGTTACTTATGTTTCCGCACTCATATATTTCCCGTGAAATGTAAGTCTTTTTTTACTCGCGGTCGCATTCCTAATTGTTTGATTGATGTAATGTTGCCTTCTTTCAGCACTGCTGTCTGTTACTACCTGCTGAATAAATACGCTCCGGAATCACCCATTTACCCAAAGGAAGTTCACAAACGAGCGCAGGTGGACCAAATCTTGTCTTTGGTTTCTAGCTTCATTCAACCGCTTGCTTCATCTTACATTGTGAGTGCCATAATTCCGTCTTTACCTGAACACCTTATAAGCATCTAATATCCCGCACTTTCGAGAAGTCAGCCACCGAGTATATTGCTTTATTTTTCTTCGAAAATTTTTCAGCATTACTTACCATTTCTCAAAAGTAAAGCAACAAGTCGTAAGCCGGTGTCACTAGGATACCCTGCCATGACAGAACTATTAGAAACGTTGATTTAAAACAACGTTTCTTTATATACTTACGGTACAAATGTAGGAAACACAGAATTCAATGAAAATCGGAAAAAAATGTTGGCATTTTTTGGAAACTTTATAGAAAAAACTGACGAAGGGAACAACAATGAACATCTTGTTGTGTTTGCTTTGAACGATAACACTAAACAAGTCCTAACGAGTCCGCTAACACTCCCGCCAAAGTCCCTCCTTTCTTCATTCGTCCTTCGTGAAGCACGCACAAAGCTACTGTTATCGTCAGCAACCTGCGGCCCTGCGTGATTTCCTCATTCCAGCAGATACGGCGTCCAGTTTACCGTTACTGGTTCTTCCAGCCTGTTCTCACTTTGTAAACCTTCAGTGCTGAAAACATCTGTGTGTCCCGCCAACCCCCAGAAATGCGGCAGATCATGTGCCTATTGAACATTGAGTAATGTTACGAAGTGCACGTAACAGTGTTCCAAGCGCACATGCACAAATATAATTTATTTTGACTAACTTCCGCGTTCAACAATGCGCTGTTTCACATATAGCCACCGATACTCACCAGCCATTCAACTTTACCAACTGTATTGCTGTAAAGTGTGGCTGTCAGGTGTTGCATTACTGACCTTCCTAATGCCTTAAGAAGCCAGTGGAGAGTTTTAGCTGTGCGAAACGAAAGCAAAAATTCTGATCTAGACGTCTTCTGAGGTACAAACAAGGCCAGTGATGTTTTACATTGTAATTTTTCCGAACAGACTGCAGAAAATTCTGGAAATTACGTTTTCGCAATCCTCAAATCTGTTAGGAGTACAACCCCTCGTACGTTATGTATGTACTACCATGTTGAGCACAACCTTGTTCAACATGACCAAGAAATGCGGCCAGGTATTCTAGGTTACGCAATGACGCGCTGATGGCTCTAATGACAAGTGTTCTAAGAAATGACCGGGCAAGTCAGGCCGGAGATATCTGCATGGCAAAGGACTCAGCGTTCAATGACTTTAAAACCGCGAAAACATACCACAGCAAGCGGTAATTTCCATTTGAAAATTTCCACACTCCAATGTGGGAATTTATATGCACCACCATAACGTAAGTGTTCATTACCTTAAAACTATTTATTTTTTGTTTTTGTTTAGCGCACATCCATTGTACGAAGGAAGAAACTAGTAGGAGACGAATTGTCAGCATTTGAGGACAAGGTATTGAAGCCCCTCCAAGAAATCGTCCCTGACAAGATGTTTGTGGTGGGCAACGGATTAACAGTTGCGGACATCCGGCTTGTTTCGATTATGATGTGTTTTGTTCCGGTGAGTGTACTAATTTGATATCTCTAGTACCTTCAAACAAACTGTCACTTTTGACTGGTACGACAGCAGTGAAAACCCCAAAGCCTTTCAGAGAGTTTTCAGTGAGAAGAATCGGTAAATAATTCTAGCGTTAAAGTTGCTAAATAGATATCTCGCTGAGCAGGCACCTATTAAATTGAACACGCACATAACTAAAATTATGTCTTGCTATGCCTGGACGCTTTCTTTGGTCGCCATAAAAAGCTATGTTTTACGCAATAAGTATCTGAAGGGCTTCGGTTGCAGCATATATTTATACAGTAGTCCAAAAACAGAATGAATGAATGAAAAAAAGTTTTATTCTGAAGAACAGGTGCAGTTGTTGGGACACCTACCATGTGAAGGGTATCCCTGGTCCGGGATCCCCTGGTGTACGCTGGCTGTGTGGTCCCTTTGCAGCAGGTCAAGCTGGAACGTAGGGCCCTTGCTGATCAACCGCGCCGTCCACTATTGTATGCAGGGCTTGGGGATTGCTGGCAGGTCCGGTGTTTTTGGCACTCCCACACCTGATGGTATAAGGTACTGGGCGCTGGGCAGTTGTTGAAGGTGGCTTGATAGTCTGTTGGATGAATTGCATGAAGAAGCGTACGGTGTGAATACGTGTTAGTTTGAAGTCGTCTATACGTTGTTGCTTTATCCCGTGTGAGTTGGTGGTGTAGAATGGGGAGAAAGAGGCGTTTGTGTCGGTAGTCCGCAAAATACCTGTGTAGCGCAAGAGAGGATGCGGGTTAGGTGGAGGAGGTGGTAACTGCCCCGTGCGACAAACGGCCCGTTGTATGTAATTGCGGGCAGCGGCGTGAACCGCCTCATTCCGCTCAAGGGATTCGTGTCCAGGAACTCAAACTATATACACTTCGGGAATGCTTGGTCTTGTTAAAAAATGACGAAGTACCGTTTTAGAAATTCAACCTCGTGAGTAATTTCTGCAAACTGCTTGAGAGTCGGTGAGTATGGTGATTGGGTATTTTCCAGTGATGATTGCGAGGGCTGTCGTGGCTTCTTCGGCAGTATGAATGGCTGCGGTATTTACTGTGCAGGATGTGGTTTCTGTTCACCGTCATATACTACACGTGTTAAGTGGGAGGGATGGTGCGGACGAGGGGATGCGTTCACATAACAGGTATTTAGGTCGTTTGCATATCTGGCGGGCATGCCTCGTGCTCGGGTAGTTCTTCTGGCCTTGTTGCACTCCTGATGCATATTTCTGGGTATTAGTGCTACTCGTATGTGCTGTCGAATCTTCAAAGGTATGCTTGTGTTCTTATCTTGAACCGGTGGAGTCATAAATCCTCATAAATGAAGAGTTGCGCGCACCGTCGTTTTTTTTCAGGCGCGCTATCTGAGAAGTGTGGCGCGCTTCTTGCAAATCTTTCCAACAGTTACGCACGCCTAATTGTAATAATTTAGATGTAGACGTCTTCGAGGGCAACTTTAGTGCAGTTTTCTTGGCTTGGTGAATACATAAATACATTTAGCCTGTCTTTTTCGTTCGTTTTAAGGGCCAAGAACGTTGTTCCATAGGTGATTCTACTTATAAGTACTGCTTGTATTATTTTGAGCGCGTTAGGTTCAGAGGCCATATAGACGATGTGTGACTCGCCGAATTATGTGTCAGCTGGTTAACAGTCTTCTCTTGGGGAGCGATTGTGTGAAACCCGTCCCAGACCCGGACCTATACCAAAAACAGAGCAGCAGCTGTGAAACCTTCTGAAAGGAGCAGCGTTTGCTGAGGAAATGTGTCTCACGAAATATATACTGACTTTTCCAAACACTTGATTTCTTACTACGAACGAATACGGCAATCGTTCCTCGCAAATATGCTAAAAAATATCTTCAAACAAACGTAACCTTTAAAAAAAGTGCATATTTCGGCTTGCTTCAAAATGGGGTAACATATGATGATCGAGTTTTACACCTACTGATAGGCAGGTACGTTAATAATAATAAAAATGTGTAGTAACTATAACCGGCCCCAAAAATGTGCGTTTTTACCGTATGCCATAAACCAACCTGTTTTGCAATTGCTTAAACTATGGGAGGCTGCTGTCGCGTATGTATGTATGCATATCTATATGTATTATATATATATATATAATATATATATATATATATATATATATCGAGAGAGAGAGAGAGAGAGAGACAGAAATAATGGCAGGCAGTGATGAAAGCCTACGAAAGAAAAGGGGAAAACGTGGTATGTCATTCTGTTACATTTGAAACAGACTGAGTTTTTTTAAAGAAAGACAGAAAGTGTATATAAAAACAGTGGGCATGTTTTCTTCAATCATTCTGCCGCCTCTGACATGAGTTTGACTCCACTGCCTCTAGGCCAGCGCCAATATCCGTGGCCCCGTCGGCGCCCCTTGTCACCGCCGATGGGACACTAGCGGGCGCGGCCGATGGGGGTGAGGTCGCCGTACAGTCTCTACGAAGTATATATCTCCCCTTTCTTTATGGCGAAGAACCAAGTTGAAATATTTATTTATAGTGCACAGACAATGACTTTAGTTGACACTGGAACAAGCTTCCGTTATGAGTAAGGCTTTTATTGAGCGTAATGAACTCAGAAAGTCCCAAAGAAACTATACTGTGACTGAGCTGGAATGTTTGGCGGTTATCTTACCAGTGTTGAAATTTCGCCTTACATTTACGGACATTCTTTTATCATTGTCACGGTTCATCATTCTCTGTGTTGGTTGGTTGGTTGGACTTCGTGACCCATCCAGGCGGCTCGCCCTCTGGTCTCAGACTCCAAGAATACGCCTTCGTTCGATCCGAAAAAAGCGGCCGCCGTCACACAGACCCTGAATGCCGTTCCCGGCTACCATTTTCAACGACTGCGTCCGACGCCAACAATTTCGACGACTACCTGAGGAATTTCCCACAGTTGAAACCTTTCGACGAGAGCAACAAAACGATCCCAAGCTGGCCCCATTCTTCGCCGCTGCTCGTGCATGCGCACTTTCTACAGGATTTCACGCTCAATTTAGTCCAAGCGCCAGTGAATATAATCACAGCGCCAATGAATATAAATCCAAGTGCCAACCAATATAATCCATTCGCTAACCAGTATTATCCGGGAAGATGACAACATTCTTTTGCACATCACGTAAACAAGTAAATCAACAGCACTTACTTCATACTTATGATGCCAATACTCGTGATTTGTAAACCTCATGCTAAGTCACGTGAAGAATTTATGATCCATTGTAGTCACGGGACGTCATAAGGACTCATGTTAAGGATTACAAGGTAGTTTTGCACATCAAGCAAAGAAACATGTCAAGAGCATTTATTCCATGCCTATGATGCCACTACTTGTGATGTATAAAACGGCATGGTTAGTCGCGTGACTAATTCATGATTCGTTAGGGATCATGCGACATCATAAGGAATTATGTTCACCATGACAAGATCGTTTTGCACATCACGTGAACAACTAACTCAAAAACGATCATTAGACACCAATGAGGCCAACTCTTCTGATGTAAAAAAGGGATAGTAAGTCGCGGGACTAATTCATGATCCATAAAAGCCGGCATAATCATCAGAAATCACGTTCACCGTGACAAGATTATTTAGCACATCACGTAAACAAGCAATTCAACAGCGTTTTTGGTGCCTATAATGCCAATGCTTGTGACGTAAAATTTGTTATAGTAAGTCACATGACTAATTCATGATCAATACAAGTAATGCGACATAGTGAGGAATCATGTTCACTATGACAAGATTCATTTACCGCATCACCTGAACAAGAAATTCAGCACCATTTATCTGATACCTGTGAAGCCAATATTTATGATGCAAAAACGTCATGTTAAATCACGTGTCTAATTCATGATTCTTAAACGTTATGCGATATTATAAGGAATCACGTTCACCATGATAAGATGTTTTTGCGGATCACGCAAACAAGCAATTCAACATTGTCCACTTGGCACCTATGATGCCAATAGTTGGGATGTAAGAAATGTCATGGTAAGTCCCGTGACTGATTCAGGACCCTAGGAGTCATGCGACATCGTAAAGAATCATGTTCACTATAGCAAGATTCTTGCACATCACGTGAACAAGCAATTCAAAAGGTTTTTTTTATACCTATGAAGCCAATACTGGGGATGTAAGAACCGTCATTGTAAGTCACGTGACCAATTCATGATTCAAAAAGGTAGTGGGAAATCATGAGGAATCATGTTCACCCTGACAAGATTCTTTTGCCCATCACGTCAACAAGCAATTAAACAGCGTTCATTTGACACGTATGATGCCAATACTTGGGATGTAAGAAATGTCATGGTAAGTCCCGTGACTGATTCAGGACCCATAGGAGTGATGCGACATCACAAGGAATTATGTTCACTATGACAAGAGTATTTTTGAATATCACGTGAACAAGAAATTTTACAACGCTCATTTCATACCTATGATGCCAATACTTGTGATGTAAAAAATGACATGGTAAGTCACGTGACTAATTCAGGATCCATAAATGTTGTGCGAAATAATAAGGAATCACGCTCAATATGCCTAGATTATTTTGCCCTTCATGTAAACACGGTAGTAAACGGCGTTTATTTGATTCCTGGTTGCCAATACTTGGGATGTAAAAAAAGTCATGGCAAGTCACGTGATTAATTTATGATTCATAAGAGTCATGCGAAATCATAAGGAATCATGTTCACCGTGACAAGATTCCTTTTAGCGGCACGTAAAGAAGTAATGCAACAGCCTTCATTTGATACCTATGATGCCAATACTCTTGATGCAATAGACCTCATCGTAAGCCACGTGGGTAAATTTTTGTACGTGCAAGTCACGCGACAACACTAGTAATCATGTTTGCAATGACGAGATTGAATGGCGGATATTCGACACCTATAATGCGATTACTCGTGAGGTAATAAAAGTCATGATAAGTCACGGGACTAGCTAACCATCTACAGGAGTGATGCGGCATCATTAAAAGTCATATACACAATGGCAGGCTTTTTTCCGCGCGTTACGTAAATAAGAAAAGTCAATAGCGTTTATGTAATGCTGGTCACGCAGTTGCTCGTACAAATGCAGGTGATGTATTAAAGCTCATGGTAAGTCATGTGACTCTTTCGTGCCCGCACATAATATAAGGGGTGTCCTGTTTGTGTTCGTCACATTACTCACACCTACGCTGGCAGTTCCAAATCATTGTCGCACAAACTGGATATTTTTGAGTTGTATTAGTCCTGCACCTGTCACATGAGAGCTGTATTATGAAGATGTCCGCCATGAGACAAGGTGAGGAGCCAATGAAATGCATTTGATTGATATTTATGATGTCATAATTTAGAGCAGACCTCTCACAGCTAATATCAGAATCACATGACTATTTTTTTTGGAGAGGTAGGTGTTCTGGCAGCTTCCCCTAACCTTGGGTGCTATTCCAGAAGACCCGAGTTTGAGCGAAACTCGGGCAAGGCGGAGCTGTGGTGATAATAATAAGCTCGTGATAACATTTCGGGGCAGGGTTAAAATTCACTAAAAATACGATTCATGCTATTTGCTGATTATTGAGCTTACGTAATCGGTCCAGGGCAGCGCGAACCAAGGATGCGCCACTAGGGCGTGGCGCATGTTTCAGTGCTTTCTCTCGCTCCACTGTTGCACTGGTGGCTACTGTTGGCACGCCAATCCAATTACTTTATTTTATTGTACTTTTATTTTATTATTCTGTATTTCAATACAAAATCCATTTAATGTTTTATTTCATGCGTTAATCTCATCTTTTTGTTTGGAACTTTTTGTCCTACGAAGAAGTTTCTACGTTGGTGGCACACAGTGCAATCAAGTGACTATGGCCAACTGGCCAAAAAAGAAAGCGGGTGATGAAAGCGCACACATTCAAAACAGTTGCTGCTCTTATTGCGTTATCGAAACTATCCAATTTTCAACAGAAATTTTCTTCGGCGCGGTGGAGCCTGCTTACGTGCTTTTAAGGCGAAATCCTGGTGAGACGTATTAGCAACTTTTTTTTTATTTATTGCACGTGCGCCTTTTTCCTCGCTTTCGTTTCTTTTTCTTTTGGCACGGATTACTTTAAACAGCTTTTTTTTCTGCTGTTGCGTGTTTGCGTCAGTTTCGTCTCTTTCATTTGTTTGTCGTAGTGTGCAGCAGGCTGGAACATGCCATAGCCACCCTAGAATCCGAGTTCTGCGAGGGTGGGGTGCACCTGTCCTACTCCCGTGACATCACGTTCATGCTTCACGCTGCACGCACTATTCTACAACTGTTACTGTTCGAATCCACAGTGTTACAATCTTTGTGAACCAGGCACGTTTGTTCCTCAAATGTCCAAATTCTGGGCCCATCCTCGAAGAGTCCATGTTTTACGAAGGAATGAATATCAAAAATAGAAACGACTTTTCAGGTTTCTTTGCTTTATTTCATTTTGCTCTTCACCGCTCTTGTTCGAGGAAGCTCTGCAGAGTCAGTTTTTTTCTTTCGTGGAGTTCAATCCCCTCACAACCCTCTCTTCTTTCGCGTCCTTCCCCCTCGCGCTTACCCTGCCACTGGCGTCACGCGGTTGCTTTAATTCTTAGCTCTCCCCTTTACTCGCTTTCCATGGTCTTCTTCCTACCACATGAAGCTGACACTGAACAAAACCCGTTGAAAGGTGTTAAGATCACCTCTCACAATAGGCACGTGCCGTTGATTGTATTGTAGAGAAGATATGTAAAGATCCAACAAACCATCAAGCCATCAAGCTATTCAGCCATTTGGCGTACCAGCATCAACCGTGTAGAAGAGGAATGCCCGATTATGCCCAATCCAGGCACGGGGATGTGCGCGAAAGACGTGCCAGGGGAAGAAGATGAACCCCATAATGTGCATGTGCGAGAAACGAGCTAGGTTATCTCAACGCTCGGACCTGCGTTCCTATCGGCTTCACCCCTGTGAATACAATACCTCAACCGACTATCGGTGCATTGACTGTCTCCTTGACAGCATTTGTACTACCTACAAGCTATCCTGTCAGTAACGTTTTCACAAGAAATGCGCGTTACGCAACCCCTCAAAGGAGACTGTCCGCCACGCTGATGGTAAACAAAACGCACGGTCATGCAACGCTTCGTTCGAAACTGCTTTGCAAGCAGACGATAACTGAGGCGCACGCTCCTGAGGCGCACGCTCCGACAATAGAGGCTGCAGACGGATAGACGTGCGGTAGGAACCTGCGGAAGATATGTCGCCAAACCACCTAAAAGAAAGGCGAGGTCTGCAAAACACGTCTCCACCTATTGCGCACACACCCGCTGACAGCCGACTGGTGACGGTCGATGGTGCGGTCGCCACCAACGCTCCTGTAAAAGCTGCCCGCCGCGTAAAACCGCAGCGCACACTACACTTGCTCCTTGGCGGTCATGGAGCTTAAGCCGTTTTGAAGTAATCGCAAACGGGGTCTGTCGCCAAACGGCGCCACAACCAATGCAAAGTTCTTTTCTGGATAAAGAAACGGTCTCGAAATTTCTTTTTCGTTCAAAAGACCTGTCAGGGCAAAAATATGCGCGCTACGGAGACCATATATATAAACGACGCCGCATCAGCTGCCACCACGGGCGTCCCCAGTTCATCTCGGCAATTCAAGACCATGCCCGAGTATCCTTCGAGTTCTAGTCTCAGTCCAACGCATCCAGCCCCTTCGGGGGTGGGGCGTAACAACGGAAGCAACACCCACCCATGGCGCCCCCGATATGTGGCCGTAGCGTCGTAGCCACGAAGTCGTCATTTGATGCCCGCTACCAGTGACAAGATCTTAGCACAAAACAAAAATGAAGGCCCCAGGCCACCGCCAGCCAACGGTGCCACAGTCGCGAGGGTGTACGGCCCAAACTGGAGTTCACTATTGTACAAGCCGACAATAGAGGCAAAAACGACACGCTTTTCCCGTGCGAGCCTTCTTCATACACCGTGAAAGCATAGTCGATGACTAGTAACACAATTTCAACGCCTAAAACGCACTTGCCGATCCTCAAACGCACTCCTCAATTCACACGGGACGATTTCTGATAAGCGCCCGCCGAGCACACTCAAGCAAGCCATAAACAAAAGCCATATTTGATGGTCTGGAGCACGGCGGGTTCCATTGGCTACAGTGTACCCGTTTGAATATTTGGTGTGCGCTTGCGCAGAGCTGCACTGGGACGTTCCTCAGGCCACGTTACAAACATAATTCAGTATAAGAAGAGAACACCGAGAAAAAATTCCCGCGCCTTCCCGCGAGGGGAACACGAGTAAATGCAGAGCATTGGGGCCTCAGTACTGATTGAAGGCAGTGTTGCTTCCATCGCTTCTTCCGTGATGCTGGTGTAGCAGACACGAGTAAACGTGGGCACGAGCGTCAACCAAGGAAGGAAGGAGCAACGCAGTGACTGAAACACGAGCGACCGCTAGCCGCTATATTTGCAGCGCGCGCAGTAGAGGGAGAGCAGTACGTGGGGGAGAGCGCGCATGCGCAAGCAGCGCGCACCCTTCCACGCCCCACCGCGCTGCTATCACGCACCTGTTACGCCGAGACCGCGACGGAGCGAACGGGCTGACTACGACGCATGCGCGCGCCAGCTGCTGTTGAGAGAGAGGAGGGAAGGAGAGGCGCACCTGCTGCGAACGCGGAACTGTTGACACCGTCCGACGCAGGAACAGGCGAGGCTAAGAAATGCTCTGCATTTAAAAATTTCCCCGCATTTCCCCGAGGGGAAGAATGTGAAAGTGCGAATGCAGGAGTTGAATTTGCGCGGTTCGGTAATGTTCGCGAAAGAGAGATCACCACACACACACACAACTACAAAGAACGAAAGATGCATTTATTCACAGACACCTATTTGTGTTGTCGTTGTACTTGATTGCTAGAGCGGATCTCAGCTTTGAAATTTCGTGTCAGTACTCCTTTAAGCGGGTGCATTAGCCCTTCTCACGCCAGATTCCTGGCCAATCCCCCACGTGGGTATGTGCCATGTCAGCGGCCAGGCAGCGCGCGCCCATCTCCCCCCGTTGCCAAGGAAGACGAGGAGATTCCTGGCCAATCCCCCACGTGGGTATGTGCCATCTCCCCCCGTTGCCAAGGAAGACGAGGAGCGCGCGCACCCGGAGCTGTTGCTATGTGGACGGACGGCGGTCAACGGAATTCAGAGTCGCTTATAAAGTGCATTCGCACTTAAAACGGGCCTCGCCTTACCGGGCATGGGCAACAGCCACGCTGGGGATGTCAAAGTAGCAGTGGGGTTATCTAGTTTATGCTCGAGAATGAGTATTGGAGAGCTATTTCAGAGGGTGCTGCATGCGGAATATACTATACGCCGTATTTTATCAACGTAAGCGGCCCCAACACAGCGCGCTGAACAGCAAGGCGTGCTGCGCGCGGTTTCGGTGGCTTCGCTCAAGGTGTATCAAATGCTCCACTATCTCTGTTTCATAACCTAAGCCGCTGAAACCTCGGGCGTAGGCGAAACTCGGGCCTTCTGGAATAGCGCCCCTAAATGAGCAATTTAAAGGCATTAATTCATACCTATGACGCCATCCTCGAGTTATGTAGTAATTAGGCGAAAGTGGTTGAAAATAGCACGACTCTGTGTGCGCACTTTCTTAGTTCACGTAACCTTAGGTCACGTAACCTAGTTCACGTAACCTAGGTCACGTAACCTAGTTCACGTAACCTTAGGTCACGTAACCTAGTTCACCAATTTCGATGAAAATACAAATGTTCCAGGATGGTATTGGTTGCGCCTAAGTTACAAAGCGCTCGCGTCTGTTCCAGCCTGAGTGACTCCCAGATTATATAGGTTAGCCGCTGTATTATATTGGTTGGCACCTGGATTATATTCACTGGCGCTGGTATAATGTTCACTGGCGCTTGAAATATACTTAGCGGAAACTCCTGTAGTCGTTTTTTACTTCGGGACGGCCTGCTTTACAAGGGAAAACTACGGTGGAGGTGGTGCGCGGTTACTTCTGGTTGCACCAGGGGGTCTTGCGTGCTGCACGCTATGAACGATGACTTAATATTTGGACACCTTGGTTACGCTAGGACATTACACCGCACCCAAGAGCGCTTTTACTGGCCCAAGATGCGACGTACGACTGCAAAATACGTCGCCACATGTACAGAGTGCCTGCGTTACAAGTGTCCTTCTGCCATACTTGATCGTGTTCTTCATCCTCTGCAACCACCCACTGTTTCTTTTGAGCCGGTTGGGATCGACCTGGTAAGCCCAGTTCCTTGAAAGCCTGCCAGCAACGGCTGGGTTATTGTCTGTGTTGAACATCTAATGCGTTATGGGGAAACCACACCTGTTCCAACTGCTTGAGCAACCTGTGTGTCCGTATTACTGCTGAATGCCCTTATTCTTCGCCATGGTGCCCCTTGTGGGCTTCTCAGTGATCGTGGCCGCCCATTTATTGCGGATGTTCTGGAGAAGTTACTTCGACTTTGTACTTCGCAATTCCGGCATGCTACCCCGTACCATCCACAGAAAAGTGGACTGGTTGTACGCACGAATCACACGCTCCTCAGCATTATCTCGATATAGGTCTCCTCCGACCGCAGAAACTGGGGTGAAATACTACCATTCATCACCAAGGCTTATACCACCGCTCAGGACGAAACCACCGGCTACAGCCCCTTCTACCTAGTCTATGCACAATCAGCTTGGACGCCTATCTACACCATTCTACCATTTTTCTTGCACAACAAGACATCGTTTGCAAAACCCTTTGCCTGGCTGAAAACTCCCGCCACTTAGCCCGTCAACGTACACTGTACTCGCACGGCCGTTCTAAGGACAGATGCGACGCTCGCCACCACAGTGTTGAATTTTGTAAAGGTTGCTATGGACACGTTTAAGAAAACGTGATTTCTGTACTAAGTTTTTGTCCGGTTACACCAGCCGATTTATTGCTGTGGACCGTGTAAGCGATGTCACCTACGTAATTTTCCGGCTCACTGCAACGGGCTGGCAAGACTCATCTTGCAAATCTGGTGCGCCTAAAGACTTCCAACCCTTGCGCTGCTGAGTGACTCTCCATAGGGGGTCCGTCTGCGGAGGGGGAAGTGTTACACGACACGACAGGACTGCTTTACTTTATGGGCCAACCCTCCCCCCCAGCTGCGCGGGCGATGAAGAAGGGAATGAAGCGTTCTTTGGACAACATCGAGGGTTGGAATCCACGGTTTCTGGTGAACCGCCGCTAGGCCTGCGAATGAACGCTACTTCGCCTCTTAGTCGCCTGCTCATCCCCGTAGCAATATGTATATATTGTGAGGCCATAGTTAAAAGGTGACGGCACAGTTCTTTCGCAGCTCCTTTATTCAGAGGCGTCAAGCGGAAAAACCAGGATTGCGACCCAGCGTCCTTGCTGATGACGATCAACTGAAGAAGACGTTGTGCCGGTGATGATTAGTATGTACGGAAGATGATGCGGTAGCCGCAAGATACGGGTGATGAAGATTGTTCCTTATGGTGTCAAATCGCTTCTAGCAGGGAGAAAGACACAAACTCAGATGACACTATTGTACCCCTCGATCTAAGAAACGGCCGCCTGGCCGCGTTTCAGAGCTCGCCGCGGAGATGAAATGCCTCGAGACGGGAAGCGTGAGCTGTCTAGGTGCCACGACGGCGGCGGTCGGAACATGTGAAAACCGGGATTGGCGAAATAGTTTGTACGGACCTAAAAAAACGGACCAAACAAACGGTGCCACAACTTCTTGGAGAGGCCCGGAACATGAACCGGCGTCCACACGAAGACTTCATCACCGGGTCGGAATTGAGGAGAGCGATGCCCAGCGTCCCAGCGTTGCTTTCGATCCTGTTAGCTGGCTTCAGTGTGCATGCGGGCAAGTTGCGGCAGTGCTCAATCCGAGAAGCAAATTGTTCGGGATGCGTTGCAGAAGGTGACATGGGAGCGGCACATTAGAATGTCGGGATACCTCGTCCGAAGAACGAATTAGCGGACACCGGGAAAGCGCATTCGTGTCGAGGTGCTTGCGACCAAACTTTTAGATCACCATGAAGTAATTTTCTGACAGGTTTTTCAGACAGCCAACACAGGGTATGGTAATCTGTAACGACTGTGAAATGGTCACCGTACAGGTATCGCCGGAACTTTTGTACACACCACACAGCAGCAAGACACTTTGTGATGGGGTAATTCTTTTCTGCGGACGTAAGTGAGCGGTTTGCGTGTGCAACCATTCGTTCACGCGAGCGAGAAACGCGTTGTAGCAAGATGGCGCCAATTCCATCCCCGCTAGCCGCAGTATAAAGGAGGGCTGTCTGAGTGTCATCGAATTGGCAAAATACAGGCCCGGAAGTCAGTGCGTCCTTTAGGTCTTGGAAATCCTTCTTGCAGTCATCACTCCAAACAAAGGGGTATCGGAATGCAGCAGCTGATTGAGGGGCCAGGCCAGGGTGGCGAAATTGCGAACGAAATGGCGGAAATATGATGCCAGACCAAAGTAACTCCCAAGTAATTTTTGCTCTTGAGGTCGAGGGAAATTGGTCATACCTTAAATTTTGTCTTGGTCGGGCCGTATACCACCAAAGCTGAAAATGTGACCTAGACCTTTGATGGATTTGCTGGCGAAGTGGCATTTCTTGGTGTTCATAGTCCAACCGGCTTTTGCTAGGTTTTGTCGAGACACCTCAGATGTTCAGAAACACTCGAAGAGGAGGAGGACGAGAAAAACAAAAGGAAAGGCGGAGAGGTTATCCCGGCTTAGAGCCCGGATTGCTACTCTTGACTGGGGAAGGGGTGTTCTGGGATGAAAGAGAGGGCAGGCGAAAAAAAAGGGGATAGGAGCGGGGTCGCGCACACAATTTAGAGTCTTCGTGGGCACTATAGTCTTTCATCCAGGCGTGTGTACTTCATCAAACGGAGAAGGAATTTTGCTGCCTTCTGCGAAGTTGATTATAGGGGTCGATGTCCCAGTGTCATCTCTACTTTGAACGGTTGATTGTCCAATCGGCTGAGCTCGGCGGCCAAAACGCGTCTTTCCGATGAATACTCGGGGCAATAACAAAGCTCGTGTTCGATTGTCTATTCAACCTCGCAGGCGTCGCAGTACGTCGTCGATGCACTACTGGCCATCGCGATGAGGATGGATTAGGCTTTCGTAAAGGCCACTCCGAACCACAGCCGACAAAGTATAGTAGACTCAGATCGAGACAGACCACACGCAAGACGGCGCTGGAGTACAGGGTCCTGGTTTTGGAGGTGCGGATGCACAAACGCCAATGTATTACATGGAGTAATGGAGGTCTTGCGCGCGAACTGACGAAGCTACATATCCGGCTTTTCACGAAGCTACATGTCACCACCTTGCGTAGCTTCCTCACAATCGACCACGCTCCTCCTTTGAAGCCATTGTCGCACCGCACAGGGCTGAGGTACCGTCAAGACATGCCTGCGGCCACACCATTCTCCCCGTAGAGGTGCCTGGCAACACCGGAGATTCGTCTCCATGTCCCGGGTATTAGAAAGAAGGCTGACTTGCCACCACTGGCTCTCAGACAGTTTTCCATGCAGTTACTGGAAGAGCAACACAATGACCGGAAGCATATATAGACAGATAGTTCTGTGACGTCTTCGAGATCGGCACGTGCGGTGGTTATAGTTTCGGAATCAACCAAAATTCGATTCCTTGTTGCCCATGCCACGAGCTCCACAGCTACTGAACATGCAGGCATCCGTGAAGCTTTTTAATACATTGCGGCAGCTCCTCCCCAAAAATGGTCAATTTGTACCGACTCCAAAGGCGCCCTGCAAAGTTTCCGAGCAGCCTTGCGCTTGGGTCCTTTGCACGAACTAGTGACAGAAATTAGAATTATTTCACCAGGCCGTCATAAAGAGGCATTATATTTTATTTCAGTGGCTGCCAAGCCACTCTGGAATAACTGGCAATTTTTTGGCTGATGCCACTGCCCGGACAGGCCATGACTGTGAAAGGACCATTTTCTTTCCGCTTTCAAGGACTGATGCTGCTAATATTACTCGAAGGTAAAATAACAATTTCATCCAGGTAGCCCAAGCACGTCTTCCACTTAAGGCCCTGAAGGACTATGTCTATCAAGCGCTGAAACGTGGCTGGGCCATTGCATAACCCAAACGGCATTACAATAAACTCGTATAAGCCGTCTCCAGTAGCAAACGATGTATTTTCTGTTTGAGGCTCCTGCATAAGTATCTGACAATAACCAGACCTGAGGTCTAAGGTGGAGAAAAATTCCGCCCCCTGTAGGCAGTCGAGGGCGTCATCTATAGGCGGCATTAAATAAACATCCTTCTTGGTGATCTCGTTTAAAGCCCAGTAGTTCACACAAAACTGCACGAAACCATCCTTTTTTGAGACCAAAACCACGGGGGAAGACCATGGGCTGAGGACGGCAGAATGATGTTTCGTTTTAGCATGTCCGCAACATTTTCTTCGATCACATTTTGTTCAAACGATGACACAAGTTACGGGCGAAGGCGGACGATGTGGGTGCCATCCGTCTTGATCTGATGCGCTGTCACATAAGTCTGCCCCAGCTTGCTTGAAAGCCAGTAAAATGTATCTGTTTTTGCAGGACCTGAAGGCGCTGTTTCGTTTCACTTTCCGATAGGTTTTTGCCGATTGTAGCCAAAAGTGTGTCAATAGTCGGCTCAGATTTTGCAGGAGTCGGAACGGAAGAGACTGAGCATGGGGGAACTTATGACAGCGTATCGTCAGACACAATAGAAGCAATAGTAGCGCCTGCGGGGAAAAACTGAATGCGGGAGTGGTGTTGGTAGCAAGGAGCTTTGCTGATCCATGTGCGAAGCGGACGAGGCATGTAGGACTGACGACGCCTTTGGGAAGGAAACGCGGAGAGGAAACTATGAGCAATAATTGGGTCTCCGCGACTGATTCGGTTTGAGGAGACCGAAAAGGGCGTCTCGCGGCCGGGGTTTAAAAGAATCTGCACTTGCTGTAAGGTGCACCTGTGACCCCTCATAAAATGCCGCTGAGCCGCTCCGTATCCCTGTGTTGAATTTGAAACTGATCATATGAAATGACGACGGACGCGAATGACAGAAAATCCCAACCCAAAATAAGATGACGAGTACAGAGTGACAACACCGCAAACTGAACATGATGACGAAGAGAACCGATGACAATCCGCACTGTGCATTGTCCGGATGGCTTAATCAGGCAACTGTTGGCTCCAGGTAAAAAGCCCCATGTAGGGTGTTCGCACCTTGCGTAAACGAGCACACAGTTCCCATTTTATCACTGAAACGCTCGCACCAGTGTCAATAAGGGAATCGAAGCAAACACCTTCACCAAAACAGATAGCAAGTTCGAGAAACGCTATGGAGGACTTGTAAGCTTCGCAGAAGATGCACTTTTTCTTCTCAAAATGTCACTAACTAGTTTTCCTGGCGATAGTTGGTTACGTAAGACATAAGACGAAGAGGCAAAATTTAAGGGTGACCTGGTGAAGCAGAGCGGGGTCGTGGGCCACGGGAGCGTCGAGGAACGTCGTTAGAATGAGGCGAGACGGCGAGCGGCGAGAAAGCGACGGGTACGCACTCCACCGGTAGCCGTAGTAATTCGAGAGTACGTTCTTGCGTTCGTAATCCGCATAGCCACGTCGTTCATCCCGTTTGCGGCGTCGACAAACGCGGGACGTGTCCTCGAATGCCGCAATAGTAGGACACGTGCCGGGTAACGGAAGCATCCTGAATTGGTCGAAAGTGGGGCGTCGAGCGTGGCGTGTGAGGCATGGCCGCGACATAGCCCGCCAAAGGATCAATCTGACTGGGGTCAACGGCAGGGGTATTCGGCCAGTGACCTACGAGTAGCACGTTGTTGCTGGTGCAACCGGATGGACACGAGGCACTAGCACAGCCACAGCCGCAAGATCCTCTTTAACCATCTCGCGAAGGCCAGGAGCAGTGGCTTGGCGAACACCATGCGCGAAATGAGAGATGTGGCCATACACTTCTGCGCGAACTATAGCTTTGAATCACTGTACAAATCTCTTCTTTTCTAAGATGAGAGGCACACGCCGTGTCCCATGGGAGGCGGATTGATTAAAGTTCGTCGATACGCTAACAGGTGGATGTAACGACTGCTACGGTGGAAGGGTTCTGTAGAACAAGTGCATTTAAAGCGAAATCGCCATCCCTTTGAGAATATGATGGACGCGGTCGGACTCCAGCATAACTTTGTCGACGCGGCGACACAGCGCTAGAACATCATCGATGTATGAGGTGTATGTCTCATGACCTAGTTGCACGCGGACCTCTAGTGTCCTCTAGGAAGCCAACAATATTTCGCAGCTCCGCAGTGAAGCCAGCCGAGTCGGTAATTTCGTGTCGTTGGTTTAAATACCACGTTTCGGCGACCTGCTTTAGAGAGAAGCCAACGTTCAAACATTTTTGCTGATCATCCAACCTATTGAACTGGATGACTCGTGTCTAGCTGTCCAGCAATTCCTACACGTCTTAGCCCCGAAGACCAGCGATGTTGGGTGGGTCGCAATGGGGACATGGTCACAAAGCATTGTAGAGGTGCGGAGACTGCGCCACTCGTAGTGTCTTGCGACATGCGCATTGGTACTGAGGGCAAGAAGCGACTGGAACAGAACTCTAGGGGTGTCGAAAGAGGTACACCTCGGGATCGACTTGGAACTCCACTCCTTGTAAGGTCATAGTTAGAAGCCGACGCCGCCGTTGCTTTCACAGCTCCTTTATTCAGAGGCGTCAGGCAGAAAGAACCAAGATGAGTACCCAGCGTCCTTGCTTATGATGATCAGCCGAAGAAGAGGTGCCGGTGATGATGACTAGTTACAGAAGATGATGTGGTAGCCACAAGCTACTGGTGATAATGATTGTCACTGATGGGGACAAATAGCTTCTAGCAAGCATCAAGACAGAAAACACTCAACTCATAATATATATATATATATATATATATAATATATATATAAATCTAGAGAAAGATAAACTCACAAAGCGCGCAGAAATAGTATAAGTAAAGAGTCGGATACACAGCAAGAACAATAACAAACAATGTTTACTTACGTAGCGGCAACGGGACTTGCCTTCATCAGAGTAAAGTTACATAATTTTACTGTCGCAAACATTTTCAACACATTTCTTATATAGGTTTGCATAAAACTGTGAGAAAGAGTGGAAAATGTTTCGGAAATGGGGAGTGTGCATACAGCCAGGCTACGCCTATGTTACAACATCAACAAACAAACAAGAAAAATAAAAAAAGGGGGGGGAGCGAGAGAGAGAAAAAGGGGTCGTGTTAACAATGCAGCGTTCAAGGTTGCACCATGACGGGTCAACGTATGCCGCGCGGGCTGCAAGTTCAGACAATGGGGGAAACTGAACAACCGCGGTTTGAAAAGAAAGGGAAGAGTATACAGTAAGGTATTCAGTGACTGCGGAGACTGGTTCGGGGGAAGCGAAGATGGGTGTGCCCCCGCGGGTCAAGAGAATAGATAGGGGGCACAAAAGAGCATTTCACAGAAGCTAGCAATTGAACAGGAAATAGGTAGGGTCAGAAAAGGTTAAACATGAATACATCACAAAGAGTTAAACATTCTTAAGCGGTGGTGGGAACGAGGCCTCCCTCCCCAGGACAAATGGCATTGTTGAGCCGCATTAGGCTAATAAAGCTGCTGTATTAGGAGAGTTTTTGCGAATTCTGATGGCAAACTCGAGGGTAGGAATAATGAACATAGTTATTAAAATTATGAAGCCGCTAATTTTAATTGAGGGATAAGCACGTTAGTTTTCCGTAACTTTCATTAATTCCAAGCGTGGCTGACCCAAACTTATAAATGAGATAAGATTCCCGAACCTCGCGGTCGTGGTGCGTTTTGAAGGCGGATTCTAAAATCGTTGCTTTAAGATGTTCAAATGCATGCCCGGGACTGTTCACATGTCTTGACAGGGGCAAATAAGGGCAGCTTTTTGCATGAGAGCGGTGATTATTGAAGCGTATTCGGAAGGGCGTTTCAGTTTGGCCGATATATTGTTGCCTACAAACAGTGCACTCTAGAAGATATACGACATTAGCGGAGTCACAGTTAAAGTTACCTTTATATTTACGTAGTAGTCTGAAGCCGTGCTGGTGGCGCGCTGTGTAGTGGTCATGTGTGGGCATACTTTACATCGGGGTTTATTGCAGGGCATGCAGCCAGTAGTTGCCGGTCGGTTGATACGAGAGTTAGTAAGAAAGTCACCTAAATTCTTATTACGCCTGGTAGACAACGCGTGGTGGTTCGGGGAATATGCTTTTTAAGCGGTCACTTTGCATTAGGATATTGTGATGTTTTTTTAGCACGGTTGACACTCTTGGAGCGGAGGATGAGTGGGTTAAAACTAAGTTAGTTTGCGGGTTCCCGTTCGGGGCTTTTTTTCTTACAGATTTCGTTACGGTCTAATTGGTTGGCTCGCACAATAGCGTCGTCGATAACTTTTTCCGGGTATTTTTTATTCAGGAGGGCGGTCTTGAGTTCTCGACAGTTTGAGTCAAAGTCGGCTTGGTTTGAGCAAATTCTCCTAAATCGGTGGGCTTGGCTGTAAGGTATTGCTGTCTTGCAGTGTCTGACATGGCTGCTTCGGAAGTGCAAATACTGCCGCGTGTCTGTCGGTTTTCTATACAGTTTAGTTTGAAGCCGACCTTGGAAGGTAGTAACGGTGACGTCCAGAAAGTTTACACTGTGTTCCGAATAGGAATGAGCAAGGGAAATACTAGGATGGGCTAGGTTAAATGCCTCAATGAAGGTGAGGAGCTCCGCCTCACCGTGTTGCCAGATCATGAATATGTCATCAATATACCTTTTATAGTACATTGGCATAAATTTTGGGTGTCAAGAAAGTTTGATTCGAGGTGAGCCATAAAGATATTAGCGTAGTTAGGTCCGATTCGAGTTCCCATTGACGTTCCGCTGACTTGCACGTAATGAACTCCGTCGAACTCAAAATTGTTAAGTTCAAGAATAAGCCTAAGGAATGTTTGGAGAGCAGAAGAATCGATAGGTTTGTCGCACGATGACTGCTCATACGCAAGGGATACAGCGGCGATGCCATCTTCATGGGGGATGTTAGTATACAGTGACGCAACATCAAGGGTGACTAGAAGGCAGTTATCAGGAATTTCAATTTTTGAGATGTCTGAGAGAAAGTCATTGGTATCCTTAATGAAGGAGGGAAAGCTGGGCGGAATGTCGCAAATGAGATTATCCACATAGCGCGAGAGGTTTTCGGTAACAGTGCCAATGCCAGAAACAATGGGGCGCCCTGGGTTGTTCACCTTGTGAATCTTTGGGAGAAGATAGAATTTACCGGCTACTGGGCTTAAGGGGATCAGGGAACGAGCCGTGGTTTCATTTATTGTTTTATTTTTAACAAGCTCAGCAAGTTTATCTTTGACAATTTGCTTATAATCTTGAGTGGGATCATTGGGTAGTGCTTTATAGAACGTCGATACTGATAGTTGCTTATTGGCCTCGTTAACATAGTCGGTTTTGTCAAGGATTACGATTGCGCCTCCCTTGTCGGCAGGTTTAATAATTATGTCGGGACAGCTTGCGAGTTCCTCTAGGGCTTTCTTTTCGTTGGTAGTCATGTTGTGGTGGAACGAAATTTGTGTTTGGTAAGCTTTTCGCACATCGCGTTGGACAGCTTTGATGTACATGTCGAGGCAACTATCACGCTGTGTGGGAGGGGTCCAGTGCTTATAGCTAGGTAGGGTTCTGCGGGCTTCTTCCGTCGCGGGGTGATCGTAGAAGTATTCTCGTAGTCTCATGTTTCTGGCGAAGTTATCTAAGTCCTTAAAAAGTTGAAATTCATCAAAACCACCAGTAGCCGGGCAAAAGTTTAGGCCCTTTGACAAGACGTTCATCTGAGCTGGGGAGAGGGTTATACTTGAAAGGTTCATTACATTCCCGGTAAGGTTTTCTTTTGTGACGCAGGCGAGGGAAAAATATTAGTACAGGGATTTAACTGAACTGTTTGGGGTGCAGTAGTCGAAGCATTTATTACAGTCGTAGTGACATTATCGGCCGTATTGTCAGAGTTGTGGCAGTTACTAGTGCCGGAGCTTGTTAGGTTCTTACTCATGTGGCCAGTGTTAGAAATCTTATCTCGGTTAAACTTTCGGTCTTTTGTTCGGGATATGGCGGAGGCCGTCTTAGATTCGTAGTTGCTTAAAAGGTTCAACTCTCTTTTGCTTAGTTCCTGACTAAGTAGTTCCTCTTTCTTTCGGAGAGAATGGGCCGTAGTTTCGTAGTGATTGAGGATTATTTCAGTTAATTGTAAGGATGCTTTATCGAGTACCTGTTTCCACTTATTCATGTTGGACGGGGAGAGTTCGGTAGTAGCAGGTTTTATTCTAATCCTAAGACCCCTGGGAGCGACCGCGGCAGTCAAGTACTGTGCAAGAGCGGAAACGTGCAATTCGGAACGTATGCGCTTTTCGGTGATTTTTTCTTAGCTTTAAAAACTGTCTTGAAACGGGGAAGGAGGCCGCGTTACCTGTTTTTTTGTGTTGTAGTCAGTTGCTGCTATGCCGATTCTTTCGAAGGTTGTAAGGGCATGTGGCACGGAGGGCTGGATTTTGGACCCCGGAAGGTCCGGCGGACGCGCTGCTGTTGGTTTTCGTGGGCTCGGTGGTCGCTGAAGATGCGGAGGTTGGGCGTGGCATGCTGTTGGTGCGGCGCCGGTCAGGGAGCTTCTTAGTGTAGCCGCGAGCGTTCCCTCGGGGCGTTGTGGCCGCTGCAGGTTTGCCAGTAGGGGTTGGCATGTCGCTGGCGCGACGCTCGTCCGTGGACTTCGGGGTTGGGGCGCTGGCGCTCGCCCGGGGCGCCGTGGTTGTGGTGGATCTGGGGGCGGTGGCGGTGGGCTGCTGGCACGACACTGCTCCGGGGTCCTTACACTGGATAGAATTGGAGGCAGTGGTGGAAAGTCGCTGTCATTTGGCAATATAGCCGGGGCTGCAACTGGGTCGGCGGTGCATGCGAAGTCGCGCCAGCCCAGAGGATTGCAGCGCTGTTGCATGAAGCAGAGTGCACGAATGTGGCCGGCCAGCAAGGCCACACCCTCGAAGCTCTGGTGTAAGCCGTCCGCAGCGACTACTCGGCAGGCTGGAAGGTGCTCAAAGCCATGATCGACGAAGCGGACAGAGCGTGAGTGGCGGCAAAATTCGCGGAGAAGTTAGTTGAAATGGCGTGCCTTTTCGTTGCAGCAGCGAGCGAAGCGAGAGATGCGGTAGTCGCGTCGACGGTTAGCGGAGCGGGGAAGAATGAGACTGGCGTTAATAGTGAAAATGTTCGGTCGAGATTCCAGAATCACGACCGCTGGAATCTCGACCGAACATTCAGAATCTCGACCGAACATTTCCACTATTAACGCCAGTCTCATTCTTCCCCGCTCCGCTAACCGTCGCCGCGACTACCGCATCTCTCGCTTCGCTCGCTGCTGCAACGAAAAGGCACGCCGTTTCAACTCACTTCTCCGCGAATTTTGCCCGCCACTCACGCTTTGTCCGCTTCGTCGATCATGGCTTTGAGCACCTTCCAGCCTGCCGAGTACTCGCTGCGGACGGCTTACACCCGAGCTTCGAGGGTGTGGCCTTGCTGGCCGGCCACATTCGTGCACTCTGCTTCATGCAACAGCGCTGCAATCCTCTGGGCTGGCGCGACTTCGCATGCACCGCCGACCCAGTTGCAGCCCCGGCTATATTGCCAAATGACAGCGACTTTCCACCACTGCCTTTAATTCTATCCAGTGTAAGGACCCCGGAGCAGTGTCGTGCCAGCAGCCCACCGCCACCGCCCCCCAGATCCACCACAACCACGGCGCCCCGGGCGAGCGCCAGCGCCCCAACCCCGAAGTCCACGGACGAGCGTCGCGCCAGCGACATGCCAACCCCTACTGGCAAACCTGCAGCGGCCACAACGCCCCGAGGGAACGCTCGCGGCTACACTAAGAAGCTCCCTGACCGGCGCCGCACCAACAGCATGCCACGCCCAACCTCCGCATCTTCAGCGACCACCGAGCCCACGAAAAGCCAACAGCAGCGCGTCCGCCGGACCTTCCGGGGTCCAAAATCCAGCCCTCCGTGCCACATGCCCTTACAACCTTCGAAAGAATCGGCATAGCAGCAACTGACTACAACACAAAAAAACAGGTAACGCGGCCTCCTTCCCCGTTTCAAGACAGTTTTTAAAGCTAAGAAAAATCACCGAAAAGCGCATACGTTCCGAATTGCACGTTTCCGCTCTTGCACAGTACTTGACTGCCGCGGTCGCTCCCAGGGGTCTTAGGATTAGAATAAAACCTGCTACTACCGAACTCTCCCCGTCCAACATGAATAAATGGAAACAGGTACTCGATAAAGCATCCTTACAATTAACTGAAATAATCCTCAATCACTACGAAACTACGGCCCATTCTCTCCGAAAGAAAGAGGAACTACTTAGTCAGGAACTAAGCAAAAGAGAGTTGAACCTTTTAAGCAACTACGAATCTAAGACGGCCTCCGCCATATCCCGAACAAAAGACCGAAAGTTTAACCGAGATAAGATTTCTAACCCGGGCCAAATGAGTAAGAACCTAACAGGCTCCGGCACTAGTAACTGCCACAACTCTGACAATACGGCCGATAATGTCACTACGACTGTATTAAATGCTTCGACTACTGCACCCCAAACAGTTCAGTTAAATCCCTGTACTAATATTTTTCCCTCGCCTCCTGTCACAAAAGAAAACCTTACTGGGAATGTAATGAACCTTTCAAGTATAACCCTCTCCCCAGCTCAGATGAACGTCTTGTCAAAGGGCCTAAACTTTTGCCCGGCTACTGGTGGTTTTGATGAATTTCAACTTTTTAAGGACTTAGATAACTTCGCCAGAAACATGAGGACTACGAGAATACTTCTACGATCACCCCGCGACAGAAGAAGCCCGCAGAACCCTACCTAGCTATAAGCACTGGACCCCTCCCACACAGCGTGATAGTTGCCTCGACATGTACATCAAAGCTGTCCAACGCGATGTGCGAAAAGCTTACCAAACACAAATTTCGTTCCACCACAACATGACTACCAACGAAAAGAAAGCCCTAGAGGAACTCGCAAGCTGTCCCGACATAATTATTAAACCTGCCGACAAGGGAGGCGCAATCGTAATCCTTGACAAAACCGACTATAGTTAACGAGGCCAATAAGCAACTATCAGTATCGACGTTCTATAAAGCACTACCCAATGATCCCACTCAAGATTATAAGCAAATTGTCAAAGATAAACTTGCTGAGCTTGTTAAAAATAAAACAATAAATGAAACCACGGCTCGTTCCCTGATCCCCTTAAGCCCAGTAGCCGGTAAATTCTATCCTTCTCCCAAAGATTCACAAGGTGAACAACCCAGGGCGCCCCATTGTTTCTGGCATTGGCACTGTTACCGAAAACCTCTCGCGCTATGTGGATAATCTCATTTGCGACATTCCGCCCAGCTTTCCCTCCTTCATTAAGGATACCAATGACTTTCTCTCAGACATCTCAAAAATTGAAATTCCTGATAACTGCCTTCTAGTCACCCTTGATGTTGCGTCACTGTATACTAACATCCCCCATGAAGATGGCATCGCCGCTGTATCCCTTGCGTATGAGCAGTCATCGTGCGACAAACCTATCGATTCTTCTGCTCTCCAAACATTCCTTAGGCTTATTCTTGAACTTAACAATTTTGAGTTCGACGGAGTTCATTACGTGCAAGTCAGCGGAACGTCAATGGGAACTCGAATCGGACCTAACTACGCTAATATCTTTATGGCTCACCTCGAATCAAACTTTCTTGACACCCAAAATTTAAAGCCAATGTACTATAAAAGGTATATTGATGACATATTCATGATCTGGCAACACGGTGAGGCGGAGCTCCTCACCTTCATTGAGGCATTTAACCTAGCCCATCCTAGTATTTCCCTTGCTCATTCCTATTCGGAACACAGTGTAAACTTTCTGGACGTCACCGTTACTACCTTCCAAGGTCGGCTTCAAACTAAACTGTATAGAAAACCGACAGACACGCGGCAGTATTTGCACTTCCGAAGCAGCCATGTCAGACACTGCAAGACAGCAATACCTTACAGCCAAGCCCACCGATTTAGGAGAATTTGCTCAAACCAAGCCGACTTTGACTCAAACTGTCGAGAACTCAAGACCGCCCTCCTGAATAAAAAATACCCGGAAAAAGTTATCGACGACGCTATTGTGCGAGCCAACCAATTAGACCGTAACGAAATCTGTAAGAAAAAAGCCCCGAACGGGAACCCGCAAACTAACTTAGTTTTAACCCACTCATCCTCCGCTCCAAGAGTGTCAACCGTGCTAAAAAAACATCACAATATCCTAATGCAACGTTACCGCTTAAAAAGCATATTCCCCGAACCACCACGCGTTGTCTACCGGCGTAATAAGAATTTAGGTGACTTTCTTACTAACTCTCGTATCAACCGACCGGCAACTACTGGCTGCATGCCCTGCAATAAACCCCGATGTAAAGTATGCCCACACATGACCACTACACAGCGCGCCACCAGCACGGCTTCAGACTACTACGTAAATATAAAAGGTAACTTTAACTGTGACTCCGCTAATGTCGTATATCTTCTAGAGTGCACTGTTTGTAGGCAACAATATATCGGCCAAACTGAAACGCCCTTCCGAATTACGGTTCAATAATCACCGCTCTCATGCAAAAAGCTGCTCTTATTTGCCCCTGTCAAGACATGTGAACAGTCCCGGGCATGCATTTGAACATGTTAAAGCAACGATTTTAGAATCCGCCTTCAAAACGCACCACGACCGCGAGGTTCGGGAATCTTATCTCATTTATAAGTTTGGGTCAGCCACGCTTGGAATTAATAAAAGTTACGGAAAACTAACGTGCTTATCCCTCGAATTAAAATTAGCGGCTTCATAATTTTTAATAACTATGTTCATTATTCCTACCCTCGAGTTTGCCATCAGAATTCGCAAAACTCTCCTAATACAGCAGCTTTATTAGCCTAATGCGGCTCAACAATGCCATTTGTCCTGGGGAGGGAGGCCTCGTTCCCACCACCACTTAAGAATGTTTAACTCTTTGTGATGTATTCATGTTAACCTTTTGTGACCCTACCTATTTCCTGTTCAATTGCTAGCTTCTGTGAAATGCTCTTTTGTGCCCCCTATCTATTCTCTTGACCCGCGGGGTGCACACCCATCTTCGCTTCCCCCGAACCAGTCTCCGCAGTCACTGAATACCTTACTGTATACTCTTCCCTTTCTTTTCAAACCGCGGTGTTCAGTTTCCCCCCATTGTCTGAACTTGCAGCCCGCGCGGCATACGTTGACCCGTCATGGTGCAACCTTGAACGCTGCATTGTTAACACAACCCCTTTTTCTCTCTCTCGTTCCCCCCCTTTTTTCATTTTTCTTGTTTGTTTGTTGATTTTGTAACATAGGCGTAGCCTGGCTGTATGCACACTCCCCATTTCCGAAACATTTTCCACTCTTTCTCACAGTTTTATGCAAACCTATATAAGAAATGTGTTCAAAATGTTTGCGACAGTAAAATCATGTAACTTTACTCTGATGAAGGCAAGTCCCGTTGGCCGCTACGTAAGTAAACATTGTTTGTTATTGTTCTTGCTGTGTATCGACTCTTTACTTTAATACTATATATAATATATATATATATAGATATATATATATATATATATGTATATATATATAATATATATATATATATATGTGTGTGTGTATGAGCTCCTACCAGTACGTACAGTAGGTTAACCAGCGAACATGTAACGTCCAGTGGGTGTTTTCTCTATCACGCGTTGCCGACCAGTTTCGAAGTAACATGCGTCCGGTGTTTGCCATTGTCACTGTAATGCTGGCCCGCCCGCACCACCGCCATGCCCGACATTACCGCTTGAGCTGTGTCTCACGCCGTAGTTCACTGCGCACGACGTGTACGTCAAAACCGACTTTTGCGCTCACTCCGGCGCGCCGCCCCACTTAGCAGTGACAGTAGATGCGACAGTCTAGCTATGGGGTTAATGATCCACACTAATCTCTCTCCCCATTATTCTAACTCCTGTTGAACATCTGTTTTTCTTTCGGCATGCTATTTGATTCGGCATGTGACAGAGTATTTTTGGATTTTCGTTTGCCCAGCCGTTTAAAGGTTCGCTCATAAAAACGAGTTGTTTATTGATTTATTTATTTAGTTAGTTATTTATTACCGCAAGCTTGAGTACCAGGCCCCAGGCAGGAGTGGGAATATAAGTTTTCATTCACAAGTACGCAATTCTTAACTGGATACTTATAAATACAAGATAGAAAAAACAACACGAAACACATTGACAATATTTCTCGAAGACAGAAAAAGAAGACACATCAGAGAAAGCGCATACCTGCATAGAATTTTACGCGCATGACACTTCAATGCACCACTACAAAAAAATTGGGCAGAATAATACCCCTTGCAATAAAACACCACGGCACTGTGAAAAAAATTGCCACACTAGGAATAAATTTTAAAACGCAACAAAGAGCGTACTCGGAGGCAAACGTTTACACATTGCTGAGGGCAAAAAAATGGCAACACTGTTCAAAGAAAAGAGAATACAATACGCGCACAACTTTTTTTAAAGAAAGCACATTTTCGCGGTTGTCGTCACAAATGCTGTAATTATTGTGGATTCTCAACAAGCTGTCATTTATTCACTAGAACTATGTTCCCGAAATGCCAAAGTTGTACTATGGTGCGTTCCTACAAAGAGCAGTTTATCAGAAAATTTGTTTTCTAAACGTCGGTGCACGTTGGGATGTCGTAGGAAAATAATTGCCTCAGTTTAGGACATCAAAATTCGTACTAGAAAAACTTTCCTCATGTGTTGCCGCCAGTAAATTCAAACTATCTTTGTGCATTCATGAATCAGCGTCATACAAAAGTGCGGATTTTTTTCAGCTTTCAGCAGTGGACAAGTCGAAGTTTGCCCAGCTGGTATCGTACTACAACAGAATCAGCAGCCAGCTACCAAGCTTCACCCAGGTTTTAGGCTCAATGCTTGAAGAACGAAGCAAGGAATGGGAAAGCTACGAATGAAGATTTCATCAGTCGTCCAGCTAGCCCACATCTGGCGAGTGTGTCGCGGTCAAGCAAACGCACATAAATAAATTTTGTTAACAGCACTGCTGTGGAACAAATCGTAATTTCTGTGTCCGCAGGTAAAAATAGCAACAAATTGCCGAGCGCCCGCACGTGATCGCGGGTCTCGCGGAACCGCCCGGCCGTTAACACCAAGCCTCCGTACGAGCGCTTGTGTGTGCGTGATTTTTTCGTGTTTCTCTCTCTCTCTCGTTAACCTAGACCAAATTATTTCTTTTGCTCCTTTATTTTGCCTCGCATGATTGATTGTAATGGAAACATAACTCTTCTTAGCCAATCCCCCTAAATGTATACGGGCCATTTTTCGGGCCATCACCACCTCGCGGTGACCGCCGAGATTCCCCGGCGCACATTTTTCAAGCCAAGCATGACCACATAGTGAGGTTGGCCAAGAATGTACAAAAAAAATACAGCGTTTGCCATAATCGTGGCAACACTTTTAGACAAACGGACGGGCCGCCGAGACCCCTCCCGATGATTCCTTTAATCCCCTCCACTTCTCATGATGATAGCGCGGCAAGAGAAACAGTGCTACTTCTTTTACAGCATCCTCCCACGCGCCACAGTGAGAGAGCATAGTCCGTGTACAAACAATTGCTTAGTCCCAGGAGAGTTTTTTTTTGCGATAGCAGATCTTTTTTAGTCCGTGTAAGCCAAAAGTGTTCGACACTTCGCGCCTTCCTTCTCCACCAGTGGTACCGATTTCTTGACGTTGGTGGACGCACGAACCGAGCCACTGCGGACCCTAGATGCAGCCTGGTGAGGAGACTAGCTGAGCTCCTTTTCTCTATCTTGATTGCACGTATTGCTAGCTGTGTTTGCCTCACGTCATTTTTCTTAGTGGCAGCCGGACACAAGTTGAACATATTGGAAGCAGGCTTCCCTTTCTAGGAGATTATGTGCGTTGTATTCCTGGAGGCTCTGTGTCTTGTGACTCTGACACGGGGCGCACTTTACGCTCTTTCTCTGAAACTGCCGGTGCACAGGGATATTCGTCCCTTCCACAAACTTGTGTTTGAGGCGACAATTTTTGGGGAATGGTGGTAAACTATCATACAACTCAGCATTCGGCTCATCTGTCTTCGGACGTTTCGGTTTAGCAGTTTTCACTTTGCTTCGCTTGCACCGATTCTTTTCGTTGGTCATACATGTTAACTCTGGAGGACAAAGGAGGTCACGCATTACAAGCATTTCTTTCTGCCTTCGACCGGCGAATCGTTCGAAGTCAACTTGGGTTTTCTACCCTTGCATATATCTTCTGTGGTCACTTGAGGGGATTGAAGACTGCAATGCTCCTTGGGCGTTACATGTGATGGAAGGTTGTCTATGGTCGAGGAGTTGCTTAAGTCATTCACTTGCGCTTCTCCAACCGTCGCACGAATTATTGCCCCTTGATCTGATAGTTTTGCTGTCAGCGGTAACCTACATGAATTTAGTCTCTTCACGAATAGACTTCTCGACAAGGCCGGTTTCCAGTGTCGTTACACCTTGCAAATTCATGTCTGTTTTTGTCGTAACTTGGCCCTTGCAATTCACTGCTCCATTATTCTGATTCGTGTCTGACGAATCTCTATTTTCAAAGTATTCTTCCGTATTTCGTCGATGTTCCTTCAATAATGCGCAGTTTCAACCTCTATAGGAAGCAATTCGGTTTTGTAGGGCTCTCCGTGCTTCGAGCATTTTAAACTCAGCCTTGGGCTTTGCCATACAAAACTAATTCTTCAAACATGAGTGCATCTTCAACTTCGGCTTCACATACATCCATTTCCACGCTGTGTTGAACTTTCTGTTGATCTCTTTCAGTGCATCACGGTATTCAATCAAATTACGAAGAAAGTTCTTTCAACTCACTTATTGGTGGTCTTTCGAATGGGAGGAGGTCTTCAACCTTGCCAATAATAGACGTGATCGGCTGTCAGACGGTGCGCCGCCTTTGTAGTAGGGCCTCCATATTCCGGTCTAGCGTCGCAAATCTCGTAGGGGCTGGCGACCTGGCTCAGAGGGCAAAAGTTGGCATCGTCTCCACGTTAGTGTCAGCCCCGCATTGGATCATCATGTCTTGCTTCATGCAGATATCTCGTAATTCTAAGCTTGATCAATCTTCTTCTTCTTAGGCTGCTCCGATGTTTCTCGAATCGGTGTATTTCATCTTCGGCTTCGTTCGTGCTCCCAAGAGGTGAGACGGCGGCCGATGAGAAGCAAAATCCGCTCAGTGTGGCTCACCTCTTGAGGCCTCGTTGTCCCTGGTTTCACGGACGAAAAATTTGCAGTCAAAGGGACGAGCCGCCGAGACCCCTCCCTATGATTCCTTTAATCCCCTGAAGTACTCATGATGATAGTGGGGCACGCGAGAAACGGCACTAGTTCTTTCACAACAACAGTTACCCAGAACGAGCAATACGCTAGCGTTTCGCCCTAATCGTGGCAAGAATTGCTCGGGACCGCGAATACTTGTCATGCCGCACGCCCCTCCAAGGTGATGGTCAATAAATATCGCTTACAAAAAACATAAAAGAAGCTCACAGTTACAGCACCAATGATGGAGTAAAGGACATTGCGGCAGCGCGGAAGAAGCCAATAGGCTGCAATACTAGGCATAAACCTTCGTGAAGGTTGCGTTCAGCTCCACTACCGTCAACCCTTATGCGTTACTGCCAGCTTTCTTCATTTTTTTGTCTACCGTGGCGACACGCAATTCCAGGTGGTATCAGGTAATTTTGATTTAAAATTTTTCAAATTCCTTGAATGTTTACCTTCACCTGCAAAAAAGGAGACCTTCTGTTTTCGCACATAACTACAATAATGATACGGCAAGGTGTTCTTAGGAATATTTTCTTACGCTTAGGTTTCACGTGAATGAAGCGTTTATCTAAGCTTAGATCACATTCTGCAGTTCAAGTAAGCGTTTTTTTTTCAGATACTTTGAAAGAAGAATGTCCTAGCGTTGGCGGCACAGGTTTTTCGGCGCCATATGTATCTTAGTACGAAAATTGACGACGCGGGAACCATTACTTGTAGATTGAGCAACACAGTTGTGAGTCCTTGTGAAAATGCACGGCATGATCTGATGGAGCACTAAGACACTCCATAAAAGTGAAAACAATAAAAAAATGAGTTCAAAACCTAGTTTGTAAGCACGAAACGCTCCGAATTTCAAAGCTCTGTGAAGAGAATGTTATTTCCACAGGTTACGCCTGGGGCGTGTCATTGCAGAGAGAAAGTGGTAGAACAATGAAAGGAACGGATTGCGAAATAGAGCGACTGACTTTTCGGAGAAAAATCTCACTGAAGTGAAGCCTAAGTAGCAAGCAGCGCTCAACATCTCAACATACAAATGTTAATTATGGTTGTTCCTGCTGTTTCTACGATTGAGGCGAAAACGAAAACGCCAATGTATCTAGCTTTTACCGCGCATAAACATCTGTAGGAGGGTGAAGTAAAGCCGGAATTCCAAACCAAGGCCTGTTGCTTGGGCCCGTAGACACGATATATCACTGAAAATTCTGCAGCAAGCGGAGAAAGCCTCCTATTCCAGCCTTCACTGTTCCTTTCTGGGTCAACTGTTCAGAGAAAATTACCAAACTGCTGGGATGTATAGCCGACGAATGTGTAATGTCCTGTTCGCCTAAACAGGGTTACGAGAGTAATTTTCTCTCTATTACCTTCTGTTTCGCTGTGCCCAATAAATCAAAAGTGTATAATATGGCTAACAAGGACTCGTGTACTCTACCGTTCAGATCACCCCGCTCCAGCAGAGAATGTCCACACAGCGTCCGGTCGAAGGAAAACAAAAACGTCGCTTTTGAAAGTGCACCCATTACCATTCAACAGCCATGAGGATTGCGCGGAACGACGACACGAAGAGGAGACAACACGACGAGAGCACCTGTTGTCTCCTCTTCGTGTCGTCGTTCCGCAGAATCCTCATGGCTGTTCAAGTATCAGACCAACTTGCACGTCAACAAATCTTGCTGAACGCTATTAACATTGCTTCAGCAATAAATCCCGAAATATCGCAGTCTTACGAAACAGTTGTGGCAGTGAGTTGTCATAAATATATTTAGCTGGAATATCTAGCAAGTATACCGAAAAAAATGGTGTTTGTGCTCTAGTGCTGCTGAGACAAAGGATGCGGGTTCTATCCCGGCAGCGCTGGCCGCTTTTCAGATGAAGGCGAAACGCAAAATTTTTGTTTGTCAATATTTTGGCGCACTTCACAGGACTTTCAGGTGGTTAAGAATATTACGGACGACTTCACGACAGCGCACCTCACGTCCAGAGTGTGGCTTCCGTGCGTTAGACTTCCAAAGTTTAAAATTTGAGTTAGTTGTCTACGGAATCAGCAGTAACCGGCAAATGGTAGGTGACGGTCTGTAATGAATGACACAAACCATGGTTTTAGAATTACTAGTTACGTTGCTACAATGATTGAACATATATACTGTAAAATACGCTCGGAAAAATTGCAGTCAATAAAATCAGCATAGCCATTCAACAAAATTTTATTTTGAACACGCCGCTATATACTCACAACAACAACCTCTAATTCCTGCTATTGACGAGAGGCATCCACAAACAAACCGCATAGAAAAAAAAAACTCAAAGTCACACTAAATTGTATGATACTGCTCAGCCGATAAGTTTCCGTGAAAAATATAGAGTACCAGGTGTGCGACACCCGCAAGACCTCTCCATTCTAAATAGATACTATTCCATCATAACCTCTGAGGTAGTTTGTGCTTAGTGATAGACTGGTACAGTCGTTTGGTCAAGCGAAAAAAAATCCGAACTCTTTAATGCAACTACGCGGAGTTAAACGCCCGATGCGTGCAGGGGGTGCTTTAAAGTTGAGCAGCTGCTCCTTTTTCCACACACTTAATCACAAACATATGAAATTGGCCTTGCATGACGCAAAACGTTATACAAAGATATACGCAGGGGCATAGACACACGAAACAAGATGTACAGCCTCCCAAATTTTTAATAATATAGCGGAAGCGACGACCGCTCGGCATGTCTCCGCCTTATCACGGTGTTCACCGGCAAAATGGGTGAGGGTACGCGCACGCGCATAGAACTATCTGTTGTTGGAGCGTCGTCTGCTCTCTTGTTCTTATCAGGACAACACAATCTTGTCAGGCCGTTTCGCTACCGCTAAAGGTAGCCAAGCAGCATGGGGCACAAAGTCATTCAGATGCAGTGACGGGGGGTGTGCCACTCTGAAGGAAACAGCATAATAGACGACACCCATACAGCAGATAGCCCTATGCGCACGCGCGTACTCTCGCCTAATTCGCTGCCAAACACCGTTATAAGGCACTGGCTTGCCGGCCGGTCGTTGCTCCCGCTATATTAATAAAAATTTGGAGGCTGTACAGCGTGGCTCCACTAAGCAGGCATGGTAGCTAATGTCGCAGCGCCTTAGCACCCGTGTTCGGATTTTAAATCAACAGGACTCGTGTTTAAACCGAGGCAGTTCGTTTCCTATTTAAAAACGATAGTCGGTCTTTCGCTAATTAAACGCAAAACGTTTCTTCTGTCTGACTATCTCAACTGTCCGTAGATTGAACCGCCCACCCAAAAGTTATAATAGTCCTTGAATGAGACGTCCGTATAGCCAAAGCGTGTCTAAACTGCTTAATGTGGCGTCAATGTTCCAACCTGCCGACCTTTTTGAAGGAACAGAAAAATAGGCATATTTGAAGCAAGACAAACCCTTTGGTGATGTTTGCACAGTCATTCTATTAAAAAAACACCACTACTAGATGATTTTTCCCATACCAAATAAACATGCGCCTTGAAAAATAGCTGTTTTGACGTACAGCCGGTAAAAGGCTTGTCTATAACACAGCGTTCGTACTTTCAGCCCTATCCTGCCCCGCCGGAGCGGGATTTGAATAAAACTACTGCGGAATAACGAAGTCTTAGACCTTCGCTTTTGCATCCGACATGTTTGGAACGAGTATGTTTCGGCAGTTTTCGGATGTAGCTGGTTGAAGTTGAAATCGCTGTTATAGACAAGCGTTTTACTGGCTGTACATATAGAAAAAGTGCTCCCGACAGCCCCGCCTTGGCAGTGTTCCAAGTTGAAATTATATAAAGGTTGCAGTAGATGGAGCAGCACAATAACGGCGCAAAATTAAATTGACTTGAGCAAACCTCCACCGTGTTTACCGTTGGGGGAGCGAAACGTGAGGGGAAGAGCGTGAGGTGGGCGGAAATGAGAATAGAGGCATTTACGTAGCAGCGGCGACAGAATACTATGGTCTTTCGACGACATTTGTAGCGAGGTAAGAAGGTACGCGGCACATTCTCGTATGCTTGCGGCCCACACTACACCCCCATTTGCTTCATGAACTAGCACTTCTCGTCAATGCGTTGCAGGATAGAACTAAGCACATCCGCTTTTTTTATAGACGTGGGAGCACGTGTGGGAATGAGATTGTCATTGAACGCATTTGTAGCAAAGCTGCATTCCTATAGCCCATTATGGTTTCATCGCTGCGGGCAAAAACGGTCTCCGTGGACAACAACGCCAACACTCCAAGGCCTAAAGGCCTGTAATACATGGAGCGTTTATGCGACGAATAGTCGACGAACTTCGCCCGGCGGCGTCCGCCTGGACGCCCGGGGGCGCAAAAACATCGTCCGCCGCCGATCTAGACGGGGCAGAAAAAGTTCGTCGCCGTCGACGGCAGCGGCAAGGCGTTGCCAAACATGGCGGCGTCCTCTCCGCCCGCTTCACAGCAATAACAGCTTCGTCGCTAATCCCTCAATGCGATATCGTGTTCTGAACCGTTCACTTCGAATTAAATTTGTCCACTCTTTGCCCTCACATCAATTTTCAAGCGACACATACCCTTCTTTTTTCAGAATAGAAGGGCGTTTTTTCTAGCTGTTAAGCCTGACGCAGTAGCGTTTGTCGTCGTCATAGCAACGGTCTCGCGAGATGTGGCGAGGACAAAAACATTAAAAAACTACTTCTACACAACATTTTATTACGGCCTTTCTAGGAGGGTTTTGCAACTGAAAAGCAATATTATTAGTCTTAACGGCTTTTTTTGCTTCTCCTGTGTTTCATTCAATGTATTTGCCTCGTCTAGCCACACTGACAGCAGCGCAGCAACGAGGCGGCGGCGGCCGCCGTACTTTGCTACATGTAGCGCAGCCCGACGAACATTCGGCGTCGTGACGCGGCTGGTCTTCCGCCGCGCGAACTTAGTCGTGAAAAATCGCTCCATGTATTCTAGCCTTAAAACGCTCAGCGCATGCGTCAGCCTAATCAGGCATACAGTAGAGGGCTCTGAATTCCTTCAGGAAAGCACAAATCAAGCACAGAAACCGCTCTGTGAATGAAAAAGCACTGTGGACAATGCTATTCCCCGCCCCCCTTCGTGTCTCTGTAAAGAACATGTTTGAAGATTATCTTTTGCAGGCTAGGCAGGCCTAGTGTCCCTAAAAAGCACTTTCGCCCAAGACTCCGAGCGCATGCGTCAAGCTAGGCAGGACTCAGCATTTGCCACCACTGAAGCCGAGCCACCTCTGCTGCTGAAATGCTCTTACACGCGTTATCTTTCGATCGCATTCGGAACGACGTCAGGCGTGCAGCCACAGAGCATGGAGAACCAGCTAAGCCTACCAGAGTTGACCGACTAAAACGCGTAGAGAGCAAACTGTTTGCCCCCATGAACCGCTGCAGGGTAAAGAAACGCCAATTAATTTCAACCGACCAATGATCATAGCGGCATCGTGGAACAATACCAGAAAAGATTGTCGACACCCTGTACCCTTATCTAGTGACAATAGCCGTGCGCAAGCGACAATCCCGCCGAGACAACGAGAAACATTTCCTCCCCTCCTCCATCCCGATTTGTAGTGGTTTACAACAGCTTTGCTAGACATCCACTTTCGCAGGGTGGGATGGCGACCGATTTTTTGCTCCCCATGTGTTTTACCGCGAGCGCTAAATCTCCTAGCGGGATACATAATATCAATCTGGTTATATTGAAGTGATGAAGAAATGATTGTTTTAGTAGGACGAAGAGGATAAAAACCGAAAAAAGACAGAGTAAAAGTGTTGTAATACTCCGCCAGTAAATAAAGTCCTACGCTGTGAAGCCGACTGAGGGGCCATAGATTGGGAACCCAAAGCTCGAACACATACCTTGTGGCACCGTGCCAAGAACACTGGGTTCACGTGACACGCCTTTTTTTGGCTACTTGAACAGAGTAAATGCCCCGTAATGTGAAGCACACTTTCGCCAAAGCACGTAGACATTTCTTCCCCAATGTTAGTAAAAACTAGCGGCATAAGTCCGCACAGCGAAACGATAACCGTACTTTGACATACCTTTTAAAGGTGAACATAAACTCTGTTTTCCCGCCATTTTTTTTTTGCAGCTGTCAGAGTGCACACCAAGTGTTTTTTGGGTGCTCATTGACTGTTGTCGCCGAAATTCATGAAACACCTTTATTTCTCTTCCAAGCACGTGAACAATACAATATTTCAAACTCATCAGCTTCCCTCTAAAGGAACAATCGCTGCTTTTAAAGGCTGCTTCAAAAAATCTTTTTTGTTATACAATGTTTCTTAACGCCTTGCGATAGAACGCCGTCCTATGGTTTACGCGTACGAACAACAATTTTTAAAAGTTATGATATGCAGTTCAAATAGACACACAGAAAATTTTCATGTAATCTCAAACGGGCAGGTGCCATTTGGTCTGCGCCGGTGCAAAGCACTTGTCGGCGTTGCGCAGTGTTCCATAAAAGTAAACGTGGCTGGTACGAGATGTTGCAGGAGTCAAAACACGGCCAACGATAAAGACGTACGTCATACGGTGACCCCCTCGCTCACTTGGGAAAAAAATGCTGGCATGACGAGGCAGGCACTAACGCCGGCAGCGTCCGTGCACACACTGCGGGCGCACACATATTTTCTTCGGTGAGCAGGACAGGTTTGCTGGGATAGCAGTTGTCGGCATTGTAAAATTACTGGACCGAGTAAAACTTCGCTGACACGAGACGTGAGCTGGCAGTTAAGAAGAATTCGCTGGGTGCAAGAAGGTCGGATGATGTCGCACGCATTAAGAGGAATGGCTGAGAGTGGAGAGGAATGGTCGTATGAGGAAACACGAATTCTAACGCGGCAGTCGTGCTTCAAAAACTTATGCGCTGGCATACAAGTTGTCATTGTTAAACGTTACGCTAGAGTACCCGGCCCGGTGAAGGCAGACGGATTGGCTAAGCAGGTCAGTCATCGTGGGGAAAAAAAACTGTGGGCATTGAAAAGCAGGTGCAAAAATAAAATGTGTACGCATTGGTGTCTCCGATCGCGTTTAAGAACCCGTAGGACTCCAGAATGTCGGACAGTGTCGTTCCTTATCAATACATTTCAGAATTGCTCGTATGACAACGTACGCACTCTAACGCAGGCAGCCTTTGTTCAAGCGCTACTTCATGCACGTACACAGCATTTCTGCTCCAAGTTGGTGCACATTTCTCGACCTCCTGTCAAACAGGACTGTCAAGGTGGGCAGACGGTCATGCAGAGAACACATTTGTCGGCATTCCGCAACAGTCGGTGAAATGAAACTTGGATCGTACGAGGTGTCGCCTGGCTCTGCCGAAGAAGCGCAAGGCCGAGCACGTCTGGCGGTGGCGTCCACAATCAGTTGAAGAAGTGTTCGCCATATGACCGCCGTCGTCTACTGCAGAATCCGTTCTTCCGTAGCCGTGGCGGCACCCACAAGTAATCATGCCAAAGGGGTTCACAGTTCTGAGTCACACTGAGCAGAATGGGTATGCGGGGAGAGCAGATGTCCGAATTACGGATGAAGATAGAAAATAAAACTTGCCAGGCACCATGTTGAGTTGGCGTCAGGATGAATGCGGTAGACCAAAGGACGGACGTCGGACGGTGTCGTTGGCGCTCAGTTGCGGGGCGAGATGCCCATATGACGAAAGGCGCACTCTACGGCAGACAGCCTTTCTTCGAGTGCCGCAGCGAACGCCCACAGATCTGCATCATGCAAAGGTGGGTCACCGTTGCTTGCGCCTTTGGGCGGTGCGGTGATGCTGGGCCTTGGCTTTTCCGGTGTTTCGATGTCCTGGGCCTTCAGGATGAGGTTCGTCACGAGAACCTGCTTAAGCATGTTTCTCTTGTGACGACGACATGTAAGGCCCGCCAGCTTGTGGTGGGACACCCACAGAAGGCGGCAAACGTCGACGCTCATTGCTGCCCTGAGCTGCGGGCGAAACAGGAGGCTTGCTGCCTTTTGGTAATAAAGTTACGCAAAACTACCCGGAGCAGTATATAGTCATGGGCAGCGGAAGCAGTATCTTCAAGATGCAGCCTAGACTCAAGGCTATGTTTTTTATCGGCAGAAATGGACACAAGATAACTTCCAGAAAAGCCACAAGGACACATTTTTGCAGCTACCAATCACGAGTCTCGGATAAAAAAATACAGCGCATGCAGTTACAATGATCACTCTCCGTTACGCCATGCCCTCGCTAGCGTTATCACCGCTGCGCGCACAGATCACGCTACCGCTTGCGCACTAAACGGTCATTTCAAGATAATGGTTTTCATCGCCGAAAGGCCATATTGTTAAGTTCGTAAATATTTGGTTAATTTTTTATCTTTACCGAAACAATGTTCGATAAGCTCACAGTTGTGTCACGTTCAGCCGGCTAACGAAATCAATGCGAGCGTATTCACAGTCTTCATGTTTTCACGGAACCACTTCTAAGATTGCCTCTTTTCTGGCTTCATATTGTATCGCATTAAAAGCTCGTGCTTAACAACACCTGCGTATAGAAGCGGAGAAGCCTATTTACTGTTCAGCTGCTCCTCCAAAAGACTAATATGTCCGTACATCCCAAAGGCTATGCTGAATTTGCACGTGACCACAACATCGTGAAGTATTCCACAGGTTTAGCTGTGCTACGTATTCCATGGCAGCGGCTCCTCAGTCATTTCGTGTGTCCGGGCATTCCAAGAACCGGCGCCTCCACAAAGCGCAGCCAACTCCTGTTACCGAGAGTAATGTTGTTTATTGTAAGTGCAGTGCTCGAACGCACTGTTATGTACAGGATGAGGTTCGTTTGAATAGCAATGGGCGATTAGAAACACGCGGGGAAAAACATATATCCGCAAAACAACACCCAGAGATATACGGGGCCAGAAGCCGTTTAGTTCCCCTTGCCGGAGTTCATCTTAAAGCTCCACAAAAGGACACGTGCCGCCTCGTCTGTCGTCAGCGTTGCACCTGGAAGGCCCGATGGCGCCGCGCTGGCTAGAAAACAATAAATGGATTGGCCATAGCGCACAGGCGTGGACACGGGGTCTGTCAGACATGCCTCTGCTCTGTGAGCGGGTAAACAGAAGCTCAATGAAGTGCGGGTGCAAACAATCAATAGCAGCGAACTGCCGCCCAGTGGCCTGAGAAAAAGCAGCCACGACTTGTTGTGGTCGGCTGCTGCCTTCAATATACGCACAGCTGCATTCCCGTCTGTGTATTATTAATCGTCGTTTCTTCGCTGAAGGTATAAACTCAGCAAAAGCGCATGTTGTTCTCTTGTTGGCAGTAAACTACGCGTCCTCTACAAGCTACTGCCAACTGTGGCAAAGATATCATCACACATTGGAAAGTTTTCTTACCACAATACATGCATGCGAGGAAGTCATTTTAGGTCGCATTGCCAAAGACACACAAATCATTTTCACAAAAATTTGATGCCGTGAATTTTCTGCGAGTTTCTAGCAGCCATCGTCTCGTACAAGGTATTGTTTAAAACCATTGTGTAGCCTAATAAAGTGTACTTCGAACGAAATTTAAGCGATATATACGTGAGCATAAAATATATTTTCTAGTTTTGTTTGTACGAGCAGAAATAAATTGTAGAGTTGCTTGGTGTAACAGCATCACAAAATTGCAGTATATGCCTCTCCCACACAAAGACCCTAACGCTCTACTTCCATTCATACTCCTAGTAAACGTGCGCGTTACAGTTAAAACATGAGAACATTTTTTACAATAATAGGCCAAGGGACTAACTGGTTGGGAGTGTAAAAGTGTTACACTTTGTGTCATTTTATTCGACCTTACATGTATAATGTAGGCTGTCGTGGCTACTTCATTCGCGGTGACGAAGCTTTCTTCATCGGACAGATATACTGGTTGAGTTATTTGTTGTTGCGTTTTCTGAAGCCACAGTGGGCCAAACGAAGGCAGAACCCCCAAACAAGTCGCCTGAGAAACACGGCGAAAACAAAAAAAAAACGTCAGAGCCGGCTGCAGCACCTGCGGCCAGAGTTTCTTAGAAAAATAAAAATCAGAGAGAGGTGGATGAGAGGGCAGGAACTTGCTGTCAGGAAACAGGCTTCACTCAAGTAAGTCTGGAACGTGTAAGAATAAAATCTGGGTACCCGCTGTTTCCCGAACTGCGCTTACGTAAATTCCCATTCAAATTCAGACAACTGAAAACGCACTTTACATAAAAGCTTGAGTCAATCACCACGCCTTCACAGTGTGAAGAACACAAGAAAACGTTAACACTTTCGGGTCCTGGTGTCATCATTTCACGTCACTTTACACAATATTTTTAGCGCCTAGCGTCTCCTGCTTGCGACGTCGTAATGGGATAGGTGGAAAAGATCGTTGTAACCCCGTACCTGCCGAATGTACCGCACCGTTTGAAGAAAGTAGGGAGCATATATAACGGTATTGTAGTCTTTCGGCAAAAGAAAAACAAGTTAAACCGTATCTCCCCTCCATCGAAAAGAGCATTAGCAAAAAGGGCTTTGAACGTAGCTGTGGTGTGAAACATGGAACAAGTTTGTGCCTTGTAAGTTAAATGTGGTGTGTGGCATTGCCCTCAACTGTGGTCCTTTTTATGTTGGCCAGGCGGGTTGCTGCATAAGTCTTCGCTTGCGAAAGCATGACAGTTCACTTAAGGGAGTGCTTTCAGGCCATTCTTCAACACATTGCAAACGTTGCGCTTGTAGGCCTTTCCTACGTGAAACAACAATACTGTTCCGACATGGTGACTAAATAAATGAAGGAAGCTAACACTATGGTGCAATACTAGAGAGAGAGAGAGAGAGAGAGAGAGAGAGAGAGAGAGAGAGAGAGAGAAAACTTTATTGGGTCCTTGCAATTTAGGTGGCGCTTGTAGCCCGTGGCATCCTCCACTAACACGCGACTTCCACAGCTCTATAGATTAACCGGAACTGAAGGTCGAGATCGGAGTAGCGGAGCCCGGCCTCCCAGGCCTCCCCAGAGGTGATTAGTGGGAACGTATTTTGTGGCCATGCCCATATGATGTGAGAAAGGGTGGCGTTATCTCCGCACATACGACAGGCCGCGGTTCGGTAGAGACTTGGGTGTAATGTGTGTCAGACAAGCTGGTTTGGGGAAGATGTCTTTTTGTAGTAAACGCCAAATGCGGGCTTTGTTCTTATCCAATTTCTCGTCCGTCGGTGGGTAGATCCAGCGGGAGAGGCGGTAGTGTGTTGTTACGTCATAAAATGTGACCAGGCGACCCCTCGGAGACCACGCACCATGATAGTGAAATAGATTAGGCCCTGCCCGGATCTTGAGCCCGCGGAAAAAATCGTGGGCCGTCTGATTCTCCTTGAGGCCGGAGTGCGCGGGTGCCCAGGTTAAGCCTATTTTTTCGTATGGAGGCTTCGATGGAAATTTTTCCAGAATTATGAGTCTCACTCGTGATATTCTGCCTTTGGCAAAATTTTGAATGGCGGTGTTTGAATCTGAAATGAGTGTCGGGGGGTTCGATTTCCCATGATGGCTAAGGCTAGGGCAGCGTCTTCCGCCGTTTCTGGGCGAGTGGCTCGTATAGTCGCCGAGTTTAGAAGTTTTTTGGAGAAGTCTGTTATGGCAACCGCGTATGCGTCGTGGTATCGGTACTCTGCTGCGACCACATGGATGGTGTTTGGGTTATTGTTGTGTAATTTATGGATTGCTTCAGCACGTTTCTTTGTCCTGGCTACGTAATGTTCAGGGTGCATGTGGCGTGGCAGATGTTTGAAAGTTATCCTTGCGTGGATGTTGTTGGTAAAAGGTGGAGGTGTGTGTAGTTGGTGTGGTGTCCAACAGAGATCGCTGGGAGTGTCTTCTTGCGGTTGATCGTGCGAGCCTTTTATACTAGCTGGTTAGATGGGCATCTATGAGCTCGCGGATTCTATTGCGGAGGCCTAAACTGTCGAAGCGGGCATTGAATGTGCCGGACATGAGGCGAAGTTCAAGTTTGTAAGTTCGCCTGATGAGTACATCGACCCGCTCTAGTTCTTGCCTAGTTGAGCGAAGGTAAGGCAGCAAGTATAGCAAACGCGTTAGAACCAAAGCCTGCAGAATCGGACCTTTTCGTTTCTCTGAACCTTTATGACGGCATGTTATTCTGTGTATTAAATTGGTGGTTTGTGTCGCGTCTCTTTCCATGCGATCTATGAATTCTTGATTTCTTTATCATTCTGAATAAGTATCCCAAGTACTCGGATGCGTGACACCTCTGGTATAGGGTGTTCTTGAATGCGAAGATTGATGTTTGGCTTGTCTGGCTTGCGTGTTTGTGGTTGTAGCTACGTAATTCAGAATTAGTGGGTGAGCATGCGAGACGTCCTTTGGCCATTTATACCACTATCTGGATGCTTTTGTGGAGGATTTCTTCTATATGCGCGTAACTGCCTTGTTTTGCCCTGAGCGGAAAATCACCGGCGTGGAGGCTGTGGCACGGTCCTGGGATTTGGCTGCGTTTTGCGCTATTGTAAGGATAGCGAGCAGGTATGAAGGTTCCCTGGGGCGTGCCGCGGCCACCTACGTCAAGACTAGAAGGTAGCAAAACTGTATACAACCTTAACGACCATATGGACCATCACGACGGTTAAGTCCGCGATACGACAGGGTAGACGAAGGAATCTTGAAGACAAAGCTTAAAAATAACGCTTTTATCTGCTTAGACAAAGCGAGCATCGGATAATGGGTCGAGAAATAAAGTGTAAAGGGGCCATGAAGACAAAGTGCAGCTTGCTTAGCAATGAAAGAGCTAGGCTTTGACGAATGATTCACTCTCAATCTAACCAAAATGAATCTTTGAGACAGACAAAAACGCAAGCAATTTTGACAAAAGTGTTAAGTGTACGCTACCATGGCGTAATACATACAGGCGTTGTGTCCTGTAGCCCACAAGTATGAGGACAAAAGAAATTCTGTATTTGTAATGCTGGGCGGAGTTTTTTTGCCGCTGTTGATCCGTCATGATCTGCAGCCTAGCTCAGCATATTTCCCGCTTGATGCCGTGTACAACAACCGGAACGTTTCCGACAAATCAAAGGAAACTGCCGTATACGTGAAAAGCCCCGAGCATTATTCTTCACAAAAATCACTCGACGAATCGGTGCTGGTCTTCAGGAGCCCAGGACTTCGCAAATTTGGCGCTTTTCACCTAAACCATTTAGCGTAACAATCCTCGGCTAACGCTGGCAAAATTCAAGGATACCCACCGTTGACGGATCTCAAGATGTATCTTTGTCACAGTCCTATATACGGGCCATTCCACCTAGGATCTCCAAACGGCACCGGAATTTCATCCGCTAGTGCCGTATCAGTCTTGTTTCGCCTACCTTCTTCCAGACCGTGGTCAAAGCGGTTCCTCATAATTAGGACTGGATTGGCCCGGAAAGACGATTAAAAATATCGGGCCATCTCCACCAACGTAAAACCTGAGAGGAGCAAAGCATGCAGTGGATGAGTCTATTCTTGGCGCCTGGGCAGGCGGCGTTGTACAGAGACATTAAACCGTAAGGTAAACACTGGGGAGGGGCGACGAATACACTGACTAAGCGTATTCTTGGCGTCTTTGCGGTTTGGCCCACGGGATGAAACTCTTAGGGGGTAGAGGTATAGAGCTACGCTGTGCGCCTCGTGTCTTTGAAGCACGAAGCGTTCCAGTGCGAGGGATTGCAAAATGAGTGTCCCGCTGTGTTCTCTTAGTACGCGGTACGTTCTACTGCGAGGTGTTTGAAAATGAATGCCCCGGTGCTTTCGAACCGAGACTACACAAAAAGATTGTGAAGGCAAACATCCAGACCACCTAAGGTGCTTCCCTTCTAAAAATACAGTGGTCGCCGACGCTCCAGCCAAGCACGTGTCAATTCAGCGGGACCGCCTATGAGAGCCCGCGCCGCAAGCCACCAACCACTTCGTGCATTTCCGTGCAAGCGCAAAAAATAGCGGTGAGAGTATCAATCGCCAACCCAGGGCTCTGGCTTTTCGAAGCTACAGCAAAACAAATGGCACTAGTGTCGCAAGGCAAACATCAAGTTCGGGTGCCTCAACTACGTGCTGAAAAGTGCTGGACACCTCTCGATCGTCAGGAATACGTTTTAAAACTTTCCGGCAACGCTTGGGCATCGGCAAAGCATTTATTACGGAAGACGATTTGGCCACAGTGGTGTAACAACATAATTATTTTTGGCAACAGATAGAACTTACATTTCTTGTTTTTTTACGAGCGCCCTTGCCTTCCCTCTGCCGTATTTGGGGCTTTGTGTACACACAGTGAAATTACCCTCTTTCTAAAACCATAGGGAAAGTTAGAGTGGACATACATAATGTTCATTGTCATGCTTTGGCTCTGTTGTTTGGTGAGGGCGGCTGTTTTGGCGAACCACCTTGACTGGAAACATGCGGCCCAAAAAAGAGAACGTTTGCCACCTGCGACTGCAGCAGGAGTTTTTTGTTTATAGCAGCGGAACGAGCAATGCATGCGGAGCCAAGGGCATTATGTTCTGCTTGCCATGAATATCGTGGTATGAAATTGAAGCAACAGAATGGTGGGCAACGTAGACGTTTAAATAAGATTCTAGCCGCTGTTTGTCTTTTCGCAGCACCGCTAGAAAAATTGCCTAGAAGTCTAGGGAATTTTCAAGCTTGAAATACTTTTACTTTTCCAGCTATTTTAAGGAAAGGAGAACGTCCTGAATAAATTAGTTGTATAATTAGCAATATTTTTTTTGCGGCCGAAATGACATTTCAAAATACGCCGTGGGAACCTCCAGAACCAAATGACAAGTTTTTTCCCCTCTGAAAGCACAAACACGCGGCGAAAACTTATCCCAGTACTTCTACAACAGCATGTACAATACGAGTCGAGAATTCTTTCGAGGTTTTTCAGCGTGCGTCTGTAACAATACAGCGAAAGAATAATGGCTTGGATTGTGCCTACAAGTTCACAACATCACAGTGTAAGCCCGTACTCCGGTGGCTGGAACGCCTTGTTGCGCACGTAAATGTTGGGTTTTAAGGCAAATTCCCTGTACGAGAGTACAGTCACAGAGTTTAGGATTTTAATTTGCTGACTTCACTGCACCCGCGTCGACACATTCCTTGTCAGTGATGCCGTTATTTGTGCAATAACTAGTTCGCGGTGTTGCATTCCAATGTAAAATCGCCGCCACGGTAATATTTTGCCCACGCAGTATATTGGTGATTTCAAGTTTCAGTTTGGGTATCAGACTGGCTACTTGCAGAGAGGGGCGCATTGATTTTCAAGGCTGTGTTTAGGTTAAAGTGTTAAGCATGCCACAGATTGCCAAATAGTCAACTGTGAAACATCGCTGGTAATAAATTCGTCTTACATATGCACAATTGTGTGTTGAACATGTCTGTATAAAGCACATAGCCCCGTCCAGCTATCTTGTCAGTTTTGAGGTGACCGTGTTTGCTCTTTTAAAGACGGTCGTCTTTCCGGGCTACTGATACGCTGAAGTTGTGGTCTGTCTGTAGATAGTTATTTCTGTATGTCTCCCAATTGAGCCACCCTGCCAAAGGTTACAATTCTTCAGCGAGATGCTTATTTCAACAAAATATTTTCAATTGAATAAATTACAGGTATTCTGTATATTTGTGAATATTGGTCAGCCAGATAATTTTGTGAGGGCGGGTCACAGTCCGGCCAACATGAATAACCACCCTCCTTGCTTAGGGCAGGCTTTCCTTGCTATTATCAACTGGTTATCACCGCCTCCTTGGCTTTCTTCAGCTGTACCAGTGTAGAACTAGCGATTTAGCCTCTTCATTTGCTGCTCACCTTCTCACCCGCTAGGTGGGCCGCTGTCGCCATAACGCTTTACTTCCTTTTAGATGCGAACGCATCTCATTCACTCGCCTTGTCCCTGCATATATCCGGCGTTGTCGGCGTCTACCCCTCCCCCATTCTCCTCGCCGCGCCAGCTGCGCTCTCCGCCGCTCACCCCCTCTGCTCTCCAATAGCGAACACTCTCTCGCGAGGGGCATTTGATTGGATTCGATTGGATTTGCTTGACTTGGCTTGGCTTGGCTTGTCTTGGCTTGGCTTGGCTTGGCTTGGCTTGGATTGGATTGGATTGGATTTGGATTGGATTGAATGAAAGTAGATTGTTTTGGATTGTGTTGCGTCATAGCCGCGGCAGACGCACTGACGCCGGCGGGTCCCCTCACCGTTATGCGCGCTATAAAACGCGGTGTCTCCGCCGCTCCGCTCCATCGTTCCAGCGCCGTTCGTCCGCTGTCCAACGCTCCCACTTGAACCCCCTATGCTTCGCATCTACACATGGGTTCCCGCGAAGGGAGGCGGGTGTAATTTTCCTTTGCCTTAGTTTTTGCACAATTGCAAAATATTCTTCGCGTTGTTATGGCACTTTGTTTGAATTTGCGGTCACTAAAACGTTTCAGTCCAAGCCAATGATGAAACTAAAGCGAGCGCAATGTATAATGGCGGCCCATGACGACACAGACGACCTTGATGTGAGTCGCACAGACGCTATTTCCAGATTCCTCTCTAGTGTATACTGTAAGAAACTATATAGCTGCAGCTGTCATGGACGTCGGTTCCGCATCTGGCGGAGAGTTCCAACTTCAGTGGACAATGTCACAGTCCGGGCGACATAGCTGATCGTCCTTCGTGCTAGGTGCAGGTGTATATACCACACTCACTGTGTGCTAAAAGACCGATAACCGATTCCTGCTGGTTTTCCCGTTCCCACAAGTGCTATTTGACTATGTCTGCGATAATGTTACGATGTGTTGGACCTCTGGACAGCGGAGCCACACGTCTTGATGGGATGAGGCTTTTATGGAAACTGCTAGAAAGGAGCGGGAGCCAGTGCTTCCACAATGGAATGCGACAGCTCACGAGGAACAGAATGAAATGATGATGATTAGTGTAGCCTGCCATAAGGTGTGATAAGGAGGAAGTCACAACAGTCTCCCGCGTCGACAAATGGCGCTAAGTTGCTTCCAAAGCTGCGAGTAGCGGTACGAGACGCTTGACTGTAGTGCTACAGGAAAAACGTAGAATGCTGAACCTGACGACGCCAACGGGTCCGTCGATCAGATCTATTTGCCCCAAACTACAGAGTTTTCTTGGACGCTGCAGTACAGCGAGTTCACATGTCTTTCTTCAAGGGCATGTTTTTGCTTGGTTGGGCGTGATACCTATGGTATCACCACTAATCTAACGTCAAGAGAACGTTTTCGCCACCACTGGGGCCTACGCCCTCGAACGTGGTGCACCTCCGGGTGACGCCACCTGGTGTTTGCAAGCCAGGTTCCGTTGTGAAGGTTGGATTGACAGAGGCTTTTGTGCACATTATCTGACCCCGGTAAATCTGTTGACGCCTCACTTTGGGCTCGGGATGACGTATCCTGGCTCGTTCTTTCCTTTTGCCTTTGTGTCGGTAACTCGGTTCGTATTGCAGACTTTTGCTCACAAAGATTTTCCCTTGCCTTCCTCACCTCGATGGAGTTCAGGATGTTCTAGGGCTTGAACGAAAAGCTATCGATTTGCTGGTTCTGAAGAAGGCCTAGCACTTATACTGTTCCAAGAAAAAAACAGAGGGATTCTTCAGAAGTCATTCCCTCTGCGAAGGTAGAACCTACATCAGGGTTATTGCTGACGGGTTTACAAATGTTCAGGGATTTTTCTAGAAAGCTCCCACTGTGCATCTCGATTGCTTCTTTCCTAGTGGACTCAGCTCCAATGAGGGGATCGTCTACTGAATCTTCCGGCAGTCGGGTTATCGGTGGGTAGCTGCTTTCCCAAGTCCGGAGCACCAAGATGTAGCTTGCTTGATTGAAGGCCAGGTGAGCCGTTGTATGAATCACGGTCTCCGTGTAGTTTTCACTGCTGTATGAGGCACACAGTGAGGTTGCAAGCCTTCTCCGCACTTCCCGCATTTTAACTGGCTTCTGCGTGGTTTCGCCAGGTGGATCTGCTTTAGGCAATTTAACCATTTTCCACATGCGGCGAGCATCTCCTTGTTGCGCGCAAGGCTCAGTTCTTCAGCATCGCCGGCTCCGGCAGAGTGCGTTCCAGAGAGGCAAACCAAGCACAGCTGTGGCGCTGTGCCTTGCAACGAGGTCGTTGGAACGTCAAGCGGACAGCTGCGTTTTCGTCCATCTTCTCAGGTTGGATAAATCTGTGTGGTGTGTTCATAAACAGCCTGAGGAGGGTGCATTCCAGCTGCAGAGGGTGCATTCCCGCAGGCATACGACGTTGGCGGAATTACAGTTAAAGTTCCCTTTTACATTACCATAATAGCAAACAATACATCGGCTAGACCGAAACACCCTTTCAGTTTAGCTTTACCAAACACCGCTCCCTTCAAAAACCTGCCCTTCTTTGCCTCTATCAAAGCATGCTAACACTCCTGGTCATTCTTTTGAACAATTTAAAGCCACAATTCTTGAATCTAGTTTTGAAACGCCTCACGTACGCGAGGTTCTTGAGTACTACCTCATCTATAAGTTTACGTCAGCGTGGTTTGGCATCAATGAAAGTTATGGGAAATTGACGTCTTTCCAGCGATTAAAATTACAGCTACGTTTCTCAGGATAGTGTTCTGCTTGTAATTTCATCGCCTCGAAAATTTCTCCTATCAGTTGGCGACCCCCCGTAGACGGTTATAATTTTGTCCTAGCACCGCGTTCTTTGGCACAGTGGCTTCACTAAACCAAAATTGATCAGCAAGTATGGACATAATGTTCTGGGTAGAAGGCTGCGGGGCCCTTGTTAGCTTTGATACTCTCACCTTGTAATCAATCTGTGCACGAGAGCGTGTGTGCTTGCATTTTTCTACCTTTTCTTTTTTTCTATTGGGGTTTTCTAATGTTCGTTGCTGACCGGCTCGGCGCTGCCTGAACTGGTATCATGTGTACCGCCCGGTGGGCGTGATACGCCTGCACCTTACTTCTGTTATCTTTCTTTTAATGACTTGTTAGACCCTGTCTTTTTTTTTTCTTTTCGTTTTCACTGCTTTTTCGTACTCTTTGTATACGAACGTACACACAATTCCTGTCAAAACTGCCTGCCTTACTGCTTTTGGGCCCGACCCTTGCCTCCCATCAACTGAAGCCAAGTATAGTACTCTAATGTTTCAATCACCTGAATCTGCTTCTTAGAACGGAGTGTATGGCCAGATGTTCACCTTTTGCGTGCATATACATATCTTCTATGAACCCTCTCTTGCCCCCAGTTGCCCCGGGACACTCAAAATACCAATTGCCTTGTTAATTTCGTTTTCTCCGTACTTCTTTCTCATGTTCGTACCAGGCTGCTGTGACTTCTTTGCAATTTTATTCCGCCCATGGCAAATGCGTGGAAGGGTACATCTTGTTTTCACCCCTCTCTTTCCGTCGTTTGGTAAGGGGGAAAGGTACTTCCCTTTTGAAATTTTTCCCCGTTCGGTTTTTTTTGCCGATGTCAAATGTGTGCATGGGCATACCTTGTTTTGACCCCTATTTCACCCCGGTTGCAACGGGGGAATGGGGGAGATACCTGGTTAATTTTTTTTCTTTTCTTTTTTTTTATTCTGTTTCTTTCCTTGTTTCGCCCTTTTTCTACTGTTAGCACCGCGTGACTGTGGTTCTTGTTACCCTTTTTTCCCTCTTCGACTTCTCTCATTCTTTTTCTTCTCACCAACCATGATCCCATTGTACACACTCTCCCTTCCTTTGCCCTTCCCTCGCCCTTTCTGCGTGTTCTGAATATAGATGACCCTGTTCTGTACACTATTCTGTACACTTAAGAAAGAAATCCTCTTCCTGAAACGTCAGTAATTTTTTATTTGTATTTTGTAATGGTTTTCTCTTGTGTCTTTGTGTCTACTTACTATATATATATATATATATATATATATATATATATACATACACAGTAATTTCTTGTTAACTCCAACTCGAATATCCCGAAAAAGCGGCTAAGTCGAAATTTTCGGCGGCACCGAACCATTTCCTATACGTCCCATTTATTTTTGTCCTTTATTTTGAAGTATTTTTGGGCCAAACTGCGGATATCGCGAATTCTTGACGGAGAGTGGAACGAAAATTTCCCCGATTGTGCATGAGAACATATTATGGGGAACTCCATCAAGAGGTGATAAAGCTTACCCATAGTAGTGCCACCGAAAGTGACGTGACCTTTCAGGAGAACGCTGTATGGGAACAGGATGTGCCCGTGACAGGAGAACATACGGACGCCGCAGTCATTGAAATGAACTTAAAAAGGAAAGGACGACGAAGACGGGGGCGACGACGACGAACATCCACGAGAGGTGCCGACATCTCCTGAAACGAGGAATTTGGTGCTGCTGTTGATGGGAAATAAGGTTCAGTGCAGCGGCGGGGAAAATCAGCTCATGGAATGCGTCAAGCAGCCAATTCATGTCGCGACCGGCGCAGTGACAACCAGCCACGACAGCGTTTGGGCTCGAACTGATTTTTATTCCTCCAGCGCGAGCGCACGTGAGCGCGCGCCTCGTGGTTCTGCCTTCGTCGTCATCGTCGTCCGCCGCGCCGCTACAGGAAGGTGCTGTACCTCGTCTCGGCAGGTTTCAGCCTCTTGGAGTAGCAACAAAGAGGCTTCCAACCGGAGACGAACTGCTCAAGCACAACACCGACAGCCACGCTGGAGGCGTCGGTTATAAGACGAAGTTGAGCATCAGCAACGGGGTGTATAAGCATGGCAGCGTCGGAGAGGGCCTACTTCGCGTCAGAAAGGGCGGACGCTGCTTTCTCGCTCCACTCGAAGTGCTCTGCAGGGCCTGTCTTGGTGGCCAGCAGATCAGTGAGGGGCTGGACTAGTTCGGCACAGTTGGGAATGAACCGCCGATAGAAGTTCAGCAGGCCCAAGAACTTTCTCAGCTTCTTAATTAAGGTGGGCTGTGGAAAGTCCCTGATGACCTTCACCTTGGTGTCGAGAGGTCTGATGCCCTGTGGAGTGACCAAGTGGCCCAGGAACTCGATGGTATGCACGCTGAAGACACACTTTTTGGGGTTGAAGACGAAATAATATTCGTCAAGCCGAGTGAAAAGAGCTCGCAAGTGCACTTCGTGCTCGGATGGTGATGAGCTTGCGATCAACAGGTCGTCAAGGTAGGCAAAGACAAAGTCTAAACCGCGGGTAACCTCGTCGATGGCACGTTGAAATGTCTGGGCGGCGTTACGCAGGCCGAAAGGCGTGCGGACATATTCGAAGAGACCAAAGGGCGTAATGATGGCAGTCTTCGGTATGTCTGCTGGCTGGACAGGTATCTGGTGATATGCTTTGACCAAGTCCACCTTGTGAATATCTTGCAGCATGCCATATTCGCGGTGAAGTCCTGCAAATTCGGGAGCGGGTACCGGTCCTGTACGGTGATCGCATTGAGGGCACGGTAGTCACCGCATGGCCTCCAGTCACCGGGGTCTTTTTTTTGGTACCATATGCAGGGCTGACACGTAGTTTCTCGAGGATGGACGGACAATTCCCAGTTCCAGCATGTGCTCGAACTCTCGACGAGCAATTGCATAACGCGATCGTGTGAGACGACGTGCTCGAGCGAAGACAGGGGGTCCCGTCGTGACGATGGGGTGGGGGATGGTGTGCTTCACTGGGGACTCTCCCGTGTGGGGTCTTGTGATCGCAGGAAAATGGGCAAGTATCTTCTCGCACGCGGAAGATGGCACAAAGGCTCGAAGTCCGTCGCCGTAGCAAAGGAGATAATGCTATGTACCGAAAGGCTCGTCGTCATGTCCACGAGGCGTCGAGAGTGCACGTCCACGGCCAGGTTGTAGAAAGCCAGGAAATCACCACCGAGAATGGGCTGCTTGATGTCAGCAATTGTGAAAAGCCAGCGAAAGGTGCGACGTAGGCCAAAATTGACTGTGAGCGACCACTGGCCGTAGGTGTTGATCGGCGAGTTGTTGACGGCGATTAACGGGGAGGTCATTTCTCGGCGTCATCGGTCTAGCGAAGAGGCCGGTATGACGCTGACCTCTGCTCCCGTATCGACCAAGAAGCGGTGGCCGGCAACCTTGTCGGTGACGTAGAAGAGGCGGCTGGCTGCATGACCGGGTTCACTTGACGCCGCCAGTGTCCGGTCTCCTAGTTTCCCGTCCATGAGCAAGGCTGGCTGCACTTGCGGGCGGCAGTGCCGAAGGTACGATGATACCAACAGATGCCCGAAGGGCCAGGCTCACCGCGTGTTGCAAATTAGCGATGTTGAGAACGGGACGGGGATGCGGAGTACCGTCGGTCGCGGGATGCACGTCGGCGTCGGTGCAAGAGGGGTGCGAGGGATGACAGCTGATCGCTGAGTTCATCAATGGGGCTCTCAAGTCGACCAAGCCTGGAGTCCTCCTTTGAGGTGGAGGGCGTATCGACGACTGCGGCGATGCTTGGGGACCGGGAATAGTCCGCGATGCCGTCAGCCAGTTCCGCGAGTACCAATCCCATGTTCTGGGGGAGGCGTTGAAGGAAGAGCTCCCGAAAAGTGGGTTGTTCAGGTCCTGGCCATGATCGCCCAGTAGGTGCCGCATGCGATGCAGCAACTGCGAGGGTCGCCTGTCACCGAGCTCCTCGGTGTTCAGAAGCTGCTGCAGCCTGCTGCGCTCCGACTCCGACTTGCTTTGGATGGTCGCTGCCTTTAGGTGGTCGTACGGCGCTTCAGGATGTGGGGCGTCGAGGATGTCGGCCAGCTCGTCCGCGATGCTGCCTGGCAAGGGGGTCACGACGCTGTTATATTTCGTCTGCTGGCTAGTGATACGATGCAGACGAAAGCGCGCTTCGACTTGCGTGAACCGTGTCCGCGGGTTCCGAGTCCAGAACGGGGGTAGTGTAGTGCTGTGTACAGCCGCTGCTGTAGCGTGAGCAGGCGGAGCTGCTTTGTGTGCGGGATGAGCTGCTTCGTTGTCACCGCCGGGCTGTAGTTGGCCCGCAGAATCCGGCGGAGCTGAAGGGTCCGACATGGCGCGGTCAGAAGAGGCGATGTCGATACACGTCACCAATTCATGTCGCGACCGGCGCAGTGACAACCAGCCACGACAGCGTTTGGGCTCGAACGAATTTTTATTCCTCCAGCGCGAACGCACGTCAGCGCGCGCCTCGTGGTTATGCCTTCGTAGTCGTCGTCGTCGTCTGGGCGCACCGGAGCCGCGCCGCTACAATTGGAAGCTGCTGTTGGAGAGCTGGTAAGTAGTAGCGCCTTTGTTTGCAAAGAACTCGACGTCTATGGCAATTTCGCGCAATTTTGCTTATCTAGAAAATCCGCTTATCTCGAAATATTTTTCGCTTTTTTCTACTTCAAATTACAAGGTATTACTGTATATATATATATATATATATATATATGCGGCAACGGGACTTGCCTTCATCAGAGTAAAGTTATTTTGAACACATTTCTTATATAGGTTTGCATAAAACTGTCAGAAGGAGCGTAAAATGTTTCGAAAATGGAGAGTGTGCCTACAGTCAGGCTACACCTATGTTACAACATCAAGAAACAAAAAAAATAATAAAATAAATAAAAAGGGGGGGCAGCGAGAGAGAGAAAAAGGGGTCGTGTTAACAATGCAGCGTTCAAGGTTGCACCATTACGGGTCAACGTATGCCGCGCGGGCTGCAAGTTCAGACAATGGGGGAAACTGGACAACCGCGGTTTGAAAAGAAAGGGAAGAGTATACAGTAAGGTATTCAGTGGCTGGGGAGACTGGTTCGGGGGGAAGCTAAGATGGGTGTGCCCCCGCGGATGAAGAGAATAGATAGGGGGCACAAAAGAGCATTTCACAGAAGCTAGCAATTGAACAGGAAATAGGTAGGGTCACAAAAGGTTAAACATGAATAGATCACAGAGTTAAACATTCTTCAGTGGTGGTGGGAACGAGGCCTCCTTCCCCAGGACAAATGGCATTGTTGAGCCGCATTAGGCTAATAAAGCTGCTGTATTAGGAGAGTTTCTTCGAATTCTGATGGCAAACTCGAGGGTAGGAATAATGAACATAGTTATAATAATTTTGAAGCCGCTAATTTTAATCGAGGGATAAGCACGTTAGTTTTCCGTAACTTTCATTAATTCCAAGTGTGGCTGACCCAAACTTATAAATGAGATAAGATTCCCGAACCTCGCGGTAGTGGTGCGTTTTGAAGGCGGATTCTAAAATCGTTGCTTTAAGATGTTTCAAATGCATGCCCGGGACTGTTCACATGTCTTGACAGGGGCAAATGAGGGCAGCTTTTTGCATTAGAGCGGTGATTATTGAACCGCATTCGGAAGGGCGTTTCAGTTTGGCCGATATGTTGCTCTTGAGGTGTTCCGAGGTGTTCTTGACTGCCAACCCTTATTTCTATATATATATATATATATATATATATATATATATATATATATATTGTGAGCGCTGTCTTCACACTGATTGCTTGAGTGGTCATTCTCCCTATTGTGTCCAAACACACTATCATCAGCATCGTCTCGCCCACGCATCGTTTGGTGTCATCATCGTATCGCTGGGCTCACGCGATCGTAATCATCATCGGAGTTCGCTGGTTCGGCTGGCTGCTGAGTAACGACCGCTGGAATAAAAACCGCCCTGCATTAGGCCTGCTTTCCTGCTTTCCTCTATTAAGTGGTGGAGTTGCTTGTCGGCCCCGTCCTCTTCCGCTCCCAGCTACACCCCTGGAGCTCCGTTCGGGTCGACGTCTCCCGCTCCACGAGCCAACGATGCAACGAGAAAGCGCGTCGGAACACAGCGCTCCACCGCCCTCGGCATGGGTGATCACAGGCCACCAGCGCGACCCTCCCTCCTTCGCTGGTCTTCGGGGTGAAGACGTTGAAGATTGCCTCGACCAGTGTAATCGAGTCAGCCAATTTAACCGGTGGGGATGATGCTTTTAAACTGCACGATGTTCCATTCCACCTAGACCTGGTCGCAAAGACATGGTACTTCAACAACGAGGCAACCTTCGAGAACTGGACCGATTTTACTCAGCGTTTACGCAAAGCATTCGGCACCCCGTCAGCTCGCGTCGATGGCGCCAAGAAAGATCTGGGTTGTCGCGTCCAACGTCCCGACGAAACATGTGCGGCTTATATCGAGGACGTCCTCGCCCTCTGCCGCCGGGTGGACGAAAGCATGCCTGAGGCTGACAAGGTGCGGCACATCTTGAAGGGCGTTGCTTCATTTGCCTTTAACGCTCTCGCTATCCAGAATCCCCTGACAGTCAGCGATGTGCGGGAGACCTGCCAACGCCTTGATCAGTTGCAGTCACTTCGCCTTCAGCCTGAGCCGGCTCCTCTGGATGGGAACACAGATTTGCGTACTCTGATACGCGCAATCATTCGTGAGCAGCTAGGCACCCGTACCTCACCGTGTCTCCAACGCGATCACTGCCACCATAGCCCTTCTCCGCTGCGGGATTTAATCAAGGAAGAACTGGCATCCATGACAGCGTACCCACCGGCAAATTCGACTCCTCCTGCCCCTTACATGACGACCTACGCAGAGGTGGCTTCAAAACACCCCTTGTTCGTGGCTCTGGTCTCTGGGCCGTGACTCGCGGTAGCTTCCGCGAGTCACGGCCCAGAGCCCTAGACGGAGCGATACGTGTTTCCTTATTCGCTGTCATCGAACCACTATCGATGACGATCGTGGCGCGTGCTCACGCCCGCTTCGTCCTTCTTTTCTACATCCTCCCGTGGGCCCAAGATGATTAGGCGGCTGATTCTAACAGGTAAAGTTTTTGCACTGGACGGTTTATCACGTGACCCGTTGCTGTCCGCACCGAGCACGCTCTAGCGACGCCATCGACCCCCTTCGGAAGGCTCGTGGCATCGTCAGGAGCGGCGTTACGCGAGCGCTCATCCAGCTGAATGACCTGCTGCAGCAGCCGTCTCCCAACGCGGCAACCCTGAGCTCCCACGTCGAGTACATCGTACAGCGAGAGCCTGAGCTCACCGCCCTCAACGAGAAAATCGCAGATGCCACGGATGACGACGGGCTGGAGCAGGAGCTCGAAGGGGCGGCAGAAACTAGTGTGAGCGCTGTCTTCACACTGGTTGCTTGAGTGGTCATTCTCCCTATTGTGTCCAAACACACTATCATCAGCATCGTCTGCAGTAATTTCCTGCCGCGAGCCTGCGATTCACCTCACTGAGACAGGAATGGACTGTGTATCCGATCCTTCCGTACCGCGGTTGGTCTCTGCCGAAGATTGTGTCTTGTGTCCCGGCCAAGAAACGGTGTTTTCCGTAACGCGTGACAGTATCGCCGATGGAGATTTGTTTGCCATACCAGCTGGGAACTTCGCTCGCAAAGGAGTTATAATACCGCCTTGTGTCGTTCGCTTTTCACAGGGATCAGCTTTCATCGCCGCACTAAACATTGCCTTTGAGCCAATTCTGCTTCCTAAAGGCACTAAGGTTGCTTCTATTCTAAACGAGGAAGTTGGCCGTCTTGCGCTTTGCCCTATAGCATCACTCCAGCATACCTGCGGACAAGCGATTACGTCTTCGAGCCTTACATCCACCATCAGCACTGAACTAAGCGAGGAAAATCAAAAATCACTACTCGCCCTCCTTACCAAGCACAAGGCGTTGTTTGATAGCCATTCCCTCACTCTTGGACGAACATCAGCAGCGACTCATCGCATAGAAACCGATGGTTCTTGTATCGTCCGCCGTCGCCCCTATCGCGTTTCATCCGCAGAACGCAAAATCATTCAAGAAAATGTGGACGACATGCTTCAGCGGGACATTGTTCGCCCTTCGGGCAGTTCCTGGTCTTCGCCGGTTGTCCTGGTCCGGAAAAAAGATGGCTCAGTGCGCTTTTGCGTGGACTACAGAGCGCTTAACAAAATAACCCGGAAAGACGTCTGTCCTATGCCCCGAATTGACGACGCTCTCGACACGTTACACGGCGCAGAATACTTCTCGAATCTCGATCTTCGGTCAGGGTATTGGCAGATTCCCATGGCCGAAGCCGATAAAGAAAAAACAGCCTTCGCCACACCAGACGGCCTCTACGAATTTAACGTGATGCCGTTTGGACTTTGCAACGCTCCGGCCACCTTTGAGCGTATGATCGATACTGTACTTCGTGGCTTGAAGTGGAAGACTTGCCTATGCTACCTAGATGATATCGTCACTTTTTCGTCCACTTTCGCTGAACACCTTCAACGTGTGGATGAAGTCCTCACCTGCATTGGCAATGCTGGTTTGCAGCTGAACACCAAGAAATGTCGCTTTGCCAGTACCTCAATCAAAGTCTTGGGCCACGTTGTAAGCAAGGAAGGTATACGCCCAGATGCAGACAAGATCAATGCGGTCCTCAATTTTTCCCGGCGTCTTCGCCAGAAAGAGCTACGAAGTTTTCTGGGCTTGGCTTCCTATTTCCGTCGCTTCATCCGAAATTTTGCAGCAATAGCCTCGCCCCTTAACAAATTACTCACATCCGGAACTCCATCCTTCTGGACCCAAGACTGTGAAAAAGCTTTCCAAACCCTGAAACAAGCTTTAACTTCTGGACCGGTCCTCTGCCACTTCGATGAGTCGGCACCCACTATTCTTCACACCTATGCAAGTGGTCACGGTCTTGGTGCTGTCCTTCTTCAGCGTACGGATTCCTCCTCGGAGCGAGTTGTTGCCTATGCAAGCCGCACTTTGACTCCCGCTGAAAAGAACTACACCATAACTGGAAAAGAGTGCCTCGCCGTTGTTTGGGCAGTGCAAAAATTTCGTCCTTACTTGTATGGCCGCCATTCCTCAGTGGTAACAGACCACCACGCCCTGTGTTGGTTATCCTCCCTCAAGAACCTCTCGGGGCGCCTTGGCCGCTGGGTACTCCGTCTACAGGAATATGACTTCACTGTGACTTACAAGTCGGGGAGAAAGCACAGTGATGCCGACGCTCTTTCCCGTTGCCCACAGCCGACCACCCACTGCCCACAGCCATCGTCTCAAAGTAACTCATCGCCTTCAACAACTCCGCTCGCGTTGCCCATGGCCCCTTTGCAAACCGCCGGTCAAGATATACTACAAAACCTTGTTTCTCTCCAACGAGCCGACCCGTACTGCAGACGATTACTGGATCTTCTCGACGGTTCAACATCCCCACCTAACAGCCGAACGCGCCGCCAACTAAGTAAATTTCGCCTTTCCATTGGTGGAGCCATTTACCGCCACAATTACCACCCTACCGGAGACAGATGGGTTCCAGTCGTCCCTCGCTGTCTTCGAGCCAACATCTTGGAAGTTTTCCACGATTACGCCACAGCTGGCCATCTTGCTTTCTACAAGACCTACGACCGCATCAAAGGCAGATTCTTTTGGCCAGGCCTTTCCTCAAGTGTCACTAAATATGTTGCGTCCTGCCCTTCGTGCCAGCGTCGTAAACGCTCGACCTCAGCCCCTGCCAGTATGCTACAGCCGCTGCCATGTCCTTCTGCCCCATTCGAAGTTGTGGGCATCGATTTGTATGGACCATTGCCTCTCACTTCGACTGGTCATCGATAGATTGTGACCGCTGTCGATCACTTAACACGGTATGCAGAAACTGCCCCTCTACGTACCGGCTGCGCTTCTGAGGTCGCAGATTTCTTTCTGCAAGCCATCTTCTTACGGCATGGACCACCTCGTACTCTTTTAAGTGATCGTGGCCGAACCTTTCTGTCAGCAGTCCTTGAGGAAGTTCTCCAAGCTGCTGGTACTGCCCACAAAACCACGTCGAGCTATCATCCGCAAACAAATGGGCTAACAGAACGGTTCCGCCGTACACTTTCGGATATGATTTCTCTCTATATCAACCCCGACCACAAGAACTGGAACGTCATACTTCCCTTTGTAACATACGGTTATAATACCGCTGTTCAAAGAACCACCGGATTTTCACCGTTCTTCCTCGTCTACCGCCGCCACCCACCGTCCATTCTAGACGCATCTTTCTTTTCCTGTACCGTGGATACCACAACCAACATCACCGACCAATTTGTTTCTCGACTAGCGCAGTGCCGAAACCTCGCAGGATTGAACACCGAGTCTTGCCAAAATGACCGCAAGTCGCGCTATGACGCAGACCGACGGGAAGTTATATTCAACCCTGGGGATGAGGTACTGCTTTCGACGCCGCTCCGTGCGCCAGGACTCTGTGAAAAGTTTATGCCGCGCTTCATTGGTCCGTACACCGTACTACAGAGAACTTCTCCAGTCAACTACGTCGTTGCTCCCACTTGTGGATTCGCTGACCGACGGTGCCGTGGCATCGAAACTGTCCATGTTTCGCGCCTAAAGCCCTTTCGCCGCAGATCATACTCCCTTTGACGGCCAGGATGGCCGCTTCAGCCACCGGGGAAACTAGTGTGAGCGCTGTCTTCACACTGATTGCTTGAGTGGTCATTCTCCATATTGTGTCCAAACACACTATCATCAGCATCGTCTCGCCCACGCATCGTTTGGTGTCATCATCGTATCGCTGGGCTCACGCGATCGTAATCATCATCGGAGTTCGCTGGTTCGGCTGGCTGCTGAGTAACGACCGCCGGAATAAACACCGCCCTGCATTAGGCCTGCTTTCCTGCTTTCCTCTCTCAATATATATATATATGTACATATAGTTAGGAAATGAGGGGCTCGTTGAGGAAATACAGAAAGATAGGTCATCAGTCTACAACGCCAAAGGAGGCATAGGGGTATGGTTAGGCTCTTTTCTTTTTCACTACGGTTAGTTAAGTAAGCATTTTTTTTAATTATACAGAAGAAAGAAAGAAAGAAAAATACGCGCCCAGAGTGGGGACCGAACCCACGCCTTTCGATTACATGTCGAATGCCTTACCAATTCGGCTATCTGGGCGACTGTGTTCTCCTTCACTTTCTGGGCTATTTATATTTACTAGAAGTGTATCTGACGCTTGAGGGTGGTAGCCAGCGCCACTCTGACTACACGGGGAGAAGGGGACCTTCTTTTAAACCCCCGGGGCGTGACTCGAACGTCTACAGCCTGTCATGAGCGGGTTCCTGGCGGAAAGCCCTCTTACGCTACCTAGGCATCAAGGCTGCCAGAACCGAGACCCTCGCCAGGCTTTCGCAGAATAATATAGTAAGGAAATGAGGGGCTCGTTGAGGAAGTACAGAAAGATAGGTCAGCAGTCTACAACGCCAAAGGAGACATAGGGGTATGGTTAGGCTCTTTTCTTTTTCACTACGGTTAATTAAGTAAACATTTTTTTTAACGCCCGCATCTTCCCACGGGGGAAACTCGAGTAAATTCGTCGCATCTACTCGAGTCAAGCAAAGCGTCACGTCAAGCGAAAGCCAAGCAAAGACGCCCTTGAAAAATTCCGAACGCGCGCTCCGCCGCTTATATACGTTGAGGGGACTGCGTAAGCCGGTCCCAGTCGACGACGTTGGCGTACTTGTAAAGCGGCGTGGACTCTAGGTGTCTGAGCCAAGCGCGGATGTTGCTTCGCCGGAGAACGGCACAGCGGTTATATGCGCAGCGCGCCCGAAGGAGAGGAAACCGCGGAAGAGAGAGTACTGCGCATGCGCCGGCCCCAGCGTGTCTGCCGCGGCTATACGCAACGTGCCGCGGCTATCATGCAACACAATCCAACACAATCCACTTTAATCCAATCCAATCCAAATCCAATCCAATCCAATCTAAGCTAAGCTAATCGAATCCAAGCCAATCCAATCGAATCCAATCCAATGCCCCTCGGGAGAGAGTGTTCGAATCCAATCCAATGCCCCTCGCGAGAGAGTGTTCGCTATCGCCTCGACTCGACGCGCATGCGCAGTGAGCGTGCGGACTACGGACGCCAACGCGGGTGACATCGTGAGTTAGAGAAATGCTCTGCATTTAAAACACGCGCCCAGAGTGGGGACCGAACCCACGCCTTTCGATTACATGTCGAATGCCTTACCAATTCGGCTATCTGGGCGACTGTGTTCTCCTTCACTTTCTGGGCTATTAATATTTACTAGAAGTGTATCTGACGCTTGAGGGTGGTAGCCAGCGCCACTCTGACTGCTGACCTGAGACTGCTGACCTATCTTTCTGTATTTCCTCAACGAGCCCCTCATTTCCTTACTATATTATTCTGCGAAAGCCTAGCGAGGGTCTCGGTTCTGGCAGCCTTGATGCCTAGGTAGCATAAGAGGGCTTCCCGCCAGTAACCCGCTCATGACAGGCTGTAGAAGTTCGAGTCACGCCCCGGGGGTTAAAAAGAAGGTCCCCTTCTCCCCGTGTAGTCAGAGTGGCGCTGGCTACCACCCTCAAGCGTCAGATACACTTCTAGTAAATATGAATAGCCCAGAAAGTGAAGGAGAACACAGTCTCCCAGATAGCCGAATTGGTAAGGCATTCGACATGTAATCGAAAGGCGTGGGTTCGGTCCCCACTCTGGGCGCGTGTTTTTCTTTCTTTCTTTCTTCTGTATAATTAAAAAAATGTTTACTTAATTAAACGTAGTGAAAAAGAAAGAGCCTTACCATACCCCTATGCCTCCTTTGGCGTTGTAGCCTGCTGACCTATCTTTCTGTATTTCCTCAACGAGCCCCTCATTTCCTTACTATATTATTCTGAGAAAGCCTAGCGAGGGTCTCGGTTCTGGCAGCCTTGATGCCTAGGTAGCATAAGAGGGCTTCCCGCCAGTAACCCGCTCATGACAGGCTGTAGACGTTCGAGTCACGCCCCGGGGGTTAAAAAGAAGGTCCCCTTCTCCCCGTGTAGTCAGAGTGCCGCTGGTTACCACCCTCAAGCGTCAGATACACTTCTAGTAAATATAAATAGCCCAGAAATTGTTGGAGAACACAGTCGCCCAGAAAGCCGAATTGGTAAGGCATTCGACATGTATTCGAAAGGCGTGGGTTCGGTCCCCACTCTGGGCGCGTGTTTTTCTTTCTTTCTTTCTTCTGTATAAATAAAAAAAATGTTTACTTAATTAACCGTCATGAAAAAGAAAAGAGCCTAACCATACCCCTATGCCTCCTTTGGCGTTGTAGACTGCTGACGTATCTTTCTGTATATATATATATATATATATATATATATATATATATATATATATATATATATACAGGGTGTCCCAGCTATCATGCACCAAGATTTTAAAAAAGAGGAAAGGCGTAACTCGAAGAAAACCTAGTGCATAATGTTTGCAGTACTGTGAAGAAGCGGAGAGTAATTTTTTCGTTAATGAGACTTAATTAACTAATTGTAATTATTTATCTAACTCGAGAAATACTGTCCTAATCCCTAAAGTGTCAATGAGGCACTTGCAGGTAACCTCAGCGATGAACTAATTGCGTACACATTTATCCTGACTGATAAAGGAAACCCGCGAAATATGAAAAATACCACGTGACGGGCGCCTCCGCGCGCACCGTAAAGCAACGCCCTCAAACAGGCTGCCTCTGAGTTAGCCAGAATGAAATAGACAAAAGAAAGAAAGAAGAAATCTCAACCGAGTTTGTTCCTTATCTGCACACGCGTCCCGCGAATCTTGCTGCTGCTGCTCCTTCCATGCATGCTATTATCAAGGTGATGCGCTGTCTCTTCGGCGGGTAACACGCGAAGCAGTTGCTTTCAATCAGCTTTGTTTGGGGACGCTGCTTTACAATGCGCGCGTAAGTGTCGTCACGTGGTATTTTCATATTTCGCGGGTTTCCTTTATCAGTCAGAATAAATGAGTACGCAATTAGTTCGTCGCTGAAAATAGCGCAGTTAGATGCCCCTCGTGGTTACCTACAAGTGCCTCATTGACACTTTAGTGATTAGGACAGTATTTCTCGAGTTAGATAATTAATTACAAATAATTAATTAAGTCTCATTAACGAAAAAATTACTCTCCGCTTCTTCACAGTACTATAAACATTATGCACTAGGTTTTCTTCGAGTTACGCTATTTCTCTTTTTTTAAATCTTGGTGCATGATAGCTGGGACACCCTGTATAGATATATATGTATATAGATAGGTAGGGGAGAGATAGAGATAGGTATATATAATGATATATAAATATATATGTATATATATTTATATATATATATATATATATATATATATTATATATATATATATATATATAATATATTATATATATATATATATATAAAGTTCTGCGTTATAACGAAATGGCTTTACTCCGAAATATTGCTTTCTTAGACATTTCTTGTTGTCCAAACCCAAACACATGCATTTTGGACCGGATAACTCGATGCGCACGAACAGCGTTACCCGTTTAGAGCGAACAGTCGAGCGGAGCCACCTCACAGTGGCGGCGACCCAGCGGCGAGTCAGGCAGTCAACATGTCGGGTCAATGCAAGCCGCTATTCGTCCGGCGATTTGTTCGAACCGGTCATGCTGAATTCGCTCCACCCGACTTAGACAACGGTCCAAATGCGTGGTAGGATAATTGAATTTTGTTCCAAAGTCTGGTCAATGGCGTGGACACGACGGAGCGCGTACAACGACACTTGAACCAAAGAATTCGCAACGTCATCGACAACGGGGGGCCAAAAAAGTTTTGTTTTGCCATAGTCACGGCTGCACACCACGGGAAAAAAATGTCCATTGATCACGCACAGTCCCTAGTGCAAAACCCGTCTTTTTTCATGATTGCACTCTGACACAGACTGAGTGGGTAGTCCTGTTTTGAGCTCACAAACACAACCACAGACCGAAGGCATGGCATTTTCGGCCTTTTCCAGAACGAAAATTGCGTAGCGTTCTGTGACCCCCGCGCGCTCCTAAAAATGTTGCCACTGCCTTCCATCCTCATTTGCTTTCCAGTCTGCGAGGCGTTCGGACGCCATTCAAAGATCTTCATGGAGCGCAGTCACGACGAACACAGCCTCGTGCAAGACGTCGTCAAATTGGAGCGGGACCTGCTCGCAGCCGACCAAAACTTAAAACAGTGAAAGCTCACTGCCTTTTTTGCACTCGAAATAAAGTTCTGCTCCTCTAAATACATTAGGTTTTTACTCCCCATAGTTTTGGCGCAATTAAAAATCAACTGCTGTAGTTTTTCTTGACTGGACGCTTATATCCAAACACCGTTATAACGAGAGATGACTATATATATATATATATATATATATATATATATATATATGTTTGTGTTTTCCAAATGGTCGCACCCAAGTTTTTGAATATTTAAACAGTAATCAAGAATTCCTTCTCTGCTATATATATATATACAGAGAGAGAAGGACCAAGAATTCCTTCTCTGCTATATATATATATATATATAGAGAAGGAATTCTTGGCTACTGTTTAAATATTCAAAAACTTGTGTGCAACCACTTGGAAAACACTAACAAATACTTTATTTCGACAGTTTCGACCAGTGGCCTGGTCTGCTTCAGGGAAAATTACAAGTAATTACTTGTAATTATATTACTTGCAATTATTGTATTTATTTATATATATATATCTATATATGTAATTATATTCATATAAAAACATAAATGATGGTTGGCAGTCAAAAAAACCTCGGAAAGCAAACAGGTGAATGAGGTAGGTTATGGAAACAGAGAACAGAGATAACGATTTTGGAAACACAGAAATGCTACCACCCTGAAGCACAGAAAAAAAAATTACTTTGACATAAATCCCCAAGAATGTGAAGGGGAAATTAGCCCCACGGGTAGCGTAGGGGTCATCGCACAAGACGGGTATTTTGGAGGTCGTGGGTTCGGATCACACCCGGCGGGCATTTTCTCGCCATTTCTTGGTCTTTCCAAATTCTTTATCTATTTCAATCACCTACCACTATCTCCCTGTTTGTTCCCGATATATATATGTATATATATATATATTATATATATATGATCAGAATAGGAAATGAGGGGCTCATAGAATAACATAGAAATAGGGTTGGCAGTCACGAAACCTCGGAAAGGAAAGGGGAGGTTGTGGTACGTCATTGAAACAGATAAAGAATTTGGAAGGGAAAGAAAGAAAGCGGAGAAAAATGCCCGCCAGGTGGGATCCGAACCCGCGAACTCCAGAATACCGGGCTGGTGCGATAACCACTACGCTACCGGCCGGGCGATTTCACCCCCCCCCCCCCGCTTTCTGGTATTTATATCAATGTAATTTTTTTCCTGTGCTTGGGGGTGGTAGCCAGCGCCACTCAGACCGGCATTGTGGAGTTCGTGGGTTCGGATCCCCCTGGCAGGCGTTTTTTCTCCGCTTTCTTCCTTTCCCAAATTCTTTATCTGTTTTAATGACCTACCACATTCTCCCCTTTGCTTTCCGAGGTTCTTCTTGACTGCCAACCCTTATTTCTGTGTAGTATTAATATATTATATATATATATATATATATATATATAGCGAATCAGAAAATGGGAAATGAGGGGCTCCATGCAATAAGACAGAAAATAAGGTGTGGCAGGCAAGAAAACCTTGGAAAGCAAATAGGAGGTTGTGATGGGTCATAGAAACAGATGAAATATTTTTTTTAGTCGAAAAGAAAGTGGTGAAAAAATGCCCGCCGGGTGGGATACCTTAACATAAATACCCGAGAAAGTGCTGGGGAAACAGCCCCGCCGGTAGCGTAGGGGTTATCGCACCAGACCGGTATTCTGGAGGTCGTGGGTTCGGATCCCACGCGGCGGGCATTTTTTCACCACTTTCTTTCGACTCAAAAAATAATTAATCTCTTTCTATGACCCATCACAACCTCCCCTTTGCTTTCCCAGGTGTTCTTGCCTGCAAACCCTTATTTTCTCTCTTAATTCACGGAGCCCCTCATTTCCCATTTTCTGATTCGCTACATGCTTAGCGAGGGCCTCTGTTCTGGCAGTCTTGGTGCCAAAGGGAGGTTAAGAGGGTTCAACGCTGATCGACCACTCTCGACATGTCGTAGACACTTGAGTCACGGCCCGGGTTTTAAAAAAAGAAGGTCCCCTTCACCCCGAGTAGTCCGAGTGGCTTTGGCTACCGCCCCCAAGTGGAGGAAACAAAAATACCTTAACATAAATACCCGAGAAAGTGCTGGGGAAACAGCCCCGCTGGTAGCGTAGTGGTTATCGCACCAGACCGGTATTCTGGAGGTCGTGGGTTCGGATCCCACCCGGCGGGCATTTTTTCACCACTTTCTTTTCGACTAAAAAAAAATTCATCTCTTTCTTTGACCCACCACAACCTCCCCGTTGCTTTCTGAGGTTTTCTTGCCTGCCAACCCCTATTTCGTCTTAAATATATTTAATATATATATATATATATATATATAATATATCTATATATATATATATATATATATATATATATATATATCTATATATTATATATTATATATTTACATATATATATATCAAGGTTGCAGTCGTCATTGCCAGTGCTATCCGGCTTTTTTCAAAATATTTAATAGGGCCGAATGACGTGTGCTTGTCACGTTTCTTTGATACATTGATAAATAAGCGAAAATATAGGTCGAGAAAAAAATTGCCCCCACCTCCCCGAAGGGAATCGTGAGGAAGTGCGAATGCATTTCTTGCGCCGAGAGTACACGGCAGTCTCGCTTGAAGCGCGCGTCCGGCCGATCGAATTCGAGGGCCCGCACACGCTCACGCGCCGCGCGCTCCCGGGCCAGAACGCCTTCGGGGTCCTCGGCTCGCTTCGCACGCTTTCGTTCGGCGTCTCGCTGCCGGCCTTCATCACCGCAGGCGATGCGCCGCTTACGTCTCCCTTCGGCCTCCCGAGCGCGGAGTTCGGGATCCGCAGCCCGCTTCGCCCGCTTGCGCTCGCCTTCACGGGCCCTTCCCCGCACTGCCTTGTCCTCAACCGCTGCGGTATCTTCAACGACGCGTGCAGTGCTCGCATTCGGTTGCGTTGTTGCTTCCATTCGGTTGCGCGCATTCGGTTGCATTCGGAGAGCGGTGCGGGGAGTGGCGCGCGCCCGCGCAAACCGCGGTGAGGTGGCGGAGCGCGCGCAGTCACGTGGGGTGTGACGTCGCTTGCGCCGTTTGCTACGGACGCTCCTATCCGCTCCTCGCGCCGTTGCTAGGGGAGAGGAGGAGGAGCAATGCGGCGGCGGAAGGTTCGGGGTCGCTTATAAAGTGCATTCGCACTTGCCCCCACCTCCCCGGCGGACGATTCAGGCTCGCTTAAGAAGTGCATTCGCACTTATTCCTGGCCAATCTCCCACGTGGGTATGTGCCATGTCAGCGGCCAGGCAGCGTGCGCCCATCTCCCCCCGTTGCTAAGGAAGACGAAAAGCGCGCGCACCCGCAGCTGTTGCTATGCGGACGGCGGAAGGTTCGGGGTCGCTTATAAAGTGCATTCGCACTTAAAATCCGCCGTTTTTCCGGGGGCGGCGGACAAACATAAGTACAATCTTACACAAGAAGGGGTGGTATGGCAGGCTCAAGTTTATTCGGAGGAAGTTGCAATATGATGAGACCACAGTATACACCGACTCTATGATGCACGAAAGGACGAAATCCCAATTGTCGTAGCTGACAACTCCGGCAATCTTTGTGACTACATGGCCCTCCAGCCGACATGAACAAAGAAGTGGAAGTTGCAGCCCTCCTCTCGTAAATCCGAATAGCGGAATTATCAAATAAAAGCATTACTTCATTACAGACTCTCGTAGGACATTATACTTTTTGTGGAGCAGAATAATTGGTGCTTCGGTATGATATTCCCATTCATAATGCAGAAAGTAACAATGTCAGCTGCACTCCCGGATACAATTATCTGCTAAAAAACGACGCACTTACCATGAACTCCCATACTGCGCACCTTGTGACCACGACTACCACACTGCCCCCTCCGAAAAACCTAAAGAATGAATCCTCATACTATGCCTAGGAACGCAATCTTTCCCCTTGCTACAACGAGCTTTCAATGCCGAGCAAACACAAACTGTGAACGACAAACCAACACTTATCTGAAAATAAATGTTCTTTGAGGTGTTCGGCGGGAACATCCGACATGAACTTGAAGCTCTTGAACCTGTTGTTGAGAGCGAGGAGGGTAGCGTGATGAGGGAGAGGAGGAGTGGGGGAGAGGGCGCACCTGGAACGGCTTTTGCGGACGCCGAGGCACGCTGACAACGTCGGGTGACATCGTGAGTTAAAGAAATGCTCTGCATTTAAAAAGAAAACTGTTAAGCCTGGCCTAGACACCACAGATTAAACATTTTGAAACACTGACACTGACCCCCGTCGCTCAACCTGACCAACACCTTGCATTTGCAACTTTTCACGCCGACATTTTAAGCCACAGAAGTGCAGAGACCCTTCGCCTCACCTGGGGCATGGTGATTAAAAAATTGGCTACATCTTACGCTGTGAAGGTTGTTGGAAAGCAAAGGTCGAAGCGACACCTACAACAATTACCCATGCGACGTCACTTGAATTCACACACGTGGCTCTACAAAGAGTGAAAGAACTGGTTCTGCCGGCCGTTACCGGGAATTGGCTGGGGCGGCTTCCCGAACGGAGCAGCAGCATCAGCAACGGCCGTGCTGGAGCGACGGACGCTTCCGCTGTAGCCGGATCACGAGTCGGGAGCACCGAAACAATTCGGCACGTGAGCTGAGTGACTCCCATGTAATACTGATTCAAACTGGATAGTTTGGTATGTTTTAGAATTCCTAGAATGCTGAGGGACTTTTAAAATCACTATTTTTCAGAACCAGTTGCTTCTTTAGCCTTTCGTAATACCTGTTAAAACAAACCCTAATTGGTTATCACCAATTAAAAAAAGATTCGTGGAAGGCGGATTGCATTCGCGGCAAGCGGTGCGGAAAAGGTAGCGTAGATGTCTGTATGTGGTTTCTTCATTTTTTCCCGAACTGTAACCAGTCCATAACGTATGTTTGCCGTACGACCACTCATTTCCGTCTGGTGTGGGTTACCCTGGAACGTGGAACACGTTAATCAAGCCGTGTGGAGGCTCCGTGCAATAGAGTGGAAGTTGCCCCAAATCAGGCCCCAAAAGAGCCGTCTCGAAGTTTACGACGAAGCCCCACCGCCGAAGCCGCCGACGGCGAGCAGTCACTTCCGCACGGGGAACGCTGGGTAAATTCGCAGCGCCATCTCTAGTGGGCTTCGTGAGTGAAACCCCCCGCCCCTTTCCCTCCCGCCTCCTCTGCCCCCCCCCCTCCCCCCCCGCGGCCTCCGATGCGTGGTGAGTGTGTTGTCCGGCACAAAAGAACCGTTGGATGGTAGAGCTAAAAATATTTGCTTTAAAACTGTGGTTGCTAGTCTTTTTCTCAAGTGCGGAGCACTTTAGACGCTCGCCTTGTCGTCCTAGCTCGCTCACTGGAACCATGCATATCGCCGTGGCGTTACGGTGTAGCCTTTCACGGTCCATTCACCGCAGCGCAACAGAGGCTTCGAAAGCCAAGCCGTTTATATTGTCATAAGCGCTCGGAACTCGTGAGCCGCTGGCGCTTAGCAGCTCGGCTATGCCAGGGTAGCGTGAGGTAAGGTTCAGCTCGTTATTCTTAGCTTTCCTTGTTTTCTAGGTTTAGCTGATTAGCATGCTTACTGCTGCTTATCATCCAATCCAAATCCACTGTAAATCCAATCCAAATCCAATCCAATGCAAGCTAAAACCAATCCAATTAAATCCAATCCAAGCTAAGCCAAACTAATCAAATGCAATGCAATCCAATGCAATCCAATCCAAGCCTTGCCCTTGCGCAAAATGTGGCAGTGCAACTCCGCCACGTGGGGGGAGAAAAGCACGAAGACAACAGAACTCCCGCTGGCGCGGTTTAAGGCGGGGGCACTTCCACGAGCACTGCGAAGGCGGGCAATATGATTTGCATGGGGTGGTAGCAGTAAACGGATAACGGGGGTACAGCCCAATATGGCAAATCACTGATCTGCACTTCCGACAGCTTTCAAATCAAATGGAACGGCTTTATTTTTTCGATAACCTTTCGTGCGCGTGGAGAATGAGTCGGAAATGCAGCAGCTCCGTACGAACGCGCTCCGTGTGCGTCGAAGTATCGCTTTCGCGCCTTCCATCGTAGAATACAAACGTGTCTGTCTTTGCAACTGCTTTTCTCTCTTCTCTAAGCGCATAATTATTCGTGGACAATGACTGATTGATTGTAGTGTTTAACGCGCCGACGCAACACAGACGATGAAGCGCGCCGTAGTGGAGGGCTCCAGATTACGTTTGACCACCATTGGGTTCTTTAACGTGTGCAGAAATCTTGTACACATGGGCGTTTTTGCTTTTCGCCTCCATTAGAAAAACGGCCGCCGCAACCGGGAATCGAACCCGTGACATCGTGCTCACCAGCGCAACGCCTTAGCCACTGAGCGACTGCGGCGGGTAGTGGACAATGAAAAACTAGATGAAATGCAAAGGACATGAAAAGTAGGCCCGTCCTTGCTATTCAACAATACGGCTTCCATGGCACAAACTTTCTGGGATAGCCTTAGAAGAGACGCATAATTTAAATAGTTGGCGGGAATGCTTACATTACACACTGGAAACTTGAGATTGCGTAAAAGTGACGTGTTGTTTACATTAGATTGCAAATGGCGGCTGCTGTCGCTGCCAAATAGGGCAAAATAATTTCACCAATTTTCGGCGCCGTGAAATCGCCGTGAGTTTGCAGCAGGTGCAGTCTCGCATCAAGCGCGTTTTAAAGGTGTTCTATACCGAAAGAAACAATAGTTATTAGTGTTTCCAAGTCAGAAATCACGAAGCATACAAAAATTGGTCTGTGTTTTGTTTTTATGTCTGGGAAATAAAAACAATTGTTTGTTTGGCCTACCAACAACATAAAGGGCAATACAAGCCTGTCTAATACAAAAAACCTAATGCATGGCCTTTGTCCACACTCCTCCTAGTACGATGGAGGGTCACATGATCGAACTCAATAGAACAATAGAAAAGAAAACAGACTGTTTTATTCGTTACTGCGCTCATTAAGCTCGAGATTGACGCATGAGTCAATCGGCGGCATCGGTAAGCTCTGGCGTTATCCACGACAGCGTTTTGCTGTCTTTACCGCGTCAACGGACAGTCACGCTGTTTTTGTTCCGGCGAACACGCCTTAAACTTTATTTATAGCAGCAGACAATAGCGTTGCGGTGGTGACGGCCGGGAGGGTGATAACGCAACAAAGCTTGCATCGAAGCAGAGAGCTTGACTATGGTATTAAAAGCGAAAGAAAGAAATAAATACGCACGGCAAAAAAAGACTGCGTGATGTTCTTTGCCTCAATGCCCGCCTTTCGCTCGCTTTTGGATCAACCTTACTCGATCGCCTTATAATGTTGACGCCAATTTTACCCCGAAGGAGTGAGGTTCTGTTCGCAACCTCGCCTACCGTCTGATTCTTTATAATACATCCCAAGTGTTTTTATAGGTTTTTATGTTCAAGATTTGACAGCATGGTTGCGATCTTCATAAGCAAGGCGTCAAATTATACAGCATGTCATTGCACTACACGTGCATGGCGGAAATGATTGCTTATGTTTTGCTTACGCAAAAGACTTGCCGAATTAACTTTGAATTTATGCCGCCGAGAATGGGTGAAAAGGCCCTCGAAAGCGGTCGTATTATCGCCCTAACCGAAACCTAACAATCAACCGGCATTCGCGACCCACGAGTGTTTGACAATGCCTCTAAAGTGTCTATTTATCGCGGCGATAGAACGATACGAGGAACCGGTGGCATAATGTCAGCGATTTCAGACGACCTTTTTTCATTATGTGTGCACATTAGGAACAACCTCGATATGATAAAGCTACAGTCAATATTCATCCTCGAAAGCTGGTAATTGATGGTTGCTACAGATCTTCTTCGCCTCCCACTATTCCTTACGAACTACCTTATGAAATTAGATACAGGAAATCATTTTACTACATTGGTCTAGTTTAGTTTCCGATCTATTTTAGCTTCCTAAAATAGATCGGAACGCCGAGCAGCCTCACACTTAGGGTCAGGGCGACGCAAGAAGGTTGTATAAAACTTCTGGAGTGGAGACATACCATAGCCGGCTACGCGGGGACGTGAAGCCGGGGAAACCGGACAGCGGCCATATTGCCGGGCGCTGAACTGGCCGGGGCACTAAAGTGCTTTCGTGTTTCTTTGTGTTTACATGGGAGATACCGATGGCTGAGGTGGCTTTGTCGAATATGATATTTTACAGTAGCCTTCTTTAGCCTGAGGCGTAAGCTGCTCACGTGGTTCGAGCAGCTAGTTAGCACAGTGTGGTAAAGATTTAGTGAAGAGCCGTTCTTGTTTGATTAATTGATTGTATGGTTTAAAGCGCCGACGCAACGCAGGCGATGAGGCGCGCCATAATGGAGGGCTCCGGAATAAATTTGACCACCTGGGGATCTTTAACGTGCGCCGAAATCTCGCACATACGGGAGTTTTTGCTTTTCACCTCCTTCAGAAAAGCGGCCGCCGCGGCTGGGAATCGAACCCGCGACCTCGTGCTCAGCAGCACAACGCCCTATCCACTGAGCCACCGCGGCGGGTGAAAGGCCGTTGTGAAGAGCCGCAGTGACGGCTCTTGAGAGCCATCACAGCGGGAAATACCCGATCTCTGTGAAAAAAACACCCATAAAGCCAGCTTTCATTTCAATAAACGTTAATTCGGCGTCTCTCAGGTTGTAGGCCCACCCTCCAGCGTTATTTTACCTCATTTTACGAAACGGCTACTAATGCCCGCATTTCGCTTGAAAAGTGCGGGACACCTCTGTTCCAGCGTGAATTGTTGACGCTTGCTATTTCTAGCAAAAGTTACTGAATTGATTAGCGTTTGTTATGGAATTCTCGCCTCCGAGCAAGCTTTTCCGGAACAGTTTATCTAGTCGACTTGTTTTAAATTAGTGCTGCAAGTAGTGAGGACATTGCACTGTTTATATGGTTTTCATTTGCCAGGTTTCCGGTTTATGGAATTTCCCCACTGACGCCACACGCGCCAAACCAAAAGAAGTAGTATGCTGAGTTACTCCATGGCTCACACTTCAAAATGTCCTGTTTCAGTTTATCTCTGCATTTGTAGCTTTCCCCTTTATTTTACAAAAGGTATAACGCGTACAGTGAAGCTTGTTAAAGCAGTTTATTCAATTAGGTTACCCAATCAATATTCTTGATGGACTTCACGGAAAACATGAGACGAATTTAGGAAATTTTGCTTGATAATGAATAGAACACAGTCGGCCGCCGTCTCCCGTTTCATTTCGCGTAACACCACGTCCTCACGCAAAACGAAGCGCTTCATTTGTTGGAAACCTCCGACGATGGCAAATGGGCATATGTTACGTATGAATACAAAATGTCGATACTTCCTGCGTTGGACACGTTTATGTGGTGTCCGGGTCTCACTCGCGCTGTTTCTTGTTTTTTACTTTTCAGGAGGTTACTCAATTGCATTTTCTCAAACTCACTAAGCACGCACATTAGCACGCCAGTAGCCTGCTATTTATAAGAAAACTACGCGGATGAGGTTCCTAATATCATTCAAAACCTCCCTAAGCGCGTACATTTGCACATGAGTAGTTTCGGCTTTTGGTAAGGAAACCACGGAGACGAAGAAAGCGGGGGTGCATTGCATCAAGGATTTGTACAAATCTAAGCAAAATGGCTCGGCTAAACTCGCCTTTACCCTTAAACTCTAATGAAAACCACCCGAGTGCTCGCGTAAAGCCGGCTGACCGCGAATGAAATATTAGACCAGCAAACACTCTGAATTTAGATTAGTGCGGAAGAAGAAATTGTGGCACACCTATTTTACAAACATGATATCGCGCAGTCAAACAACTTCAGGACTGCCCAGAATACAAGTGAAAACGTAGTTACATATGTGGTTATCAAGTGCGCACGAAAGTAGGTGGACGACCACGCGCTACGAGGAATTTCTCTTGAAACGCTCAACCGATACTAGACTGCACGAACATTGGGCAAGTCTACATTTAAACCGCTTTAGTACCCGCAAGACAAATAACCAAAAGATGCAAAGGTGATACCAGCGCCTCCTTACCGTTATTTGCGCAGCCCAATGGGACGCACGAGCACAACAATGCTGAAATTTATGCACCTTTGTAGCGTCCAGATGGTATTTATTTATTTATTTATTTATTCAGTTACCCTCAAGGCCCGAGGCCATTATAGAAGGGAGTGGGTACATACATACATGTACAGCATAAAAATCAAAATACAACAACAGAAAAATTGCAATCAAGTAACATCGCTTGCTACAGGGTTGAACTAAGGCTAAGTACAAATAAAATTAGTGACAGCAACTTTAAATAAAGCAGCATCTTTGATTCCATCAATATCATGAGGAAGATGATTCCAACATACAGAAGTTTTTGGCACAAATGACTCCTGAAAACACTTGGTGCGCGCTGATGGAAGTCCTACTTTATGGCGATGATCAATGCGAGTGGAAACGTAAGTTGGTTGGGCCAATAATCTATTTCTGAGTAATAAATTGGTGAAGTAAATTTTATGAAATTGACACAGCCGAAACACTTTCCTGCGAAGAGACAGTAGGGGTAATGCTAATGGGATTTTCATTGATGTGACGCTCGAGGTGCGATGGTAATTAGAAAGGATGAGACGTGCTGCCCGATTCTGCACTCGTTCTAATTCGTAGATAAGAGAGTCATGACCAGGGTCCCAAACAGATGCCGCATATTCTAATTTGCTACGTACCAATACTTTATAAAGTAAGAGTTTCAAGGAAACGGGTGCCTGATTAAAAATTCTTCTAAGGTAGCCCAACGTGCTATTAGCTTTAGCTGCAATATATTCAATGTGTGTCTTCCAAGATAATGTAGAAGTTATGTATATACCCAGATACTTATACGAAGTTACTGCTTCGAGAAGAACATTACTAATTTGATACGCCCTGATATTAGTGCTGTGACGGTTAACGTGCATTGTACTTGCATTTGTTAACGTTTAACGTCATGCCCCAAGTCTCACACCATTTCTGAACCCGATCCATATCTGCCTGCAATTCTAGAGCGTCTGCATGACCCTTAATTGCCCGATAAATTATGCAGTCATCTGCGAAAAGACTGACTGAAGAAGTAATGTTTAGAGGCAAATCGTTTATATAGACCAGAAAGAGCAATGGTCCCAACACAGAGCCCTGTGGGACCCCAGAGCCAACCGGGACCCTGGGTGAGTCAAAGTTATTAACGAAGAAATAAGTCATAAATGCGCGCGTGAAAGCGTGCAACATTACCACAGATGAATCGGGGAGGCGGCAGTACGCGATGGATGCGGTGCGCTGCTACGACGGAGCCAGGGTTTTACCCAAGGGAAGATAGCAGCCGTTGACATCTGTTTTCGAGCGCCATCTCCGCTGCAGAAGTTTCTATGCAAAATCCTTGGTGCAGCGTCAGTTTGTGGGATAGCTAATGCAGGTAAACAACCTGGTAAACAACCGGCATAACATGTGGGTGGGTTTTATCGCCTTGACGGTGTGTGGCAGGCTCACTGCACCTTTTTTTTTCTAATTGATAGTATACGATTTGACGTGTTTACTCAATCAATACTCGGTTCTTAGCGCTTTCCAGCCAAGTTGCTATATTTCTTCCTCAGTCTGACCGCGCTCTCTTATAGAATGTACCAGCGCCTCGTAACGTGCACGTCCCACCTTTAGCCAAACGTTTTGCCCCGTCGCCATGCGCCGTAACTAAAGATCGCTGAGCTGGGTCGCCGCGTCACACACGTAAGTTCACACGCCCGTTGGACCGAAGAAGATACCACTACTTCTTTGTAAATAGCAGAATGCATTCCCCACTTGTCGCGTAACATCCACGCATCAACCACAGCATAACTGCAACAGAACGGTGCTAAAGATGGGAGATAAGGGTGGCAATAGCTATCCAAAGCCTCTTTTACTCATGCCAGTTTCTTTTTCAACGGTAGAAGCAAGAGAGCGGCCGCCAGGTTGTGATTACAATTTCATGCAAAGTAAGCGCTTAAAGTACGTGCAACGTTTTAAAGTCTTTTTCAACACCTGAACCGATTTGAGGACATAACCGCATCCAGTATTTAGAATGGGTAACAGAAAGTACCTGAGGGCATTCACTGTAGACGGGCGTCCACGACGCATCTCAGTTTGCGCCCCGTGAGACAATTCAGCTACGTGTACAGAGAACAATGTTCTGGTATGTACCCCGGCCAATCCTTTCTCTCCCTTCTTCTGAGTAGCGCTTTCTGCCCGCCGCAAGGAATTCGAACTTGGAAGCTCCTCCAACAGCAATAATCCCCCGCTGTATATTTAGAAGGTCAACCCTAAACACAGACATGCATTCACCGTAGATGGGCGTCCAGGGCGCATCCCATTTTGCGCCGCATGGCGCAGTGCAGCTGGAAGGCTGCCGTGCAGTAGTCTACAGCGTTCAGCGGCTCCACGTAGGCGGAGCAACGCTACCGCATTTCGCCTTCCGCGGCTTCAAAGACCTCTCCTCAGTAGCCGATGCCCCTACGTACTATATTGAGCCTCCGTAGGTGTATATGCGAGGTTATCATTGCTTACGGAACTGTAAAGCACCTACAACTTGTAAGTTCGGGGCATCCGCTTCTATTTTCCCGGGTTAGCGATGCCAATAGTGAATGCCGCCGCGTTCCTTTTTTGCGGCTATGGCGTTCGCTGGCCTCACAGCAGTTATTTCTGGCATATAATGATAGGGGTACCAAAGACATACTTTGAAACTATTAGAAACCGCACCTGCCATCAAAATCAGTCTCCTAGGCTCTTTTAAGGTGATTCAAGTACAACTGGAAAGAGTATTTTTTTGTTTTTTAGAATTCCGTATGTAATGTGAAATCTACCAGCAACTCATACTTTGTATTTCTTAATACTTCAAGACGTCCTTATCCGAAACACACTAAACTAATGTACTATTCACTGATTACCTTACGAAAGCGCTACACGCATGGCTGTTTCTTCTGCGGACAATAGTCCAGGCCGCTGTTTATTCGTCTACTCGGTCAGCTTTTTAAAGAATCGCCCCGAAACCATGTAAGACCCTTAAAGCTACAGCGACCAAACACAATTGCAACTCTTCTAGATAGACGCAGAATCGTTTCCGTAGCACCGTATGAAAATTTAACGTGCCGCTTAGGAGCAAATTTAATATGAAAACACGCGCGGCAGTTTTCTTTTTTCTTCTTTTTTTATGTGTTCTTTTTTTGTGGACAAAACCTGTTTTGCATTCCCAATGCGAGATGAGACAGTGGTAAGGAGGAGCTTGAAGGGTGGCAGTATACAGTCGCCCTGAACTTTTGCACCAAAGCACATAGATAGGAGGTAAATGTTCTCATAGTGATTTTATTGTATGTGTACTCTTGAACGGTGGAAAATTGGTAAAATATAGTTAAAGAATAACGTAAGTGGCCGCACGGCAACAGTTAGCGAACCCTATTTCTTTGCGTCACTCGCATTGTGCATGCGCCGTAGGGTAAGCCGGTCATGCGTTTTGCGGACAGAAGACGAGCGGACGCTATTTCGACAAAATGCCGTGCGTACGAGAAGCAGCTGGCGTTTAGCGTACGCAAAATTAAATTGGGGTTTAGCGTACGAAAAGGCAACAAACGCTGTACTAAAAGTTCCTATTATCCGTACACTCGGAGTGCGGCGGCGCTAAATGCACCGGTTCGTATTGCCTTGCATATGCTTTTTCAGCGAAAATAAATCTCCATCTGGCTCATCCTGGCTATAAAATACAGGTAAACATGGTTGTGACTTTCAAAAATTAAAACCATTCCACTCATTGTGAAAACTGTCGGAAGTACACAGCAATGATTCGCAATAATGGGCTGTAGCGCCGTTATCCACTCACTCTAACCATCTATTACACCCTTCACCGCCCTGCCTCATTACTCCCCTAATGAATGCAATTAGGCTTTATCTAACACATTTCAAATTTCCCTCCTTCGCAGTGCTGGGTACGGTTCTCTTCTTTTTGTGATTGCTTTTTCTTACCGCACAGGCTGGTTTTGGACTGCCACATTTTCGCTTACAAACGTAAAAACCAAGCCAATGTTCCTAACTAAGTGAACGCGGGAGCTGCCCGTAAATTACGTATATTTTGCCTCAAATGTACCTCCAGATTTCTTTGCGCTATACAACGGGGAGATGTATGACAAGCGCCAGCGGTTTACGAGTTGCGAACACTTATGGCTATACAAAGTGTGTCTTTTCCAAAGCCTCTGGGTGACGCCACGATGACAGCCACGACGACGGATCAGTGTCGCTCAAGTTGGGTCCAGCGAGCGAGCTACAAAGACAAGGAGACGCCTTAAAGTGCTCGGCACTTCCTATATGTACTAGCCTCCAAGTTACTTTGTGCAGCGACAACGAATGCTTGCTATGTTGCAGAAGGAGGAAACATTCAAATTATTTAAAGACAGAAACACTGAAAATTTTTCAGGTGTAATTCTTTTGCCTGGCCATGCCACGAGGAGAGAAAGCGCGTGCTATTATTCGTTTTTACAAATATTATTTTTCCTCTTTTCGACATTATACTGCATGCAACGATGTTTTTGACAAGAGAGGCTGCCTTCTCTGTTGTTCTAGTACTCGGCGTACGCTACATTTTTTTGCTTAGCCTCGAAATGAGTACAGCTGCAGCGGCAGGTGTTCATGGCAGGCGTTTTTGGTATGCCTCACATTTAGCATCAACTGCTTCGTCTAAGCAACTACCCAAAACCGATAAAAGTGTTATATACCGACAGTGAGGTTCAGGTATGTTTGCCTCCGCTTGTAGTCTTAGCGTTTAAACGCGGAGACAATTTAGCTACATGAAAGCTCGCGACAAGCACGTAATTTATACGTCCCGGAGAGTAACCCGTGTTCTGGCAGATTCTTTCGGTGGACTGCCAGCATTATTCCACTCAGGTCGTGGAAACAAGTCTGCATCGAGTACGGGACGGATTGGAGCAAGAACAACCTTCGGATACTTGAAGTCAAAGGCAACCGCGAGGCCAAACCATGATCAGGACGTCCGAGGCAAAAAAGACGCCAAGATTCCAGTCGCCAACCTACCAGCAAGACCGCTGTTGGCTTGTACCAGGAGTAGCGGCTTCTGTAATCTTTCTGACCTCTACGATAACTTCGAGTAGAGGATATTTGTACGTGCTTTACATGGACCACTACAAAGTCGACCGTGAAACTGCGTCATGGGTCGACAGCACCTTCCTCCTAACCGGTTCTCTCATAGGTGCGTGTGGCTTTTCTTGTCGAAACGGTTCTTAAACGACAGTTTACAGTTTATTTGCGTGAACTACACAACTGTGGACTGCGTTTATGTAAGCTAAAGTACTGACAACAGTAATATACCCCAGAGCGCTCGTTAAAAGAGCTTCTGCGTGCCCAAATGCGTCAGGGACCCGCCGCGGTGGCTCAGTGGCTAAGGCGTTGCGCTGCTGAGCACGAGGTCGCGGGTTCGATTCCCGGCCGCGGCGGCCGCTTTTCTGATGGAGGCGAAAAGCAAAAACGCCCGTCTGTACGAGATTTCGGCGCACGTTAAAGATCCCCAGGTGGTCAAAATTAATCCGGAGCCCTCCACTACGGCGCGCCTCATCGCCTGCGTTGCGTCGGCGCGTTAAACCCCGTCAATCAATCAATCAAATGCGTCAGGGGATGAATTGTACAGCCACTAGATAATGTGGCACCACCGGGAGCGTTGTTTTTTGCAGTAATATTTATTTCTGGGGGCAAGAGAAAAAAATATATCAGGTGGTTTCAGAATCCAACCAAGGGTTATCACACTAAAGCATACATTCCGGCCCATGAATGATGGATAGATGCCCCACAGCAGGTATGTGCTTCTCTTTTGGTATGGAACACTTTGATTCGCTGTTGCAGAAACATTTATCCGGAAACAGCTAAATGCAGTAAAACATTGCACACACTTTCCAGTTATTTGAACGAAAGGAAGAGGACAACAGCTACAGCAAAACGATACATGTTTTGTTGTTTTCTGGATACTTCAGTGTAGAAAAAGGCTTTGCTTCAACAAAGCGCGAACATCTTTAATAAAAACCGTTTCACTGAGGAATATTCTGCCTAAAAATCAATCAGAAAATGTCCCAGATCTATAGCCGCCACTCGAACTTAAGGAATGCGGTATGTGCGAGGGAATACGGGGGTGGGGGGAAGTGTTTCTAGCAGTATTCTAATATGCGAATGTGGATGTCGAGATATACGTAATTTTAAGAAAAATGTTGTCCTGTAGTGTTCAAGTGATCCCCAATTTGGGAATAATATTTTTTCATTTCTACTTTTAATCTAAATATTTGCAAATGTCCCTAACGTGTTCTATGATGCAAGCGTTTTTACTTTTTATAGTTTAGCTTTACCAGCTATGGTTGGCTGATCATTCACCGTGCAAGCATACCCTGGTAGGGCGGTATAATCAGGTTTATAACAGTTGTATGACTACTGATTTACGGAAGCGACTTCCGTTACAACGGAAGAATCGTAATGTCCTGAAAGTGTCACGGGTTATAAACGATGTTTTTACAAGCGAAGTGCAGGCATGAAATAAACTGTTCAGCATTTGCAGTCAGTTGGAACCTTCAATATGGTATATAAATGCAGTAAAACCTAGATATAACGAAGTTGACTAAAACATGCAACTTGAATTTACATTCAGTATTTTCGTACATGCAGGAGCCGAGTTCCGAATCGCGGCAATGAAACAAAAACGAAACGAAAATGCTAGACATCAGCGATGGTGAACTCACCCTTAAAGGATTCATTTCACAGAGCTAAACTGCGTGACTTCCGCCGGATGCTTTCCCTTGATCTTAGTCACTACGCGGCGCTACAAAGAAGCACGGTAACACACCCCCGCATTCACAAACTTGACTTAAGACTCACTTTTGCCTCTTGAAGCTTTTTGGTTCCGAACACATTTCAAGAGCCAAAATTAAGTTTTAAGGGCCCCTTTTCATGAACTTGATGCTATTTGCGCCATTCAAAATTGTTTACAGGGCACCTGCTGGGACACTCTGTAGGCGGCAACGTTCTTCTTTGTCGGCAGCGGAGATTGCATTTAAAAATACAAGGTTATCTTGAAAAAACAAAACTCTTAGTTTTCTGGTAGAACTCATCACCGACTAACCGACACCACAGATGCTAGTGGACACGCAAGACTACACGGAGACAGGCAGACGGAGGCCGAAACCGACACTGCTCTACTCACACTGAAAACGCATTGCAGTTCCCGGTGCGGGTGAAGTTTGTTAAATTAGTGCATTTCTCTATCCGATTTTTCAGAAAACTGCACGAAACAATCGTTCATCTGCGTAGCGAGTTCATTATTTGAAGGTGAACTGTCGCAACACCTTCGCTATATAAAGGTCCCGAACATTCAAACGGACTGGAAATGGGAAATGAAAAACAATTCTTTAGCTGCACAAATATATCAAATAGACGTTCGTTACATTCAGGTTTAAAGAGGTCATGAACAGAAAATGCTTTTGTGTGTGCTTAATATTGTTTGTTTGAACGACCTTTAAAGAACATTTATTGGAAATATCTTTCCTATCCAGTGCTACTGAAATTTAAGAGACGCCTTTGAAATTCTCATTTTTAGGCTCATCGCAAGCGACCATGCGCCTATCTTCGGGCGGCAGCCTAACTAGCAGTGACGTCACAGTAAGACCATTGAGGAGTTAAACTTGCCTAAACGCTATTTGCGTAGATGGTTCGGTACAGCTGAAAACCGGTTATCTTAAAAATAATGCATTCTTTAATTGTTTTCATAAATAGTTTTCAATCTACGTGACTGGTGTGGCGACGGCTTCAATTGTTTGCTAAACAGTGTAGCAGAACTTAGGCATACTGGCTGTTGGTGCCGTTTTTAGCCAGTTTCTCTGCTCAAGTTCACGTTGTTTTGCCGAATTCTTTTCTCAATTTTGCGTTTTTTGTATCAAATGACACAAAACCGCTCAAGCAAAAAAAAGTGCCCCATGTGAAAATAAAACTTCAGGCCGCCAGGAGAGCCCAACGTTACGGCCAGCTTACATTGAAGTCAGACACCTTAGCCACTATACTATCGACGTGAGGAGCGCGCGCGAGACGAAACTGCGGAATAGAAGCCGCTTAGGTGTGTAACCCCACACGCTGGCGTGCTTTCATTAATTCTAATCCACGCAAAACTTTGCCACCAACGTATTGTTGAACGCTCATGCAGTAAGCGGAAGGGGAGCATATCCAATCAACAAAACAACGTTAACAGCATTGTTCATTAAAGTATACAGGAAAAGTATCAAACTGCGTGACTCGGCGCTGTATCACTGCTTCTCGCTAGTTATTGTTGTGCTTCATGAGCAAATGACTGGTTGGTTCCGACTACTCAAAGTTTATTCAGTAAACCTGTTTATGTAGTAAATTCCCATTTTAAGCTTTAGGTCATTTATCTCGTAGGGTCAGAAGTTTCACATTCGCGCAACTCACATTACCGGCTACGTGAGACAGATGTCGGCAAGCTTGTGCAAGACTACCGGATAGCGGAATGACCGTTTAGACCCGTGCAAATCAGGGTAAACAGTTTACAAACGCCAAGTTTACTTTAAACGTGGTTACGTCTGCCTGCGCCACTCGCCATAGTTTTTGATGAAAGTTCGACGATGTTGATCAGTCGCCTCAGAGATGAGATATTTCCCGTTCAGTCGCAGGGCGAGGTTAATCATGGCGCCGATGTTGTAGCTTTATTTGACAATTTGCGGGCCCGCTCTGTGCTGACATTTTGTGCGGGCGAGGGTGAACTGTGATTGGCTGCTTAGCAAGACATCACTTCCCGACTCGGGAGTTTAAGAGGACGGCCACGGTGAAACCGCAAGTGTATTTTTTTTTCTGTTTGCCCATATCGGGCAACAAAACGGGTATGCATTGTTTGTTTATCAAGGTTCTACACTGATAATTACCCATACAATACATTCTTTTTGGAAATCTCTTCACGAATACTTTAACTACAACATAATTGTGTACTAGAAATATTTTTTCCATGGTAACCAAATCCAGACTTTATTTTCGATGTTTAGTATCACTCCCCTTTACTGACACCATACCTCAATCATGTTTACATTGATTTGTCTTATGTCAATATTTTTCAGCAAAAAAATATATGCAATGAGCAGTAATCGCCTAACACCCTCATACATGATAGATATTTTAGGTGATGTCATTTATGTAAAGGTAACACCCTCATACATGATAGATATTTTAGGTGATGTCATTTATGTAAAGAAAAAAACAAAAAAAGCCCAAATACCAATCCTCTACTCTTGAGGCATCTCAGACGTCGAAACAGGGGTGTCACAGACTGCATCGTTGGCTGTTTATATCTAGAACCATGTTACCCAAACAGAATATTTATTGTTACAAGGTCAAACGTTTAAGTTTCGGAGGTATCGATATAAAAAAATGTGAGGTGATGACGTATGCGCGGAAAGTTGGCGACTTACTAAACAACTTTTGGAGATTCTCAGCCGGGGATGTAACAAAGGATGGTCGGGTAACACTTAGTGGCAGGAGAAGAGCTTCCTGTATCAGAGACCAAACTAGAGTGGACGACATCACAACAAAAACAAATATCGGGACATCCCCTAATGTGAAACCTGCATGGGGAGGGAGGAAGCATGCAGTGTATCAGCATATTCTTGCGCCTTGGCATTTTTTCCAATGGAGATGAAACCGTTGGGGGTAGGGGTATACAGCTTTGCTGTAAAGTCAAGCGTCTTTAAGCACAAAGCGCTCTACAGCGAGGCGTAAACAAGTGCCCCGGGATTTTTTTTATTACGCCTTATGTTCCAGCGCGACGAGTAAACGAGTGTACCGGTGTTTTACTGCCGTGACTACATGAGACGACTGTTATCTCGACGACATGAGACGTCAACAGCCCGAGATTCTAAGGAGCTTCGCACCTCAAAGCCTAAAATATTACCGCTCCACAGTGGATGTATAAAGAAAAAAACGCAGAAAACTTGCATCAAGGGACAGGAAAACAACGGACATAATTCTACTACCAGTCACAACAACAGATATTAAACAATCATACTTTATACTTTGCATCACAAAAACAAGGGCCACATAAGCATTCCTTGAGATGTAGGGATTGGGGAACCACGAGTTTTAAGAGAATGAACATTTTTAACTGTCCTTTTATTTTTATCTGCCTCATTGAGCTTTCACGTTTTAACAGCAGAGTTGCATAGGGACTCCCAGTGTCCGTTGATGCCCGTCACGCCAGGTGAAGAATCCCACTGGGCCTCCAGATGGCACCAGAACCTCGATGGCGCTCTAGTGTTTGATCTTGGCTCGTGTGCCTTTGCACTCGGCGACGCCCTCCCCTCTATATGACCTCCGATATCTTACCGTACTCACCTTCGGGGCAGAAACGCGGGGGCTCACTAAGAAGGTTCAACTGAAATTGAGAACGACTCAGAGGGTAATGGAGCGGAACACGACAGATGTAACATTAAGGGACAAGAAGTGAGCGGAGTGGGCCAGAGAACAACCGCGTGTTAAGGACATATTAGTAGAAATTAAGAAGTAATGAACATGGGTAGGGATTGTAATGCGAACGCAAGATAACCGTTGGTCATTGAGGGTAACAGAGTGGATTCCTAGAAAAGGCAAGCGTTGCAGGGGCAGCCGAAAGTTACATGGGCAGATGAGATTTTGAAGTTTGAGGGGATAAATTGGTCGCAGTTAGCACAGGACCGCTGTAATTGGAGAATAATGGGAGAGGCCTTTGCCCTGCAGTGCGCGTGGATAGGCTGATGATGATGATGGTTATGATTATCGTGATGATGATGGTGGCGATGATGATGATCTGACCAGACCTCCGTGGTTGAGCTTGCACTACGTACATACCATGGGCAGTGGCCTTGTGAGCCACCCCGGCCTGTGCGAGCCGCGGCCGAAAGATTACCGAAGTCAGCTCCGCTGCTTCATCAGATTTCGCTGGCGTTGAAGCGGCTTGAATGTTTCTCTCGCTTCGGTTCCTGAAACTCGCCACATACCCGCGTAGGTATTTCAGAGGAATCAGGACATTTGGCGGAGCCGTACTCTGCTAGTTCCCTGTTCGACTTTATCTGGAATTTTGCGACTCTTCATGAGGGCCGTCTAATCTTCAAGCACGCACTTGCTTCAGATTCTTCTGCCTGAAGTACAGCTCACCACAATGCTGAATTGCTATATATATTAGAAACTTGTTCTGAGAAGTGGTAGATAAGAGTTGTGCAAAGAGGGGCATGCCTCCAGTTAAACAGCTGCTATGCCCTCAGCGAGGTCCCTGGTTTTTAGTGAAACACAACACATTGTTCGCAAAAATATTTCTTAGTTGCAGAGCCGGCCTAGTCATAGCCACCGCTCCACTTTACCTTACTACCTGGAGTCATTTCTTCTACTAAAAGAGGCTGTTAACCATCCTCCCAATAGCATATGTTGTAATAGCCATGATCAATAATGTGCCCCACGTGGTCTTCGGAACATGGATCTGCACACATTTTCAAGTAAAAGGACACAAAGGACTGACTAAGTCTACTTTTTTTTCCTTCTCCTTGCGTGTTTTTCGTGTTCTCTTCCTAAAGTTAACTCGGCCCGCACCCACAACAGCAAGGGCAAGCAAGGAGGGCATTTACTAAAAATTTACGTTGCTGCAACCTACTTGCGACTTAGAAAAATTACAGCAATTTATTCCTGCAAACCTCAGTGGATGTAATCAGCACCCGTATCTATGTCGAAGGCTACAACGCATCCACTACGTCCCTGTTGATCACCTAGATTGCTTGCTGTAGTATTCTTGGTATGTATAGGACTGAGACGGATGCCGTTATGAATCTCACACAGATATGCATCCGTCCGGCTTTCTTTTCAACTGAATTACAGGTTTTTTTTAGCGGCGAGTTATTGTTGAGGAGAAATTATTCGGACGTGCAAAGTTCTGTCAGTGTCTCAGGGATGCCACATTATTGACCTACTAATAAGCAATGCGTTCGGATGGGTAAACGCTGACACCTGCAAATGATGTTCCATATTGCAGTCAAAAACTCCTCAACCACCAAAAACGCACTTTCATTACCAGATATACGCAAGAAATGAAGAATTCAGCAGAAAAAATCTAACATAGCATAGCTCCAGACAGGTGATGTGCGGACATGCAGGGGTTCCGTTTTCATGGTTCAAGACTACGGTTACAAAACGGGGGTAGTGTGAAGACAGTTCGATGGTACCACTTCCTTTTCGGTAGTATATACGTCCAGGCGATCATAGCATCCATATAGAGACTTTGACATGAACAACGAAAAGCTACCGATCACTACTTTGATGGAGGGCGTACTCACAGTTCTCTTACCTTGCTACGAGGTGCTTCATGATAATAAAAACAGCACAGTGCCTTCGCATCGTGAGCCAATGCAAATCTTGGATAGCAAACCTTATGAGTCAGACCGCTGTGTTCCAGCCTCAGGAGCCCTGCATTAGAGATTGAACTGAGTAACGTCGTTTTAACATTATAAAATATGAAAAGGCGATTTCACTTTAAACACCTACAAGTTTGTATTCTTTTTAAAAAAATCTGCGGCCTACATGCAGAACAATCGCGAGGTTTGAACACATGGAGTGGCATCAGACGTTTCATTAGCATCCGGTTTTTGATTGCAGGCTTCGGGCTCACCGTCCTCCAAGCCAAGGTTTCTCTATACTGCCTCACGATGCTCTCTGTAGCGACGATTTGCGCCGGTGTTGTCGGCGGCGCCTTCTGCCCGAACATGTTGTGCACGACCGTCACGATTGGGGGATTATACGGTAAGATCAACCAGATGAAGTGCTGAGAACAGTGTGCACGTTACGCATGAATGGGAACATTGCACAAAGTAACACGCTTCTTTCATTTTAAAAATACGCAAAGCGACCACAGAGGGCCTTTTTGTGGAGATGCCCGGTTCCTAAGAACGCAAAGCGTCTGATGAACGATGAGGCTTCTTAACCATTCTCAGAAATAGTTTTGCAGTCGACCGTCATAAATAATAGCTTGTCGGGCAGTTACTCGCAAAAGCGCCAGTTCTTGTTGGAAGTTACCGCGAAAAACACTGTTAAAGTGTGCTTACCTTAATCAATGGCAACCTAAATATTAAGCCTTCTTGTACAGCTTAATGATGGACTCGGGGGTTTGCATCTGCACTTCCCGAGAGCGAAAGGGAGAATGCCTGAACTGTATGAGAAATGAAGTAAGGTTTGGTTATGTAATACCACACGAAAATTCATTTCCTCTGACCAAAGAAGCCATTTTTTTACGCGAAAGTAAGATTTGGTAATGTAATATTGCCGGAAAGCTCATTTTCCCTGACCAATTTAGCCATTTTCTTACACCAAGTTGGCTATTGGCAGGGCGTTTTTTGAACGGTGGAAAAGTGCATGTTGTGAAGTCGTGAGTAGGGATGTCGTTTGAACGTGGACGGTCAAAGGTACATACTTATATAGGTATGTGTCGAGTCGGATGTCGTTACAGGTATCGCATTCGTACTTCCCGGTTACTCTGCATCCGAGTATGTGTCGTGACCGTGATTATAAGTCTCATGCGACAAACGTCTGTAAATTCGAAGACTGCGCTACCGCTTCACTGTCAATATTTATTTCGCTCATTTACACGTGGGCATCGTTGCGGTAAAGGCGAGGCGACAGAGTCTGTAGCGATTCGAACTGCACGGAAATCACGTCCAACCAAACATATTTTAAGCAACAGCCCAGTGGAATGAAATAATAAAGGCTTAATTACCTTGTCTTCTATCAGCCAAATACCTTCGAGACCGGGGCCACTATTACAAGCCCACGCATTGCTTGAACGTTATTTTCTGCCTTCAGGAAGACTAGTATCAGAGTATGGTTTTGCGTAGGATACGTCCGGTCATTTATTCAACAGCACCATAAAACCCAATTATTTTATATACACTGCAATATTCTAAACGCTGGAAAAGTCGGCTTCCCTTAAAATTCTACTGCTTTGTGCAAATACATTTAATTAGCAATACAACAATCTATAGAAAAGTATGAACGCCCCATAGGGCCGTAGGATGGAAATATCTGTAATACGCCGTGCACAGTGTGGTGACGCTGATTCCTCCGCTCTGGCACATGCTCCCTCCTTAGTGGGGCGAGGGTATCCTCGTGTGCCTTAATCCTCTCCTATCGAGAGACCAGAGGAGGTGAGAGTGACGGTCTGCGGGACACTGGGGAACCATCAAACGGTGCACAAATAGTTATGTTATGTGTTTTTGCCACTCCTGGCCTTTTTTGCTTTGCCTTTACTGTCCTACATCCGTAGGGGCATGCACTCACCATGTTGCTTCGTGCATGCCGTGAGTGGATGGTTACCTGTTCGATCACGCAGCGCGTTGTTGGGTATCCAGTGGATCTTTGGCTTTTCCGTCTTTCGTAAGGTGGATGCGCGTCCGCTCTCTGACGGCCTGTACCGTTAATGATCGGTGTAATACTCCTGATGCTCCCCGTTAGAGCAAATGATGATTCCAGTGAGCGAGTGCCGTGAGCCCCCTTTTCACCTAAGCGCCCGTTGCACTCGCTTATGCACGCTGGCGCAAATGGAAGTCGGATGCAGGGCTAAGTAGCCGCCGACCGTTGTTTCTCCAGGGGCTATGTGCACCATGTAGTGTTTTTTTTATGTCGTTTCCCACGCCTATGAGGTCTGCTAAGGTCTCTGACTATAAAATTTGTCGGATCCCTTTCAAGTGACCTCCTTACCCGCGGTGAGAACCGTCCTTGCCTTAAGAGTTTGCTCGCTCGAACCCGTAGTGGGCAGTCTCTCAGCAGTAGGCACTGTGCGACAGTGACAAGAGTAACAGCCGCGTCTTATTCTGTTTTATTGATAGTAGTCTAAATCGAATTTAGGTTAGAGCCCATCCCACAACGCTTACGGAGCGCTATAAACTCATCTGATTCACAGTCTGCTACCCTGCCATAGACAAGTGCATTACCGAGAAGACACCTTTAGGGCAGTGTCGCGGTTGCTGAAGAAGACACTTGGCTGTACCCGTCCGAACGCTTCCCAGATGTGAACCAAAACTGGGGTCCCCGTCAATTTTACTTCGTGGCTCGCACCTCACTAGCGAAGCGCGACCATCAATATTACTCAGCCTGCTCAGCGGCTGAGCCTGAGCGCCATTTCCCTTGGTTATTGCCCGTCGGTGCAGCTAGCGATCCCACGCGCTGGGGTGCCAACACAGCAGTACAAAAAGTCTAATATCTACGCAACGATAGACGAATGGACTTTTTTCATTATCATCAGCAGCAGCCTGTCTACGCCCACTGCAGTGCAAAGGCCTCTCCCATAGATCTCCAAGTATCTCGAGCCTGTGCTAACTGCGACCATTGTATCCCCGCAAACTTCGTGATCTCGTCTGCCCATGTAACTTTCTGCCCCCCCTTCCACGCTTCCCTTCTCTAAGGATCCATGCTGTTACCCTTAATGACAAAATGTTATCTTGCCGTAGCATTATATGCCTTCCCACACCAATTTTCTTCATTTCCACTTATATGTCTTTAACACGTATTTATTACCTGACCCACTCCGCTCGCCTCTTTTCCCTTAACGTTACACCTATCATTTCCGTTCTCCTGCTTGCTGAGTCATCCTTAATTCAATTCGAAACTTTTTAGTGAGCGTTCAAGTTTGTGCCGCGTAGGGTAATACCGGTAATATGAGGCTCTTCTACACTTTACCCTTCAGGGACAACGGTAGTCTACCATTCATTATCTCAGAATGCCTGCCCAGTGCACTCGACGTTATTTTTCCCTTCTAATTACCTCTGCCTCGTGGTTGGGATTGAGGATCAGTATTTGGCCGAACAATATATTCACTTACGGCTTCGCTTCCTCGCCACCTATCTCAAACTGCTGTGCTCTCCCTAGGCGACTGAGCATTAGTTTTCCGCGTATTATTTTGAGGCCCACGGTTCTACTGTACTTGTCCAGTGCGGTAATTCTGCTTTGCCATTCTTCCCCCTGTTACTTAGCAAGGCAACATCATCAGCAAGTCTGAGGTCACTGAGGTATTCTCCATTAACCTATTCGCAATCCAATGTCCTGATACCTCTTGTAAACATTCAGTGAATAAAAGTGGAGAAATCGTGTCCCCTTGTGTTACGCCCGTAATTATAGGCATTTCACTGCAGTCCTTACGGCGGACTATGGTAGCTGTGGACACATTGTAGATATCCTCTAGTATTCTTACGTAGTGTTCATCTACACAGTTATTCCGCAGTGCCTGCATGACTGCTGAGGTTCCGACCGAGTGAAATCATTTCTAATAATCTATGAAAGCTATACATAGGGGTTGAGTATTCTTCGCGCATTTCTGTATCACCTGACCGATCGTGTGAATATGGTATATTGTTCACTAAGCTTTACGACAACTGCGTGTTCATTCGGTTGACTACTACCTTAGAAAGTACCCGGTAGACCACTGTCAGTAAGCTGATCGGCTTGTAATTTTTCAAGTATTTCATGTCACCTTTCGTATGGGTTATTATGATGTTTGCGTTCTTCCAAGATTCCGGTACAATCGCGGTCATTATGCAGAGCGTATACAGGTTTACTATTTTTCCTTGTACAATTTGCCGGCCATCGTTCAAGAGCTCTGCTGTTAACTGATTCTCATTTGGTGCTTTGACACCTTGATTTCCTTGGAAAGCCTTTACTTGTGTCGTTACTCGTAGAATGTGTACCTCCTCTGAACTACTTCTTGAGCTACTAACTCAGAATCGCGCTGCAGAGCCGATATTCAGCTCTCACCGAGGTAGCACACTGTACGACACGAGAAGCGAGCGACAATCTTACCCGCATTGCTCCGTAGTGTGCAGTAGAATTCGGAGGTAAGATTGCTAGACCGGATGCCAAGAATATTTCCCAGGAGAAGAAAGATTTAATTTTGAAACGTAAAGAATGACTGTCTCCACTTCAGCTGACAGAATAAAACCATCGGAGCTTTCGAAGGTTATCAATAAGCGTACGACAGCTGACATAAGGAAGTATAATAGGGAAAGCATTGAGCATGATAAAATGAACGCAGGCAGCCTGAAAGCAGCGAAGAGGCGCAAGGCATAGGGGAAATTCAGATGTATGCACTAAAAGACAAGGCAGGCAATGTCATCACAAATAGGGATAAAATTGTTATAGTAGCCGAGGTGTTTTATAGATATGTCTAGGATAGCGGCGGCGTCCACTATAATTCCGAACGCGGATTTTGTAAATACCTCCAAAAGACCCCTAGCGTCCTACGAAGAGCTACACATCAAGCCCCTCTAGCGTGTACTCCGCAAGTACAAGCAAAAGCATTACTGTGAACATTCGTTTTTTAAAGGCAAAATAATAAGTTTGTATAGAAGAATTTACGCCCCAGCTTCTTTTAATATTGCACTTGGTATGCTGCGACACTATGGCACATCGTGCGTTAGATATGAAAAGACACCTTGCTCCCTGCAGCCCTCTTGGAAATGCATCATCTTATGTAAGCTGCTGTGAAATTATCGTGACCTTTTGGATTCGCAAGTGAGAAGACGCAGGTTCGAATGGTGGCAACAGCAGTATTTTTTCCGTGGCTCAGCATTGGCTTCATAAAAACAAGGGTCAAACCCAGTTTGCGTGGCTAAAACGCTTGCGTCCTAAAGCTGTTCTAGTCTGTGGAGCCACCTGGGCGAAGGGGTTCTGAGCCATCTTGAAAAAAGGAGGCCACTTACCTGCATCTGTGCAATCCTTGGGCAGGTTAAATTAACATTTTCTCTCTCCGCTGGCTTCTGTGAGGCTAGTGCAGAAATTATGAAAACTGTATAAAACTGGTTGTTGTCCACTGTTTAATTACTCACAGCGCTGATGTCGTCACTAAGAGGCTTGCGATGAGACGCCTATATAAAGATTCGTGCAAATCGCTCTGGCTTTAGTTGCAGCATGAACAGGTCCGGCGTAACGGTAGTTGAACTTGCGTCTGAAAACCAATGCGCCAAAAGAGTGAAGCAGTGTACCTGGTGAAATTGATCACTGTATAACAAGCTTTTACAAAAACAACCTGCGGCGGAGAACGTTTTTCGATATTTTGAAAGGTGGGAGTGCCACATGCTACAGCGTAATACTCAATTTCGTCCTGGGGGATCAGTATTTTACGAAGAGTGGGGTATCAGCTTTAGCGATAATTTTTGCCATCTACCGGACTACCTAATGAGTACTTACTCTCCCTGTCGTCGATTGTATTTCGGTTCGCTTAGAGAGGGCAATTACCAGCAGATTTATGCTAGGTTAAGCCCGCCTGATGTAACAACCCCCCAAGAAATGGTGGAGGAAAAGGCGTGAGCATGCCTATTTCGCCTGTGCACAAATGCTCCAAGTTCGTAAGCGGTGTGATGTATTTGTTTTGCCCCCTCTACCTACTCACAACCTTGTATACGTTCCAACATCCTCGCTTTAGAGCGGACTGGCCTCGCTACTTCAACGGCGAGGTCAGGTAACAGCCCGAATATTTCACAGTATCACTACTTCAGAACGGACTGGCAGTTGTAACGCATTCAAAACTCGCGGCTTCTGTACCGCAGGCACTTCAAGAAAGCACGGCTTCGAGAAAAACTCTTCTCCGGTGGCCAAAGTACAGGATCCTAAACAGGGCGCCGCGCACTGATATTCGCACCCTCAGCGTATAGAACTGCTTGCAGATCGTCACCGCAGCAGGTGACCACGATTATCACCCGAGCATCCCGAGGCGCTCCTGACATTTATAAAATAGAACTACATCGTCGCTCACCACTTCGGAGCAGGCTCGCAGTAGTATCACTTACTAAACTCGCTGCTTCTGTACGGCAGGCACTTCAAAAACGCACCATTTGCGGAAGGACTCTTCTCCACACGCAAATACAGCGGGCTCTACAGAAAGAGCAGGCGCACGGGAAAGCGCATTTTCACCGCTAGAACTGCTTGCAGATCTTCACTGCAGCACGTGGCCACGATTACCATCCGAGGATTCGTAAGCGTTCCCGACACCTAAAAATAGTTCTACATCGGACTAGCTGTCGTCTGGCCTGCAAAACACGCTCATTCTGTAACAGAGTTGGGTCACGTTTCTACGCTATTGTACTTAACTGCCGATCTGCTCTGAACTGTTTTGTTTGTATACGTATTAGTGTTTTTTTTTTTCAATTTGATTTGTCCTATTTCTGTGGCGCTGTTAACGAGTTGGCCGATTTTTCCAAGGTTTTGAGTGAAAAGGCACGATGTTCCGTTGAGGAACTAGTCAAGGTTTTCGGGGAAATCAAAACCAAGATTCTTGACGCAGTGGCAAGCTTTTGAGCAGATCTCAAAAAACTTTGCTGCTTCAAACAGTACAATACCAGATGAGCTCCCGCTTTTAAAAAGTTTATGGGATTTATCATGGAATGCATTGAAGGTATCAAAGCCGAAATCAAGAGGCTCCTCAGGAATTCGCCGTGGTATTAACCGTTGGCTGGGGATGCAGAAAGAGTGACAGAAGCTGGAAACAGAGTCAAGGGACACAAACAAACAAACAATAGCTGCAAAGCAATATAGCCGGCGCAACAACACTGAATTGAAGGAAGTACCACCGACCGAGAAGGGGGGATGTTGTCGATATTGTTCTGATTTCTGCCACCTGTCTGGAGGTCGTACTTACCGGGCGGCACGTTGACGCTGCACATAGGATGCTGACCAAGGGATCGGGGCCATGGAGCATAGCAGAGAAATATGTTGCGAAGCAGGTTCGAGAGAGCATTTTAAAACCCGCTAAAAAACAGGCTGAACGCAGGATGCCTTGAGTTCCAAGAAAATCAGCCAGTTTATGTGTATGCCAACCTATGCCCAGGAAACAAGGTCGTGCTGGGCCAAAACATCCAGACGAAAAAGGGAGAGAACTGGAAATTGCCAGGTTTGCAAACGAAAAAGGTACTACCGCAAAATCTCAAAACTCCAAAATCATGCAGGATACATGTCAAGATGACCTGTCGAAGATTGTGTAAGTTGTCGGCACTTAAAACCTCCACGTAGTTCGGGCAGTATGGCGATTCCACAAGCTGCGCGTGACAAACACAAGCTGTGTCGATTTTTTCATAGAAATTTTGGTAGCCTTAAAAAACGTCAACTAGCTTATAGCCCGTGTGTCACAACACACGACTCGTTTGATACTATTTCTCCCTCTGAAACCTGTCGAAAAAAGACACAAATTTTGCGATCCCTGGCTTTTCAGCTCAAGGGCAGGTGCAGTATCCCTCGTTGTTCAAAATAGTCGCTTGGGAATGGGAATGCGAATGTTTCATTTCAGACAACTGAAAAAACTTACAGGGAGGATGTTACCGAGTAAATATCGTAATGAACACATAAAAGCATCACAGAAGCGGTTGCCTTCGGGGGATGCCGAAAAGGCAGACGAACTACTGACAACGCGACATCCCCCCACCCCCTTTCCCCTCCCCTTTCCCCTCCCCCTTTCCCGCTCCCACAACTCAGCGGCAATCGGAAAAAGTACAGAATTTTCGAGCGCAGATAGCATAATACAGAAAAAAACTCCACTTCATACAAAGTTTAGCTATCACAAGTAAAGGTAGAATTTGTATTAGGAATTGGCATTGCAAGTATAAACAAGATCACAAAGTGTAAATACAGGGTAATATTCAACGGTATTATTTCGCTTATATATATCATAGCTTGTTCACTGTAGCTTCAGCAAATACACATCTGCTTTCTTTTTGAAAGATTGTACAGAAACACAAGACTGTATCAATGTAAGATTAACAGGGTGTTTGTTCGAAAAGTCGGGAATTATGTAGGTTTTCTTTTGCTACCCATAGTTTGTGCGGATTCCTTCTTTGTTTTAGCTCGCATGCTGCAGATTGTATTCGTGATTCTTCTATGCGTATTGTTCCATGAAGGCATGAGAATTATTTTTGAACTGTTGATAAATGAACAAAGCCATTTTTAGTTTATGCTGCTTTGAATAGTCAGTATGCTATACTTGTGGAAGAGTGGGGCAACCTGCGTTCTAGGTGATTCATTTTCTACCAAGCGTACTACTTTCTTGAGGAGTACTAGTAGATTATCTAAATTTACTTTGCCAGTTGTCCCCACACAAGCGAGCAATAACTGAGGCGAAAGTGTATTCACGCGAAATACAGCTGCTTTTTCAAACACGTGGGCAGAAAAGCTGCTTTGTTTATAGATGACGCCAATAAAGAGTGACATATCTTTTCCAATTCAACTTATATGAGCTGAATATAATAAAATTTTATGAAACTTTACACAAACAAATTGGTGGGAAGGGACTTGTTTGATGGTCGTACCCCGAAATGTGATTAAAATTTGGCGGCTTAAACCGTTATTCTTTGGACGAAAAACGACACACTTAGTTTTATTTGTGTTTAATGAAAGTTGGTTTGCTTCTAGCAATACCGATAATTTTTCAAGTCAGGCATTTGTTTGTGTCTGGAGTGGAGCAAGATCACTGCCGGAAAAGAATATGTTCGTGTCGTCGGCGTGTAAGATTAAATCTGCTGCGGAAGAAATATGTACGATGTCGGTTATGTATAACAGGAATAAGAGCGGGCTGTGTATGCATTTATGTGGTACTGCAAAATTCAGTTTTCCTTTGGGATCTTGCTTGCTCAATTTTTGTGTATTAAACACGGTTACATAAGTAGCTTTTGAATAGATCCGAACAAATCCCTCTAATTCCATACCTACTCAATTTTTTCCGTGAGTTGTGGTTCTTTTTGTAGTCAAACGCTTTGTTAAAATCCATAAAGACACCTATTGTGTATGGTTTCTGTTCTATGTTCGAATATATTATCTTTAGAGTTTAACGGTGCTAACTCAGTAGATTTTCCTTTTTGGAAACGGTACAGTTTCTAGGATATGACGTTGTTTGCCCTATAAAAATTATAATATATACTAATAATCGACGGTTCTATAGCTTTTGAAATTACAGGGAGGACTAAGATTGGTCTATAATTATTCATATCATTTGAATCGCCATTTTTGAATATAACAGAAACTTTCGCAATTTTTAGTTTGTCGGAGAAACACCTGTTCTCATTATCAGGTTGCAGAGGTGCGATGGTGGTTGGCAAAGAAAGTCAGCTACTGCCTTTATGGGCTCCACTTTTATTTATTCTTCTCCGCAAGCTTTATTGTTTTTAACTCTTAATATATTACAGACCTCTGATTCTGGAACGGGAGATAGGTATATGGAATTTTGTATACTCATTTTGATGTATGATTCAGGATCAGTAGCTGCATTGGTGGCCGTACATTTCGGCTCCAAGTGAACTGATATTCCTTCTCCTTTGCTTTAGCCCTCATTTGCCAAAATAAGGCCTTATTCTGGGACTGTAAGGGTCTCATTGAAAAAGATGTTGCTCTTTGCCTCTTTCAGTTTCTGCTTCTTTTCAAGCCAAGCTTCTTTTGTTACGCGGGGACTGGGGAAGCCTTAACTGCTCCGCTTTCCTTTGGTTTAGACGGAAGCCGATGTACGGCTTCAATGTCTGTTTCTGAAAGCTGTGGAAGGCCGTGTTCTGTGGCCAATACACTGAGTTTGTCGACCAGGTTTTCGTCAGTGTGCTGGGGCAAGCCATGCACTTCAAAGTTCATCCGTCGGCTATACTGCTCCAAATCATTGTCTTGTTTCCTTAGCTGTTCGACCTCCGGTTCTCTGACTTTTTCTCGAGTGTTTCCATGCGCTTTTGTAAGCCCGTTTATGCCAGCATGTTGAAGTTTCAACTAAAGTGGACAACTTCGTCATATGTTTTCACATTTTCTTCATTGAGCTCTCAATGGCATGAACTGTCACTTGATAATTTCCAAAGAATCAAGCACCGATTTTATTTCCAGGAGCGTCGAGAGTTTGCAATGGATTTCAGAGAGTTGATTCGTGATTCGAGAGTTGATATCCGATCCATCGCCTTATCTGATAGCTACCGGGCTCAGTGCAGTTTGTTTACAGGCTTCACATTTCCGTGAATTTTAGCAGCATCAGTTTTCTTGTTGTATGCCTTTTCCTTTACCCCTGAGCATGTTCCAACGTAATAGTGTGATTGACAGAAAGTACATGTCAAGTATGCACCACTTGCGAGCTGTTGCTCGCAAGCACCACATTCATCTGATGTTATACAAATCACAAAAGTGTTCTCAGCAGCAGTGGCATCCGATTTAGCTCGATAAAATTTATTCAAAGTACGTGAACCAACCTGCAACAGCCAAAGGGTGATGCTCAGTTGTCTTCGATGGAACCTAGTGGTGCCACTTGGTGCTGGGCGTGGGTCAGGCCGCCGGCAATGGTGCTGGCTTTTATGAGCGATTCTGGATGTGATATGGCGCCAACGTGGTCCCGGCTGTCAATCTTCGCCTCCCTGGCTCCAAGCTACGTTGCAGCGTGACATGCAGTTCTCCAACAGCAAAAGGGCGATGCTCAGTTGTCTTCGATGGAACCTAGTGGTGCCACTGCTGCTGAGCATGCGTCAGGCCGTTGGCGATAGTGCTGGCTTTTAAGAGCGTTCCTGGATGTGACGTGGGTGCCAACGTGGTCCCGGCTGTCAATCTTCACCTCCCTGGTTCCCGGCTACCTAGCAGCGTGACATGCAGTCCTGCAACAGGAAAAGGGTGATGCTCAGTTGTTTTCGATGGAAGCAAGCGGTGCCGCTGCTGCTGGGCGTGTGTAGTGATCGATGGTAACTAAAAGTTACCATCGATCACGTTCACTCTTCCAGAAACTGAATTTTTGTTTATCAGTAGAGACTGGGCTTTTTTCATTGACGTGCTTTATTGGCCTCCTTACTCAACTATAGATGCCTTAGATAAAATCGAAGCTATCTTTGTTTCTTGGGGAATCACAATGTCCATTGGTTACTGTTGGTGACATCAACATTAATACCGTTATTACAACTCAAAAAGGCTACACATGTCTGGTAGAGTCCAATATTTTCAACATAATTACGATGTTCCGGATGTTCCGTATAAACCGCAAGATCTAGAACATCGCTTGACCATGTCTTAGCAGATGTACCTTCATATGCCAAAGCTGACGTGCATGATTGGCCCTTCTCTGCTAACCGACCTATCTCTGTGAATATCAATGATCTGCTCCAACACCAGCCAAAGAAAGCAGCACCTTCAACTAGAATATACTCTGCTTTATTGCGGTAAAATAGGTTGTCATTGGGCCTAAATTTAACATAAAACGATGACGTTAACGTCGAATTATCTATCTTGATGTATACGTTTACTTGTATTGTTGCTAACAGCACAAAACAATGTGTATTGGGTCATAACAAAAGCCAGTGTGCCTATGGATGACAGAATACAGGATATGCATCCTAAAACAAAGGCTACTGGTATCATAAATGGAAGAATAAACACACGGGTAATACCTAGTTATTGATACAACTCAGCGGCATAAATTAGTGGCGGTATTTAAAATACACAAAAAAGAATATCATAGCCTTCTCATACAATAAAACGTGAATTGTAAAACTTAAAAATATAAAAATAGTCGAAGAAGTTACTGGCAACATGCCCGAAGCAGCAGATTCGGTCCGAATCCGTACACCAAAGTATTGTCGACAACTTTATGAGCGTCAGCGCGGCCTTGGCCGCCAACTTTGACAATTCGACTCAATGCCCCTTTTTAGTCCACCCTTCAACCAACCCTTTCTATTTGTATGACATTCAAGCCAATCATATTGATGCTGGTATATTGAACATATCTACGAATGAGGTTGCAAAACCAGACTCCATCACGGTGCGTTTTCTGAAGGAAAACGCAGGCATCTTGTGCTCTCTCTAATGTAACAGTTTTAATATTCTCGGCATGTTCTACGTACCCTTGTCCATAAAAACAAGCTGGGCTCGCGCCAGGACTACAAGGACAGAGATCCCTCCGACCCATGTAGTTATCCGCCAATATCCGTGCTAAGCGTCCTTAACAATCTATATGCGACAAGTCGCGTAGCACGAATACTTAACCGCCTAGATAAATATCACATAATTTGCCCCCACAAACGCGGTTTTCGTTCCCAGTACTCAGAATGAATTTTGGTGCTATGTTAATCTAGGCAATCGACTCTGCCCTAAAAACCAACAAACTGGTGTCGGTCGTGTACGTAGAGTAACAAAAGCATTCGACAGTGTCGCTGATTCCATTTTATTAGGCAAATTGAAGCCCCTATGATTGTAAAGCCAATATTTTACCTATTCTCAAGGTATTTTTACGACCGGTATCAGATAGTTCACCTAAAAAATGTGTGTTCTTTGGGGCAGAATATACAAACCCGAGTACTACAGGGATTCGTCCATGGACCATTACTTTTCTGTCTATATATAAACGTTTTGCCCTACTCTTTGCATTACTCACACATTTTGATCCAAGCTTCCGACACAGCCATATTTATTATAGGAAACAATATCGAAGAAATTGAACCTAAAAGAACCTAAAAGAACCTAAAAGAACATAAAAGATGAACGTTGCGCTTTCGGCGACAACGGCCTCCATGCATGGTACTGGTCCCTTAGAATTAGGCTGCTCCACTCTGCCACGGCCGGTTTGGACGCGCTTGAGCTCGCGGGTGAGTCGCAAGTGACACCCGCGCCACCACTGCGCGCCAATGTATTGCGGGAAAGTCTTCTGCATGCATAAAGAACGCGAAAAATCCTGCGCGGGAGAGTTCGATATATCCATTGTGAGCAAAATCGCGTTCGATATACAAAGTTTAAAATGCATGTAATTGTTACCAGAGTTATACAACGGTTTAATATTGGCAACAATTCGATATATCGGTACTCGATATAAGCGGGCTTTACTGTATAAAATGCTTGTACTCATGTTGTACAACAGTCTCCAATTTGTGGGTTAGTAGTCTGAGATTTCCACAGCAGCACAAAGCCTGCAGAACTGCGTACTTTATTCTATACCGACGACTAGCCGTAGCCGTTCTTTATGCGTACAAAGATTTTGATGATCCTTTGTATATATGATTTGTCGAAAAAAAGAAAAATGAAATGAAAAAAATTAAAACGAAATGAACCACGGCAAACAGAGAATACAACTAAGCAACACTGCGCTATGTCCTAATTTGGAATCCATCACAGAAAACGACGCTAAATGTTTTAGCAAAACAAATTCAATTTCTAGCTTTCAAACCGATTTGTTTATTTTCGCTTTAACTGATTGCACAAGAGCGATTGCAGCGTGAATACATGCACTTTCACGTAATGTTTATTTCGAGCTGGTACTTGCGGATCTTTGCCTTTCCTCGTGTTTTGCTTCGTGAACAAACCCAAAACGCGTTCCATCTCAAGGTGTCGTTGATCGGACGGTGTGTACGCAATGTTCCTGTATGCAGCTTTATTCTTTTAATCCCCTCCAAACGTAATAAAGCCGCCTAGTTAATGGTACAGGGAATCGTTGTTGACGTTGAAGAGTTAGGAATCGTGCTGGCACGAGAAGGATTACACCTATTTCCGTCCGTACGAAAATGCTTCGGCTATAGCTGAAACAAGCATCCCAAACCTAAAAAAATACGGTTCTTAACTTGGCGTTCCAGTTAAATAGCCCGGAATTGTAAATACGTGCATTAGAGTTCCATAAGCGCTTGCATCCAGGCCAGAGTGTTAAAAATTATGACAGTATACAAACGGGTGCTAGGACGTTTTTAATACTCTTGCACCAAAAAGTGTGCAAAAACAACTTAAACTTCGGCTAAGGCGTTCTCGACCTTAACATCTGGAGTATAATTGTGCCTACGATTCCCGCCAAAAATAACCCGTCATTTGTACGCAGCTATTCAAAAAGAACTTGTGAAATGTTTTTATCACGCACGTACAATTACAAACATTGCCGGTGCTGCCTGCGCAATGGGCTTTAGAAAGCGAAACACAAGATCAGTATAGAAGCGAGGATTAAGGCAAATTGAGTTAGGATAAATAATATTTTCCCGATAAAATACATGCCCGCGTAAAGTCACGCGCAGACGGGCACACGAAAACGCACACGCACACGGGCACACACAGGCACGCACGCACACAAGCACACACACCCACACGCACACCCACACACATACACGCACGCCCACACATACACTCACACGCACACCCGCACGCACATGCATGCACGCACTCACACGGACATGCACGTACGCACGCACGCACGCACACACAGACGCACGCACGCACGCACAAACACACACGCACGCGCACACGCACGCACACACACATAGACACGCACGTTCGCATGCACACACACACACAAGCACACGCATGCACATGCTTAGTACCGCACGTGCGAAAATGCCAGTAGCTTTTGGTAAAAAACGTTAAACATCCCTGTTTGAAATCAGGAAGCTGAACACCTGTAATTACACAAAGTCAACATTAAGTGTAATAGACACAAAATTATTTCTGAATTTTATGATGACCTAAAAGTAATCATGTACAAAGTAGCATAAATATCGCAACACTCAATTCGATATTCTGTTTATTTACCCACTTTCTATCAGGTGCGGGGTTTGGTGCAAGCATGACGTGCTTCGGCCTGTACACCATGCTTTACTTTGACAAGTACAAGGCTACTGCAACCGGAGTGAAGTACGCATCCTTGGCGGCTTCCGGAATCGCTGCACCGACCATTATGTCTCTGATCGTCAATCGTTACGGTCTGCAAGGGGCGCTGCTCCTTTGCGGAGCCATCGCAATGCAAGCACTACCAATGGTAATGCTGATAAAGCAGCCGCGTCCCTTCAAGATTTGCTGCCGGCAAGTTGGCACAGTGCATGATTCAAACGGTTCAGGAGAGAACAAAGAACTGCGATCGATTTACGCCGTTGAAATACCGCAGCTCACTCAGATGCCATCACCTCTGCGGGCATCATCACCATACCAGACTCGACCACCCGTTGATATGGTTGGGATTTCTGCGAAGAGCGTAGCGCGAATGATAGTTATTCCTGAGTTTTACGCCCTTATAATTGTTTACTTTGCCGTCGACTGGACCGGCATAATTCACACTACCACGGTCGTCGACTATGGAAGGGACAAAGGAGTTCCCCTTGAGAGCGCCAACTACCTCCAGACTTGCGCTGCCGTCGGCGAACTTGTGGGACGAACTGTAGTCCCATTCCTGTCAGACAAGACCCCTTTCGGCCATTGTATGTTTGCGGCAGCAGGGGTGGTGGGAACGTCCCTAATGCTGTTTGGAATGTCTTTCCATCAACCTTTTGCCTGCTTTGCAACCCTCAACGCGCTGCACGGAGTGTTTCAGGGATACGTGTACTGCATACGCCCAGTCCTGATCACGGATTACCTGGGACTCGAGCGCCTGCCGGTGTTCTTCGGTTTCTTGGGTGTCATTTTAATGCCCGTATCACTTGCAAACCCTGCTATATTAGGTAAGCAATATTTTGTTTACGGGTCACTCTGCAGCCTCTGTAAAACGGTCAAGCTGCTCTCTCCTCAATGCCATGCACGGGGGTTCGTGTGTGAAATTTGTAGTTTCATTTTTCATCTAGCTACCTTGCCTTACAGCCTGCAAACAAACCACCCTTTACATACCCAAAACACTTCTTAAAAATGCCCGAAAATAGGTGAAATCTGAGTATCCGTGGAGCAACAAAGTGCCCTAAGCACGCTTTGAACGTAGAAAAAAATCAAGCCGCTATACTGTTTGGTCAACATCATCTACTGAACAACAATTCGATGAGATTCCGTTAACGAGTAGCGCAATGCTCACACTTTCGCTCTGGAGTTGAGTACAGCTGTCAAATTGCTTATTTCGTATCCCAACGAACAGTCGGCCAGTTTATGCGTAACCTTGCTATGCACGTGTCCCGAAGGTAGTATTTCTCGTATTCGAGATTCTTTCATTGGCTTCCGCGAAAAAGAAAGTGGCCACGCGGTGTTTCTACTGCATACAAAAAGTGGGCAGTGTTTTGGTTGGCGCTGTGCTGTTTGCACAAAACAAGAATGCCCGAAAACTTTTCCATCAAGTCATTTGCTGTATATTCATCAAAGTGAATGTAATTGCTAGTTATTATGCTATCACTCAAACCTAATTCCAACGGCACACAGCCAGAAAAGAGTTGGAGAGTGAGAAATGTTGGCGCAACAATACGTCACGTAACACAGTTTAAGTATAAATAATAGTGCCCCAACGACTCTGTATATTTTTATGCAGTTTGAAATATTTTTTCTAACACTTGCGTCATGCATCTTGTTCGCAAACTGCAGGATTCTTCCGGGACACGCTTGGATCGTACGACAACTTTTACCGCGTCTTTGGAGCTGTAAACATCGCCATTTCGGTGCCTCTGTTCATCATCACATTCCGAGACCGAGCAAGAGGAAGGAACTGGAACATAAACCAGCAATGTTAACGCAACAATACGTCACGTACCTCAGTTTAAGTACGCATATTACTGCCCCCACGACTCTATATATGTTCACTGAGGTTCGAAGTATTTTTTCGAACAATTGATTGAGTCCTCTTGTTGCGAAACTGCAAGATTCTTCTGGAACACGCTTGGATCATGCGACATCGTTTACCGCGTCTTTAGTACTGTAAACATTGCAGTTTCGGTGCCTTTGTTCATGATTTCGTTACAAGGCCGAGCCAAGGGAAGGAACTTGAAGATAAACCACGAGAGAAGCCTTCTTATGGGTAGAACAGTTTTTAATCTGGTGGCTGTCTTCTCTCTGTTTTACGAGGGACCAGAGCGGTCAAGGTGGATTGTTATGGTTGGGTTGTTGTTGCACCTCTAAATTCCTGTTCAAGGGTATTTTTATTCTGGTCAGAACCACCCAAAGAATTTGGTAACCATAACAAAGGTTTGTTTTGTTTATGATCGACTCTATAATGGCTTATCGAAGAATGTGCATCGCAATACGTCGTTCTCACAATGTACCTTCGTGTATAAAAAGGGCTGCCGCGGTAGCTCAGTAGCTAAGGCGTTGTGCCGCTGAGCCCAAGGACACGGGTTCAATTCCCGCCGAGGCGGCCGCTTTTCTCATGGAGGCGAAAAGCAAAAGAATTGCAGCATCTCAACTCCGTGGATGATGGCGAGGGTGCGGAGTACGGGGACTCGAAATGGCATCTAATTTACCAAATATTCCTTGAAACGTTGGCCCATTGCTTCACCCGTCAGTTCGAGATTGTTCTACATTACGCTCTCGGGAAGCGATGTTTTGTTGGCTCGACCTTATACGCGGTTCAATAATTTCCAAGTGGCATTTGGGTATTTCGGATTTATGTCTGGAAAAAGCTGCAAATAGTAGCCGTGTTTTGCTCGCTTAGCAGCGAATCCAGTGCATTTCTTGTTTTCTTAAATTCCTCATACAATGCCGGGAATGTCGTGATAAGAAACCAATGGTAAAGACGATTTTTTTTCTTTATCATATCCAGATGTGTTTTGGTAAGCCATGGTTTTAAATGTGTTTAGTAGGTTTGAGCAACTTGAAAGGAAAGTGGGAAGTGTATATCTGTATGAAAGATTAGACAAATTCTTGGTACGCAAAGTTCACATTACTTTCGTTTGAAATGCTGTACCACTCATGAAGGTTGATATCTTGTTTGAAACGTTCTAAGCCTTCGTTTGTCCCACATTGCACACGAACTGTTTTATAACTGCGTGATGTATGTCTGTTCTCGGAGCAATATAATGCGAAAATGGGGCAATGATCACTGATGTCAGATGTAATTGCTTCAGTGTCAAAAACAGCTGTGTCAAGGTTAGTGATAATTAAGTCAAGAATGGACGAGGAAAGCGCTGTTACACGAGTTGTCGTTGTGATTGTGTTAACAAAACCATTTGAGTTAACGATGGTATGTAGTGAATTTGCAAGTGTAGACCGTTTAGAGTAATGAATTTAAAGTCACCCGCACCGATAAGCCATAGATTGTTCGCGTTCACATGGTTGAGAAAAGTTTCATAAAACTCAAACAAAGCTAAAGCGTTACCACTGGGGGCCTGTACACGACAGACACAATATCTCGGTTTAGCTTACGAGTTAACATTTCCTAATCATTCGCAATTTCCGAAAACTGCGAAACCAGTTCAACTTAGGAGTAGAATCAACATAAATAGCAACTCCGCCTGCCCGTCGATTCTTACGATTAAGCAAAAATGTGTTATAGCCATCAAGCTCAATTATGTCACTGTCATCACGCTACAAAGGTTCTGTTTAGAGTACGAGTTTTGAAATTAAATTGAAATTCAATGTGTAATTGTGTCGCCTTTGTTTGAAGCGGGGAGGGCGTTTATATGCAACACCGACATAAGGAATTTTTGCGGTTGCGTTAGAGGCGTAGGTAATAGGAATTTTGATAATTGTTTTGGACATTGATTGGGTTTGGTTTAGTGACAGGAATGTTAAGCAGATCTTTGCAAGATTTATTTGACAAGTGTTGTGAACGGAGTTGCTATCTTCCATTTGTTTCGCCAAGATTTTTCCATTCAAACAACACACAAACTTCCAGTCATGGACCCATTTCCTCTGAACCGCCATCCCAGGAAGTTTATTTAGGGCTGGGCAAAGGTGTTCGTTCACAGTATATCGGTGTTTGAGTTCCAAGTCCGATGTCGTAATTTGGGAGCCTGTGCTTCTTAGCCTTTTTGAGAACAACGTCACGTTTGGGGCGTGATTTAAATTTAAATTAAGTTTAACCCAACCAGACAGAGTTCAGTCGAAGATGTTCACATTCAAGTGATTTAAATTGTACGACAAAATTTGACTTGTCAGGATTACCGGTAGGTACGCGATGACAAGCCTCGAGGTCAGAGGTTGAAATAGGTTCTTCAATTACACGCCCAATTTCGACACGATACTTTCCTAAGCTTTCCTTTTCTCTGGCCTCGACACCATCAATTTCAAGTTTTTAATTGCGCGAGTAATGTTCCTGCCTGACAATCCGTTTGTCTGCCTCTTCTGTTCGGCGTTCCAAAGCACCATTTCGTGCTCGAAGTGCCCCATTTTCTTTTTTCATTGCTTTGTTTTTCGCGATTACAGTGTCCAGTTTTGCCTTCAGCTCATCCCTGCTCCCATGCGCATGCTCAACGCTTTTTATGAGTTCAGTTTGCTCGTTCTTCAGATCACAAATTTCATTTTGGAGTGAGCACCCACCGCTTCCTGTGAGCTTTTTATCTCCTGACATAGTTCATCTTTCATTTTTGCGATTTCGCTTCGCAGCTCCTCTTTAATTTTTGAGGAATCTTTGACATGTTTCCAAAGGCAGGCAATGAACAACACACAAAATACAGCAGAGCTTGACAGCGGTGACCGCCAAAGTACGGAATTAAGGCAACGACACGTTAGCACTAACCTGGCAGAGAGGCACAGCAGAGTACTCAGTCGGTGTTCGTTGCAGCTGTCGCCGCCGCTAAGTGGTGCCCCGATGCCGTGGACGTCCACTTTTGTAACTGGCTTATCACCAGTCTTAAGGAACTCGCCGCAGCTGGAGGACTCAGAGGTGCAACACATAGAATCATAATCACAGACATAGTTGCATAGCACTTGTGAGCACGGGAAAACTAACAGGAATTGGTTACGAGCATTTTAGCACAGAGTAAATGCGGTATATACACCTGCACCAAGCAAGAAGGGCGATTACTTCTTCGCCCGTACTGCTCCAGTGCCCACTGAAGTTTGAACTCGACACCAGATGAGGAACGGACGGCCATGGCAGCTGCAGCGGCCCATCCTGCGGGAGAAAAGGAGAGCAGCAAACGAAGAGGCCAACTCGCAGGTGCTACAGGGGTAAAGCGGAAGAAAACCAAGAGGTCCGGTGATAACAAATTGATGATAGCAAGCAACACCTGCCCCAAACAAGGAGGGCGGTTAGCCATGTCTGGTGGACTAGCGCCCATAAGCACTGTTCACAAATATCGAGAATCATTTTTAATTTATTAAATTTACAGTGATTTGTTCATTTAAACGTCATTTAAAAAGAATTTGACTTTTTTGGCCGTGCGGCTGAACCAGGAGCCAGAGATAAACACCTACAGACAGACCACAACTTCATGGTTTCAGTAGCCATGATAGACAACCGTCTTCAAGAAAGCAAAAGCCTCTCACCTCAAATGAAAAAGTGTGTTGGTGCGGGCTGGTTGGTACATAACTGAATATGGGAAAACAACGTTAAAACGGGACAAAAGGTTGTTCTGTTTTAGCGCTGTTTTTTCCATATTCTCACCTCAAAACCGACAAGAAAGCTGGACGGGGCTAGGGGCTGTAAACAGACATGTTCACCGCAATATCGTGCATAAGTAAGACGAAGTTAATGCCAGCGATCTCGCAGATGTAGCTATTTGACAATCTGTGGCAAGGTTCACACTTCAACCGTGAAGACAGCATCGACAGACTGTGCGCCTGTCTTTGCAGACAGCCAGTCCAATATCCTAACTGAAATTATAAATATGCTCCGGGCGACCAAGTTTACCCTGGCCGCGATGTTATAATGGAATGCAACTGCTTGATTGAATTATTGCACAAACAACGGCATCACTGACAAGGAATCTGCCGACATGGGTGCAGTGAAGTCGGCAAATTAAAAACCTTCACTCTGTGGTGTAGAGCACACTGAAAAATCGCAAAAAAAGTCTCGAAGCGTGCTTTCTATTGTACAAGTGTTCTGATACGTTTTCCGCCATGTATATCTACTTTCAGAGGAGAAATAACTTGTAATTTGGTTGCTTGAGGCTCCCACGAAGCATTTTGAAAGGTCATTTTGGCAGCAAAAAAACTATTGCTCATTTTACAAATAATTTATTAAGACATTCTTCCTTACTTAGGATAGCCGGAAAAGTGTAAATATTTGAAGCTTGAAAATTTCCCACGGGCTTCCAGGCAATTTTTGTGGCCGTGCTTCGAACAGACAAACGGCGGCTAGGATGTATTCTAAACATCTACGTTGCTCACCATTCTGTTGCTACAATAGACTACCGCGATATTTTTGGCAAACAGAACATAAAGCCCTCGGCTCCGCATACATTCCTCGTTCCGTTGCTGTAAACACAAAACTACTCCAGCTGCGGTCGCACGTGTAAAACGTTCTATTTTTGTGGTACATATTTTCTGTGAAGCTGGTGCGCCAAAACAACCGCCCTCACCAAATGACAGGGCCAAAGTAAGAAAATGAAGCTTAGTTGTGTTCAGCCCAACATTCCTCATGGTTTTAGAAAGAGGGGAATTTAAATTTGTAAACACAAGCCATAATTACGGCAGTGGGAATGCAAACGCACTCAAAAACAATTGACACCGTCCTTATCAATTAGCTTTTTGTAAGTTCTGTCTGTTGCAAAAATGATCATTTCGTCACACACTGCGGCCAAGTCTTCTTCAGTTTCTAATACTTTGCCGATTCCCAAGCGTTGCCGGAAAGTTTTAAAACACATTCATGATAATCGAGAGGGGTCCAGCACGGTTCAGTTCGTAGATGAGGCTGCTGAAGCTGGATTTTGCATTGCGACACTAGTGCCTTTTGTTTTGCCGTAACGTCGAAAAACTAGAGCTCTGGGTTGGCGATTGAAAAGGTCAGCGCTATTTTTTGCACGTTCACGGAAATGCGCGATGAGGTTGGTAGGCGTGCGACATGGGCTCGCATGGGTTGTCCCGCGGAATCGACACGCGCCTTGGTTCGAGCGTCGCCGAACACTTTGTATTTTTAGAAGCGAAGCACCTTTGGAGCACTGGATGTTAGCGTTCACTGTTTTCTCTTGTAGTAAAGGTTCGAAAACACCGAGTAACTTGTTTTCCAACACCTCGCTAGTAGAACGTAACGCGTGCTAAGCGAGCACAGTCGGACACTCGTTTTGCAATGCTTTGCAGTGAAAGGCTTCGTGCTTCAAATACACGAGGCTTACAGCGAAGCTGTATACCTCTACCCCCGAGAGTTTCATCTCCGTGGGCCAAAGCGCCAAGACGCCAAGAATACGGTTAGTCAGTGTATTCTTCGCCCCTTCCCGAGTTTTACGTTACGGTTTCACCTCCGTGGGCAAAGACGCCCGCCCAGGCGCCAAGAATAGGCTCATACACTGCATGCTTTGCTCCTCCGCAGGTTTTACGCTCGTAGAGATGGCCCGGGATTTTTAATCGTCTTTTCGGGCCAATTCAGTTCTAATTATGAGTCGCTTTGTACCATGGTTTTGGGAGGAGGTTGGCGAGCGAAGACGGATACGGCACTAGCTGATGGAATTGCGCTGCTTGCGGTGCCATTTGGAGATGCCGTGTGGACTGGGCCCGCATATCGGAGTGTGAAAAGGATGCATCGTGAGCTTTGTCGACAGCGATCATCCTTGACTTTCACCAGCGTTAGCCGGCGGTTGTTACTCCAAATAGTTTAGGCGAAGGGTGCCAAATTTACGAAGGCCTGGGCTCCTGGAGACCGTCAAAGAATGGTGGACTGATTTCTGAGAGGAATGCTGCTCCGGGCTTTTCACAGCTACAGCAGTTCTTTTTGATTTGCGGGAAACGTTCCGGCTGTTATACACGGCATAAATGCGTCAGATTGTCTAGGGCTAGGCTGAGGATCACTGAAGTTCTTTAGCGGCAAAACAACTCCGCTCAACATTACAAATACAGCTTTTCTTTTGTCCTCATACCTTGTTTTATTGCTGGGCCTTAGGACAGAACGCCTGTATGTATTACGCCAAGGCAGCGTGAACTTTTCTGAGAATTTTGTTTGTTTTTTCTGTCTGAAACAAAATTTTTGGTTAGATTGAGTGTGACTTATTCGCCAAAAGCTAGCTCTTTCACTGTGAACTAAGTTGCACTTTGTGTTCAGCCCCTTTAAATTTTATTTCTCGACCCATTAGAAGATGGTCCCATTTTCTAAGCAGATAAAAGCGTAATTGTTAAGCTTTATCTTCAAGGTTCCTTCCTCTACCCTGACGCAAGCCTTCGCTAAAAAAACAATTTAGAAAATAACCTATGAAACGAACATACGCCTGAGTAGTTCGCAAGGCTCTACGCAACCGCTTTGGTAAATGTGTTGGCGGGGTTTTTGTACATTGTGAAAGCATGGACGGTCTGTACTGCACAGAAACGAATGTGATTCGAGGAACGGGGATGCCTAAAGTAACACCGGGAACATTTTCCTCGAATGCCATATAAGGGCGCAAAATATCAGCTCGCAAAATATCTTTCCGAGTGATTTAGTTCGAACTTCCTCCATTTGTCGATGTCGAAAGTAAGCAAGTTCTGAAAAAAAAAACCGTGACAAGCGATAACTTTCCGCCGCTAGCCTCACGTATGCATTAGAGTCGCGTTCCTACCCCAATTGCAATCTCCTTTGCCTGTACATTTTTTGTCAGCAGGTCGTCCGCATCTTACAGCGATACTTTTTTGCGACGAGCCGATGTATGATTTATGCCTTGTGATGCCACAAGCACTTTTTTGAAAGTCGGTTGCACACAGAGCACTCTCAATGCCTCGTAACTCACGAAATTAAAATCTGCGATAATTGCTCGCAGATCCGCCGACGTTTTCGAGAACTGAATAGATGCAAAAATGTCTGATTTCCTAGGAACAAGTCCAACTAAAAAGCGGGAAAACTACCGACGAAGAAGATTGAAAATGTTTTTCTTAAAACATGTGCTCATGTAGGTCACTTTGGTGACCAACAGATAAAAGAGTCTTTTGTCTCGTTCTTTTCCCATTCCAGCAGGTGAGACTTCAAAGCAGGACTGGTGCATTTAAGAATTCAGTACATCTATCATGCCCAAAGAAAAAATCAACAATTATTTTTATTTTTCTTGCTTGCAGAATGCACCGCTTATTCACGTGTCTGCCACACAAAGCCACTCTTTTGTATTCTGGTTAAATTAATAAATCGATTTAAAGGTTTGAAAAAAATGATGTCGCGTGGGTGTTGTTTGACTTTACGAAGACCATTTCCCAGGACGTTGTCCCCCACACACACCCACGCTTTTTGCCGAAGCGCTTTTAGCCGCGTGAAAGTTTTCCATTTTTGTAGGAGGACTCTTTGCAGTGAATAAATGATGATCCGTGCCCCGGCGCCGTTGGCAGCATAAAAAGGTCTATGTTTGAAAAGATTTAATTGCTTGTGCTTGAGAAATTACCTTCCTTATACTCTGCGTAGAGAGTATTTATCCAGGGTGAAAAAGACAGATGTACATCTCGAATTCCTGAAAACGGTGTTCTGCAAAGCCCTTGCATTGAACGCTTACCTCGATGTATTACTACCTTTTCGCGACTGGCGGCTCTCTGGTACAATGCGGTTGTCATCTACATAATTTAAAGCGACGCTTTCGTGTTTTTACTGAAGGTGGTGTGCTAACCAAAACGCATTCATCTGATAATGACAATGATAATGATGATTACGACGACAACTACGATGATGATTATGATAATGATAATGATGATAACTGAAGAAAACGCTTCCCGTATTCCTTATCGAACATTACTCCCTCGCGTTATGAAGCCGTTTTATAACCAATTACGGCATTCCGACACGGCCGGCGATGGGTGGGGGGGCTCAGCTTTCTTTTGGGGGGTTTCGCTTGCTGTCGTTTGAGTTTAGACTTCGACTCTTAGGCAGTTTCTCTTTAGATCGTTTACGCTCGGACTTTGATTGCAGCATTTATTACTTCGGCACTCCGCCACGTGGTTTGCGCACTCAAGAAACTTTCGCGTTTCAACAATCGTCGTCTGTACCCTGAGGTGAAGTGGTTTTATATACGGAGATACTTCACTGATATTGCACCGGTTAATTGTGGCTGGTGTGAACATGTTCAAGTCACTTGGAATCTAAATTATGTTCTTTAATCAGTGCAGCGGCAGTCATTCTCTTCATTGACAACAACTATTAAACCACTATGAAGGTTGTCCGGGGGAGGGCACTTAATGCCTTCGCCTAAAAGCGATAGCTTTAAGACTATAGTGACTCCTTCGGCGGTGACTCATCTTTTTTTTTGAGGAAATAACGCCTCTGATTGTAGTTTAGAGACGGCCCGTATGGGGCTGTAGCTTAACTTGTGGTCTACAGATCGCAATTTTTTTATTGGCGTTTTAGTGCCCTCAGGGCATCACATGCGGGAAAGTAAGTAATATACATATCGGCAAAATTTCAGCTAAAACCACTCCGTTGTTTGAAAATGTTTGAGCACCAGATACCTCAGTTTGTTAAGTTATGGGTGCACTGCAGAGGATAATTATACTGCGATATTTTACTGCAAGGGCGCGGTGTAGGTTCCACAGCTTTGGAGAGAAACGGGAACACTTACCGTAAGATTCGTGATGTTTTATGTGGACTACGGTAAAAGGTAAACTTTCAAGTGGTGCCTTTGTGGATATTGCGACATGTTCGAAGCTAAAACACATTTGCCTACCTTACTCTCTTTTAGTCCAGACTAGTTCACTTTCTGGGGTACCTTGGAATGTGTCATGAATATACTCTTTAACTTGTTACCAGCAAGTTTAAGCACGAAAACGAGAGCGAGAACAAACTTTATGTTATCAGGTCCTAGGTCCAAGACGTAATTGCAGTCTTCAATTGACCGGGTCCACGTGTGGCTAACGAATGTCCGTACGGATCCGGATCACATGCTCATAGAGAGCTTCCTGGGCAGCCAGGGTGTTCACTGCGGACTCGGGAGGCATGCAGTGCTTTCCCCATCAGCAGAAGGAATGGATAGATAGGAAGAACAGGTAGAACACGAAGGATGGCCAGGCTGCCGTTATATGCGGTAAAGAATTTGATGGGCAGGGAGTAAAGATGTTTCAGCCTGTCCAATGAGGCGCGATACTCGACGAGTTAGAAAGGGATTGGGGGTGGGTACAGTGTTTGTGACAGGCGCTGTACCACCTGTTGTCCCTTACGCCCTTGGCATGACCCTCCCATGCCCATTTTCTTCGCTTACTGTGAGCGCGAATGTCTTCCACAAAAGGGTGTTCCCTAATCCACGCAGCTGTCTTTTTATCCCTAACAGTGATCCCGAGCATTCTTCTTTCCAAAGGCCGTTGGGCTGACATAAGTTTTCTTCCAAGTTGCTTAGTTTCTGCCCCATACATAATTGCGGAAGAACTCATTCGTTATACACCAGGCTTTTCACTTGCAAAGGAAGCTTACTATTCAGAATATCAGAATTCGTACCACAAACACCCACCCAATAATTGTTCGGCAGGTAATTTCTTTTTCATGATTTGGATCAGCGCTTAAAACTGACCCAAGATATAAATATTCACTTACGCTTTACAAGATATCGTTACCTACCTTCTAGTCTCCCACTTTGGCATGCTTATCAACACAAAAATCATGTGCCCGATTGCCTAGCTGAGTGACTCAGGGACTGAGTGACTGAGTGGCCTGACCGACTGACTGAATGACTGCTGACTGACTGACTGAATGGTCAATGCTCGAGCGCAAACGGTTTTTACCTAGAGACTTGGATATTCCAGAGATGGCATAGAAGCTTACTAAGACGGGATTTGAGGAAATTACGTCACTGCCATAAGGAAATGGGCAAATTAGGTTTTCTTAAAAAAATGATTATCTCGCTCACCCCTTCCAATATCTAATGTGGTTTTGCTGATATCTATAGCCCCGTAACAGTTTCTAAAAAGCAGTTTTACGATTTGGTCCAAAACAAAGTAACGGCGCAAATCTGCAATTCGGATAAAATTGGGTTTTCTTAACGATCCCGAATATGTGTTTGGCTGCATGCTACATCCAATCAGGTTTTGCTAATAATCTTACTCGTAGAAATGCAAAAGAAACCTATTTTAAATACTTCACCCTGCGAGCCCGCTATTAATGGCAAACATATATATTTTTTTCAATTGCACCCATGATGGGCCGAAAAGGCCTAACTGTCCGATATGATACTCCAAGACCAACTGCTGGTTGTAGAAACAAAATTTGAGGACGACCTTGCGATTATAGTATGGGAAGCTGAATAGGGCGCTCACTTTTTTAAAGTACACAACTCCGAGAGTGCAACGCACTAAAATTGTCTTGAATTCCCGCGGTAAAAGAAAATATCGCAGGAGGGGAGCACTACAAAACCCTCACTCACCGATCTTAATTTACTCGAACCCTGTTATTTCCCATCGGTTAGCAGTCATAACACTTAAACTAAAGCCGATACACTGGCTCCTGCTCGAAACGAGTTCGAGCATTCTACGTAGCAATACATGATTTCCAGTTGCGGTCTGCCCGGACCCGGCAGATTTTGAGCACCTTTCTACTTTAATTTCTTGCCCCTGTGTTGCTTCGCTCTTGTCTCTATGTTGCTTTCCTAAGTGCCTCTATATCTCTAACCTCTACGTCTCTGAGCCTATGTCTACTAATGTCTCTACAAGATTTGGGTATGTCTCTCCTGAAAGTGGCTGTGCAGACAAAATACAAGTTTGTTTTATTCAAAAGATTGAGGTTTGATATGCCGGCAGCAAACAATACTTGATTGACTGAGAAAATAAACTATTATTAAACGCATATTTCAATCCTCCGGCTAAATCGGGTGTTTTCAGTGACGTCGGCAGTGATGTACCCAGGACAGGAAACAAAACTAAAGATAGCCCGTTGACCATAGCTACTACCCTCTTACAGGCAGCCGTTTGGTTATGTTGTTCATCGCCCACTCTCATATATAGCACTTCAATTTCGCTGAAGTGCGCGGGTTCGCACTTCCCTGCTGGCCGGACTTGTGTACCTGTCCGTATTTCTGTTAGCGGTCATACTAATGGTCTCATAAAACGTAACATATGACTCGACAAACATGGCCCTGTAGGTCACCGTGCCGCCTATGTCAGTTGGTCAGTGTTGTGTCACACAAATCTAACGCATCTGGCCACTGTGTTCGCCATTGTAAGCCGGCAAAGTGCCGCACTAACTGCTTCGGTGTTTTTTTGTTCCTTCGTAACATGAATTGTTCACTGCAAAATACTTTCTGGTATAACAAGAATGCGCCCTAAATTTAAGTGCAAACAGCTGATTCGCTGAGCTTATAAGCCCTGCCGAATGTGCGATTGCTTTTGCAGGCTCAGCCGATTTCACCGCTGGGCATATGACATCATAGGTTCTGTTGCGGGAATGCTCTAGTCGCATGCATGTCCATTGCCATTTGTTATGATTATGTAGCTTATTTGAGCGAAATTTTGTTGAAAGTGGTGTCAGTGTAATGTAACGAGGCAGTCTTTCGAATGAACGAAAAGCGGTTTGTTTGCAGGGGCCCTTAAATGTGAGTAATGCATTACAATGAATGCCACCAGGACACACGCATAATATTATACTGTGGTTTACGTCTCCAACAACCTCTAATTCTAAAAGTAAAAGAAATTCATGCAGACAACAGTCAACACGTAACCCCTACTTCACCATGGAAACGCTTGCGTAGGATATTTCACTCGTTGGTTGCCTGCAGAATTTCCTTTTGCGGATGGTCCTACCGTGCATATCACAATGCGGTTGGTATGGAAGCGCCTCAGTACATCCATTCGTTAATGTCACCTTTATTATTATACACGTGCTTCACTGTCATTTCGTGGGTAACGACTAACCCGTTAAAGCTACTCGGACTTTGCAGCTTCCCAGTTTTAGAAGACATTTGTAATGATAATTTTTCAAACATATTGGCGCTTACAAGGTTATATAACACAAATACTAATATTACTTTTATTACATAGAAGAGAAAGCTGGCCAAAGTCACACACCTAACAAAGCCGCGGTGGGCTTGAAGGGCACCTCCTTGCAGGCAGCGAAAATCTGTGCACATGGCCGACCACCAAACAATAACAAAATCATCTACTTAAGAGTGCACGACATAACCGTCAGTGATAAGAAAATACCTGGGTAAACTGTAAAACCATTAGAGGCTATACTCTGCCACAAAGTTGCAACAAATATAACAGGCAAGCCAATATTGGTGGGCATTTTGCTGCAAGCGCCGAGTCAGGCATCTTCAGAGCAAAAGGCACATTGGCTTTTTTAAGTTTGCACGACTGTCGACTTCCAATGCACTGGGTGGCGATTTATTGAAGGAGGACGGTACATAGTAGCGCCATATTCTTTGCACATACATTGTAAAACACCTTGTTGTCCGATACAGATGTCTTCGTCGAAGGCTACACTTAGCAGTGTATTTTTTTGTAGTCACGCGTCCTAAAACGTTAACACGACTCTTATTAGTACAGCATAATAAAACAGAGACATTTGAACGTTGTAAAAATATTTCTCTTCCGGAGAGGCATAGATTATACGCTACATTTTTTCGTAAAGAGCTTATGCTTGAATGCAGTCTCCGCTGGCATCGACTGTGCAGTGTCCGTACACTCTAATTACGCTGCGAAAAATACTTTAACCAAGAGCTTGGAATGTTATCTTCAGCACTGGTAATGGCATCAAGTAACACAAGTTGTACAAAATGCACGAAAGCCTGCGTAGCTTTCTACAGAGTTATGCTAGATGGGAATTGCATATCAGGTAATTGTCAAATGTTAGTCCGAGATATTTTAGGAGCGGAATAACACGAATACGTGTGAAAACTAACGGGCTATAAAGCAAAACATTTTAAGGGACTGTGGAAGCACAGAACTTGCGTTTTAGTGCATTAAAATAACTAATTAAGCAGCAAACAAGTTCATTGCATTATCTGCAGCAGCATGCAATGATGCAATTTTCTGATGTACGTGTGATGCGGAGAAAACTACAAAAGTGCCGCACGCATACTGAAACAGTGGAGTGGAAACTGCAGTGCAACAGAAATATACAGCTCAATGGGCTTAGTGTCGAAGCTTGAGGCATTACAGATTTTAGTGGTGAAAAGCTGCCACGAGTCTCTCCTAGAGAAACACACTGACGTGGTCCGTGCAAGAAATTTTGAAGTAACTGCGAGAATGGTCCTTTAAATAAAAGCAAGGAAAATTTGTACAACACAAGACTGTGGGGTACACTGTCAAATGCTTTAATAATATCTAAGAACAGAGCAAAGGCAACTTGATTATGCTGGAAAGCCCAATTCAACAAGTCAGCAATGGTTTTAAGGGGAGTTTCAGTGCCTCTTCTCGAAGGAAACCGTTTTGGTGAGGTGAAATAACTATTTGAACGGCTCAAAATTCCGTCATAATTCGAAACAGGCATTTTTCTGGTATCTTGACGAGGCATGATAGAAGAGATATGGGCCTACAGTTTTCCATTTTGCTACCAAGCCCTCCTTTGTGAAGTGGACTAACTATCACTGCTTTCATGTTCATGGCTATGATCCCTGTCGAAATTTCGACGCAGTTTCGACATGAAACTTTCATCTATAGCTGGGCATTTTTTATGGTGGACGCAGCTTAAGACTGGAGGCTGAAGCTCATGCAATCTGTTGAAGGGTAGATGGTCATATTGAACAAACTGTTTTGTATCCAGCAGCGCTGCGCATCAGACCTCTCATTAGCAGAAACCATAGCACAAACAAACTTTGCAGGTGACATCTATGTTTAGGTCTTAAGATGTACGACGCGATAGCCTTACATATACTCTCAGGGAGTTTTTTCAAACGTAATGGCTGCATTTACGATCTATGCTTCACAGCACTGAAGGTAAGCAAAGAGAGAAACATTAGCAGCAAAAGTCATTATTCGCCGCGGCACAGCAGAGGCAGAGGCCCCGTGTTTCTGTGGCTTAACATGTGAGCGGGAAAAATTGGGGGAAGCGGGCTGTTGTTAGTTAGAGCACTAGATGTTAGTTTAAGGGTTTGAAAGTGTTTATTTTCGAAGGCCTATGATGGGCTGACTGTTTTGCTTTCCTCCTAACAAAAATAGTTAATTGGGGTTTTTAAAAGCGGGTGAACAGATTGCAGGGATCTTCTGGGGGGAACCGGAAATCTAGGGCCTCATGAGCAGCAGTGCTTTTTTCTTGCCCTCTCAATTAGCTGATATTGGGTTAATGGGCAGGGAAAAACCTCTCCCATATCTCGGCTTATGTGTAATATGAAAAAGTTTGAGTTGCTGTTCCCTGAGCATACCCTTGAACCTGGCTCGGTTGCGTGGAAGAACGTGTGTATGAGATGAGTTCGATGATCCCGCGACTGTCTTCGCCCATAAGTATTTACAGATACTTGCGTTGTTTTATTCGTCTCGGAGTGTGTAACGTTTTACATTTAAACCTTCTTTTAGCACGTTGAAAGATAGTGCCCTAGGTGTCTGATGAGGCGACATTCTTCACATTTTTGTTCGGGGAGGGGAGAGCGGCTGTCGTGGACGCAATGGGCACGGTACGACAGTTAGCCTGCATTTTGGTTGGTGCCTCGTCCTCTTTCAGACCCTAATGTTCGAGTGTCCAGGTGACGTTAATTTTCTTTATTGTGGATGTGAGTACCTTTCCGAAGGGTTTAGGTATTCTTCCTGCAGCCAATAGACTTAGGCCTTTTATGAGTCTGTAATGGTGTTAACGCTGTTATTCCATACGTCCAGTAGTCGGTTGCAAACACGATGGCTTCAACTTCTGCTTCTTCTTTCGTGTATGTTGGAGGGTCATGCAGTCATAAAAATTGCCAGAGTGGTCATACGTGACAATTGCTGTCTCCAGCTTTCGTACGTCCCAGAGTCAATGTATACGGCATTCTTATTACACTGGAAATTTTCTTACAAAAGTTGATCCTCCCATTTCGCAGAGTCGAAGGATCAGTGCCGTGTCCGTGGTGGCGTGTAATCGATACGTTGTCGGGGGGCGGGGGTGCCTCTCTTTCATACGATGACCCATCCCGATTTTGTTTTCCCAGCCACACCCTTAGAGCCAGAAGAGCGGTTTCTCTGATTTCTTTCACAGCCTTTTAAAGACGCAACTGAAGGACCCATTCATCATCATGGTCGTCAGTAACCAAGCTGGGTCCACCACAGGACGAAGGCTCTCCCACTGACTTTTCCCCCGTCCAGTGCTGCACTTCCCGAGCCTATTCTTCAACTCTCAACTTCATATTTTTTCCTTCATAGAGTAAAAGGCCTTCCCTTTCTTATCGACCCGTCTGTGGGTGTCCATTATGATAGCCTGGTGGTCGTCAGTTCGTCTCATGGTTAAAAGTGGACGCTGGTGGGCTCTGCTGATATGCTGGCCTGACGCAGTCCTCCACTTGATTTTCTTCGGTGGTATAGTTGAAATAAATATTAGCTCTGAGATACTAGGTCGGCTCATGATCAGCTGACTCCGCGAGTCTTAGCGTTTCTTCTCTCGCTTACCTTTTCTTCTCTTGGCTAGGAGTGTTATATTTTGTAAATATTTTAACGTTTTTCTCTCAGTTTTGGCAATTCCAAATCGGCGCTGCCACTTGTTTTAACATTTTCTCTCGTTTTTGCATTTGCCGAATCGCGCTGCCACTCGAATCGCCACGCCAAACATTCTTACTTGACTGTTCTAAGGTGGACACCCGTGCCTATGTTTAGGGGGAATTTAAACTCGGCCACATGCGTCACTCGTCGTTTTCCAAACACACCTTGGGGTGGAAAAAAAAAACGCGGACATATCGAAAAGTAGATCGAAAATTCACATAAATAGACGCTATATACAACCTTTCATTTTGTTTATTTTCTGCCCGTAATATATGCCTTCCTTTATTTTTGAGAGACTTGCCTTAATTTTTTGCCTTATTTTAATTCGGTGACCCAATGCAGATGCCGGCATTATTCCGGTGGAAAGCACCCGGCGGTGGCTAGTGGGTAAAGCGTTGGGCTACTGAGCCTAAAGACGCTGGTTCAATTCCCGGAGCGGCGGCCGCTTCCCCTCTGGATGCAGACAACTGAAGGTCCCATGCTTCCAGATTTCGGCGCACGGTAAATATCCCCGTATTGCCGAAATTTACCCGGATCTCTACACTACTGCGCGCCTCATAGAGCACATGTGATTTTGTCAAGTTATTTGCCGAAAATTTAATTCTGTTTTATCTTCGATTGAGCGGCGCCTTGGGGTGATGGCACTGGATGCGAGCATGGCTGGCAACCATATCTGCCGAGCCTGGTACCACCGACAAAGCGTAGAACGAACTTCACTGTGCAGGTGTGGCACCTGCTGAAAATGCGAGTCGTTTCTTTCATATCGCCGGATAATCACCGTCCTACTTTCGCATTTCAGTTGCCCAAGCTCCGCATTACAACAGATTCAAGCGATTGTGAGGGGTGAGCCCTCGTCTACTAGCTGTATCTGTCGTAGCTTCAGGGTAGCAGCGATGACGCATTTGCGCGAATGCTTGATAGGCACGGCTGATAGCGGACGCCTAGCAGCCACTGTCATTTCAAAAATAAGCCTAATAACGCTATCGCGTAAAAAGTTGCTACATTTGTTAGCTACGCTTTAAGCGTTACCCGACAAAACAGCTAGGATAAAGGCAATGTTATTGCCACGTTTTCCGTGCTTTAATATTGATCGATTGATTGTGGGTTTAACGCGCCGACGCAACGCAGGCGATGAGGCACGCCGTAGTGGAGGGCTCCGGATAATTTTGACCACCTGGGGATCTTTATCGTGCGCCGAAATCTCGTACACCACGGGCGTTTTTGCTTTCCGCCTCCATCAGAAAAGCGGCCGCCGCGGCCGGAATCGAACCCGCGACCTCGTGCTCAGCAGCGCAACGCCTTAGCCACTGAGCTACCGCGGCGGGTGCCTTTAATATTGTTTAAACATGGCCACGTTTGGTTGATGTTTGAGCAGCTACACTGAATTCACTTCGAAGCTCAGAACGTTTACCAATCCGAATCATTGCGTTTACTTTGTCCTGTTCATTTTAAATTGTTTTGGCCGCTGAACATTGTTAAAAGAGGGCCTAGATTGAGCCTAAGTAAATATTTTTTATTTGCGGCGAGTATTTCAGCTAATATCTACTTGTTTTAGGGGTTTCGACGTGTTCTCCTGTAGTTGCGCGTAGCTTTTTTTAAGCAAGCCTTAAAAAAAATCAACCAATTTTTGTAAACCTGGGGTGGAGGCACGGTAAATAAAAAGTGAGCAAATAATACTGGCCATCTAGTTTGTCAATGTACCTGGGATCACTACCCGGGAAAACTTCCCATCATGTTCTGCTTAACGCGGTCTAGACAATTGTGTTAAACCACAGCAGACTAAGAAATGCTCTGCAAGCTTGGTCTCTCAAATAGCTGATTGCGCCTCAAGGTGACCTCCCGGATGTTAATGTGGTAGATGTGGGCTGTGATTCGCTGTTCTAATAAAAATTACTCACGTGTTGGTTTATATGGTTGGTTTCGTTTATTCAGAATATCAAAATAATCTGCTACTAACGACATGTTAGGTGAGGAGTATCAACGTTAATGTCACCTAGAATGCACACGTGTTCATCTAGAGCAAATAGGATATTGCTGCAACAAGTTCACCACGAAACAGCCTCACATTACAACAGGGAGGTCGGTATACTTATAACAACACGAAGTATTGGTCAGGCCATCTTATACGCAAGGCGATAACTTCTGCTTGTGTAAAACTAACGGGCAGCTGTTATACATCCCATGCATTTTGATAAATACTGCAATACCCCCGCCTTTCCTTCCCTGCCGAGCGTAGGAAAAATTTTGGAAATCCGGAGCGCAGTACCAAATAAAACACCCTGTTGAAGCGGTAACCACGTCTGTTAAAATAAATGCGTCGAACAAACATTGGCGAGGGGACGCTAGAACACAGAACTGGTCCCAGTGTTTTCGGATGCTACGGATGTTGCGGAGCGCAGGCCGAATGTAATTTCTCTTTTAGTTAATCGTAAAACGTTCTCACTTGAGGAAAGCTAATACGGACGGGTTGCTTTAGGTGGTCCATACTATGTTAATCTTGTGAAAATCACTCGGTCTGTCAATGCGAATCTGAGGCTCGGCTTTGCCCTTCTTGCACAATCCTTCTGTTTCTGGTTCAGGTAAACTGAAATCGGCTTCATGGCCCTTAACCTTGCCAAGCGGTACAGTTTACGGTTTGCACTAGTGAAATGTTCCTTGAAGCACAACCGAGAAAAAGTTGTCTCACACAAAGCGACCAGGTGTTTTAGGGCACCTAATCCACTTCTCATTGATTGTTACCATTTTTTCTATGTAACAAGATCTTTTAGCAAGTAACGGTGCACAGCAAAATTTCGTATTTTAACACGTTCCGAACTTTATTTTGCGCTAAATCAATCCAAAAGACTGGCAAGGCTTCACCAGCTGTGAGAGGAAGGCAATGAATCTTAAGGTTGCACCGTCTGTTGTTACTGTTCCAAGTCGTCCATTTCTTTGGTTTTTTGTCAATTTGGTGATCGAATTAGAGGACACGCCCAATTGACATATGCTACAACAGCTCAAACTTGTTGGTGATTGCGCGATCAGACCTATGGTGAAAACCCACTTCAGCATGGATAAAAAATGACAGTGTCGAGAAAATAGCGCTAGTGTTGTTGTCATTGACATGGCTTGTTAAGGCGGGGACCAAATAATGGTTGTGATGCTAAGCCTTCTCTACGCGAATCCGAACCAGGGACGGGCTTGTTTGCCCCAGCAGCGCCGCATGCAAGAAACGCTAGCGAGCTTGTGTTCGTTGGATAAAGCCTTTAACAATTGTTGAGCGATTCTTTTGTGTTCAGAGTGCACTGTCTATCCCAAATTCTCAGCTCCATTTTTCTAAACCAAATCTACGGAACCTAGCACAGCGAACACGGGATACAATGCAAACTAACAGTACATGGAGAAATCACGAGGCCTGCTAAAGAAAGTGTTACGTGCCCAGTGGAGCCAATAAATGGCACGTATCCCAGATTGCAAGGGACTAGACAGCCCTCTAGGTTTTTAGGGTCTTTTAGTATATAGCACTCCTCAGTGAACAACAACTCGGCTAATACTGAACACTTTCAAGTCACTTTCAAGTCACCTGTACTCTCAAGTCACCTGTACTGACTATCAAGTCACCTGTACTGCACAACACCTGCGATGACGGCCTTGCCAAAGTGGTTTAAATTGATCCTGAAATATGCTAGATGGGCTTGGCCTTTTGCGATAGCATCAAAGCGTGTAGAGGGAAAACTACGTTTGTCACACCTGCCTTTGCTGCTTTGTGACTTACGTGAAAACTGTGACATCACCCCGTGAAATACGCAAAAATTGAATCTGTCTTTGTATAGAGATAATTTCTGGAAATGTGATGGCGCTGTAATATTGTCGATTCCTTCATTATCCAAATTCTCTGTGAATCACTGCCGCAGCTTTGCTTTAGAATTGAGTTCTGTGTTTCGTGTTCCAGTTCGATTTATTGCACATATACGCCCTTTAATATTTCTGCTTATGGTGTGTAGCCAGGTCGGTGTGTTAAGTACATATGATAAAGCACGACAACCAGTCGCCGTTCAAGAGCAAAGTAAGACAAGAATGCTTCGGGTAATGGGAAGCCCTCAACAATATTGGCCACAGTTAAGTACGACATCTTGATTAAATGAAAAATCAACCAATCCTATTTGACACATTTGTTCGCTGTTTCCACCTCGACGTGCAATCTGCCGTTAATAAGTTGGGCCACCGTCGAACAACTGTTAGTGAGCTTTACAGGATGGATGTTTTTATGTTAACTGAATCTTGGTATACCGGTACGGAACACGTCATTCAGCTTCCAAATTATAACTCTTATTTTGTAAATAGAACAGTTGGTGCCGTTGGTGGTGTTTGTGTCCGGGTAAAAAATCAATTGTTTGTGACCCCTTGGTTGATAGTTTGTGAACTTACACCGGATTATGAATTTTTCTGTACAGTATCGGGCTGCATGGTCATTGCGGTTTTTTTACCGTCCTCCTGCTGGTTGTATCATAGAATTTCTTTCAATTTTAGAGAAATTTTGAATATATTAAATCTCAAAAATATTACGGGGTGTTAGGAGGCGATTTTGATATAAATTTACTTTCTGATAGTAACGTTACCAGCGATTTTCTTGCAGTTATTTCAGCCAATGACTGCGCCAATGCCATTACTAAACCAACAAGAACCACGCCTACCGCTGAATATCTTATTTACCTTTTTATTACAAACTTTGATGAGAATCCTTATTTAAGGTTCCGTGGTTGGCTACGGTATCAGCGACCACTTTCCAGTTGTATTTGCAGTTAAAACACAGGAAACAAGACGGTGCCGAGGCGGCGTCTAATACAACGCGTTACCGGAAATAGACTTGAGGCTTTTAGGAAGGCAGTTGCTTGGGTGAATTGGGCTGACGTCGTCGCCATGACGAATGCAAACGTCGCATACAACAGTTTTTTTGTTGAAAATTTGTAGAAATCTACAATACTTATTTTCCAACCCATGCGTGTTTTCTATCTAAAAAAGGCAAAAAAAGGTCGAGCTTACTGAAAAAAAAATCGGAAGAAAAATCAAATGTACAAGAAATTTGTTGAACAGTGTAATCAAAAACTATTTTCGCAGTTCAAACTATACAGAAATAAACTCAACAACAAAGAAGTAAAAAGGCAAGAGATGCGGACTACTACGCACTCTTTGAATCATGTCATGATGACGTGAAAAAATATGGACACAAATAAATACCGTAGTTATATGGACACAAATTAATACAGTAGTTCTGCATTCGAACAATGTCGTAGCTCCCGTTGAGATAACTGTTGATGGAGCTAGCGTCGCGGGCAAAGACATGTGTGATGCCTTTAATGTTATTTTGTTAGCCGATGGACTGAATGTGCTACACCGCCAAAAAAAATTGATTGATTCATTGTAGGGTTTAACACGCCAACGCAACGCAGGCGATGAGGCGGGCCGTAGTGGAGGGCTCCGAATTAATTTTGACCACCTGGGGATCTTTAACGTGCGCCGAAATCCTCGTACACACGGGCGTTTGTGCTTTTCGCCTCCATCAGAAAGCGGCCGCCGCGGCCGGGAATCGAACCCGCGACCTTGTGCTCAGCAGCGCAACGCCTTAGCCACTGAGCCACCGCCGCGGGTGCCAAAAAAAAATTCATACTTTTATAACAGTAATTGCATGTTTACGAACCCATGACATGTTCTTAAGTTTATTTTGTTTTTATGAACAGAAAATTTCTCAGAGCCGGGATGCAGATGACGTCCAGATAAACCGGTTGAAATACGTCCTTGATATACAGGGTGATCAAAGTTGAGTCGACAGGTTTTTTAAAAAATAGGCGCTTAGATTTACGCGAGGACCACCTCTACAGTGAGGTTATGCGCCCAGGGGGACACATAAATAGGAGGTAATTATTGATTTCGGAGGATTAATTAACTAAAATTGATTAATTAACTGTTTAGTGGATACAGTAACCAGGCACGTTGGAAAGTTAGACGCAATCATGTTTCTACGCAGTTTCAATTGGCAGAATTCTTCTAGCGCAATCCGTAGTCCGAGATATCAAACGGCGAAGTTTAATTGCCGTTCGCATGATTACGCATGCTAGAAGACCGGCGTATAGCTCCTCCCTTTTGTTCTGTGTTTCGATGCGGCGGTTAAGAGTATTGCAGATTGCGATAACGCCAGCCAAGAATGAATGGGTGCCAGTTATCACTTTTTCCTGTGCCTCCACCCCTTTGTCGAGCCAAACACCGTACACAGCAGGCACGTCACAGAAGGGAGGAGCTCTGCGCCGGTGCAGACTGTCTTGCATGCGTAATCATGCGTAATCGTGCGAACGGCAATTAAACTTCGCCGTTTGATATCTCGGACTACGGATGCGCTAGAAGAATTCTGCGATTGAAACTGCCTAGAAACACGATTGCGTCTAACTTTTCAATACAATATACCTGGTTACTGTAGCCACTAAAAAGTTAATTAATTAATTTCAGTTAATTAAGCCTCCGATATCTATAATTACCTTCTATTTTGTGTGTCCCCCTGGGCGCATAACCTCACTGTAGAGGTTGTCTTCGCGTAAATCTAAGCACCTAGTAAAAAAAAAAAGCTGTCGACTTAACTTTGATCACCCTGTATTAACCACAATACTTACAGACATCTTAAACCTCTGCCTTCATTCAGGCGTTTTCCCCACCGGAATGCAAAATGCAAATCGTCCGCCCTCCTCAAAAAGGGAGACTGGAGATGTGTGTCAAACTATCGGCCCGTGTCAATATTGCCAGAATTTTCAAAAGGGTTTGAAAAAATAATTACAATTCCGATGTCATCACTTGTAAAATCTCATAAATTAGTTTCTGATGATCAATTCGGTTTTGTAACACACATATCTACGAATTAGCACTACTTCAAGAAATTATAATGCGTATTACTCTCCTTCAAACCAAAACAAAGTTGTTCTAGGCGTGTTCATAGATTTTTCTCAGGCATTTCGATTCATTATTCACAACATACTTTTATCGAAAACTGATAGGTATGGTTTAAGCGGTTGCGTTCACTCTTTACTCGCCTCTTACTTAGCCAATAGTACACAGTATGTTTGCATTGACACCCACAAATCATCTCTTAGGTGTATAATAGCTGGCGTCCCACAGGGTAGTATATTAGGACCTTTGTTGTTTGATTTATATAATAATGATATTTTAAGCTCATGTCAACAAGCGAAGTGGATTTTGTATGCTGATATTATCACCATAGTTTTTTTGTTGGACTCCTCGGACCAGATCGGAAGGAAAACTAACGCTCTCTTGCAGTCTATTCAATGCTGGTCAATTACTAATCGATTAAAAATAAACGCAAATATGTCTAAAGCTATACTATTTCGACCCCAAAATAAACAATCTTTGTTCCGCAGTACGTTAAATTTGGTTCTGACTCAATAGAAATCGTGGAATGCCTGAAGGGATTAGGAGTGCACTACAGTAGTCACCTTACTTGGGATGACCACGTTAATTCTGTAACTATAAAATTGTCCCACAATACAGGAATTCTCAGCAAACATCGTCACTTAATTCCACTCAAAGTTAAGTTACTGCTTTATAAATTTTTGTTTGAATCTTATTTAAACTACACTCACCTAGTTTGGGGAACAACTACACTTGCTAATAAAAATAGACTTCAAGTACTGCAAAAAAATCTTTCGTTCCATTTGGAATCTCAGCTTCTCGGACCACACTGCTTATTTATTCCAGAAATACTGCCTTACCAAAATTTTCGCTCTTTAAGTATCAGATTAAGCTCTTAGCTTTAGGAAAGAACTAGCAAAAAATTGCAAAAATTTACCTTAGCTGGCCTGCCTATGCCCGAATTCGCCTGTGTACACTTGAAGAAACACTGGACGATGGCACGTGCCCACCTTTCATACATCATACGGTCTGAAAATTTTATCTAATACTTTACCGCGCTTACTGAACAAACTGGAAGCAAGAATTATAGATATGACGCGTACATTCAAAAAGGAATCTTGCAGATTGATAACGTCATTCTGGTAATGTTTATTTTTTTCTTTACGTCACCCATCTTGTTATCGACAACGTAGCGCCTATCCATGCTGCCTTGCACAACACTTCGTGCGGGCCTGCCTTTTATTCTTCCTCTTCTTTGCTACTCTTCAGTGTTTCGCGCTTCAATGACTTGCATTACTTTTTTCCTATGTTTACGTTTTAAATGCATTATGCATCCAATTTTCGGGCCTTCAATAACTAGCAATATTGTTTTTCCTATGTGTAACGTTTTACTGCATATGCATCTAACTGTGGGTATAATACCCTGATTGGTGTAACCCTTTTTCTTGAAGCGCTTATTCCTGTTCTGTTGTATGGAGTAGCTCATATGTACACTTTTTATTATCACTTTTTGTCTACCAGTGCATTTGTCGTAAACTGACACTATTTGCATTTTGTATGTTCCAGTATCGCCTCGTCGTTTCTCTTTCTCTTGTTTGTCTTCTTTTTTTCTCAGCAAAAATATGACTTTCATGTAGCGTTCTCATGTTTTTCAAATACAATATTGTTTCTTTGTTTAGTTGTTAGCGTCTATATATTTTTTTACTTTGCATATTTTTGTTATCGCAATAGAATTGCGATACTTGGTGTGTTTTGTGTTTATTACTGTAAAGCTGTACAGCATGCATATTTGCCGTCTGCAGCTGACGTTTGAATTGCGATGGCGGACTTGTCAAGCTGCTTCTATGCAGCTTTTATCGTCAGCCTTGCGATGTAATAACGATAAATTGAAATAAAGATACCTCACCTCACCTCACATCCACTTGATGTACCCGAACGATTGCGGCATGTAAAATTGCAGCTTCCTAACTGTTGTTAGGGCTGCGTGCGTTTACCGTGTGCTTAGTTCTTTTTTTAAGTCCATGCCCAGGGGAAATTCTCCAGCCTAACAGAGTCCGACACGCGAGGCTACTGCTGTGGAAGGTCAATAACGCCCCAACAGTGCTGAAAAAAACGGAAACACCATTACACAGGCACACAGTCACAGTGCTGTTGTCAATGAGAAAATAAATTTGTGTTTAGTCTCTGAACTTGAAAATTTTGAAATTTTCGTGTGTGGGTTATTCTGTCGTGGCTAGTTGAATGCATGCAGTAAGTAATACATTACAAATGCATTGTAAATCCTATTTTGAGTTTACCAATGTACTTCACTTTAATGAGATTGCAATACTGAAGACATATTGTAAGGCCACTCGAAGCGCAATTTAGGGACTTTAAATGTCTATAAGATATTATTTTAATGGCACGTGTTGCACAATTACAATCTGGCAGGAATACATTTAAGATAAACTTTCAATGCACATAATAAAGGCTTGCAATGCAGATTGCTGAGGTAAATATGTTGCTATGTACTTTAAGCATACATTCAATACATGTAGGCATATTCAAGATTGTAATTTTAAATTAGTTTTGATATGATAAAATATATTTAACATATATTTGAAGCATAGTTGGAATGCATTTGCGAATGTACTTTTGCTGTATTTTAAGCACTGGGAAAGCATAGCAAATGTGGGCAAAATATTGCTAAAAAATTAGAACATGCAATAAGATGTTAGAATACATTCGAGGTATGGCCTTTTCTGCTAAGGCAGTGGCGAAGTATCAAAGGAAAAGGCTGGCACCTCGAGGCAGCTTGTGTAGTTATGTGGTTTGTTTAAACAGCACGACGTGGGATAATAAAATATGACGTTTTTATTTTAAGATTTTTACGCATTATTTTTATACACATACTACGTATATCAAGACTCTCCCATTTTACTTTTGCAGAGTATTCTTCAAAAATCTTCAGTATATCATAAAGCTCCTAATAACTGCCGATGTTTCTATAGGTTTTCTCTGAATTTTTTTGTGCGTCACTTATTTACCGGCTACTGAAGTACAAAATAAAATATACGTATGAAACTCGAATTAACAAGCTTATATTGCAGTCGCAGTGGCCCGAACAGTACTCTGTAGCACTGAGAAGATTTGCACTACTCCTATGCAAAAAAGGTTCTGAGCCAAGTCTTATTCTGAATGTTCAACCACCAAATTTTTGTTCAATATCAGCGGGAGCGTCGACCATTTGTTTGATCGGAGCCGTAGGGTGAAGTACGACGGAAAGCACGACGAGAGTGGCCGCATGCGCACTAAGTACTGGCTGCGACGACCTTCGTCTGCTGAGCTCTTCTAGGAGCTGAGTGCATTCCTGAATCGGTCCCCTTTGCTTATTACACTCTTCACCGTCTAAGTTGACGTCAAGGCCTGTTGCGGCAATATTTGTTAAATCACAAAAAACCGAAATTTGAGATTTGCTCGTAGAATGCGTAAGCTGCTGCCTATTATTTACTTTCACAAGCCTATTTGCACCGTTATGCGCTCTCAGGAGGCAGTCTGATAAGTCCAAAGAAAGAATCTTTGGTAGCTTTCTACTCTTAGAAACAGCCCAACAGACATTGGCTTGCCGTTTCCCGTGCTTAGATGGGCATGCCGCCAACCCTCGCCGTGTTTTGCGGTATTGGCTCCGTTGTAAGCGCGCGGATCCACATAATGGTCGACAATCCCATAATAATCATAACAATTTTGGTGTGTGTATTAAAATATTCAACAGTTTCTCTGAAATACCGCATTGAGCAGTTGAGCATAGTCTTGCCAAAAGAAAACTGCATTCCTCTAAACCAGAGCACGCAGTTCACCACAGTAAACTTAATTCTTCATTCTGGTTTTCCGGGCACATCGGTGGAATTCAATGAACTCGAATGGAAGGTACGGGGCGGACTATTCAAATCTTACCTACGTTGCTGAGCCTTTATAAATAGTTGTCCTATTCAAGTTGAATCCTCTACTGTAACCATTATGTGCATATGAAAAAATGGCCGGTAGAACAAAGGCATGACGAAGCAAGTTTAAAAATATATAGGCCGTGTTTGAGTTCTTCAGATGATTTGTATTGATTTTCCGCTGGATGATCCCTTAGGGCCTTTCCCAATCGTACCCGAACCTCAATAATTTCATGAAGTCGGGGAGGATTTCCACTAGTTAAACTTTAACAATGCGGTCATGTTTTACAAGCATGAAGCAAGCTGACAAGAAAAGTTGACGCTTACTGTAGAAGAGTTGAAAACAAAAATATAGTGTATAAAGTGTCTGCTAAAAGTAAGTAATGTTCTGCCATCTTTTTCTCAAAATGAAGAATGCATACGAATAATGACTGGGATGATGCATGCACTCTCCTCCAAAAATGCTCTGCTCATATAAAGTAAAATTGAAACAAATTGTAAATTCAAAGATAAACTTGGTGCATTGCTTTAACGTATTCACGATGTCTCAGGTTTCTGAGGATCCCTTTACGGGTCGAATAATCGTTGGGTTGCAGGCAAAGTAGGATCTTTGTATATTAGGCACATCTCAAAACATGAAAAATAGGTGATGCAGGGCTTGGAACACCTAATCTGTGACTTTAATACCAGACACGTCGTTGTAACTCAGCAGCTAAGTCGTTGTGCTGCTGAGTACGCCGAGTACAAGGATAATATCCCAGCCCTGGCAGTAGTTTTCTCACCGCGGCGAATAACGAAAACTCGCACCTGTCGAGATGTTAGCTCATAAACGATTGGCAGGGCGGTTTAAATTACCCTTAGTATCCTATTACTGTATAAATCATCACCTTACACACAAAATTTAAAATTTTGGTGGTACAAGTAAAAAAAGTTAGTGAATAAAAGTGCTCGCAAGTTAGTTACGAAATTTACAAGTTATATAAATCAACTCCGAGCCGTACGAATCCAGAGCACATTAGAGGCCTAGAGGTAGCTTGAGCTACTAGTGCCCCAGAATTTGCATTTTTAAATTATTGTAGATCCAGTTATTTGTACAGAGCTACAGAGTTGCCTTTACACTAGGCGTGGTCTCTTAGCTAAGAGCAAAGTCAGGTAAAATTGCATGAAAATATAAATGGAGTACTTTTGTTCTACATTATTTGAACAACCTTTTAAAATGCCTAACGTGTAACCTAACCCAAAAAGTTTCTCGAATATATTTCAAAGTCATGCACAGCCTACAATAGCCATGGGTTTTAAATTCAAAATACAAAAAATTAGTTCACCGAGTGAGATGCTTGGCAAGGAAAGACTGGGCAGAGTTGTATAAAAACTTTACACAAATGACCGAACGCCTTACCTGACTGCCGCTAGTGTTGTCCAGTATGGTCACCGTGTGCAAATACGGCATCGGTATGCTTGCGATGGCTACTACTAGAGATCTGGTTGCGCAGATGTCTTTTATTGCTCCCTTGTGGGTGATCGGTGCGCAGAAACCAAGCTCGTTATTAGCCACTTCTACGTTTTTCCTTTCTGGCAAATGCAGTTTCGCGTGTACCGGCGGCGCGTATCAGATTCGTATTGCGGAAACTTTAATTTCTAAACTATACTGCAGCCCCCCTGCGCACGTTAAAATCTTTGTCCTTATTATGTCCGTCCAACGAAATGAATGTTATTACCATTGTGGGGGTTCTGAATTAATCTTTCTGGAAAGCTCAACCAGTGGTTAAACTGAGGTAATCCGGGTGTCAAATGTTTATTACGGTTGAGTATTCGACAATACGAAAACTGGCAACGTGCCGTGAGGGTGACAGTGCAAGAATAAATTCGCTAGAAAAAAGCGTGGCAACGCTTCCTTAGCGAGCCCACATTCTACTTGGCGATAGGGCATACGCGAAGCAGTCTACGACAATCGGTGTGTAAGCTATTACGTACAGCAATCGTAAGCATACGGAGATCATTATCTTGCGCTCGACTTCTGCGTCGTGGTAAGCAGGCTGCAATCGAGAGTTTTTTAGCATCAAAGAGCTGGCTTGCCCTACTGCTTCCCAATTGATGAGTAATGCTGGTTATTGTCGCATTTGTTATTTCAAACCTACAATTACCCGAATTGAAATGGCGTCCCCCTTCCGTTGCAGTTAAAGTGTTGTTCTTGAGTGTAGGAGGCCAAAAGAAAGCCATTTACTCAAAATTATTTTTTTCCCCAGTCAAGCACCATGACTGTTATAATTTAGACGGTTGTCTTTCGAGAATGCGATTTTTCCTTAAAAAATAATTTCAAGGACTTACGGCTCAGTTCAGATTTTTCGGACATCCTTGAGCCGCCGTAGTGCTCCACACGTCACTACTTTCAACCATTATGGAGCAGTCAGGCGCCTTGTGCAGACACCCCACGGGTCCAGCTAAGCTACAATCATAGAAGGGAAGTGCTCCTTGCCCCACTCATTCAGATGACTGCTGGCCTGCTCAAGATTGCTACCATTCATTGCACATGACGAAATTTCAACATTAGATAGAGTCCCAACTGGAAGAAAAGCGTTTAGTGGGTTTCTTGCCAGTATTGCCCTTTAGTGGTGGTGCTCACTACACAGTAGTTTATGTGAAGTTTTTACTATAAAAATTATTTCTTCGCAAATTCATTCAAATATACTGCAATGCTGCCCCCCTCCCTAATGTCGAATATTTCAATCCAAAAGAAAAAAATTCTCCAGTATTACAGACCCGTCGGCTAGCTTTTTGGCTACATGGACCTCCTTTATGGCGCGCTTCATAGGTACAACTGTGGTTTCGGCGTGCTAAACCCCGTGATTTTCATTTATGATTATACTATCATAGGTAGTATGCGTTTTCACAGCACAAAGCGCATGCAGCATGAATAAACATTTTATTTCTTGTTTACTGCTCACATTTATAAGGTACGGTTTTGCAGCAAGCATTGGAGTGAAACATTACGCCTATTTTCAACGTTATCGCAAGCTCAAGGAAATAATGTACACACACCCAACTGTCACCTGCACTGGAGGCAGCTCGCTGAGCTGTTATTGTGACGTTTTAATTTCACTTCGCTTGTATTTTCACACTATGAAATGTTGAATACATTGTCTTCTTGAAAAAGTGAATGAAGGGCAATTTCTATTGGTGGAAATTGTGATCATGTAAATTGTTTACCAGTACTTGCTTTATATTTTTTTATTTTAATAAATATCGAGTTTTTTAAAATTATATGCCGTTATTTTGGGCTAAAATTGACATTTTCCCTTGTCATTTAGTCACCACTCGCGACTGAGGAAGATTATATTTGTATTTAAATAAGAAATGTTATTCCCTGGTATTTTCATTTTTTTATGCATGCATGGCTTAACATAGAGACATTAGTGATTATGCTGTTCGCCATACTACCTTTTACTCTATTGTCTAATGGAGCCCTTCGTTGGTTGAAACTCACTGTCAAAACGTGTCTGGTGACCACCTTTACAAGGGCCACACAATGGTCAACAAGACCCCCTTGGTTTATCGAATTTGGAGTCATTGTAACTATGCCCTATAAAGTCGAGCACACTCCATATAGTCTGTTTGTCTGATGAAGCTTCGGGACTATCTTTCAAAAAGATTGAGGGGGACACTCATTACTGCGGTCAAAAAGTAGTAGGAATGGACTGTCTTTGTTCAATGATTTAGTATCATAGGGACCACATCCTATATGGTCCTACGTACGCTCTCTCGACTCCTCGTAACGACTCCGGGCCTACGTGTCCTTTGATAGAGTCGGGTGACCCTCTCCCTAAGAGTACCGAGGGGGTCGATTCTGTAGCAAACAAATGAGTGCGCAAAGGGAATTTTTTTTCGGTTGGTGTTAGGTTGGGGTAAAAAATTGCAATTCAACTTTTTTTTTGCCAGTTTTCAACAAGTATTTCGTAGGCACAGAAGGGTCAGGGCTGCTGTCACTCCTACTGCTGCCAGAATAAACCATCGAACAGGCTTACTACATTGAGTCTTGGCGAACATAGAGGTGTTAATGCGGCAGACCTTTCCATATAATGATGTGTATTAGGGTGCCCTGCTAAAACCGAAACTAACTTTCCGAGGGTATAGGTTTTTGAAGAGGAGGTGTAAGGAGATCGGTTAGGGAATCTGTTTGCGCACAAGAGACCGAGAGTAGTGTGTCTCTTGTTTGAGTAGTGTAGGATATGGAGGCGAGAGGATTTACCTATGGGCACCGTAGGGCTGTGTAATCTCTTCGAAGATGACCAGTGGTGGAGTGTCGAAATCGCGCTCGGTAGCCTAGGTACAAATGGCGCAGTCTTGCAGGTGGGCATAGTTTTATTATTCTACGTAGGGAAATATTTATGTTGGTCTTCTCCGCAAAACGGAAAGGTGAAATTTATATTAAGGCGCGTGTTAAGCAGAGAAAACGACGGTATATGATTATAACGTAGCACACGCCTAAAAGCATGCAGTTCAATTTCATTCGATTCTTATCGTAAACGCCTGTTGTGTGGTGGCCCCATCTCCCTTTCTGTATACTTTGAGCAATCTAGGTGCATACTGTAATAACGAACGTATTGTATAACGAATCAATACCGCATCCGGTGCGAATTTATAGGACATTGTTTTAGCCTTATCAGTGGGGAGATTGTGTCGTAATTTAGGGAAGTTGACCTCCGATGGTGCCTGCTACTGCTGCCGTGGATCGTCTCACTGTACGAGAATCTGACGTTGGGCTGTGACGGGCATAGTTTCAAGTAAGAAAACGAGTACGGTAAATACAATGAGCCCATAGATGGGTAAATACGGAAGTTGTACGTATTACAGTAAAGCTAGTTAACGCGAACTCGGCTAATTCGAACTTCCGGTAGATTGGAACTCACGCCTTTGACCCGGCACAGCTCTGTATATATCAATGGGGGGAAACTCCTGATAATTCGAGCGCATCGGTATTCAGAACGGTTAATTCAAACTTCGATATTATACTTTCCATCGGTCTTCACAGAATAAGTCGGCCCTGATTGATTACAATGTGTTTCAAATCCAAACCAAATTTACGAGATGCAAAACAACGAAACAGAAAAACAACAGCGTGGTGAGCGCTCTACGGTTCTGCAACAGCTTATTTCGCTTTCTACAGAGGGCGCCGCGTCACCGGGACCAATGCTCCGGCACATGCCATTATCATTTACGAAACATTATTTACGAAATAACCTGCCGCAAACGTGTAGTAGCGCCTAATTCGTTTGTTGTGTCCATGCAGTGCGGCGACATATCCATTCAATGGAAAAAGGCACCAGTAGAAAAAGGCACCAGCGAGCAGACGGCAATGACGCGTAGAATAATGCCAGGAGTCGGCCTGACAACAAGTTAAGCCTTCCCCCGAAATGCGACCTTTGAATGGGACGTGCAAACGACCCCCACAAAAGGGTACTGTCGATGAGCCGGCGGCAGACCGGAGAGAAAGGAAAAGCCCTTGTCTCGCGAGCGCCGCTTGCGCTGGGGAGCCAAGCGGCTTCCTCTACAGAGGCTCCCCCCTAGATTGTGGAGCATTTCAAAAAAAGGCAGCAGTACCGGCTGAACGGCGAAATGTCAGAGTCCACTGGTTATCGCAGAAAACGTACGGGAGAGGCTGCATGAAGAGAAACCTCAATATAAGCAGGCTTGGCGCGGTCCATGGCGACAACTCCTCGTTTTCCCCACACGTTGATTTTGATGGTCTTGTTAATGCTTAGCAAAACTATTTAAGGGCTGTTGTACGCCGAAGTGAGGGGCGGCTTCGGTCAGTCGCGTCGAACGAACCCATGTGTAGCTGAGTCCATGTCGGGAAAGTGAAACCTTTCTGTTGCGGGCGATGCGACGGTGCTGTTGGCCTTGAGTTGCACAAGCCATTCGCGCAGCTTCTTGATGTGTCGTGGGCATGCTGGGGCGGGAAGTGTCTGGTCGGAGAAGAATTCTCCAGGGATGGCTCACTGTTGAGCCGTGGACCATTTCCGCTGCGCTGAAGCCGTGGTCTTCCTTCACCGTTGAGCGTAGGCAAAGAGGAACGAGCGGGAGCTTTTCCACCCTGTGCTGGCGATCGAGTTTCGCTGTAAGTGCAGCTTTGAGTTGCCTGTGCAAGCGCTCAACCATTCCGTTGCTGGCAGGGTGGTAGGCGGTTGTATGCTCAGTCTCGTGCCGAGGAAGGTCGAAGGCTGCGGAAAAAAGGTTGCTGTGTTATTGCCGTCCCCGGTCAGTTGTTGTGGGAGCGGGGCAGCCAAAGCGGTACAACGATGTCTGAATAAAGCCCAGCGCGACGGCCTCAGCTGATATGTCCGCAATTGGTATAGCTTCGGACCATCGGCTCTATCTGTCGATGCTTGTAAGCAGGTACTTGAAATCTTGGCAGGACGGTAGCGGTCCCACCAGGAAAAGGTAAACTTGGTCAAACCGCGGCCCAGGAGCCCGAACATCTGTAGTGCAGCACTAGTGTGGCGACTCACCTTCACTTGCTACATGTTTCACATGTCCGAGCCGAACGTAGGACGTCCGCGTGGACTCCGGGGCAAACTAAGCATTCTGTTATCAGCCACTGGGTGATTCTGTTGGTGGCCAGTTCTGCTGGCCACCAAAATGTTATCCAGGTAGACAAAGACGAAAGGAAGACCCTGGGTGATCTCATCCATGAACCTTTCAAAGGTCTGTGTGGCATTTTTCAAGCAGTAGGGCCTACGGACAAACTCAAACAGGCTGCATGAAGTTGTTCTGGCTGATTTTGGTATGTCCTCCGGTTTGACGGCGATTTGGTGGTATGCCGCTAAAAGGGCTATCTTGCTGAATATCTTTGTACCTGCCAGCCGCGCACTAAAATCTTGAATATCTGGCAGAGCTTACTGGTCCGCGTTGTCGATGCGTTCAGGGCTCTGTACTCACCGCACGGGCGCCAGTCGTCCCCGCCGTCTTTAGGCACCATGTGCGCGGCGATGAATGGTTGCTAGAAGAAGGACGAAGAATTCTCAGCTCGAACATATGCTCGAACTCACTGCGTGCAGCTGGAAGCCTGTTGCTGAAGAGACGCCGTGGATGGGCGGTGACTGGCGGCCCGGTGGTGAAGATGTGGTGAGTCATGTTATGTTTCACCGGCTGTTTCATGTGTCGGGGCTTGGTGAGAGAAGGGAATTTGGCCAGGACGTGGTGTTAGGCAGATACGGACTGGAAGGCGCAGATGCCAGGTGAGTAGATGTTTGACTCCAAACCACGTACTTTGAGGAATGTGTTGTTATCCTTGAGGCAATGGTCACGTACGCTCACATCCAGGTTGAAGTGGCTGAGAAAGTCTGCTCCGAGTATGGCGAAATTAACGTCCGCTACCCCCAAGACCCAGCAAAACAGGCGCCTGAGCCCGACGCCTTTTGTCAGCGAGCGGAAGCCGTACGTAGGTTGGGCAGTGTTGTTCAAACGCCTGCCAGCGACGATATATTCTTGCAACTTCGGCGATCCTCGGGGGTTGCTTGGACAACAGATATTTCGGCGCTTGTGTCGATTAGCAGGCACGAGTTGCTTACGCGGTCGAGTACGATGAACAGTTGGCTGGGAGGAGGACCGATGTCGTAAGCCGCCATTAACGACTGTCCGGGGCGTTTTCCGGAAACGAGCAAGGTTGAGTGCAGCGGCTAGCGCCCGTACCGAAGCAAAGTGACGGTGGTACCAGGAAACTTCGTCCTGTCTATCTCGTGACAGGAATCTCTGGGAAGAGCTTGGCTGTCTTCAAGGGGATCGCTCGTGCCGTTGCTGGCCCTGTTGGGGTGCATGAGACAGCAAAATTTGCTTCATGGTCTCGGTAAGTTGTTGCACCTTCTCCTCAAGGCGCGACAGTCGATCTGGTTGTTTGTGTGTTCTTGCAGAAGCTATGGGCGCGAAGTTTGGAGTACATGATTACGTGATGCGATAAGCCAGTTGCGACAGTCGATCAAGGGACGTCTCATCTGAACCCGCAATAACCACGCGGCCGACTAGGGCAGCCTTTCCAGAGAAAAGTCACGAAGAAAAGGGAGCTGGCCGTCCTGATGCGCGTGCACACCGAGTAGTTGCCGCATCTGGTGCGGCAGTTTGGAAGGTCGTTGGTCACCGAGCTATTCCTGACATAAGAGCTGCTCAAGTCTGCTTTCTTCTGGCGCAACCAGGTGGCCCAGCACAGTCTTTTTGAGGGTGTCGTATTCCGCTTTTTTGGGGGTGAAAGAAAATGTCGTGGATGGCGTAGGCAATATCAGGGGGCAGGGCTGCGGAGACGTGAAGGTACTTTACCTACTGCGACGTGATGCCCCCGAGCTGAAAACGGGCCTCCACTTCGCTGAACCAAACTCTTAGATTTTTAGGCCAAAAATGTGGTAGCTTCAGTTCTCTGGCGAAGACTTCAGGCTTTGAGGCAGCAGTGACGTTGTCAGAACTCATGGCGGCGTGCTCGTTACAGCGTTGTTTGGGTCACCAATTTTGTAGCAGCCCGGAATGTCCGCTGCTGAAGGAGGCGAGAAAGCAGACAGGGAGCTGGTTCGCAGTTTCCAGACAAGACTCTTTATTTTGAAAAGATGCGAACGCCGAGAGCCTCCCCCGACGAGAGCAAAAAAGGGATCCTCCGCGTCCTTCAAAATAGAGAGGAAAAGGCCCCCCAAGCGATTAGACGGCAACTGTGCCAGGACTAATGCCAGGAGTCGGCTGTACAACAATTAAGCTTTCCCCACAAAGGAGATTTTTGAATAGGACGGGGGATGACCCCCATAAAAGGCGTACTGTCGACGAGCTGGCGGCGGACCGGAGAGAAAGGAAATGCTCTGTCTTGCGGGCGCCGCTTGCTCTGGGGTGCCGAGCCGCTTCCGCAACAACGTCACTGCTGCAGCGGCTGCTGCTTAAAGAGGCGCTGTTTTTTTGTGGCAATGACGTTGTACCCCTCATTAACTTGTATAGAGCCTCAGTGTGAGCCAAAGACAAGCCATATTTAGATGAAACTTATTAAAGTATAAAACCGCATCTCAGCAGCCTCATGATATCACCCCCACCCCCTTTTTCAGCGCGGCGTTGTGCAAGATATAAAAGTACGGTTTTGCCAAATGAGAAGCTACAGCTTCCTTATTAATTTTGGGAAGCATTGCTATGGGATCAGGTTAAAGAGACTGGTTACAGAATTGATAGCTGAGTGGTAATTATTTAACGATTTTTTTTAATTTTTAGAGTGGCAATGTAGAACTAAACAGCAGCTTTTTCAGAAGCAAACTAGCAGACTGCGCGAAATGGTTAACACACGTACCTAATCGGACACGTACATATTCAAACCTATTCACACAAACTTTTTTTGCGACATAATAAAAGCAAAAATCAAGAAAGATTTTCACACTATACGATCAAGGCAATTAAGACAGTATAAACGAGGGGCTAACAACATTATTTGAAAGCTTCTCCACTGGCTTGTCACAATGCTCTCCTGAATCAAATTGGTTGATTTTCAGGACAGAGTTGCAAAGCTTAGAACAAGTATACATTTCTACCATCACAATAATGAGCGAGTGGGCTCCCCATGGTTTACTGCATAAGTAAAACGTTTAAATGATAAGCACAAGCGTTTCTTTCGTGTAGCCAAAAGATCTAACCGTAGTTGCACATGGGAAAAGTGCTATGGCGCAGCCAAAGAGTTTGACGACTTTATGCAACAGACGAAGCGGAGTTTTATTCAACTACTCCAGCTTCTACGCTTCAAACTGACCCTAAGGGCTTTTGGAAAACTATAAATCCAGATCAATCTTTGAAACTTTGAAACTTTATTTAAACTTTCTCCACAAACCGAAACAAGTCGGGAAAAAACTGATGGCAGCGAGAAAAAAACAGTGTTAAGGCACCGCTTGACAGGCCTCGCCAGCCGTTTTTGTCGGAAGTGGTCACAATTAACAACCTAACTTCAGTACATTCACAAAACAATATTTAGCATAATCAATAGAAAAAGATACACACACACACATATATTTATATATATATATATATATATATATATACTATATATATATAATAGGCACATCTTTTTGTGGGTATAACAGTGCAAGAAGAATCACGAATGAAATGACTACGGACGATTGAAAAATACATATTGTGCAAATCATGAATAAACGCAGTGTTCAGAAATTTAACCAAGACACATCTTAGCATATACAACCCATATTTCGTTCTGCATGGGGGCACCCTGAAAGCGTGAGGATTTCTTGTGGCATAAGGTGTGTCATGTGGTTGGAGTGCAAGAAGAATGGAAAAAAAGTTATGGTTTTTTTGCGTAGCTCTTTTACAGAAACATGCGAACCTGTAATCTAAAAACCAGTGAACAGGTACATAATTATATTTTAGATAAATTGGGCCGGTTGGGGAGTCGTATGATGAATTGCAAATTGTGCGCAGCATTCGCTTTTGCAAGGTTTGTAGTTTTAATGTATCTGACAATGTAGGGCTGCCCCACACCAGAACACAGTAATTGACACTAGAGTAGAAAAACGCACTTTACTACACAAGTTTTGTTTGCACAGGCAGTAGGTTTTTGTTCTGGAATGTGATGCCAATTACTCTAGAGTGCTTAACACATATCTACGTTACATGGTCGTCCGACGACAATGTGAGTGTGCAGAAGACTCCGAGCGAGCAGAACTTTTCTATGTATTCAATAACGGTGTCACCTAGGTAAAGGGCTGGTGGGTTTATTACTTGCTTTCCTTTTGCATAAAAATCAGAAAGTTTGCTTTCAGTTTGTTTATTCTCAAGGAATTACTGGATGACCATGGCGTTAAAGATGTCAGGACCCGGTTTGCAGCACTAGCCAATTTGTATATGCCAGGGGAAGAGAAAAAAATACTGCTGTCAACGGCATATATGATGTATTTAGCCTCCTTACTTACGTTAATGATATCATTTATGTAAACATTGAGCAGAAGCGCACCCAAAATACTTCCCTGGGGTACACCGTTTAAAATTTTTATGGTATCTGAGGGGAATTGGTTAATTTCTACATACTGGTGTCGGGATGCCTAATAGGACATAACAAGTTTTGAGGCGTGACCCCGTAAGCCATAGTGTTCCAATTAAAAAAAATAATTTTATGGTTAATGCCATCAGATGCCTTACTGAAGTAAACAAATAAACCATGTACAAAGCGCTCTTATTCAAAGTTTTCCAGTATGTATTCTTTTTAAGCAATTAAAGCATGTTCAGCCGATCTGTTAGAAGTAAATCCGTACTGACTACGAGTTATAACGGAGTTTTGTAGCAAGAATTTATGAATACGCCGATGGATAATTCTTGAAGCCCCTAGAAAAGAACGGGAGTACGGAAATCGGAGGATAATTACCTAAAATATTTCTGTCACCTGTTTTTTAAAAAAGGGGCTACTTTTGCGAGTTGCATATCAGATAGGAATTCCTTGTAACAACGAGGAATTGTATAGGTGTGTGAGACACGGTGCTATTATTTCAAGTACAAATTTTACTGGCCAGCTTTGAATATAGTTACAATCTAGGCTGCTTGAGTCCCTCAGTGTTTTTATGGTAGTAAAACCTTCCGATATGTCTGTTGGCTCAACAAACATTGACTCAGGTAAACAGTCCCCAAGGTAGTGAACAAAACGTGGGTTATTTTCTCTGTGGCTTACATGGGAAAAACAATGGTTATATTTTGTAGCTAAAATTGAATCGACAATCTCTTTACCATCTATTATTTACTTTAACATGACCTTGGGTACTTCTATTTAAGAGTTAATTAAGTATTCGCCATTTATCTTTTGGACAGTGGCAAGATTCTGAGAAAAAACAATAATGTAATATGCTGGCTTAGCTAAATTTATCTCTCGGTTTACGCTATTGCGTAAAGACTTGAGTGCTTAAGTATGTCAAGGTTCCTATTTTTAAGAAATGCTAGGTAGAGCGTGTTCTTTCTTTCGATAAGTCGCACAAGGCGGCGTGTCATCCATGGCTTCCGTCTTTTCTTGCAGGAGCGAATATTTAAAGCAGGGAAGCATTCGCTATATTATGGCAGGAAATGCTGGAGGAGTTCCGCATAAACCCTTGCAGCTGACGTTTCATTATAACCAGGTTTGCAGCTTACAAATGCGACACGACTTTTGAAAAGATCAAATGATGCTCGAGTTGTCGGCGGCCGCCAGTTGCTAACTGGTTTTAGGTGCATGCTTTTAAGTAACACAAAAACAAGGAGGTGGTCACTGATATCAGCGGCAATGCGACCAGGAAAACATTTTTGGTCGTTATTTGCAAGTATCAAGTCTAGGATAGTGGAACATGTCGACGTAGGGCCTATAGGACTCAGGATGAAATTCTTAAAGCCGGTGCATTGGAGTGTAAATAACATTTCCTGTTGCGCAGGGCGAGGTGCACCCATGTCTACATTGAAAGCACCGGCAACGTAAGATGCAAAAGATTCAGAACTGCAATAAAAAGTTAAGCTTTTAAATTTTTCAAAAAAGCTGGCCCGATCACCATGCGGGGGACAATAGACAACAGAAAATATACATTGACCAGCCCTGACTGTAAGCATTTCAATATCTTCCTTCGAAAGAGAGTGATCAGATAATATTTCGCAAGCGCAGCTGTGTTTTATCATGAGGGCAACGCCTCCGCCTCGCCTATCTGTACGGTAACGGAAAAATGCCTTGTACCCGGAAATGCGTATCAAATCGTTATCGTCGTGGTACCACGTTTCCGTTAGGTATATTACATCAGTAGGAAAGTGCAGGGTATCGAAAAGTAACAATACCAGTCGGTTTTGTTGACAGCAGCTTGCATATTACGATTTAATAGTTTTACATATTTTGACTCATCTCCATAGATGGGTACGGTAAATGTATAAAGCGAATAAAGCGGTGTACTTTTCATTTGAGGTGGTGGGAAAACATTACATCTATGACAACGGGCGAGGCTTAGGAAATCTTAGGAAGGTCAGCTAATGATCGGATCTGAATTTGGTCAGAGTCATCCGTCTTGCGTGCAAGAATTGCCCCATTCCTCGTCTATGCGTGCTTCCAGAACACCTAATTCTTTCGAGTGATAGTTGCACACAGAAGCCGCTTGGTTTCGTGGTTCAGGTGTTCGTCGACTTAGATCATTTCCGTGGGCCCGGATAAACCTAACATCAAAGTTGTTAGTCTCAGTTTTGGCGCAGCCGCAAAGATCAAGTTACGTTTAGATCGCGTAGTAAACCTAGCAATGAGGTTACTTTTCTTGCTTCTGTGGACTGGTAGGCCATGTGCAATGTCGATATCTGTTTCTTCAAGAGGTACCTTAGAAACCTGCGCAACGTTCTTGACCATTTCGTCCGCTTGGTCCTTCACAGTTTATGGGAGTACCTTAATTTCTAGGTTGTACAAACGGCTGTAGTTTTCAAGCTCGAGAACGTGGTCCTCAGCTTTCGCTAACCTCACAGTCAAATAATTTCATTTCCCTTTGCAATAACTCTGGCTTTACGATTCCCAACAATGAAGTTCCTGATATCCTAAATGCCACTTTTAGTGAAAATTTTAGGAATGAACCATTGAATAACCTTCCTAATGTAGCGGCCTCTGCGCACCCGCCAATGGACAACATCATTTTCGAACTTCACGGATTATTAAAGGTAATTGACTCGCTAAAAAAAATTGCCGTTTACAGGAATAGATGGTAATAACTCCAAGCTATTAAAAACACTAAATATTCTTGCAGCCTTTTCCTCTTTTCCTGTCGCTCATTTTTCAAGAATCTTTTAACACCGCTTGCGTACCACGCGACTGGCGTGCAGGTAAGATAATTCCAGTCCATAAAAACGGAAGTCGGTCATGTCCAAATAATCACCGCCGAATTAGTATTACTAGCGTTTGCTACAAGGTAATAGAGCACAATTTATACACGAACATCGCTACATTTCTGACACCTGTTGATTTCTTTCACGCAAACCAGTATGGGTTTCGTTAAGGTCATTCGTGTGATCCTCAACTCGCTCTTTTTCTGCATGATATTTGCTCAAGTCTAGATCGCAACATACCTACTGATGCAATTTTTATTGATTTTTTGAAGGTCCTTGATAAAGTAGCCCAAGCTCGCCTGCTACTCAAGTTGTTACCCCTGAACCTTTACTTGAATGTTGTTAACTGGATCCAGGGTTTTCTATCATGTCGACAGCAGTTCGCCAATGTCAATTCTTATTCATCATCATTAAAACCAGTACTTTCAGGAGTACCGCAATGCACGGCCCTAGGACCTCTTCTATTTTTGATATATATCAATTATTTCGCTTCTAAATTTTTTAAGGCATTCCTCTCTTCGCAGACGATTATGTATTTTGTTGTCCAATAACTAATAGCTCTGATAACTCTGCTCTTCAAGAACACCTTAATCGCATTCAATATTGGCGTAACAGTTGGCTTATGTCTCTAAAGGTCTGTGATAGGAAGCTAATATCATTTCCGTTTCGCCGCAATTACGTCGTATCAAATTTTACTCGTAAGAATTGATGTATCGAAACTTCTGATTCATTGAAACACCTTGGTTTGCTTATTTCATCTGATTTGACTTGGTCCGCTCACATCAACAGCGTTGCGAATTCTGCTAACTGGGTGCTTGGATATCTTCGCCGTAATCTTGCCCCGACATGTCCTACCCTTAAACGTCTTGCCTACATAACTTTTGTCTGACCGAAGCTTGAATATATTAATGCCATTTTCGATCCTTACTAAATTGGCCTTAATATTGTTCCGGTATCCATCCAAAATTATGCAAGAAGATTCATAATTTCCGAGTACTCTCGTGGTTCAAGTATCTCCGCCAATAATATCCAACTTAATCTTTCCACACTTGTATCCCGCCGCACAATTGCACGAATTTGTCTTTATCACACATTTTTCCATTCTTTGTCCATCGATGATCAGCGCACCTGGTTGCACCGCGTTTCACTGCACCACCCATTCTAACGCAGTGTATCGCGAGTATACCCGCACCACTATACTCCGTTTCATACATCAATTGCAACGCTGTGAAGGCTACACAAGTAGTCCGCAAAAAATAAGGTGTATCGTTCCGCGCGGTTTTATAGCCGTGTGGCCTGACGCGTCGCTCCGGAGAAGAGACGCTGAATTGTGAAGTACATGGGTTCGAAACCGCGTTCCGACGTTTCTTTTATTTTTTATCACATCTTTGGCGAGTTCAATTCTGAATCTTATTTCGTTCTCCGTAACTTAAACACTACGCACATAGAGAAATGAACTGCACGTATGGGTACAGTTAATGCATATCGTAGGTCATTTGTGCGGGCCGAAACAAGCTCGCACCGATGTTTGACCAGCAATGGGAATTTGGTCGCGATTTTGCAGCAGTTTCAGTTTACCTCGTTGATTCTAGCGAGAACTTTGTGTAAGAAAAACAAGTTATTTCAATGATAAGTTAGCACAGCTGCTCCATCCAGGGTGAATTAGCATCAGGTGTTCACTTTAAACTTTCGTTTTCGCCGTTGCCCGGATGATCCACTTCTTTCTGCGCCTCTCTTACAACACTCAGAATGTTATTGATTATACCGGGCCACCAGCAGAGCAACGGGTTCTATTTTTTACCGAACAGTTTGGAACCCGCCTCTGGCACTGCACGGTGGAGTAGCCCGAAGCACTTGGTGCGAATAACGTATCATTTGGTATGAATAACGTATCATTTGGTATTCATAAAAAGGCCAGAAAGCAGATTTCTGTCCATTATAATACTGATTTCTGGCACAGAAACGCATAATACATATTTTAAATTTGTTATTCGCCCCTTTCCAGTCCGAATATATGCAACATTTTTGTGAAATCTTGTGCGTGATTTATTTATTTCTTCACTACAATGTTTCACCACGGAAACAAGAGTTATATTTTCTTTTGTTATTGAAAAGAGAGGTCTTTAAGCTACGCTTTTAATCGCAAGAGAAGCCTGCATAGGTCAATTGTTTTTACATACGGAAACTTGATATAGCCTGTTTTTCTGTGTTAAGCAAGTGTCTATGGGATAGGTTATTGCTGTGACAAAAAAACAGTACTAGCTTATAGGTTGGATATTCGTTGCCATACATAAATGCATACAGGGGAAACACGTATTGTCTGTCATACACAAATATTAAAAGAGGAGGCTGACTTTCGCGGTCTAAAAAACAAACTTTATTTATAGGAGAGCACCTCTGGTTGAATTCCTGGTAGGTTCCGACTTCTTCCTTTCGTTACTTCCTTCCACCCAGTTTTTGCACGAGTTGTATGACTGTTCCGGCTGTATACACTTCACAACCGAACAGGACAGCACTACAATGTAGTGTTTTTCATAGCACGGGTGACTTGGTGGCGTTAAACCACACAAACAAACCATAAGACGAGGAAACACTGTTTGCTTTGTCGCGGTAACAAAGCCTGCTCGGGGAATCGGCTTAGTGTGAAGCAGCGCGAGCAGGCTGGATAGGAAGGTGTCCACGCTCCAGTTCCGCCAGTTGACCCTCGTGAACAAAGCCGCCACCAACAGATCACAAATTCCTGGGAAGTTCTTCAACGATTTCCCCCTGCCCTGTCTTCGGAATTCCTTGATCGCCCGTAGGTACCTGCGGCACCAGATAATGATGCCAAGATTCCGTATTCTCTTATCATACGTCAAGCTCATGTCCTTCGTTAACCTCCACAAATTGGTTTTCCTGAAGTTCGGCAAGCCGTCGTCTTCCTTGGCAGCCTTTGGCACATTGTCCAGTATCGGGATCTCCCTCTTGGCGTACATGCTCTGCACTTTCAGACGGATAGCATGCACTGTGAAGGTGTCATGCTTGGCGGTTCGCGTGCTTGATATCGTCACGTCGCGAGGTCTTCCCTTTGGACACACCAAATTCTCTCGCAGACCCTCCGCTCTCAATTTCGCCATGGTACGGGGAGATACTCCGGTGTCCTCGCTCACAACGCTCAGTACTTCACACATTTCGCCGGAAAACGCATCCTGGTATGGGCGTACACATGTGCAATTACCTCCTTGGCGTTCTTTGACGACTTTGATTTGCAAACTGTCGAAAAAATGCGTACAGATGGCGTGGTCGAAGCGCGAGAAGTGGACGCCATTTTTTGAACGCTGCCTCAAAGAGTAAACAAAAAACGGCGTTCAAGGTTGCGCGGAGAGCGAAAACCTGATACGAAAGCGACAAACACAAAATACAAACTCGCATATTTCGATCGTTTGTCCGGCAACACGGGCGTTTTTTTGGCAAGCTGACGGTGAATATTTATGCTTTAAGTTTGCCGGCGAAGCATTTATTGTTTCTGGCTCACCGCAAGCAACCCACTACTTTTGGTCGCGGAGGCACACAGCGAAAACAAGAGCGCTAGCTTTGACAGCGTTGCACGATGTATGGAACGGAGTATACTTCTTAGCAATCTTTTTTTCTGCGCAGTCCTCTAGACTGGAATGACCTGCCCACCGACACCACCCTTACCATTTATTCCCAGTGTTCTAGGCGAACCATTGAAACAAGCCAATGATGATTGCGGTATCACCCTATGCCGTATGTACGCCCAACCCTAATGCAATGCCCCCCCGCCTGGGCCCTTAAGGAACGAATAAATAAACATAAATAAATAAATAAGAGAAATTCATCCCTTCAAATGGGGACAGCGTCAAACATTACCCGTGCCAAGACGACGCCAACAGCAAAATAACAAGAAAAAATAGAAGCCATTGCACTCCGTCAAGGTGGACGACCATGCAAGCGTTTCGTACACGACGTGAAGGGCGCAGAATTTAGCCGAAAGGTACGACCACATTTTATTTCACTCGAGAGTTGACCGCGGTCATCCCCACGAAAAAGTTCGGTGTCTGTGACCGGATACATACATGAAACGGTAGGCATAATATTTGCCGTCTTCAACGTGGGTTAACATTTTCGAGGGATAGTTCCGTTCTAGTGAAGCGGCTGGCTGGCAGCCGCTTTTGCCGCCGAAATTGTGAAGCGAAACTTTCACTTTTCTTTCATAATTAGTTATGGCTATGTATTTTGCCTGTGCATTTCAACTGCTATTCATTTCTCCTCTGGTGTCGCTTTTGCTATTACAATGAGTTACATGTTTGTAGCGTTTGTACATTTCTCCTATGAATTACCTACATGCCAATTGCCAATTGCACATAGAGTATTGATTGATGTATCGTTCCTTGCTGCCTTGTACTGTTTGTCTGGGCCCCCGTCAAGCTGTCGTCACAGCTTATAGCCCGGTCAACCAAGCAGTAGTATCTGGTGAATAAAGTAGATTGAACTGAATTGAGAACTACCGCAGAAGCACATGTTCCACAAGTGACACACAGGCGACTGTTCGGAACCGCAGACACAAACCCGCAGTGGGCGGCGCAGTGATAATTGCGGGCGCGCTTCGAGCTGAAGTTTGTCCAGCATCAGATCGTTGTTCACGCCGGAAACATGCAGTTAGCGCGCACAATTTTTGGTAGGGCATGCCCCTACTTTCGGAACGAACGTGGGATTACACGTTTGCTCTTTAACGGAGCTGTATCAGGTTGCCCTCCAATATAGATATTTTTGTGTACATGGCCCCTATCTAAACACATCAAAGACTGGGAATCAAATCTGGTTCTCCTGGTTACGAATCCAGAGCATTAGAACGTGCGCATGCCAGCCAAAGGCAGCCCTGAGTCTGGAAAAGGTGTTGGTTTAATTGTGGCCAGTCGGGTTTTCGAAATATCTAGCACCACAGCAAAAAAACGAAAAATCTGGTGAACAGGTAGAATCTGGTAGAAAACCGGGATATTTGGTACAGGTTCGTCTTCACAGCGCAGGAATAAAGCGACAAAGACGAGAGGAAAACACGGGACGAGGGGTGATCCCATAAAAAGGTTATTGGAGAAACTAATAACAAGCCAGTAAAGGTAAAACACAATAAAAGTATGAATAACAAACCCCCTAAAAGCAGCTTCGCAAGCACACGTTCTCATCCACCGCTCTCATCAAGATACGCGAGTTCTCCGTCTAGAAGCTAAAAAGACGGAGCGTTAATACACGAGCCAGGCATTTTCTGAATTTTATAAGTTTCCACTGCTTCCCTCACCATTAACAGTGAATCCGTTTAGCTAATCGCAACTTTTAGCGTGAGCAGTTAATATTACCAGGCAATTGCCCAGTGCGCACGTGAGCATGGGCGTCGTGGTAAGCGCCCGGAAGTTAACAAAAAAAAAAAAAAAAACGCCCAGAGCTCGTTTGTGCTTCCCTCGGGGTGTCCGTCCAGCGTCACCGGCGCATGCTACCCTCATAGGAAAATTGGCCAAGATTGGCCAAGAAAACACCAGCGTTCGCCGTAATCACTACAACTTTTGCTCGGAACGCGAAAGACGCGTCATAACATACGCCCCTCCACTCCAGCGTGATGTCCAATAATTATCACTTCACAAAAAAAGTAAAGCTATCTTATAGCAGCAATTAGTGATTAAAGGTTGTTGCGGAAGCGAAGAAGGAAATGGGCTGCAATCGTGGACTTAACCGTCGTGACGATAGTGAAGGTTGTATAAAGGTTTGCTACCTTCTAGTCTTGACGTAGGTGGCCACGGCACCCCCAAGGGAGCCTTCATACCTTTATTAAACGGGCTCATGAACTGAAACCCTTCCCGTTCCACCGATACCGGCTGGCTATCCTTACAATACCACAAATCTCCGCCAAATCCCAGAATTGTGCCATAGCCAGCGGCCTGTATACCACTTTATACAGCTTGCCGTCGTTGCCCAAAAAACAGCAACTAAATAAACTACGCTAGCCCATCCTATCCATTTTCTGTACCCATTCAGTTGGGATCTTTGCGTCGCTCGTCGTCGTCGCTGCGTGTACTTACTCCTTGAACCATGCACTGCCTTGGGCAGCCGCAGTGAGGCAACATACAGGCCGACTCGAAAGCTAGTATTCATTTGCCATTTAAAGCATTCACGCAAATTCATTATGCTTTGCGCGCGTTCTTGAAGAATGCGCGCAAGGACTCTAGGTGTATTTATACCTGCTTTGAAAAAACAAATAAACACGAGGCGATTACATCATTCTTGCATCTCTATGTTGCATCTCGTTTGCGTGCCAAAGCGCGTAGCATACGCTAATAATACTGTACTGAGAGGAAGCAAGAACACAGTTTAAGACAACCCAAATAATTTTTTTTAAGCTACATATTACGAAACATCAAGGAAAACCTCACCCTGTGTGGAGTATGTAATAATTGAAAACTATATGCGGGACGGCCCGCGGTATCTGGCGGCGTAAGCTTCGCGTAAGCTAATGCAGGACATCTGCTTTTTTGTTCTTTGTAACCCACAAGTTTGTTTTGCAACATAAGACCTCTCACACGGTGTCGTATACAAAAAAATTACACCATCTTCCCGCGAGGGGAACCATGGGGTAGACGCGACGCATCGTGTGTTGCCGTTGCGTTTCCGTTATGTTAGCGATGTCAGCTTGTGGATTGCTGTTGTTGTGTATCCTATTTACGCAGCATGTTCACCCCCGATGCGTCGCATCTACACCATGGTTCCTCTCGCGCGAAAATGGTGTAATTTTTTTAACCGAGCGCAAGCTGCGCGCTAACGCACAGCTTGCACGGCGACGGGAGTGAGCGCAGCCGAGCGCAAGCTGCGCGCTGACCGCGCTGACGCACAGATGGCGCTGAGGTGAGAGCGGCGGAGCGCGCAGCTGCCGCGGCGAGGAGAACAGGGGAGGGATGCGGACTACGCCGCGACAACGCGGGACAAGGCGAGTTAAAGAGATACGTTTCATCTAATAAAATTTGTTAACAGCGGAAGTTTTGGCAGCAATTATTTTAACAAAACCTCAATTTCCGTAGCCACAAAGTCGTTGTCGGCCATGCCACGTCGAACTTCCGGACAAAGTACACACTGTGAGGGCGCGCATGGAGGCGCAGAGCGCTTTCGCCGAATCACATTGACGCTAGGCCCTGATTCCACTCCAGGTAAGCTAGTGAGGAACTCTATGGTACGGTAGGCACCGACCTCGTGAATCCTATCTCGCGCATGAATTGCTTGAATTAGAGGGTATTTTCTAGCATTTTCTTCGCTTGGAGTACTAACGACCATGATGTTCTTTTGAACACTGGGAAGATTTTACTGAGCCGTTACGAAAAAAAGAAACATCTTCTTGAATATGCAAAGGAACGCCTCACCGAGTCACATAAAGGTACATTAAGTGTGACGTACTCTACTTGCATAAAGTTACTTATGTTGCCGACAAATTCGTGGGTAGGGTGCTGCAACCTTGTTGACAATACCGAGATAAAGGCGTGTGTTGTCCGTTCCTTTCAGCTACTGCAGGAGCCTTAGACACAAAACAGATGAATTTTTTGGCTTGATTGATAAGACTAAACCATCTCTGATTTTGGGCGCCGAGTCCTGGTTATATAGTAACGATTAAAATTGGGATGTCTTTCCAAGCAACTGAGTTAGTAATAGAAAAAAAGAGACTCTCAAAGGGATGGTGTGTTTTATTATATCGATCCGAAACTACATTGGCAGATGTTAACAAATTCGGGTGGGTCTGCTGGGGCTGCGTGGGGAGAAATCGGTTGAAAAATGAAAAATCGCCGGCGGTCTTTTCCTCTTACAGGCCACCTCGCGGTAAGGTACAGGTTTTAACTAAGCTAGTGGAAGACGATGACAACATAAATTATCGTAATTTAGTGATCAGTGTTGATTTCAATTTACCCGAAAATTTTTGGCCAGCAAATAACCGAAATCCTTATGCGTCCTGTGCGTCACCAAAGGAATTGAGGAGAATACACAACCCATTTCCCATAAAGAATTTGCTGTGCGAACCTACGCGTGGAAGTAATGTCTGATACTTAGATTATACTAATTTGCCTGCGGAGTGGCTAAGGCGTTGCGCTGCTGAGCACGAGGTCGCGGGTTCGTTTCCCGGCCGCGGCGGCCGTTTTTTTGATGGAGGCGAAAAGCAAAAACGCCCGTGTGTGCGAGATTTCGGCGCACGCTAAAGATCCCCAGGTGGTCAAAATTAATCCGTAGCCCTCCACTATGGCGCGCCTCATCGCCTGCGTTGCGTTCGCGCGTTAAAACCCTACAATCAATCAATTTGCCTGTGGTTACGGAACCTCTGCTCATCTTGCAGCATAAGTTACCACTGCACTGTTTTGTGTTAAGAGGCCCTGGAATGCATTAGGTTCTCTGAGAGAGCATATAGACGATTATACAGCTACCGAAAGGCTCGAGTCAATAAAATTTCGGTGGTAAAATTTGGAAACTTGACTCATGTTACGACGCGTTTGAAACTTGGTCAGAGTCGCTGAACATTGACAAAGTAGGGAGTATACTCAAGAATCAGATTTTCCAGTTGCGCAACCAAATCTGTGCGCCATCGATAATGATGGTAAAGCGAAGTAGAAGTAAGCTATGGTTCACAAGGGAAGCTCGTAAGGCACTGGAAAAAAAAGAGTATACACGGCGTACAGAAAGAATCCTGGCGCCCCAGTAAAAGCAACAATAACAACACTATTCAAATAAGGTAAAGTACGCATATCACGCATGAAAGATATTTTGAAGCTTCTTTTATTCCAGGGTAAAAAGTAACCATCGGGAATTCTGGCAATTTATCAAGAGGGCTAGAAAAGATGAGGTATGAGTTCCTGTGCCAAAAACACACTTGGTCTCGTGTTCATATCAGCCTCGATAGGGCAGAATCTTTCAGTTATTTTTTCTGGTTTATTTTTTTGTGCGTGCGCTACTAACATTCATTCTAAAATTGATTACGGACTTATCGGAAGGGAACCCGTGAATGACAACTTTTTCGAAAGACGGGAATAAAACTACAACTCCAGCGTTTAAGTACTACTAGTGCTAGCGGTCCCGATGGCTTGCAGACCTTTCTGTTATCCGCTTGTGTAGGCCTGTTATCTAAATACTCTTATGCGCTCCTTTTTAAGTCCTTGACATGAGAACAGCTGCCTGCATACTGGAAAAAATGCTAATGTAAAGGAATATAAAATTTTGAGTTGAATTACGGACCTGTGTACTTGATTTGTTTACTTTGCAAGATATGTGAGCATGCTTTTGTCTGCTACCTCATGAATCACTTAAACTTGTTTTGTTGATTAATACCGAGAAACACAGATTTCGAAGTGATTTTTTTGTATCGCTCGACTTACGTGATTAGCCTACGACTTAGCTTCAACCCTTGACAAAACGGGTGTAAATTGCTCTTCTTAGATTTAGGAAAATCGTTTGATGTTGCCGCATTCTTCGCAGCTCAAAATATTGTCGTGGCCCAACATAAATAAATGGTTCTTGAATAGATAAAAGCATAACTGAATTGTAGAACTCAATGCGCAATCGATGGCAGCGAATGGTCACATGGTGTTTATGTGTCATCAGGGGTGAGTCAAGGTTCAGGTTTGGATCCACTATTGATTTTGTTACATATGAATGGTATTGCCTTAGGCATATCACCTTGTATACGATTGTTCCCTGACGATTGCGTTTTGTTTCGTATTATGAAAGGTCCTAATTATCACAATGAACCAGCGAATGATTTAGACAAGGTTGCAGAAGGGTTTAATGAATACAGCATGAGTATAAAACATGACTAAACTGTGCATGCTTCGGTCAACAAAAGTCCCCACACATATGTACGTGTTCGAGTAACCCTGCACCTGTGTGTGAATATAAATACCGTGGTGGGTACTTAAGCTCTCAAGTATGCTGGATCCGTCAAGAGGACTATATAATTGCTAAGATGCGGGTGGTCCTTGGGATGTTACGTAGAAATGCAAAGTGGTTTCTATAGAAGTAAGGAATCTACTCTACCAGACCAACATAAGACCAATACTGGAACATGCTTGTACCATATAGGACACTTAGGCTGTGACAGACACAATGAATCTAGAGAGATTACAAAGCATAATAGCCCGTTTAGTGTTTCAAAATTGAACACGGTATTCAGCCGTATCCCACACAAAGCAAACGAAGGCAGGAAGACGCTACAAAATAGTAGGAAGACATTTAAACTACAAATATTCCCAAACATATACCATTCTAAAACTGGCCTCAATCGTGATACCTACATAAAAGGCACCAGATTACACTTATGCATGTCGTGATCACTCACTGAACATTAGGCAGTATAGATGTAGAACTAAGCTCTTCAGGATGTCTTTTTTTCTAACATGATCAGTGAGTGGAAAAGATTGCCTCATGATGTCGTGTTGTTATCTTCAAGTGATAGCTTTGCTTCAGGTGCGTGTTTGCATTTGTACATTTTAATTTTGTACTTGCATCCCCAGAACCGCAATGTTTCGCTTTGCGCGCGTATGGATTGTGCAGTGTTTCTCGCGTGTACCGTGTTTGTTCTTGCTCTTCGTTTGGGTCAGCGAGTTGCCCTGATCTGTAATCGTTGCCTTCAGATGTCCTGTACTTCTCTTCCATTTGTCTATGCTATATGTACTGTTTCCCCTCTAACCATAACCCCCCAACTGGCGCTGTGGGCAATGTGACACAAATAAATAAGAAGTGATCGCACTCAGAATGATCCAGTTTGAAGACAGCACCAGCGACTGAAGAAAGTTCAAGAACGGTGCACCTTGATAAAGTTGTAGCTCCGACACAAAACTAGCTTTTTTACGATACGATCTAGATGTGCAAAGTGCTGTCGCACTACCGGGACAGTAGCATTAGTACTATGCGCGGAGGTTGAAAACTAGACTTTGTTTTGCGGGGCGGGAGGGATCTTGCATTTTATTGTCGTACACAGGAAAGCAACTGAGGTGAACAAATGGACATAATTCCAGCACGCTAGGGAGGAAAGAAGAGAAGGAAGACGACTAACTTTCAGAAGCTTTCCTGGTAGGGGCAAGCCATTCAGTCTGACCCTTTGTTCCACAAACACTGCGCATTTGCAGAGATCAGCTGCTCTAACCTCGTCTGACGGAGTACGCCGCCGTTGCTAAAGTGGCCGAACTTCGAAGATCTGCGCAAAGCTCTAGGTAGGAGCTTGGAATGCCGTCAACAGAACCTGAGGGTTGTTAGGCCGGATGGCACTGCCGCTCAATGAAACGAGAGTCATAGTGATGAAGACAACCCCAATGCGCATTAAAGCCCCAATAACTAAATCCCGCGGACAAACGGAGGCCGACTAAGCGCAATCCCCCAACTGGGACAGTCAAATGACATCCAACCGCACCTACGCGCAAGCTACAAAAAAGAAAAATACAATTGAAAAACAAAACGCCAACTGCCGGATCACCTCAGATTACCTTGTATACAGAAAGTATAGACACAAGTCATTGTGTGCGCCTCTTTCTTCGGTTTTCTTTCTTCGTTTTGCGGCCCCAACTACGTCATAATGCAAGCTGTATCAGGTAACCGCTTCCCTGCAATTGAGGTTTAGCAACCCTACTGCGCACCTCTGTTATTCACGTACCATCGCGTTCATGTTTAAGCAGCACGCAATATTTCAGAACTGTTAAGTTCAACTTTTAAATTTTGATATCATTGTTAAGCGGACATACTACCCACACAGCTACCGATTCCTGGCAACGTCTGAGGTGCCTATGTGCCACACAGGAAGTACAAACAACGACACTAATTTTTGTCCTAGGCTCGCCACGTGCGGAGATGGCAAAGTGTTCTCAGTGCTCCTTGGTAAGTAGGCATCACATTCGAAAAGGAAACCTGCTACGAAGGTACCTAATTTTTTATTGTAATACTTATTTATCAAGAGCATTCTAAAATGCCTGGTTGTTGTGGTGAAAACAGACGTTGACGCCGCTGCAGCTTGTCTCATTTCTTTCAACCAAAAATGATTATAGGTGATCATTTTTGTATTGCAGTGAGCCCACTTCGTTTGGTTGATATGAGGGAAAATACCGCAAACCAAATCAGAAAATGGGATCTACGTTCCAGCGAACGATGTTTGTCGAAGTAAAGGACATTTTACAATCAGTTTTTCGTATTCATCAGTTCTCATCTCTTTTAAAGATTCGCGGGAGTACGCGTGTTGCCTGCATTATCACTTAAGTCCGTCACCGGGACCGGTGACGGACTTAAGTGATAAAGTACCGGTGATGGACTGGCACCGGTAGAGAAATAAATATCATTGCATGGTATCGGTCGCCTTGTATGGGAGCAGTCTACTCGGTATTCTATGCGACCAACAGACCGCTTGCGGCTGCTGACTAGACATGCTCATTCTTAATTATTAAAATTGGCTCGTGCTAGTCAGTAAGCCCAAGCGGTTTGGTCCGGTTTGTAAAAATCAGGGCCGACTGCTCCCATGCACGGCGTCCATATGGCAGGAGTCTGTACCCTAGTTTCTGCTCAATCCGCAAACTGTTTGCGCCAATTGATTGGCCAGAGGAGATATTGTTATTAATAGTGACTTATCGACGAAATTTTTTGGCACTTTGTGAACGACTTCTTCTACGCCTGTGTTTGTGGCTTTTAGGTCGCTGTAATAAAGTGTATTTCATTAGGAACCTTGCATCGTTGTCGGGTACGTGGCAGAATTCTACTGGTGTCCTGGCAAAGCAGTTGTGTGACGAAGGAGGAGCCTGCAATAAGGTTGTCAAGCGTAATGAAGTGTACGCTCAGTGACATGGAATATAGTGCCGCAGTTGTTTTTACTGGGCCTGTTAAAGCGTGGAATGGTCAGTACAATTGCGTAAAAGTCTCTGTTACACGTACAGTTAAGGCGCGATCATTTATGTTAATACGTTAATACAGTCCAAGCGGAGGCAGCAGGCTATATTCTCTTTTTGTAAAGTAACAGCTGCTTGCAGAAGACAACGATCAACAACATAAAGTTAAGTTGCCGTATGGGGTCATTTTCTAATTCCGAGATATGGGTCCAAACACCAGGCTCCAATGTATAGCTATTATGAACTGAAAACGCCTCGGGAATAGCAGCCACTAACACCCCTCTCATACGCAAAATATACTGCCATTGACGCTAGTTTGAAAAGGCATTCCGTTTTCAGCTTTATGTAAGCCTATTACTTTTTAAAGCAACCCTCCCCGTTCCCCGAATGGCTATGACGTTGTGCTGCTGAGCATAAGTACACGGCTTCAATTCCTGGCAGCATCGGGCGATTTTCTGATGGAGGTTAAATGCAAAAACTCCCGTGTGTTCGTAATTTCGGCGCAAGTTAAAGATCCCCTGGTGGTCAAAAATAATCAAGAACCATTAACTACAGCGCGCCTCGTCGCCTGTCTAGCTTCGGTGCGGTAAACACCACCGACTACTTTTTTTTTTAAACAAATCAAATAATTTTTTAAATAGAAAGCGTGGCGCAGTTTAGTCAGAACAACTGACAAATCCGTATCTGGCTAGCGGCAAAACAAGGCAGCGTTTTGCACAAGTGTTTACATTTTTTTAGTTCAAACAACATGCCGGGCAACAAGATTGATTTCTGGTACGTCTCCGCCGCACCAATCTAGAGCCTATTAATTAACTGTCTTGTTTTGTTCCGAACAACTGTTTTGTACGCTATCATTCGGCTAGTAAGCCGCTGCGAATTGATTCCGGAAATATTTCTGCCGCGGATTGCATTCAGGTAAAAGCAATTCGGCGTTTTAGTGTAGCGCCTAACTAGAGGAATTTGCGACGGACGTAGTTGGCTGTCAACATCATTATGTTCAGGCTGTGACTAGGCAAAACTCGTGCTCACTGTCCGACAGAAGGCTGAAATGTATATTCATTGTAGAAAACATTGCATAATTTTAGAAAAATTAGGTGCTCAAGAAAGAAAGAATGGTGTTCTTCGGAACAATAAAACGTTCTGCCAAAGTAGCTTGCCTTAATGCATTGGCCTTTCAACTCGGCACCCTGGCCTTTAGTTGAAGAATTGGTCCGAAGGACATTGTTTCTAACGCCTTGAAACAGATTTATTGACAGTACAGATTGACGGTGCCTGCGTACGTTTCGGAGCCTGCTGTTAGAAACACAGCAGAGAGAGAGAGAGAATAAACATCTTCAATTTGGAGCTTAATGGTGCAGGAGGGTGAGAGCACCACCGTTGGGGGTGTCCACTATTCCGGGATGCACTGTTCTTTGCTGGCTGCTCGTGCCCTCTCTATCAGCATGCGATGGGTCGAGAGGTCCGGCCTGGACAGCCGGTGCACCCACTGCTTGTGCGTAGGACGCGGATTCGGTGTGAGGGATGAGGATTGTTGGCACTCCCAGACCAGATGGTACAGGGTGCCTGGTTGGGGGAAAAGTGGCGTGCACTATAATATAGGGTGGGGTAGATATGGTGGAGGAGGGTACAGTGCGGGTAGGAGTTGGTCTGTAGCCGGCGGAGTATGGTCGCCTCGGCTATCGAAAGGTGGGAGTTGGATGGACGAAACCGCTGACGCTCGTGTTTGAAGTGAGCGAGAATGTCCGCGTAGCCTTTCAGTGTGTGGGGGCCTTCTCCATGTCTTGGCTGTGTTCGGAAATGTCCCAGAGGGTGTGTACTCGGGCTGCGGCTCATGCCGCCTTATTTCCGTCGAGAAACTCGTGTGCAGGGGCCCAAACGTTATGAATGTCCGGAAGCCGCGGGATGGCGTTTAGGATCTCATAGGGCAAAGGGTGATATGCGGCTGAGCTGGTAGTTGCGGCATGCTACTTGCGAGTCCCTAATGACTGTAACGTATTCACTATTTGTGGTGGCTGCCAGGGCGATGGCAATTTCCTCAGCGGAGTTTGTAGAGGTGGTGGATATCATGGCGGCTGTGACCTCCGTTTCCTGGTGCTCTATAACCGTAACTGCGTGGGCGGGTTTGCAGGTGTAGCGTGTCGCAGGGTTCCCGGCGTGCTTATTCCTAACTGCATTGACCCGTCTTTTGCGGCGTGCTTCGTTGTAAAGTGGGTGGGTATTCCGCGGCTCGGGAGCTACACAAATGTGTTGGCGGATGTGGAGGGGGACATGTTGCGGCTGGTTTTCTTTAGGTGGTACCGGGTATCCGAGGCGTGTAAGGGTGTCTTGTCCGCTAGGTATCAGCTTGATACAGGTGATTTCCGAACATCGGTGAGCCTCGTGCAATTCTACCAAAGTGTTCTGTACCCCTAGTTGGAGCAACTTCCGCGGGAATGGTGAGGGGGGTAGGCCAAAGGCGAATTTGTAGTCTTAACGGATAAAAGTATTGAGTTTTTCTTTTTCGACGGGATTCAGAGCCAGGTATGATGTGCCGTCACTCAGACGACTGATCAGTATTGCTTGCGTTATTCTCACAGTGTCCTTCTCCTGAAGGCCGTAGCGGCGGTGGGCAATGCATCGCACGAGGTGCGTCAGTTGTGTGATGGTGCGTTTTATGCAGGTAAGGTTATAGAGCCGCTTCCATTTTTGGGTATGTTGAGACCGAGTATTCAGAGGTGTGGGACTGTGGGTACAGCCAGGTGTTTGATCGTTAATTCCGGATCGAGGATAGGGTCTGTTCGCTTTTTGTATGTGGGGGCACAGAGCGTGAGGAGGGCGGACTTCTCTTGGGCGCATTCCAGTACACGAGCTCGGAGGTATGTTTGAGTGATGTTTATTGTTTCCTGAAGTGCGTCTTGTTGGGCACCGGTGCAGCCGGTTGGGACGCACAAGGTGAGGTCGTGAGCGTGAAGTGCATGGCGTAAATTGGGGATTGCTGCGAGAGCGGCGGCAGATCTTCAATAGTTAAGTTTAATAGGAAGGGTGAAACGACGGATCCATGTGGGGTTCCCTTTGCCGCCATTGCGAATGTGTCGGAACGGAGATGCCCAATGCCTATCGTTGCCGTGCGGTTGGTTAGAAAGCAAGCGATATAGGAAAGTGTAAGTTCACCGCACTTGGTAGAGGCAATACCTTGCAAGATAGCATGATGTGTTACGTCATCAAATGCCGCTTTGATGTATAGGGTTAGGATTGATTTTTCGCTCTGATTGTTCACGGTGTGCAGAACGTCATCTTTAATTTGAAGTAGGATGTCCACGGCCGATACGTGGGGGCGAAAGCCGTACATTGTATGTGGGAAGTACCCTTTCGCTTCAATGTGGGGTGATTGTTGTGCACCTTGTGTTCAAACAGTCTTCCGACACACAAAGAGAGAGAGATGCGGCGCAGGTTCTTTGTAATGAGCGGTTTGTTGGGCTTGGGTATGAGGGTGATTTCGGCGTGCTTCCACTGTGGGGAGAGGGTTCCAGCCTGCCAATAGGAGTTGAAAAATTCCAAAATCTTTTGAAGGGCAACGTAATCAAGGTTGCCGAGGAGCTTGTTAGGTATCCGGTCTTTTCCTGGGGCTGTGTGTAGGGTTATATGGTGAATGGCTGCTTCAATTTCCGCTATAGTACAAGAAGCGTCCATGTCTGGATTGGGTTTTCCCGTGTAGGACGGAAGTGTCAGAATAGTAGCGGAAATGGGTGCTTGAAACGGTTGCTGAAGCTCTCGCAATAAATCTGATTCTGTATCCAGGTAATTATGTATCAGGCGCTTGAGGCGGTGTTGGGTGCTGGAATTGGATTCCTTGCGGCCTAATAAAGATCGGAGTAAGTGCCATGTGCGGCGGGTGCCGAGCATGCCTCGAAGTTCGTTACAGAAATCAGCCCAGTTTTGTTGGTGAAGTTGTTAAGTCAATAGAAGAAACCCAGACATATCTTATGAACCAATAAACAATAGGAGGCATTTTAGTTCGAACGTTTTGTTAGAGATGCTATATTGTATGTTAAAACATTATTTTCCCAAGGGAAATAGACATTAAAAGCTTCTGGACGTATCTTGAAATAGGGTTTGTTTCCGTACCTGGCAATATAAATCATGAAAAAGTAGTACGAGTTCACTTGCGTGTAAACTATGCCTGCAACAACATTGTTGCTTCCTATTGCAGGAGTAAACTGAACTTCTAGCGAAAAAGAAATTCGAGTAAAGAATATTTTTCTCTGCGAAATATGTATTGCCAATGGGATTGCTGTATAAATCTGCTTGATATCTTCTGGTGTGAAAAATTACGATTGCATGATGCGCTGTCTCATCAAAAATACTAAACAAAATTATGATTACCTTTTCACTTCTGCATATATTCTGTTAAATTATATATTCGGCCCCATACCAGGTGCCATGTGGGATCACGAGGGTTTGAAAAATTGCTAAAGTTTTTCTGATATGACGGAACGAACATAGGCTGGTTAGGAGAGCAGGACAATATTGGTAAAATAATTTTTTCCCTTTTGTAACCATCATCTCGCGTTCGAAATTTCATACGAAAAACTACAGCCAGTACCAGTACTGCGAATCATTGTGAAACAGCTTGGCTCGCTGCAGCACGCAGGTGGTCACTTCTGGCAAAAGAGGGTATAGGTGGCTTACAACAGCAGTTGCAGTGGCATTTTGAGACGTTGCAACTTTTCCTCGGTCATGAAAGTGCACTGGCGGCATAAAATTGAAAGTACAAGCTTCCTTACCGAGCGAGACTGAAACGTTGTATGCCGGAAGGCTAGAGAAAACACCATTGTTCCTTACAGTAACAAAATAATTTTGTCACAATTAGGGGAAGCTAATTCTTGGAATTCCTTGTGTTCCGGAAGTCTTAGGATTGGCATTGAAAAGTTTTATTCGAGCTGTGCGTACGCGAAGTTTAGCCACAGAACTGTGGTAGTTGATCGGTGAATATATGCAGGGTGGTGTGCGCCTCGTGGCCCGGCACTCTATCCGAGACGGCACACTGAATGGGACTCACATTGTCTTGGGAGCCTCTCTGTCTTGGGAGTCTCTCTGTCCTGGGAGCCTCTCTGAGCACGTCGTGAAGGTGCGATTGTGGTGCGTTGGCAGTGGAAGCGTATGGTCGAACTTGTAGGGCCTCACACGATTGCGCGTAAGACTAGGTTTCGTTGGACGGCGACTTCGAAAAACTTGTGGCTAGCCCACCGAAAAGGCGGGGGTCGTTCACAAGGCCACTTGCCACGGTACTTAAGGATGCGTAGCTCAACCACGGAGGTCTGGCTCAGTGCCAACATAGGGGGATGGATGTGCGCCCTGTTCCTCGGTGCACAACAGGAATTGCGCATTCAACGGCCGTCGAGGCAGTAGCGCCATATGCTGGCCCCGGGGGTACCTTCGCCTAGCGACACTGACATTTTAAACGGTATTGCGAAGCGCTGAACACCCCCGCTGTTTAAAGAAGGAACGATTTTTGAATGACACCAACAGCTGAGGGGGCCACAAAAGTCGAAGCGCTCATATATCAAACAACTGCAAGTTTCCGCTTAGAATAAACAATGGCTCCGAAATTCGCATTTTAACTCTGGGATTCTGAATCAGTAGAGTAGTTTTTTTATGGTGCAAGTGAGAGGGGGCACCATTGTCGTAACATAAATATGTTGTGCCATTTTTTACGAAACACGTCAACGAGAGTGTGCTCAGAACTTGTTGTGAAGATAAATATTGATATTATACTAGAACTCCGGAAAGACAGTAAGTCGATGTAATTCTTGTTGGCCAAAACGGGACTCTATGATGTAAAAAATAAGCATAACAGATAGAAATAATTGGGGTATAAATTTTTATTTCGGGCATTCACCGCATTGATCGCATAATAAAGTAGTGGTACACATTATGAGTTATTTGCAGATTAGCCGACCGTTATTTTGTCAACCAGCAGTTATGCCTGAAAAACCAATGCACAAAGGAGAAATCTTCTTAATAAGAATTGTTAGCGAGAACGCAAAATAACACATAAAAATGAAACTGCTAACTAAAATGCACCCTTACAACTCTATCACTTAGGTATTTGCAGTATAGGTACTAAAATATTCAGCAGTATAAATTCATTTCTGTATGAAAATCCTTACATGAAGCAGAAAAGGACCTATGCAACTGCGGATATTAAAAAAATTTATTCTTCAAAAATACATGGCGAAAAGCACGAAAACCTCTATATGATGCGTAAAAAGCAGAACACTGCCTACTAAATAACGTGGTGACCGCGAAATTGCGACTTGCCAAAATCATGTACCTGTCCAAACCACTGTCGAATAATACAAATGATGTAAAAAGCTCGAAATTTGGGAAACGACCTATTGAGCAGACGAAAACACGGCTTCGTAAGAAGCAATAAGGACATTCCCCGCGGTGCACACTAACGCCTTGTGTGATGGGTTCAACGGCAGGTTGTTGCATGCCATAGAAAACAAGGCTATGCAAGTCGCAATAATGTCACCGATTGCAAGCATAAACGGACATGCCCGAACAGGTTCGTTTTTTAGGACCCAAGCCCATGTGGGTTGGACCCACCCACGCCCTCGGCTGTGGGTGGCTTTGCCGTGTCCGGGAAAAGGGTATCCTGGTGGTTGAGCAAAAGCCAGGGTTGTTTTGGACCTACATGTCCCCCTGGCAGAGGCAACACACCACTTCGGCCCCCGCTACCCGTAGACTTTGCCCCCAGTCTGACCCAACCGGGGGGGTAATCAGCCAGTCGCCTTTCCCTGTTCTCTTCTCTATTCTTTCTCTTTCCGATGTTCTTCCCTAACCCTGCCCTGTCATCTTTTCTCTTCCTCATTTTTCCGTTTTTTCTCTAGGCGGCGAGGGTTAACCTGTGCGAGGACATTTATAGTGGCGAGGTACAGTTGACGTGTGCTTCAAAGCCACGTTCCCTTGTTGGACTCGGTGGTTGGCGACTGGCCGTGCCACCACATTTATTCCTTGTTCAATGGCTATTTTCTCAACTACCACAAAACACCCTGATCGACCTCCTAAAGGTGTCGCACCGAAGTACTCCGCACCCAACCACCTCAGGCAGGTTTCCGGAAGTACCTAGTTGTACACTCGACCGACTAAAAATCTATCACCAGTCTAACAGTCTTATTACTTGCCAAATATATTGAAAACATTGTTGGCAAAGACTACAACGCCAAAAGGATTCCCTCTGGGGACCTCCTTGTTGATGTTATGCGAAACAAACCAAAGCGAGAACCTCCTAAAGCAAGAAAAAATTGCCAACTTGACCGTCACGTTTACCCCGCACCGCACGCTAAACACTGTCCAATGTGTTATCTCTGACCACGAACTCCTCCATGTTACAAATGATGATCTCTTTGAGGGACTGCATGACCAAAGTGTTGGCGTGCGTAGAATTAATATGAGAAGAGATGGAGCAGAGATGAAGACCCGACACATCATCCTAACATTTGCTAGCGCTAGCCAGCCTGAGACAGTGAAGGCAGCTTTTATTAGGTGTCGTGTATGCGCCTACATTCCAAACCCGAGGCGACGCTTTAAATGTCAACACTACGGTCATGGAACCATAGCTTGCCGTGGCAAGCTCACCTGCGCTTGTGAAAAAAATGATCACTCTTCTGATGACGGCGAAAACACAATCAGGAAATGTCCAAACTGCAGTGGCTCACACGCTGCATACTCGCGATGTTGCCCTTCTTTCAAGAAAGGAAAAAAGATCATTCAGATCAAAGCAACCAAAAATATTAGTTTCCCTGAAGCACGCCAAAAGCACAAGATGTTTTCGGCTGCATCCTAAGCAGACGCCGCCCGCCGGGGGTTGGGGCGACGTTTTGTCAGTACTGCGACACAATGCAGCTTAGATGATATGTCACTGTCATTAACCCCCTCCGAGCAGCCGCCAGCTCATGCCTCTGCAGCAGAGGCCCTGGTGGTTCCTCCATTCTCTGGCTGCCATCCACAGCCGAGCACCGCACCTCAACTTCTGCGGAGCCAGTGGAGGACGTGGTGACGGGTGCTGCTGGGACTGGTCCGGCCTCTTCTAGTCCAGCTCCATGTGCTTACACGACACCCGAGGACTTTGGGAGCATGAACACAGGGGGCTCTACACATGCTCCTTCCCTTGCCGCACGGCAGGTTTCAATCAAGAAGCCTGCGGAGACCTCAGGAACCAATCCACGAGGTGGATTTCGGATGGACACCCTTTCGTTGCCGCCTCAATTGCCAGACGAGGACATGGAGACTTCGCCATCTCCACCCTGCCCAGCAGGCGCAAAATGAGCGCCGCAGTACTTTTGCATGTGCGAAAAACCACCTCCTCGTTCCAGAGGCCCAAAACAAGGCTCACTGACACGAATCAAAATACGCAACTTCACAACTACATTTTTATAATCTTTCATCTATAATTGCTCTTGAAAACATAGTTCAATGAAACTGTAGGGGTCTCATAAAAAACTTAGATGATGTATATGAACTCCTGTATAAACATCAACCCTGTATGGGTTTCCTCCAAGAGACACACCTGAATCCCAAGCAAAGTAACTTTCTTAAACACTACACTGTCTTCAGGGAAAGATAGAGATGACTTTGTCCTTCATCTGGGGGGGGGGTTGCCATTGTGACGCGAAAATCCATGCCGTCCTAATCAATTAGACTACTCACCAGCCTTGAGGCAGTTGCTGCCCGCGTGATCATGCTTGGTCGGCTGATTACAGTATGCTGCTTATACATTCCCCCGCATCATCAATTGTCTACCTCAGAAATTGAGTCGTTGATGGATGAACTTCCTGACCCATTTATCTTAGTTGGAGACCTAAAAACAAACAACAAACTCTGGGGTTCTGGGAGAGGTGATGCCCGTGTTCGCTTAATTGAACATTTGCTAGTATCATCTGGTGCGTGTTCGTTCAACAAAACCAGCCTACATATTATAACATCACATACAATACCTACTCACACTAGACTTGGTAATCGGTTCGGCTGTTCTTTTTCCGCTCGTTGAGTGGCAGGAGGAGAAAATTCCCCGCATTTCCCCGAGGAGAAGAATGTGAAAGTGCGAATGCGCTAGTTGAATTTGCGCGGTTCGGTAATGTTCGCGAAAGAGAGATCACACACACACACACAACAACAAAGAAAGAGAGATGCATTTATTCACAGACACCTATTTGTGTTGTCGTTGTACTTGATTGCTAGAGCGGATCTCAGCTTTGAAATTTCGTGTCAGTACTCCTTTAAGCGGGTACATTAGCCCTTCTCACGCCCGATTCCTGGCCAATGCCCCACGTGGGTATGTGCCATGTCAGCGGCCAGGCAGCCCGCGCCCATCTCCCCCCGTTGCCAAGGAAGACGAGGAGACTCATGGCCAATCCCCATCTCCCCCCGTTGCCAAGGAAGACGAGCAGATTCCTGGCTAATCCCCCACGTGTGTATGCTATACGGACATCGCCGCTGGACGCAGGTTCAGGGTCGCTTAAGAAGTGCATCGCACTTAAAAATCCACTTGAAAGTGACCATTTGCCAAAATTCCTGAGATGCCTAGACAGAGACTCCTATACTCCCTCCCCAAGTAAAAGGTTTGAAGAAACCGCTGCAGACTGTGAGCAATTTAGGTAGAAATCTCAACTCACACGACTTTTCATAGAACACTTGGGTATTGATGAATCTTGTAGCTTTGTCACGGCACATATCCTTGACGCTGCAGAGAACTTCATTCCCCAGACTTCTGGTAACGCAAGTAACACAAGGCGGCCCTGGTTGAATGAAGAGTGTCGACAAGCACGCCAGGCACAGAACAAGGCGTGGGGAATTCCTCGCAGGTACCCAACTGCGGACAAATTTGAAACGTTCAAGCGCACCAAAGCCATGGGCAGGCGCATTCTCCGTTTTGCAGAAACAATAGCTGGAGGTCTTTTTAACTGCAATAAATTCTTTCACCGATACAAGAAATGTTCAGAACAGGATAAGAAAACTAAATGGACAAAGCCCACATATCTTACGCCTTGTTGACATCACTGGTGGCACCCTAGAGGACCAGGCAAATGCGTTGGCACAACACTTCGAACACGTATCAAGCTCTTCACATTATACAACCCCATTTATACACTACAAATAGTCAGCTGAGCGGAAATCCATACGTGACCACAAGCAATCAAATGACTCCTATAAGTGTCCATTCTCCCTTCACGAGCTCATGACTGCATTGACTGGTTGCGAATCTTGGGCGCCAGGTGCAGATAACATTACGTACAACATGATCAAACACCTTCATACAGACACAATCAATACTTTTCTGTTTTTATTTAACAGAATATGGCGTGCTGGGCCCTTTCCCTCAGGTATGAAAACAGGCTATCGTTGTGCCACTGCTGAAACAGGAAAAGGATGCCTCCTGTGTTTCAAGATATCGTCCAATTGTCCTGACCAGCTGCTTGTGCAAGCTGTTCGAAAAAATGACCAACAGAAGGTTACTGCACTTCCTGGAATACAATGGTAATTTGTCAGCTGCCAGGCAGGTTTTCGGTCGGGCGGATCAACAACAGACCAACTTGTCGCTTTTGAATCCTACGCGAAAAATGCCTTTGTTAACAAACCGTTTTGTATGTCAATATTTCTTGTTCTAAAAAAGCATATGACACTGCCTGGCACTACGGCATCCTGCGGCACCTAAAATCTTTTGGTATTTGTGGGAGTACGTTTAACACCCTTGCAAACTATCTGTCTGAACGAACCTTCAAAGGGAGGGTTGGGGCTGCAGTATCCGTACTGTATGTGCAAGAAAACGGTGTTCCTAAGGGTGGATTACATAGTTGCACACTTTTTATAGATAGGATGAACACACTTGGAAAAACTCTGCCCCGCACCATTTTTTTCTTCATTTACGTGGATGACGTTCATATCAGTTTCCAGTCCTGTAACCTGTCTATCTCTGGACGGCAGTTACAACTCGCCAGAAATAGGCTTGTAAAATGGGCCATGAAAATGGCTTTAAGCTAAATCCTCAAAACAGCACATGTGTCTTATTTTCCAAGAGGCATGGTATTCACCCAGAGCCCACCGTCCAGCTTAGTGGAGTAGCTGTGCCTGTGAAATAGGAATATATGTTTTAGGGATTGCGCTAGATGAAAAGCTGGCATTTATTCCGCATATAAAGCTACTCAAAATAAAATGCATAAAGGTAATGAATATCCGAAACGTCCTATTCCACCACTTCAGAGGCGCAGTTAAGATGTGCCTGCTGCGTCTCTACAACCGTTTAGTGAATTCGCGGTTGGACGATCGGAGCGTAGTATACGGGTCAGCTACGAAAACCGCTTAAAAAGGCTTGACCCTGTTCTGCACTTTGGGCTTTGCCTTTCGTCTGGAGCCTTCCGAACGAGTCCTGCACAAAGCCTATATGTGGAATATGACCAGCGGTGCCTGGAAGGCCAGCGCTTATGCAGAGACGTATTGTATGCCATGAAGACAAATCCGTAAAAAATCACCCTTCTCCGTTTATTGTCAATGACACCTCTGTCATGCAGTCGCTTCTCAGTCGGCCCTTAATGTCTCTGCCTTTTTCATTGAGAGTGAAAGTGCAAGCTGAGGAGCTTAGCATTTCTTTTAGCGAGACTTACAACACTTCGATGAGAGACCTTGTGGCCCCTAGAGAAATCTCCCCGCTTTCTTGTGCTTTATCTCTTAGAGCCACAAGCAAAAACAATGCACCAAGACAACTAATCTTGTAGGAGTTCCTACCACCTACGACACAAATATCCTTACACAACGTTTTACACAGATGCCTCCAAGGCCGCCCATTCTGTGTCCTGCGTTGAACATGGCCCACACTTTCCTGTCACAAAGACAATGAACAAAAATACCAGAATTTTTACAGCTGAGGCACACGGTATTTACCACTGTTGAACACATTACAGAAACCATAATACATAGTTACATCATTTTTACAGACTCCCTGTGAGTAGTACTAGCCTTTCATTCAGAAAAACCAACGAGAAACTTGATTTTAAACCGTCTTATAAAAACCCTAATGTCTGCTTACGCACGAAAATTGACTGTATAGTGTGCTGGGTACCTGGGCACAGCGGAAGTTCGGGCACTAAAATTTCTGACCAGAATGCCGCTGTGGCGGCTCTCCGAAGTATTGTAGATATCACACATCGTCCCTACATAGACATCAAACCACTAGTTCTGAGTTTGCTTCGGAGGCGCGGGAAGGTACAGTGGGACACACAAATCGAAAACAAACTTCACAATATAAAACCACACATAGGGATATACAACACAGAGAAATGGAACAGGTTCACAGAAATATCAATATGCAGATTAAGAATAGGTCACACACACGGTACACATTAATATCTATTAAACGGAATCCCACCACCATCTTGTGAGATGTGTCGACGAAGACTTACAGTCCTCCACGTATTTTTTGAAAGCTTGGCATACAATGACGCAAGGAACCGACACTTTACCGAACTATACACCTACTCGATACCCTTGCACCCATCATTGTTTTTATTTGATAAACCTCCGATCAGAAGTGAACGCCTTTTAGCCTACCTCGCTGATATTGGATTTTTAGCACTCATGTCATAACATGTGTGACATCAAGGCCACCCAATACAAAGAGTAATTAATGGTGGTTCTGAGCATTTGCATGGCGTGCCAGGGATGTCACTGCCATGCCTGTTATGGTATGATGTTCCCAGCGCGCACCTAAACATCATCATTGTTACCTCTCATCTTATTCATCTTCGCTTTTTGGAGTAAGGGCCCTTTACACCCATATACACACTATTTTTATCAAGTCCATCGCAATCATCGTCGTGGCATTTTAAAAACAAATGCCACAAAACAAACATTGTCTTGGCGCTCTTCGGCCTCAGATGCCCTTGCGCGAATAAAATATACATTGCAAGTACTAAGTAAGTAAGTCTTTTTCAGGACAATATGAAATAAAACTGGGGAATATTATTATATGTAGGGCTTCAAAGGATGGAAGCCACGTAGTTTTGGTAGGATTCTTAATACCGAAATGTGTGACGTTGTGCGGCTTAGCATAAATACGCGAGTTCAATTCCTCGCTGCGGCGGTCGATTTCCTGATGGAGGTTACATGCAAGAACTCCCATGTGTTTGCGATTTCGGCGCAAGTTAGAGATCCCCAGGAGGTCAAAATTAATCAAGAACCATTACTACAGCGCGCTTCGTCGCCTGTCTAGCTTTGGTGTAGTAAACACCGCCAATAGTACTTTTTTTAAACAAAACAAAATCGTTTTTAATACAAAGCGTGGCTCAGCTTTAGTCAGATGAAGTAACAAATGCGTATCTGGCTAGCGGAAAACAAGGCAGCGCTTTGCAAAGGGGTTTAGACTTTTTTAGTTAAACCAACAGGCCTTGCAAAAATATTGATTTTGTGCTACGTCTCAACCACAGCATTCTAGCGGGTATTATTGAACTGTCTTGTTTCGTTGTGAACAACTGGTGTGCAGGCTATTCAGTTAGGAAGCCCATGCGAATTTGTTCCCGAAGTAATTCTGCCACAGATTGCATTCAGGTAAAAGTAATTCGGCATTCTCGTGTAGCGCCTAACTACAGAAATTTGCGACGAAAGTAGTAGGCGGTCAATATCAATATATTCGGGCTGTGACTGGGCTAACCTCGTGATCCCTGGTCCTACAAACGGCTCAAACGGGTATTGATTCTAGGAAACATTGCATAATTTAAGAAACAGTAAGTGCTCATGAAAGGAAGAATGGTGTTCTCTGGAACAATAAAACGTTCTGCCAAAGTAGCTCGCCTGAATGCATTGGCCTTCTTTCACTCGGTACCCTGGCCTTTATGTTTAAGAACTGGTTTGAAGGACATTGTTCCTAACGCCTCGAAACAGATTTAATGACCCTACAGATTGATGGTGACTACGTACGTTTTCCTGCCTGCTGTTAGATACAGAATAGAAGAAACCCAGCCATATCTTAAGAACCCATATTCAATATGAGGCTATTTATTTCGAACGTTTCGTTAGAGATGCTCTATTAGATGTTGAAGCGTAATTTCTGGAAGTGAAATAGACATTTAGAGCGACCAGACGTATCTTGAAATAGGATTTGTTTCCATACATGGCGCTGTAAATCATAAAAAATTAGTACCTGTTGACTTGCGTGTAAAATATGCCTGAAACAACATTGTTGCTTTCTATCGCAGTAGTAAACTGAATTTCTAGCGAAGTAAAATTAAAGAAAATATATATTTTCTTCTGCAAAATTTGTATTGCCTTATGGACTTGCAGTATAAATCTGCTTGATATTTTCTGGTGCGGAAAATTACGATTGCATAGAGCACTGTCTTTTCAAAAAATACTCAAACATATTATGATTACCTTTCCACTTCTGCATATATTCTGTTGAATTAAATATTCGGCCTCATACCAGGCGCCATGTGGGATCACAGAGATTTCAAAAATTGCCAAAGTTTTCCCGGATATGAGGGAAAAATTTAGGCGGGTTACGAGAGCACGACAATGTGGGTAAACTAATTTTTTCTTCTTTTAGGATCCTTCATCTCGTGTTTGACATTTCATACAAAAAATTACAGCCAGTTAGAAGACTGCGAATTATTTTGAAGCAGCTTGGCTGGCTGCGGCACGCAGGTGGCCAGTTGTGGCAAAAGGGGTTGTGGGTGGCTTACAACGGCACTCGCAGTGGCATTTGGAAACTTTGAAACCTGTTCTAGGCCATGTTGAAAGTGCACTTGCTGTCTAAAATTGTAAGTACAAGCTTACTTCCTGAGCGAGACCTAAACGTTGTAGGCCGCACGGCTAGAGAAAGCACCATTCTTCCTTACTGTAATAAAATAGTTGTGTCTCAATTATTGGGAAGCTAATTCTTGAAATTATTTATGTTGCGGAAGTCTTAGAATTGGAATTGCGAAATTTTAATCGGGGTGTGCGTACGCGAAGTTCACCCACGGAAGTGTGGTAGTTGATGGGTGCATATACGCGGGGTGCTGTGTGCCTCGTGGCCCGGCACAAAAGCCGATGCGGCACACTAGACTTGCCTCACATTGTCTTGGGAGCCCCTCTTCGCGCGTGGTGGGGGTGCGATTGGGGTGGGCTGGCAGTGGGAGCGTACGGTCGAACCTGTAGGGCCTCGCACGATTGCATAATATAAGGTTTCGTTTGATTGCGACATCGGAAAACTGGCCGCCAGCCCGCCGAAAAAGCGGGGGTCGTTTACAAGGCCACTTGCCGTGCTACTTAAGGACGCGGAGCTCAACCACGGAGGTGTGGCTCGCTGCCAACATAGGGGGATGGATGTGCGTATAGCTTCTCGGTGCAAAACCGACACGGCGCATTCAATGGCCGTCGAGGCAGTAGCGCCATATGCTGGCCCCGGTGGTACCTTCGCCTGGCGACACTGACATCTTAAACGGTATTGCGAAGCGCTGAACACCACCGTTTTTTAAAGAAGAGTTGAGTTTGCAATGACACTAGTAGCTGAGGACGCCACAAAAATCGAAGCGCTCAAATATCAAACCACTGCAAGTTTCCGCTTAAAATAAACAATGGCTCCCAAATCCGCATCTTAACTCTTCGAGAATGAATCAGTAGAGTATTGTTTGTAGGCTGCAAGTAAGAGGGGGCGCAATAGTCCTAACATAAATATGTGATGCCATTTTTTACGAAAGACGTCCAAGAGAGTGTGCTGAAAATTTGTTGGGGAGATAAATATTGATAGCACACTAGAATTCCGGAAGGACAGCAAGTCGATGTTATTCTTTTTGGCCGAACAGGGATTCTCTGGTGCAAAAATAAGCATAGCAGAAAGGAATATTTGGGGTATCAATTTTCACTTCGTGCATTGACCGCCTTGATCGCATAATAAACTAGTGGTAGACATTATGAGTTCTATACAAATTACCCGAACGTTATTTTGGAAACCAGCAGTTATGCCTGAAAAACCAATGCACAAAGGAGAAATCTTTGTAATAAGAGTTGTTAGCCATATTACAAAACATCTCACAAAAATGAAACTGCAAACTAAAATGCTCCTTTACAACTCTATCACTTAGCTTTTACAGTATAGTTAATAAATATTCAGTAGTATAAACTCATATTTCCATTACAATACCTAAAATGAAGCAGAAAAAGACCTATGCAACTCCAGATATTACAAAATTTTATCCCTTAAAAATACATGGCAAAAGAGAAAGAATACCTATAGATGCTGCGTAAAGAGCAGAACACTGCCTACTAAGAAACTTGGTTACCGCGAAATGGCGACTTGCCAAAATCAGGTATTTGTCTCAACCGCTGACGCATAATAAAAATCATGTAAAAAGCTTGAAATTTGGGAAACGATCTATTCACCAGACGAAAACACGGCTGCGTAGAAGCAATAACGTACTTCCCCGCGGTACACACTTACGCATCGTGTGATAGCTTCAACTACAGGTTCTTGCATGTTATAGAAATACTAGGCTATCGAAAATACCCAGTTTCGGTAGGATTCTTAATAAATAAATTCCCAGCGCCTTTAGGGACCTAGAAGGCGTACTATTAAAAAAACTATATGCCATATTCCAAACAATAGATAAACCGTAGAAATTAAAACATGAGTTTTTGGGCTCATCCAGAAAACATAAAACTTAAAAATTGCGAGAAGTATATACGCCTATCCATACATTCAGCCCTTCCGCACAGAATGCAAACGTTCCTAGCTCCGTTGCAGCATTCGTTGTGATATCGGATAGCAAAAAAATTGCTCAGTTGCCATTGCCACACAAGAAAATACAACTTCCTGTTTATAAACATTTTCCGAATATGTCGACCGTTTCATAAAAAAAACGAGTGATTCCTACCTTAGTGGTACTACTAACAAACCTCTTGCAACGATATACAGTATTAGGCTACAATGTCACAGTATTCAAGATTTTGGGGTATTTTTAAGTTTTTCCAAGCTACGTTTACTTACAGATTTCGGTGTGTTGAGCAAGGGGAAAGGTGGAGGAGGAATAAACTTTTATTCACCCAAAAAGATGTGTTAAGCCTCCTAAGCCCACGATGCCACGCGTTCTAGCTGCATACAGAGCTAGTTTCACCAAGCCTTGCTGTTGCTCTGGTGCTGAGCTGGTCAACTGGTCCTCCCTCTGCTCAGAGTGGTTAAGGTTATTTGACTCTGCGGGTAGTTGTAGGGGCAACGGGATGGCGGTAAAAACGTATAGCAATTTCGAGCCAGTAAAATATGGGTTGCCTCAGAGCAGCACGTTATGACCATTGCTTTTCAACATGTATGTTCTATATATCTGCTTTACACCAATTGATTCCAACTTTTACTAGTATCTGCATGATGTAGCGGTAACTATATCTGTGGCCAATATGTATAAGGGTTTCGAACACTTCAAGGGCGATATTGCAAAATTATTTGGTTGGTGGTCAGAAAATTGCATTTTCCTAAATAGGGACAATAGAAAGCGAACTTCCTTTATGAATGCGTACAAAGGCATTCCAACAAATACAGCAAGTTTTTTACTTGCATCAGACTCAAACACCTGCCATTGCCAAATTTTGCCACTTACGGCTTAAGTATTCAGGTATATGTGTACATCAATGTCCACTATGACAAATTCAAGTTAAACGTATTTGCAACAATTTCTAAGATCAACCGCTACAATTTTGTGCCACCTGTGACGTAGAGCTGTGTTCAAAGCTTGCACTGTGCAATGCTCCAGCGTAATGCTTACTTATCTTGGCACCAAAATATGCGGACTTGCTCGGGAAAGAAAAAAAATATTATTTTGAATTCAAAAACTTGTTACGAGCATCACCAAGGGTACACCGAGAGATGACGCTAGTACGAAGTAAGAATACGAAGCACAACATATAGAACCAGTGAAACCACTGTTTAAATGTGCAATTATTAAGAATCACTTCCTCACTAAAGCATTTTGAGTTGCGGTAAGAACAAATCCCAGAGGTACTTAAAACAATGGGTGTACACTAACGAAAAATAATACCCGGATAATATGTTCCAGAAATATTGAACAAATCGAGGGATAAATTTTATACTCTAAACAAGAATCGGAAGGTAAACAAAACCTGGCCGATTGTACGCCGATTGTGAGACCTGGGGCTTGTGGTACCAGCGCATGTACGTAGATTTAATATATCCTTTTGAAGTTTTGTCGATGTCACACCATACCATTAAATGTATATTGAACGATAAATCTACATCTTAGTCCAAGTATGGACGAAAACGCGCCATGCGAGGAAAGAACACTGCCGGTACTAAACCTACACTCGCCAAAATGGTAAAAACAATAGGCAAAAACAAATGACGTTTCGGCGCCCGTACGGGTATCTCGTTCACATAAGGAACAAAAAGCGGCTCTGCCGTAGTTGTACATGAACGGAGCTGTGCAAAGCGCACGCGTATGTTCTATTCATGGGCCTACTAGTCCGATTAAGAGCGCGCGGGGTTGATTGAATGAGGAAGGATTCTCGGAGTTGGCGGGTTGATAATATTTTCTCCGCGGAAATGATTCTGGATGCATCGCAAGCGATGACATGACCTGTGAAGTTTTCGTGTACTGCCAAGGCATATAGCTGGGTCCTGCAGTCACCAACGTCGTTATTGTGCTCACTTAGTCGGCTTTTGAAGTTTCCAGTTTCACAAATTTAGGCTCATCAAAAGACTGGCAAGGATACTTATAGACCACGCCGAGGTATCTTTCGCACTCTAGCGCATCTTTGGCATATACAATTTGCTTTGCTAGCTTACTTGTAGGCCCATGACAATTCTGGATGTCGTAGTCATCGAAGATTCATGAAATCATTTGCCTTACACCGACAGCTTAAGGAATGGCGGCGCGCTTCCGCTCCTTCCTCGGTCAAGGGGGCGGGCTTGCCGATCTGCTTTGCTGAGCGCTTAAGATTTGGCTGGGGTATTCATTGCTTGCAAGGACATTTCTTATCTTCTTTTTCTCCAACCATCGCGCATTGGTAGAAGAGCACAGGCATTGCGCGCATGGGAAGAGATCCGACGCCACAGAGCACGTGTGTCCGACCGGGTGCGCAGAAGCGAAGTCCAGGTATTGACCGGTATGCGTTGGCTTCCGGTATACCGTCGTCACAAAACCGGTATTCTTCTGCTGTAGTTCCACATCGACAAAAGCAATACGACCGGCATCGTGCTCTTCCATCGTGAACTGAATCGTTGGCTGTATGAAGTTCAGGTGTGCCAAACGTGCCGGCGCGTCTTGCCGCTTTAAAAAACAGCAACAGTCATCCACGAACTGTACTAAAATTTTTAGACGATGACTAAGGAAGCTTGGGGTGGTCCTCTCGACGGCTTCCAAAGTGACGTTCGCGCACGTCATTTAAATTTAGGTACCCATCTCAGTACCAAACGCCTGCCTGTAAAACTCCTAGTTAAATACGAATTACGTGCTCAGCTAACAGGAGATCAAGAAGCGGCAGAGGTCGGCAACTTCAATCGGGGTGCAGCTGGCGACCGTCTCGTCGTTCTCGAGCACCTTCTCACTCTACTGGAAAGCGAAGTCCAAAGCTGCAAAAGTAAACATAAATTTAACGTCGGAAGAGACCATTATGTCATCGTACTGGATATTCACTTCGCGGAGCATCGTTACGAAATATGTATAATCCTTCACATAGGTCTCTCTCGTCCAATCGAGAGGCCGCAGGATGCGGTGAAGATATTTAGACAGGTTATACAGAGGGGATCGGGTGAAGCCGACAATCGGACGTAAAGGAACATTTCGCTTATACATCTTGGGAACACCGTAAATGGCTGAAGCTGAGGCGTTGTTACGTAGGAGCCTGTAGTAGAGATTCTAGCTCTGAGGCGGAAAATATGTGATGACATCCGTCAAAAGGTTTCTCAGTTCGCTCAATATTTTGTTGGGTCACGTTTTACTTTTTCATACATAAAATTCTCCTGCAGCAGTTCATCCATTTTTTCCAGGTAGCCTTTGTGGTCATGCTCTAAGTTGGCGTTACCTATATCAGCCGGCAATATTATGATATCCTCAGCATTTTGTAGCCTCTTGATGCCTTCCCTTTCTGCCTGCAGCACGACAGATTTTCTTAGTTTTGGCAGCGTTGACAGGGCTCCAATGGCACGTGTGCGTGCTTCCCTTTGTAGGCAAGGTTCTACTTTGCGTACTGCTTGCTCCACAGTGCAGTCCATTGTGTTTGTCTTTGGCGTCTGTCCTGTGTTAAAGATGAAGCCGCGGTTCGGAACGCTCAGCTCACCTGGGTTCAGCTGGCGTGACGAGAGGTTGAACACACCAGGTTGTGTTCCGTAACGCAGATCGACAAACCCACCGATATCCCCGAGGAAGGAGCGGAAGCGCGCTTTCATTCCTTACGCTGTCGGTATGAGCGAAATGCTGTCCCGAATCTTCTATGACTACGATGTCCAGGGTTGCCAGGTGCCTAGAAGTAAGCTCGGACAACAGCTTGTACATTCCAAAGATGCGCTACGACGCGAAAGATACCCCGGGGCGGTCTATAAGATTTGTTGCCGGACTTACGAAGCAGCCTACATTGGTTAAACTGGAAATTTTAAAAGGCGACTAAAGGAGCATAAAAACAGTGTTAATAGCGGCCGCACCCAGCTAAACGCCTTGGCAGAACGCCAAAACGTAACCGGTACTTTTATCACTTTGGATTCGGCCAGTATCATTCCCACCGAGAAAATATTATCAACGCACGTACTCCGAGAATCCTTCCCACCCAATCAACCCCGCACGCTCTTAATAGGACACGTTAGACTATGCCTACAATATGCGAATGCTGTTTACATAGCTACACGCATGTAGAATTCCGGCAGAGCCGCCTTCCATTCCATATGTGGACAAGGGACCCGTACGGTCCCCGAAACGTCATTTTTTCTATTGTTTTTACCATTTTGGCGAGTGTAGGTTTAATACCGGCTATATTCACATCTCCACTCTTTTAAACGACCCCTCTATTTTTGCGCCTTTTGCATTCAGAGCCATGGAGGAGGCTTCTGAACTTTCTGTTTTGTTTATACAGCTTCAAACAACTCTAATTGATAACTGAGCCCCATGGCATTTTCGGCCTGTAATATGTGATTTGTATTTTACCGAACGTTAAAAAAACATGGTACCCACAGCTGCCATTTTGACGCATTTTATGTATCTACAGAAGAAACAAGAAGCCGCAGAAATTTTTAGTCATGCGTCGATAACGTCCACTGCAGTGTGTTGCGCTGCACACGGCCCCAACATCCATGCTTGTAAAACAGTGAATGTGAATTATAGCACTTTTATGGCAGAAGCATATGGTATCTTTCTTGCTGTAAATAACATTGTCGAACATAATATTGCCAACTTCATAATTTTCACAGATTAACTTTGCGTCATGCGTAAATTATCCTTCCAAAGGTGCTCCAAAAATTATGTCATCAACCTCATTTTTGAAGCTTTGATGTCAGCATATGCCTCAAATTTGAATTTGACATTGTGCGGAGTTGCAGGCCACGATGAGATCGCTTGAAACGAGTTAGCTGATGAAAGTGCCGCGGCTGTTGCACACAGAAGCACTTTCGATGTAACAGCAGTACCCTACACTAACCTCAAGCCACTCATCCGACAACACATGCATCAAACATGGCAAACACACTAGAGTGAACAGGTAGACAGAAAACTACATGCAATAAAGCCACAGTTTGGATGATAAACAACTTACCCACACAAACAGACACACCGAAGTTTCCTTAGCAAGGTTAAGGGTAGGCCACACAGATGCAACAACCCCCCCCCCCCCTGCTCACTGCATCTTATATACCCATGTGCAGGGGGTTTGGAGAAGATCTATCCGTAATCAACGTGCTCATCGAATCTAAGGCACTTGACACAACACGACGCAAACACTTTCTACAAATGTACAACTATACTGGCAACTCATCCCATTAAGCCCATCCTACTTTTTAGGAGACGAGCCTATGTTTTCAATCAAGGGCATCTTCGAGTTTCTCACTGCGGTCAAATTTTTACATCTCATTTCTTAATATGCATCATCACAACCTGGCCGTTTACACCAGCCATCTTCACTCACTTTTGTTTGATTTTACGTTTACTTTTACTGGAATGCTTTTATTAGTCTTATCATTTAGATGAACTAACTATCCTTTGGCACTTTTTGCCCTCAGTCGGCCTTGCGCCATAAAAATTCAAAATCATCATCACGCCTTTCGCACAACAATAACAAGTTTCGGAACAGTAGTTATGCATCCTGAACCACGCACTGGCCTGAGAAACTCTAAATGTGGTAGAAATACTGTAATATAGGGGTCAAGGTCCCTCCAACGTTTCAGCGATCTTTCGGTGATGATTGCGATAGTAACAAATGACTCTGCAGTGGCTCCCTTACAATGGTTATCCTTCCTTTTCCCGGCAGTCATTGAGCATTTTCAGTGAGAAAAAAGTTTCTTATAATTACAGCGGGACATCGTGTTCCACGAACGGCCAACTAGAAGGAGAGATATTTTTCGTATGATCTCATGCGGTCCCCGAAAAAGCCTTTTGTACCTTGGCAATGTGTATGCTGTATATTCAGTGATTCTTACACATCCATTGGTTCGTGAGAATGTGTGGGGCCTACATTATTCAGCGCCTAATTTTTGCTGCAGTGTTTTGCTTATTTTTCCTATGCTGGTTTTTCCAGTATTTTGCAAAGTGGGTATCCTAGAGAAGGCAAGCGTTGCAGGGGGACGTCTGAAAGTTAGATATGCATATGGGATCAACAAGTTTGCGGGGATAAATTGGTCGCAGTTAGCACAGGACCGGGATAATTGGAGATGAATGGCAGAGACCTTTGCGCTGCTTTGGGCTCTTGATAGGCCTGGTTATGATGATTTTGCATACCCTCATTCTTACTGAACTTGTACTCTCCCTAGGTTCCGTCACACTCTCAGAGTGGTTACGGCAGCTTGGCCGCAGATTTTAAGCATTCATCGAAACAGGTGGTTTGCTGCCACCCCGTCAACTAAAAATCGGTCACGTCACCTAAGAATTCAGAACTAAGCCATGTAGTAGATGATCTTTCTGATATCATGCCGAACAATACGATCATAAAATGAATCAGAAGAGGCTGCCAAGGACGAAAACAACCGTAGTATAATTACTGAACAATTCACTCCAGGTCTATAGGAAGTGACGGTAAGGGAGCTAGATATCGTGCAACCATATCGATATCGTCGCCCGAAACGTATTGACCTTCCCAGTAATGCTTAAGTAGTAATTTTTAATCTAAAAGGCAAACGCCCTTTCAGTGATCCTAAGCTGAAGAATGGGAAGACCAATGTATAGTGGAAGAACAATTTTTTTGCGAAGTACTGACGTAGACAGTACAAAGTTAAGGAATTTGGCTAATTGTTACCGTAACCACAAGCACAACTCTACGATCCCTGTAGTGCTAGTTCGCTGCCATGGCCAGTTGAGGTAATATTGTAATAAACCCAAAAGGTATTTGAGGTGTTGAGTTATTCGATACGTATGCTAATTACTTTGCCATGCAGTTGAATAAAATTACGAATGGCTGGCTGCTGTCAAAACATGAGCGTCTTCGGGATGGGTGCTTTGGAAGAAAGCAGCAACTTGTTCTGTAACTTGGATGAGAAAGATTGGCACAGTCAAAAGATCATGTTTAGAGAACGTTTCTAATTCATTTTGCGACCAGATCAACAAATTTGTGCTACCGAAGGAAATTACAGGACAGAGGCATCCTTACTGCTTCACAATCGGACAAACTCAGCGAGTAGACCAACATTATGTTAAACTAAACCGTATCCCCTAACCGCAGTGTAGATGTGTGATGTAACAGGCGACGTCGGACATATTTCTCTTGCAGGAGGGTTGCAAGCTAGCTAACTGGAAAGAAATTTTTGCATGGAACTAGCGGGAACCTAAATAGAGACAAACGAAGTGCAACACAAGGACCAGCGGCCGGCAGTCCTTGTGTTGCACTTCCTTCGTCTTTGTTTAGGTTCGCGCTGGCTCCATCCAAGAATGTTTTTTTTTTGACTGGCAAGACTATGCGATGGACCGATCGGGCATGCTTAAAGAACTTCGGCAGAGAGCCACCATGCATTAATCTTTAGGTCACTACAGCGGCATTCGGTATAAAAGAGAGATACTTTGCGCCTGCTCATCAAGTTTTGGAAGAATACTGTACTCAGTGTCTCGTGATAAGTCCCTACAAATGGTGCTGAAAAGTTGCTTATCTTGAGGTCTTGAGGAGCAATATCCAGGGCAACATTCAAGGTTAGGTCCGCCCGATAATTCCACGACTACCACCACCACTGATACATATTGCGTGCCTTCAAACTAATTACCCATAGGAAGTGTTGTCGCCATAAGTATGAGGGATAACTATGGGTCGCAATTTTGTAATAAATAACATGCACTCCTCCAGGTAGCATCTGGGTACAAAACTCCCGGAGAGATGGCGCTGCCTATCCTAACGTGGGAACATGGAATTCAATTCCTCTTCGTCAGTAGGAGTACTTTTAATAAACCCGCTTATCTCTTGATATGTTCCCTAGAACAAAACCGTCGAATGGGTTATTGGTTTTGTTTGTAAGTAACGAACTATATATCAAGGGGCTAAATAAAAACAATTGTCTCCCTTCCACGTAGTGAAGGTGGTTGGAAAGCAAAGCTTTAAACGACGCCCACAACAATTGCCCATGCAACGTTACTTGAATCCACACGCGTGGCTCTACAAAGACCGAAACGAGCGACACTTCCAGCCGTTAAAAGGCATTGGCCTATGCGGCGTCCTGAAAGCAGCAGCGTCGGTCATGGCCGGGCTAGAGCGGTGGACGCCACCGCCGTAGCCCGGTTGAGCGTCGGCCAAAAGAAAACGGAGAGGAGTGTCTTTTGAATGTTGAGGCAGCGGAACCTAGCCATCCTGATGTACTTACTCGGGGCCACCCCACCGCGCGACACAAGCGTTCACACTAACAGAATTCGGGAATTCGGGGTGTGAGCTTAGTGATTCCCATTTAAACCTGTTTTAAACTAGCTAGTTCAGTAAGATTGAGAATTGCAAGAAAGATGAGGGAAGTTTTATAGTCGCTATTGAACATCACTAGTTGCTCCTTCCGACTTCTGTAATACCTTTTAAAAGACAACCGAATTGGGTATTCATCAACTTAGAGAACCGAGACTTATTCGTGACAAGCAGTACGCAAAAGGTAGCGTTTCTCTAGCCGCCAGATGTCTGTATGTGGTTTTTTATAATATATTTTCCTACCCTTCATACCAATCCGTAATGTATCTTTGTCATACGACCACTTAAACCCGTCCGGTTAGGGTTACCCGGAAGGAGCTGTCGAGCAAGTTAATCAAGCCGTGCGAAGGAAGCACGCAATGTACGCGAAGCAGCGCCAAACCATGTCCAAAACAACCGTAGCAAAAGCTGACGACAATGTCGTACCACCAACGCTCCCGCTGGCGAGGAGCCACCTACGCGCGGGGAACGCTTCATATCCTTCGCCTGTGCCGTATACAGTGAGCTTCGTGAGTGAAACTTTCCGCCCCTTTACCCCCGCTGCCGCCTCCGCCTCGTTGGTAGTCCATTGTCCCGCACGCCGCGAAAGAACCCTTGGCTGGTAGTGACAGAAAGCTCTGCTTTAAAGCAAACTGCATATGTCACCGGGATAAATAGGTATTTAGGAATATAGTAAAGCACTTACCTTGTCAAAACATTTCATAGAACAAAAAATCTCAATTTTTGGGTTTAGTTTCAATGAAGCAACAAAGCGTTACTAGTGCAATTGACGAAGTGTTCTCTTTTATTTCTGACACATATATCACTGAATAAAGGACACCGTCCGTAAAACGTGAGTGGCTCAGATATTCCAAATTTTTTCGTACACCCGCTCTCGTCTACCCCTCCTTCGGTGATACAAAAAAGCGGGAACTTGTAGCTAAACCACAATTCAGCAGCACAATATTACAAAGATATTGTGCTGATTGGTTCAAACGAACCATTCTGCTACTTTTACATTCTTTAAGGTTTTAGGTGGGACATGCTCTGATACCCTACCTGCAATGCACACATTTGCTGCAGGATGGTGGGAATCTAAGCTGTTCGTTTTAATATTAATTAGATAGGCAGAACGTCATCTCAGGGACGTTAAGAATTAAAGCCTATTGGTTGAAAATGTTCATCTTGCTGGTTATTTTGCTCAGCTGAGGTTCGAGGAACTGCCTTGCGGATACGCTGCACCAAAAAGGTGGAACTCTAAATAGAAGCTTTATTTGGGAATCGGCAACAGAACACAAGACGGGAGAAACCAACGAAAACAAGGGCGACCTGCTCGCTCGCTTGCTGTCGTCGTCCGTGGGTGCAGGTAAGAGCTGGGCCCAGCTTGCTTGAACCTCTCCTGGTATCTCACACATCGTGTCCTTAGCTCTCACCTCTTGAAACGGCAATGGTGAGTGCGATAAAGTTGCGCTCTAAATTAATCCAATTTTAAATTAGCTCGCACTCATCGCTCCACCCATTGGGACGTGTGCGACTCTCTTATAAAAAAATTCTCGCCTGCTGTCTTTTCGCTGTAGTAAAAAATTATGCAACTAGTAGGCGTCATCAAAACAATGCTGGTACCATTTCGTGTTTTGGTTGCAAAGAAACAGCATTGTTTAAAAATATCCCGCCAATCGATGCAGTGAAAGTGGTTAGAGAACGGAGACGCCGAATGCTTGACTCAGGGCATTACTGATCGTGAAGATGTACAAAGGCGGGCACGAAACATAACCATAACCTTTATTATTTTTGTGTGGTGTTTCTTTACCCTAACAAAAATTTTTGCAGTAACACCACTTGAATAAATGGCCGGGTTAACTGAGTAGGCATAGACCTGGCCATTCCACTGGAGGTTTGTGACGCGGCTGGAACGGCGTTGTGAAAAGCGACTTCAGCTTATTTGGCGTAAAATTCTGACTGATGGTATCAGTCAACATCGATAAAACTTTTCTTCTTTGTATGAGGATTTGAGCCGTCCAGGGTCATGTTTTTTGTGATGTCCTGAAACACGAGTTATAAGGATTTTTTGTACACACCCTTATCGAAGAAACCCTTATTTTCCTTCGGCTGAAAATTCGTCATTGTTTATTCATTATAAAACTTCGACCGATAAATAATAATAGCACCTAGTATCATAAAATGTCTAACGGGTATCTAAGTGTTTTACCGGCCCAATATTGTGTGTTTTTCCCGATGATTGTAATAAAACACGAGGTATGGCAGTGTTCAATAACCAAGCCCCTACTGAATAAACCTAGAAGAAAGATAAATTCGACAGAGGAAAACAACCCATCTTACATAGTTTGTCAATTTAAAGTTTATAAAATTGCCAAATGAGTGAACAAAGAGAAATAAGTTAAGCTCAATTTTTTACAGTTCTACTCCGTATAAAATTTCATAGTGAAAACACATCCGGTATAAAATAAACACAGCTCCCGCAACATTTCTGTACTTGAGGGGACATGGGGATTTCGTTTTAGTTATGCCTTGTTTATAAGCGTTTTCTCAAGTGAGGATTTTATACCTTGAGTTCTTTTCCGCAGCCCTGATGGTTATTCGTGCCGCATGCTCTCTATTTTATTTTTTTCACATACTGCAGCCCTTTAAGCGCTATAGCAAGAGTGGTTAAAATACAGAGCTGTGATTACAAATAAAACAGTTAAGGGAAGAAAAAATAATCTATACATACCTACACACATGGCAGTTCCATTCAGAACAAAATCCCCATGAAATCGTTATACATCCAATGAGTGGGCATTGCTGGACAGGGCGCACATACCAACACAAAAAAGCAAGGAAGTATTGGTAGACACGACTTTCAAGAAAAGGCAGAAATTGATTTATCGGTGGCGCTCCTAATCTCACCCGGCAGTAAATTGCACTGTTCTATCGCTCTTGGCAAAAAACGTAATTTGAATACATTGGTGTGTGCATGAAATGGGGCGAGGTGTAGGGCATGATAAGTTTGAGTGACGGTTGGCATAGCATACGTAAGACAGCTGTTATCGGAAAGGCGACGGCGATGGTCGAGTGGTAAAACACTCGTCTCGTAAGCGGGAGGTACCAGGTTCAAATCCTGGGCCGCCGGATACCCACCGGTTTCTTTAAAGGGTACAAGCGTCCCCGTACCGTAGCTTGTCTCGACGGTTGAACAAACGCTTGAAGCTTGACCACAAGCAGCCATGGGAGGCCATGTGGTAGGTCTCTCGGACCCCTTCGGGCGGGGTCTGGGACTCCTGGGCACCCACCAATTCAAAGGGCCAACCCGCCCACTGTCTCGGCAGGTGATAAAAGGGCTTAGACACGCACTATCACTGCGGCAGACGTGGTAGGTTCCTCCGGAGCAGCTGGTCACCCACCTGAATAAAAATGGGCGCAAGCGCCCCCCGTACGGGGGATCCACTGTACTGGAAACCGTTACACCACGTCGGTTTGTACCAGGGGGTAAGAGAATGTGGGAGGTACCTCGGTACCGCTGGCAACCAACCAGTAAAAGTAGTACAAGCACCCCCTGAACCGGGGATCTCGTGCTTGGGAAGTTACCCGACTTTGTCTAGAAATGCCAAATTGGAAGGGGTCGTAACTTTATTCTCTCTCATTCATGTTCCGAGTTGTATTCACTGTTTTCCCTGTCGCTTTCGTAGCACGTTGTTTTTTGCACAACAAAGTTCCAATTATTTTTGCAGACCTAGAATGGCCATGTATAAGTAGTATAACAAGCCTCAACTGCTTACTACAGCGCAGTGAATTACTTACGACAAGTAAGTAACGTTTGGCGCTATTTTGTGTTTCGAAAGCGGTTCCGCGTACTGAAGAATGCGATAGCTGCAGCCAAGACTGAATGAGTGCCAGTTTTCACTTTTGTGCCTCCCTCAACCCGGATGTCAAACTAAAAACTTTGCCCCGCAGACTTATCACAAAACGGAGGAACTTTCCGCAGGTCTTCACGGTCTAGCAAGGGTGATAATTCGAAGAGCAAACAAACTTCGCAGTTCAATATCACTGTTCTAGGGAACAACGTTCGAAGAAATGGCGTTCCTCGAACTACTTCTTTCTGTGAGGAACGGGGAACCGCCACCGTTCGCATTAGGAGTGAGTGGAACTGTAACGGTAAATTGTTACGTTTACGAAGGAACAGCAGAGGGAACGGTGTTCCTTCTGGAAACGTTGCATTGCTAGGATATGGCTGTTTTTGTTGCCAAGGCTTTACGGCGCTGAAACTAAAACAAAAAACCACAGGACACTACTGTGTTTATTTTCCTAAAAGATGCCCAATTGCCCGCCCTTCCGCAGAACGCGCATCCTCGAAGGTCAAAGACAGAATATTAATCACGCAGCAGGCCGCAACCTCTCGTCAGGCTGCACCGGGTGCGAAGGTCGTTGTTGCCACGTCGGCCTCACACGCACACGATACAGATACTTTGGCGCCCCTTTGATTCGTCTTCAGCTGCGGCTACTTCATCTTTTGTGCATAAGAGTATAACGCGAAAGCCGAGCAGGAGGAGACGTGAATGTGCCGTATTCATGGCACACCTGTTTTCTACAGTACGGGCAGCCGTGCCAGCTGAAGGAGCAGTACGAAACTTCTCTGCTGTCTGTCAATGGACATCTGGGTCGCCGGCGTTGCGCTTATGGTGTGAAAAACAACGCAAAACGATCTGAACCCCAGGTATTGAAATATTGCCTGCTGCCGCCCAAAGCGAGGCGACATCTATATGATGTCATACGCAACAGCAACCATCCTGAGAGTTGCAAGGAGAATCTGACCTCGGATCTTCTATCAGCCTACGGCACGGACATGGCACTCGAACGCGCCACCGTAAATGTTCTCACGCACCGAGCGGACCATCGGTTTCATGATGTGGCCAATGCCTGGATTTTTTTGACGAATAGCTTTCAGAGGTTAAATGAACGTGTTTCTAATCCAATCCAATTTCGCTAAGAGTTTTGCGGAAACTTTCTTTCGCATCATAGCTGAACGAAGAATGAGGTGTATTGTTACGGACCGGTTTAGACCACTGCTTCAGCCGGGTATCGATGGTGAACCGAGTAGCGTACACTCAAGTAGGGTTGCTAACCTGCCGGGATTTTGCGGTACTGTCCCAACGTTTTATAAAACGTGCCGAGTCCCACGCCGTCCCTGTCGGGGCAGCTATATGTCCAGTATTTGTTTAGAACCGCGCAGTTAGGATTTTTTGCGCTCCAAAGCAGCCTCAACAAGTCACGTCACGCTTCGGAACACAAATTTGGTGCGAATATGTCCCGGCAGAGCTTCGGGTAAAGTTGAACTTCCACGTGAAGTGCGACAACATTTATAAGTACATTCTCCAGCAAGATAAACTGTTGTAAAGAGCATGTAGCCTGATGAAGTACCACACAATAAGACCGCAACAATAATGAAACTATGGATGCGTCTGGAAAACACTGACATAAAGAAAACCGGTTTCGTTGCCTCCCTGTCTTAGGGCATGCTCTCACCCGCATTCTTCCCCCATTTTGACTTCATTCATTAAAGAGTTGGTAACCCTAAGCTGGTGGCTGCACCCATGCGCAGTTTGTTCATTCGGACAACGAGAAGCTGGAGGCCAAACTTAAATACTTTAACGTACAGATACAGCAGGCAAGGAATGCGGCAGAAAGGGAACCACGATATTTCAATCCGGCAAAGTAGGAATGCAAAGCTCTGTGGTTGAAGCATTGGCTGTAATACTCGCGCTTGCGAGAATGCAAGGACGAAAGCACAACGGTCAAAGTTATGCGCACGGCAACACAGAGTGTTTAAATGGCCGCCAAACCAAATATACACAAACCAACCACTGTCTGTAGAGAGTGCGGGTTGTATGCTAGAACACGCCTATGAGAGCATATGGAGGGAGTCTCCTGTGCCTCACAAACTGAACCAACTTTACCTAAAGTACAAGACAGATCACCGCCCGCCGAGACTCGCCGACGCGCGCCGTTGCCGATGACAATGAAACGTCGAAGGCACGTGAAGCGTCCTCGTCTCGTGCCGGCCCAGGAAGACACTGGCAACACTGTCGCTCCAGGAGCCATAAAAGAGACCGGGCGTTCAGCAAGCCGAGCATTCGCAGTGGTGGTGTGGAAGGCGCAACAACAACGGCAACGAAAATGGAGGAACGTAGCCCCGACCATGAGATGCTTCGCATCTAAAAAAATCGTCTAGGAGCGTTTATCAACATAATCTGCTGCCGGGATGTTCTCACTTGTATCATATTCGTTGTTCCATGTGAGTGTTAAAGTGTCCCTACATAGGTTTGCAAAGGTCGCTCTTTCAATCGCGCAATCGCTAGAGTACTCCTTGATGAAAACGTACACCAAATTTTACCCCTCTACATAAAGCAGGGGCCACACAAACACGCAAAAAAGACCATTTCTATCTCTCCTTGTTTAACAACCGCTTTCTCGCTGCCGTACTGCCGCGCGCTGACGCAGGTTCCTGCTCTGACATCGCCTCTATAACGCACGAACCACTGAACCTTACGGTGCCGCTATTGGTGGGCCCATTTAAAGACTGCAGCCAGTCAGCGTCCCCCTCCCTTTTCCCTTGAGGAAAACGCGGGTGCAGTCCCGGCGAGCGTCGCTCGGGCATCGGCGGCCCGGCGTATATTATTAGAGGCGAATGTTGGTCGTCACTATACGTCACACGTGCTTCTCTGAGTTTCTAGGTATAGCGCGTCGTTTACAAGGTATGAATAACGCTGAAAAACACGGAGAGTGTCTGCAGGCGCAAGCGCCGCTACACGCGCGACCGCGGCAAACATCTGCCTTCACGGTTGACAAGGAGCCCACTCTGCGGTGTATGCACGATACGGCATACACCACAGCAGCTAAATCTTGTCACTGCCCGGCTGACCGACACTAATCGAAAATCATTTTATAAATACGTGAGAGTGGTTAGATTGCGCTTATTCGTAAACCGGTGACTGTATAACTGCGGCGATGCCAAACCTTTTCCGAGCGTCGGGGCCTCAGAGGGCCTTGTTCGCCGTGAGAGTGCCGCATGCGTAAACGCCAGCGTGTAGCTAGTCGTCAGCGTAAATCTTCAATTACTATCTTGCGCGAGCATACTGTGTTTGGACCGCCCTACATGGTTCTTCAAAGGCTCGTTTCCGCTATTCTAAAACTGACGTGCCGACGCGATCACGGCCGACGCGGTGACCATAGTCGTCGGGAAGTCCGAGCAGCCCGACCAGCCCCACTCTGAAGTTCTAGGAGAAGCCTGCGCGACTGCAGCTAAAAAGAAAAAAAAAACGTTACGTACCACCGAGGTGCACGCATCTCGAAGCTTGCCATGTTCCTCTAGGCGGTCTTGCGCCTGGTAGTGACATCACCACTTCCATACTGCTGTGGAGGTGCCATGAGAGAGATGGTAAGGGCTCCAGGTCTAATGGCTGGCCTTTTTAATAAAGGATAACTCACCTAATACTCAATGCATTTAAACCATTTTTTGAACATGACGTTTCTTCGAGAGTACTCCAGCTTTTAAACACATAAAATCGCAACCTACAGAACCCTCTTTAGGGTTAATTTAAATTGGTCACTTTATTTCGCCCAAGGGTTATCCGGCACCAGCTTTACAGTTTAAAAAATCAAATGTAACGTTATTGTAACGACACGTTACAATGTCCCAACTGTAAAACGCGTTCCTTTATCAACACGCGAAATTGTAATGGGAATTCGTTTCAAAGTTATGAAGGAACGTGTACAACACTGTTCAATATTTCAGGGCACAAAAGAGTTCTGTGAAATGAAACAGCGTAGAAGCACGTTTATGTCTAACCTTTCAATACGAACATGCCTGCATACTGTGGCCACAAAAACGTTAATTATTCAATTTTAGTTAGGCAGGCGATATCACTTGTTATTATCTCATTCTGTGTCGCGCTGGGCGCATAACCATACTGTTGAAGCGGCCTTAATGTACATTCAAGCGCCAAATTTAAAAAAAACTGTTGACTTAACTTTGATCTGTCTGTTTAGACAGATGTATTCGGAAGCCTAAAGGAGCCATGAAAATAAAATACAACTACATGTAATTTGAAAGAACTAGGATTCAGTATCTCACTCAGCTTCATTACAGCCCCGAAAGATGTTTTTTTAACGAAAAAAAGCAAGAAGTATTTAAAACTTTCACATTTTGCGCCACAGTGACGTGTTATGAGCAAGAACGACGTCATAGGAGCCAACAACAAAACATAATTTTCAGTGCGTTACTGCACGTTAGCATTGAAGTGATGTGGTCAAATGGAACTAGAGGCCCCATTACAGACGTCCAGTCAGGTGCCGTCGCGACAGGTCCGTTAGCTGCCGCCAATCGCACAAACAAGTTTCCATGACGCCATAGAAAAGTTGCGGGAAATCGGCTTGGGCGTCGCGACTGCTTCACACGTTTTCTTTTATATCTCCGTTATTTGTTCGAAGATTGCGATGGTATTGGTATCGTTGTTATCGGGACTAAGCAGTCTTTCTAATCAACCCAACTTGTATTTTGTCTTCATGGCTCCTTTATTCAACAAGAAATTTCAAAAATACGGGTTCCTGCAAATAGGTGACCAACAACATGGCAATACGGTGCACATATTCAAGCTAATTTGAAGAATGTGAAGATTGTGGTCCCACTTTTTAAAAGGTTTTAGAAAGAATACGCTAAGTTAGCTCAAAACAAGATTTGGGTAAACATGAATGCGGAAGCGCAACTGTGGGCCTCCAAAGTGTAGGGATGTGCTCTAAACCCCCACAACACCAACGCTCGATGACTGTAGCTGTGTAAAGGTAGACTTGAAAGTAGGTTGTGGCCGTCACCATCTAATATGAAATGTATATATATTGACACCTGAGGTGTGCTTCATTACATAGAGCAGTCTGATTGCGGAGATCACAGTTAAAAATAAGAAAATTACGTCGCTGCTAATGTTACCTCAGCCTAGCGGTCAAAATAGGCATGGGTCACGGGTCAAAGTTCTACAGCAGAAAATAAAAACAACTGAAAGAAAATGGACGACGAGAAAAAAATACTCTATCGGTCATTTGATTTTACTTTCAGAATATTTTCATCAGAAGTAGCGACGAAACGCGGCACTCACAATTTTGCAGAAAAAGATCTGAAGTGATTTATTTTACAAGCAGCTGTAGTAATATATTTACTAAAAAATGCCTTCTGACTTGTTTATTTGTGTTTGTTACTAGCGCGCGGTATTGTTCGCTTCCGCTATCTTGTGTTCCTTTGGGGGCGCCTGTATCCTTGATATTTTGCATGCCGTATCACAAGCTTGGTGGTAAAAGGGTGTAGCATTTAGGTCTCTTTCATTGACTATTCTCGTCTTAGGAGCAATGATGTGGGGATTTCGTCCTGATCCGAAGTTTGTCCATACGAGGCAAGAACTAATAAATGTGGTATAAGCAAGTGCCACGGTTGCCTATTCGCAGACTAACGACTGTGCACCTCACTCTGTCGAATGATTTTTGCTGCTGGTAGTTTTTTTTTTATTGCGGAGCAAACGTTCGCTTTAGAATGAATGTGTGCTGAACTAACCTCGACTTTATGGAAAGCCCTTACCAGATCAATTTTAAACAGAAAAATTTTACTCCATCAAAATTTTACGCCCGGGGAGGATGCTAGCATGATCAAACCTGAATTGGTTATTACTTTCATCCCAGCTTAGCGAAACAGCTCTAGCTTCACAAGACCGATCTCGCTAATTGTAAGCTATTGTACGATGTTACTATGCGGTTGAAGACACTCCAGTACTTTTTGTAATTGACGCATAACGATCAGTTCGAGTGCTCTTCTGAAAGATCTACTGCCATAAAACCGGTTTTGTTCAAGGGCTGTTAGGCTGAAGCGGGTGCGCCTCCCTTTTCTTGCTTAGCGTAATCGCCGTGCTACATACATGCAGCACGATTCTATAGCATCAGTATTGTGAGTTTCAGACACAAGAACAATGCTTAGTGTGCTCCGGTTTTAATATAATAAGCAAAATCTCGACATTATGATAGCCACTGTATTCAGGCCAGCACCATTGGGTACGTTGTTTCTGCGTTAGCGTTTTAGTTCTTAGGCAACGGATTTTGATGTTTCTGTCGTGCAGAATATTTTTAAACACCATGTCGGATGAGCATATATAGCCACCTATTTCTCTTTTAAGGCACACCTTGGGCACACGTGAGTAGTCTCATGTTTCAAATTGATTTCTTTTTCAAGTCGCTTAGTCTTCTTCCGGGTTCTTTAACCAGCAATTCACTGCAGAAAAGTTTGTTGTCATGCATCGCCTGGCGGTGGAGCACAGCCGTGCTTAAACCAACGTAGAATGCTAGCATTCCATCTGTACTATGATCATAACAAACTGGCACCGGTAATCGGTCTGCGTCGGTATCCATAACCTGCATTTCTTCCGAAAACTAAAACCATATACATTACTGCACTGATACCAGTAAAGACAGCGTTACCCTTTTATGCTAGCAAAGTGCGGGATAGTGTGAATAAGTTGTCGAAATAATGCACCATTCACTATGAAACATTCTACGAAAAGCAGCGCTCCGTACAACCAAATGCGGAGCAAAAGAAGTAGTCGATGCGTCCATTTAAGACCTTTCTCATAACAGCTTTTTTCACATACAGCACTGTCAAACCTTACGGCTAAAAACGAAACGATAGAAGTCTGTAAACCAATCATCAGTCTTATTAGCACGACAGCGAAGTGTGGCCCTGTCCATATTTTATCCGTTTATAGCTATTCTCTCTTTTTTCGCCAATCTTACGATAACGTAACCTGACGTTTTGCTGTGGTATTCTGAATCAACAACATAATACGTACGTGAAGGAATTTATCAGAGACGATGGTTTTTTTGGCAGGTTCCGCATTCATCGAGAGCTCCAAGATTCTTGTGTTTTCCTGCGCTCCCTGAGGTATCCCGTACGGAGGAGAGAGCGAGAGCCTGGAAAGCAAATCATGATTTGCTTCATCACTTTCTCGGCCGTCATGGTGGTAGCCCTTGGCGTTGTGTGTGGTGCGCAGGGCATGGACTACTCAGATCCTGCACTGGGAGGCTTTAAAACTGATTCAAATCCCGAATTACCGAAGTACAAGGAAATTGCGCACTTCGCCATGTCATTCCGCAAGGACGATAAGCAAGAGTACTGGGACACCGTGCTTCACATGATAGAAGTGCAGAAAGGGGTAGGTTGACCCCGAGATGTATGATTTATAGGATACATTTTGTGGAAATTTTCTGGTGGTGTTAAGAACACTGCAACTATTCGCATATTGCTTACACCGTAATCGAAGATGCAAAAGAAGCTCTGGCACAGGCGGGGAAGACGGCCAGTTGTTTGTGCCGCCCACCAGCAGGCAATACGTGGAATATGGCAGAAATCAGTCATACTGGGCGAATCCGTACTTATCTTCAGTATTTTTCATATGAATAAATACATAACCATACACCTAAAAAACAGGACGAGCTTAGCTTTTAAGTGTTTCAAATAGCAAAAGCGGGTCTAGAAATATCTCCGCTTTATTCTTGTCATCACCTCAGTGTTCACAAATATTATTTTGTACCCAAAGTATTACTACTCAGCAGAATATTACTGTGTTGATTTACCATAGGTTAGTTTCCCGCAGTTACGGTGGTACACACGGAGTGTAGGGAAGAATTTATAATATTGTTAACTATCTGGGTTGCATGCTACAATTCTAATCTGGCTGCAGTGAGAATAAGCTGTCCCCATATTCTCCGCCATCGGGCTTGTTCAGTAACTATAACAGCCCCCGTAAGAACAACAGGGCAGAATATCTGTATTATATTTCCAGGATTCTTTTGTATTAACATCACCTATGGTGGCTTAATATTTCTGATTATATATAGATTTAACAGGTTCCGCCTCTTATCACTTTGGTAATTCCGTTTTTTTTCCTACGCTTGTTCATGAAAAAGGTGCGGTACCGAGAAGTCGAGAAGGGCCTAAACAGAGGAAATTCAATGTAATGTTCATTGGTTGATGGCGGGGTTTAACACGCCGACGCAACGCAGGTGATGAGGTGCGCTGTAGTTGAGGGCTCGGGATAAATTTCGACCACCTGGGGATACATAATGTGCGCCGAAATCTTGCACACACGGGCGTTTTTTGTTTTTTGCCTCTATCAGAAAAGCGGCCGCCGTAAAACCCGTGACCCCGTGCTCAGCAGCGAAAGGCCTTATCCACTCAGCCACCGTGGCGGGTAATTTACTCTAACGTACATGTTGACATTCACCCTTGAAGGGCACATGCAGACAAAATAAAAGTTTGTTTTATACGAAAGATTTCGTGTCTTAAGTGTCCCCTGCTCTTCTCCGGCAGCAAACGATGCCAAGTTCTCTGAGACGTACCTCAATTTGGGTTAACATTTTGATTCTCCCGCCAAATCGCGTGTTTCATGACGCCTGCCATGAAGTCACACGGACGGACATTCAAACGAACTACCAGTGAGCCATTAGGCTCTGCAGCCTTGCGTACCGTCAGACCCTCCAGATGGCCCTAAATACTGAGCCGATGCAATTGTCGGCCATTGCTTTGTTTCTTACCTCATTTGCACCTTGTTGGTGTTTGTTATTGTACAAAGTAGCCGTTTCGTAAAACATGTGGTATGCTCGACAAATAAGCACACGTAAGAAAACGTCGCTTACGTCAATCGTGCAGTTTCGTGTAAGAAAGCTCCATAGCCGAGGAGTGCTTGGCAGCTGAAACAAGCATAGTGCGCCCAGTACCAAACCAGTGAGCATCAGAACATTAATGTTTACATGTACTTTCAGTGATTTCCACTTGTTACCCCGTTATTCTTTCTGCTTTAAAGTTGAATATTCATAACATTTAAAATCAAATAGCTCGTTCGGCAAGATTATAGGCCCTGCCTAATATGCGTTTGCTTTTTCAGGTCTCAGCCAATCGCAGAGCTGGTAGAAAAAAATCAAAGGTTTCGTTGCCGGAAATGAGCTTGTGCGTTCGCGGCCGTTCCCTTTTTTCAAAGTATATATGCTTGTTTGAGCCAAGTGTGTCAGTATAAATTTATTGGGGCAATCGTTCGAATGAACAAAACCAGGGTTTTGTTTGCACGGTCCCTTTAAAGTGTAGGGACTCTATAGACACCGCTGGGGCAGCCTCGCCATCGCTATCAATTATAAGTAATCAATGCTTACGGAGAAGGCATAAGTTTCGCCTCATACGTTCGAAATTATAAGAATAAGACTACATAAGACTACGCAACATTAATTTATTATTCGAGAAATATCAGACACTGACTAATAATATTCGCTTTAAGCTTTTCATTTCTGTACAATGTTTTCGATAAAAATAAAAGTAACAATGTTCATTCTCAACGCCGTTGAATTGATAAGAAAATGCGCGTCCATTTATACTAATATGCGTGCTTTGGGTAATTATATACAGAACAAATGCTGCGGCTCCACAAAGCAATACAGGTTAACTTGGCAAGGAACGCAGGCGTGCTTCTCTTTGTTTGGTAGCGCATTTAATGGTGTCCTTCATAAAAATGCATTCAGTGCCCCCGTAGTTGTTGGTCTTGGTGTAGAAGCTGACACTATATACTGTTACCATGAATTTTCTACTTGAGTTGAGAAGATGAAGGGCAGCTAGTATGCGTTCATTCCTTTTATATTTTGTAGATTGTAGTTGTAGATATTTGTATGTATAGCTGTACTTGGTACCTTTTTGCTATTTCATAGTTATGGTATGATACTTGGTACTTGGTATGGTACTTGGTATGGTATGGTATTGATACTTGATACCTTGGTACGTATAGTTGTACTTGCTAACTATAGTAGTAGATTTTGGTACACATGTACTAGTGACGAATAATGCTATACTTTGTTTCCTTGCTAAGAGTCCCAATCTATGTATATAATAGCCAAAAGGTATGTTAAGCAAACAAACTTGCAGTGTAGTTTCTTCAAATAGTCTAAAACCAAACTGCTGGCGCTGAAGATAGCTACTTTCTCCAATCGTTCTCCATCAAAGCTTGTATAGCTTGGCGTCTGCGGTCGCAATGTATTCCTAGGGCTCTAATGACAATAACGGCCTCGACAACCACGACGATGATTATGACTTTGATGAGCTTGGCCCATGTGTACTCGGGATGATTGCCAAGGAAAAAATGTTGACTTTGCGCTTGTTGGAGCTTTTACGTTAAATTGTAGATTTGTACTTCTCGAAGGGAATCCCCTAATCGGGCGGAGCTTCCGATCTTTATCATGAGCTTCTGACGCCAGCTGTCATCACCATCGGTCACCTTTCTTGAGTCACATCCCCTCTCTTCTGTCACGCATAGTACCGGCATTGAAGAAAGGTGACAGTGTATTCTTCCGTAGCTATCGTCCCATATAACTAACTTCATCCTGCTGCAAGATGCTAGAGCACGTTATAGCTATTTACATATGCAACGTTTCTGAATGACATTGCCGTACTTCCTTCCAACACCGATTTCGCAAAGGCTGTTATACGGCGACTCAGTTCACATCAGTCGTGCATAGCTTTGCTAAGGTCCTTGATAAGCTGAGTCAAATTGACATTACGTTTATTGATTTTTCAAGTCTTTTGATCACGTCCCACATTGAAGACTTCAGTACAAGTTCGAATCTATTGGCCTTCCACATTTCAATAATACTGGGTTTTGCATATTTGTCCAACCACATTCAATTGTGAGCATTGGTAGTCATAATTCTGGTGAACTTCCTGAACACCTTGGGTGTTCCCCAGGGAAGCGTCTTAGATTTCCTACATTTAAATTTATATAAATGACCGTCCCAAGGTTATCTTATACTCTGAACAAATTAGGCTATCTGCTGATGATTGTGTTTTGTTTAAGGAGAGTTCTAACCACAATGACCAAATACTTCCATGCATAAAATTATTGCATGGTGTAATAAATGGAGGGTGCAGCTTAATTCAGATAACACTGTTTTCATTAAAATAATAACAAAAAATAGCCCTTTCTTCCCATACCATCTTCTTGCCCATCCACTTTCAGAAGTTAACGAATACAAATGCCTGGGTGTAACTTCAACCACAAAATACCCTTAATGACTGCTACGTTGATTGGCTTTAGTTGCGCGAGTGTGAAGGGCACCGAGTTCCGCGTTCACACGCCAGAAGGCGAAGTTCTAACGGCAGCAAGACAACTACTTTTAGGCACATTGTACTTTATGATCCGACATTCTCGTCGTAGCTAGCGTTGCCGTATTTCCGTCGACGCGTGTTGAGCACTTCTGATACCGGATGGCTAGGAGCCACAGGAGAAGTCGAAAAATGATACAAATAACACTGTCTGGTCAAAAAGGTGCCGCTCTACACAAGAAATGTCCTTCGTAAAAAAAAGGGGGGCTTTGCAGTTCCCCAGAACAAACATGGTCATTTTTCGAGATTAAAGTTGGACTAAACACGTTAAAATATTCGCTCGTCCGCCCTTCGTAAAACTCTGTTTTGGAACAAAACCTACATCATGCTCCTGCTAATGTCAAGCTCCTCGCATATAGTTCCATACTAAGGCCAAAATTAGAGTATGCGTGTTCGGTATGGGACTCTTACAAGAAAATAATATTAATGCCCTTGAAATTATCAGCGTAAAGTTCTCGAATTTATATATTCCAAGTACCTTGCAAGTGACTCTTCTGCTCACGTGTTGAAGGAACATGGAATTCCTACGCAGGATATCCGAAGAAAAAAGTTACGGCTGAAATTCCTGTTTTTACTAAAAACAACAAATTATTGCTTGCAACCTGACTGTTACATCAAGCCATCCACAGCACGGTTGTCAAGAAATAGGCACATCTAATTATTTACCCCTACTACCCTAGAACTAGTACCTTCAAATACTTTTTTTCCTTCGAACCATAACAGAGTAGAACCAGCTTTCCCTTAAAACGTTGCAAACCTTGGCTTCATCCAAAAAACTCTTTGCTGATATGTGTTTTATCTGCACGTGAGGTATTCCCCTCCTGAATTGGGCCCCTAATTGGGCCTGCAGTATGTAATAAATAAATAAATTGCTAGAATCGCTGGGCGCTGTTTGACACCTCAGCCTAGCAGTGGGAGCAACGCCCGTGTTTTTTATTGCACCCGTTATCATAACTAGTCAACGTAGGATTAGTTTAGGCTTACCCCGAACCGTGTGGTCAGCGCAGTCAAAGGCATGAACAACTTATCTGTGTGTACAGATTGTGGACATTGTGTAAGTCGAATTTAACAGCGCTTCGGTAACTTCCCGATTCGTCAGCTAGAAACATAAAGCATTGTGGTGTCAAAGATGCGTGTTGAAGTCGCGTTACGGTTGTGCTCGGTTTCATTGCCAACCAGTTAAAATTTCTCTCATTTCTCTTGTGACCCTAATTTCTACATTTTAGAAATATATTATGCACCTATTTTATAACAGGGATATCAGGCGTTACGTATTCTTACTGATTACAATTTTGGCAATGGGAATTATGCCTCAAATTTTTCTTTTTGGGTTGTATTGATAGAGTAGTTTTCAACCCCCTATCTGAGTGAAGAATAGATAGTAGAACGCCGGTGGAGAGGTTGCTGCTATTGGTGGCAGTGGTAGGTTCAGTAGGCGAATGAGAAACTCCTAAGTAGACGGGACAATCTGAGAGAAAATTCGCGAACAAACATTTTATATCGATTCAGTGATGTAATAGGGCATATCGGTTTGACCTTAGAGTACATGTGTGCGGGGCCACTAGAGTTTCATACCATGTTGCTTAGTATCTGTTGGAAAACCACGCAGAGTATTTTAATGCGGGTAAATTATTTTCCAGAAACCTTCATTTCAGACTGTCCGACGTATTGAATTGATTCTTTCCTCGCAATCTTATTTCCCTGAATTCTGCCGCGGATTGTATTATTACAGAGTGATTTCCCACCGTGCAGTGACACCCCGGCTAAAAATATACGACACTGTGCAGAATACTATTACAAAGCACGCGAATACAAATTATTTGCACAATAATAACGCACAGTGTTAGAGGCCTACAGAGTCCACCCACGGCACGTTTTGCTTCTATCCACCCCCAAGAAGAGCTGTCGGTGTCCTTTTTAACGGGGCAAAAAAAGGAAACTAGCCTAAGATGACATAGGAACAGCGCTGATGTACACCGCGGTGTTACGGACACTTTTGTACCAGCTGACTCCTTTGAGAATCGAATGCATTGCGCAAAGTATTGTAGCTTGTTGGGACGCAAAAAACACGCGCACAGATATAAATTCCACCCTAACTTTATCCGAACATCTGTGTTTTAGTTAATAGTGTTTAAAGCCCGTAGTTGCAGCGACACCGCGATATGAATGAAGTAGCGTATGGGGTGACGTTGCAAAGTCCGGCCACTTTTCCGCCAGCACTGACACAGCCCAGCTACCTTGCAGGTCAGCAGTGAAAGCTTGGTATTTCTTTCCGCATTGATTTTTTAGGCAGGATCAAGGAAAGAATGAGCGTACACAGCTCAATTAGACCCTTGTGTAATGTCGAGCTTTGAATGTTGCATGGAAGCTTCAAAATTTTCGTAAAACCTTTGTTTGTTCTAACAAACCGGCCGCTGACCTCCCCATGCCTTATCATTGACGGAGTTTGCGCACCGTACTGTGTCGGTTATACGCTTCGTAGATTTGCAATATTAAAAGCCTAATTTTTCGTTTGTGTCGTTGTCCTGTGCCATCGCTTCTTTTTATTGTCCTCGTGGTAGTTTGCGCTTTCCAGAAGAAAATGAGGTCATATAAACATCGCGAAGTATTAAAACTTGCAATTTCACCATTTGCATTCAACATGAATAGCTACAAGAGCGTCGTAAAGAAGGCTAAGGGTGATTTTTACTCCTTCCCCTTCATATTCAGGTTTAGAGACATCGCACTGCTATAATTTTTTAGGTTTGCGTGCAGGGTAGAGGGTGGGCGGAAGACGTCCCTTCATAAAGATTTTGTTTAGACTTTCGTACGACATTCCCACGAGAAGAGAAAAAAGAGCGAAAAAAACGCTGCGCTCCTTCATTTATCACCGAGGACGGTGAGATATTAGCAACGCGGATCCTGTCTAGAGGTGTCATGGCCACTTGTAAATAAGTCCATTTCCGTTATCTTGTAAATACATTGTTCACCATAAAGCATCATTTGTGTCATGTAGCCTGCCGCCACTTACGAATACCATACAAAGCGCCTAACGTTTTGGCCACGAATTAGTCTCTACAACTACTTTGTTGATTCGCTTTCTGGAAGCAGTAACTCTTTGTATCGAATATGCCAGTTTTCGCGTGTGCTGTTTTATGCTAACAAATAACTTCTCTTGCAGCGCAGTTGCGAATCGTAATGTTAGATATGTGTGTGTGATCTTGAAATTCAATGCAAATAAAACGTGCTACGCAAAAATTAGGGTTATCTAAGCACAGTTCAACAGAGTTGGAGAAATTGCTTTGCAATATTATTTTTGTCGCATTCCAACATCTTCTGTTGGAAAAACAAGAAGGATACCAAAAGAATAGCTATCTGGCATCCGCACTGAGAGAAATTGCATTTTGTCGGCGGTGGCAATGCGGAGTCTGATTCTTGTCTACTTTAATGGTGTCCGCTTATGCTCTTTTCCCTGGTCGGGCTTGGGCCATAAAACCCTCAACCATCATCATGTTCAAAGCGCCACTCCTACATCTCAACAGTGCCTGAGTTGCTTGTTGTGTTTAGTTCCGATGCTTCAATCGCGATTTTTCCTTTGCGGGATTTGTTTCCAAGCAGGGAAAGAGTAGTAGGCCGATGGGCACAACAGCAAGATGGTAGCAATGCCATCGGCTGCCAGCGAGCACTTTCCGCTAGAAATGCGCATCTGGCTACAGTATATTATTCGCAATTACTTTTTCCGAATAGAGCTACTATTTAGCACTTTATTTCGTGTGGAGCTTGCGCTGTTTTGCAAATAGTTTTTCTCATTTCTTTTTGAATTTGTTGTATTGGAGGCGCCGCAAAAACGTTTTGTAGCACCTGGATCAAGCCTACGACATGCGCGGCTAATCAGTGAGACTAGGCATTTTTTTCAGTGTCTTGAATGTTCGTGCTAGTCCTTGAGCTGCAAACTTTTTCCACTGTATAGAAATCAACTCCTGAACCTAGGGCACAGAACACTTGATGTAAGAAACGTTTCTTGGTGTACACTAGTCCGCTACGATCGCTGACCGGGCTTAGATGGAAGCAAAAAACACAGCAGCGCAAAAGTGGCGGTACGCGGCGAGTGAGTCCGGAATATAACGCGGTCTCCGCACTATAAAAACATGCCTTATATTCTTGTCCGCTCTACCCCGCTGATCGTCTAGTTTGTTTTTAACGTTATGATAGCTCTATGTATCTGTGCTTCAAAGAGCAAACACCTTGGCGCATCGACCGTACAGTTCACACCACAGGTTAAAATCACCTATGATGAGACGCAAGCGTTTCAAGAAGCCGACTCTGTTAAGCTGACGTAAAATCATTCATTGTTTGATGATTATCTCAAAATTGTAAAATTATGGATAGTACGATGACGGTCACCTATTCCTGTTTTCTTGGCACATACCGCGATTCTATTGGCGATCATTTTAGTTGTGGTTCGCTTCACAGATAGTTCGACTGTGTACCCTCCAATACGAAACTCGGGTTCTTTTACTATGAAACAGCTTGAAGGTGAACAATTGAGTTATATGTTGTGATCTCTGCCCTACGTGCAGTTTCGTGCTGGCTGGGTCTATGACGTGCTCTTCACAATCACTCCCTCATCTTGCAAGATGAGAGGTTAAATATACTGCTGAAAGTTGCCGCCCAACAAGCAGTAAGGTGAGTGTCGTGCAACAAAAAGTGTGGCGGAAATGATGTAACGAAAACGCTTGCTTTGCATGAAAACGCAAATATTATTTTGCGCGTTAAGCTGAAGAACCTTCAACTGCTTTGATACATTCGTTACGAAGTCACACGAGACCTGCGGTGTAAGCGGGGGTTTGAAAGCTTTTATTTAACTTATATCAAATATATTTCGAAGTAATGCGTTGTGAGAAAAAGGTAAAGGGCCTGTTCATGCTCTCAAAATAAACAACCTGTATTAGGAGCCAGGATAGTTCCCTTTCCTAAAAAAACTTTATCAACTTTTACTAAGCATGAAATGTTTTTATAAAGATTGCTTTTAAGTAAGATGACTTTATTTGGAACAGTGGACGGGCAAAAATTTTGTTAAGATAGAATGATATGGTTGTTGATTCGTGCTCACTGGGATTGCGCCTACTTTAACCATTCACAGCGGCCGTTTATTTCCTGGCTCAAATCCAAAATAGGGGAAATAGACGAGACAAAAAGCGATGTGTGCCGTCGTTTCTTGTCCAATGTATTTTTCGCTATTTTAGATTTCATTTAGTATGCCCCAACTAGCCAAAGCCACCGTACTAACACAGTTTATTACACGTCAATCGGGCCATCATGTCTTGTACGTCTTGTGCCGTCTTATTTGCGCTGTTTTGGAGTTCAGTTCGTATGCACCAACTAGCCGAAACAACCGTTCTAACGCCTTTATTTTCCGTGGCCTTTCTCTCATCACTGTGTCATTCTGCTGGTCCTTTATGTCGGCCGTGCGGCATAGCCTGTGTAATATTGGAAGCTGCCATGCACAAATAACAACCGTTTCGAGAAACGTAGCACACGGCTTGAAAACACTTTTTCACTGTCTCCTCGCCACATATACACCGTGGCCCATGCTTCTCCTGGGGCACCAACTTGATTTTCTAGGTTGTTCTTAAATGCAAAACCTTAAGTTATTCATCTCAACCTGCGAAATAGTCTCCATAGCTTTGAATCTCCACCTAAACTACCCTTGACTGTGACTTGTCAATTCCCTGCATGGCAACCTTCGTATAAATAATGCACCGGTACTTTATCACACACTCGGGAGATTTCAAATAGAGTGTTCTACACGATCATGCTGATGGTCACAAAATACATATTTTGCATACCACGTTCTATTAGGTACCTGTTAAATTACGCACCGTTCCGTAGGGCCATGCTTCAACTAGGGAACACCCCATCGGATGTCGGTGTACTACTTGTATAGGCACCTCCAGGGTGCACTCCTCTACAGCTCCCGGTGCTATTTACCCTCGCAGTGCGTAATGTGTTTACAGATATATTCAGGCCGCTAATTGGCAGTACAGTTTGCATTGCTTAACCATTAGGATGCCAAGATGCAGTAACACTCCAGCGCAAGCTAATGACAAAAGCTTTGTTCCGGCTGCATTCTGCACAAACGTATTCTGATTGATTATCAGTCCAAACACCAGTCCCTCATGGAGCAAATAACTTCTCATGTGAACTAATAACCTTCCGTAATGCAGCGTGTATAAACGCGGAAAAAAGAGATTCTAGAAAGCCGCAAAAAATACGAAGAAATAAAGTGTTCAAGATGCTCTGGATAACACAAACTCTATCGTATCTTAATACATGCTAGACCGAACTTACCAAATTCAATGGTAATATTTATAAAGGCTACAATAGGGCATTCCAAACACCCCACAATACTTCCACTACCGTATTGGAACAGTTAGACGCCTGAAATACCCCCGCGGTACCAAAAGAGCCTCACAAGCTCTATCAGCTACCGCGAATGTCGTTATCACATACCGGCAGGCGAAGCATGCACGGACTAAATCTCCGAGCCTCACTAATTACTGGTACCATCCCCCCCCCAGAACTTCACGCTCTCTCTCTTATTTGTCTGCTGCCACGGAACGTGCCCACGGTACACTCAAAAAGTGCCGCAAACAACAAGCACGATCATTAACAGAGACATACTTCATGAAACCAAACACTACATACATGAAATTGGCCCACTATCGGCATGGTAGACGTGTATTCTCTGACGAGTCTATATGACCTGAACGTGCTACTTTTCACTTCACTTAAGGTACGAATGAAAACACCGGCATGGGCCGACTAGGCAGCAATGGCGCTGCTATACTTCACCGGCTAAATACAGCAAACGTACTTTTATTCTTGAAAACGCACTCTAAAAAATGTGGGACGTACTTCGAAAGTCGAACAGTCTTCTATACTTCCTACAGGCGTGCTTTAGATTCCTGCCTGCAACCGGCGCGGTCACAGGACTTGCTTGTTTCACTCCAGTAGAAAAGGCACATAAATCTAATCGCGAACTCTCTCCCAGCGTAATGGGATTGAAAGGTGGTTGATCCTTTCGAGGGAGGGAATAAACCGCAAAGGCACACTCAGTCGTAGTTACAAGATAGAACTGGGGAAAGAGCCACGTCGGAGAGAGGCTCAATGCCATGCTTGCAGAGTTGGGTGGATATCTGCTATGAGGGTTCGAATTTTGCTCACTCCACGGTCAATACAATATAGCCAAGGAAACAACGTTCAAAGGGCACTCAAAACACTCTTCCAAATTGAAATGAAATAAAACAGCATTGCTCTTTATTTTCTGTTTCTACAAAACTATAAAGAATCTGCAAAAAGCTTCTGTGAGAAGTACCTTGCAAGGTCCAGTAACCACAGCAGTGGCACACCAATACATGCTATTAAAACCATCTTAAAGGACTACGAAAAACGCACCTATCATTATTGTTCACGAATATTGTCACAGATTGAACAGGGAGCCAGTAAGAAACAGCAATACATACTATTACTGCGTCTTCACTGGACGTAAAGAAAAGCTTTTACGTACACCGGGATACTCGCACATTTACATAGGGGTTCGTTATTTTGCACAACACAAAAGGCAAGGCAGTATTTCTAGACCTCACCCTCCGCGGTGGCTGTGTGGCTAAGGCGTTGCGCTGCTGAGAATGAAGCCGCATGGTCGATGCGCCACCGCGGCGGCCTCTTTTGGTATCGAAGCGAAAAGCAAAACTACATCCACTGCAGAAACTCTGGCCATGGTATTTGTTTTTCTTGGAGAGCCTTTCAGTTTGACCATATGCAAATGTCGTTTCAAATCGCGCGCCATGAGCCGCAAAGGGTTCGCACAACATCCGACAGATGGCGACGAGCGTACTGGCCAGTAGGAAGACGCACTGAAACATCCCCCTCGCGAGGGGCACGATCAAATGCAGAGCATTTCGGGGGGCGCACGACGTAAGTAGTTTGCGTTACGTTAATGCTGTTGCACTTGTGGCAACTGCTGACAAGAGAGCGCTCGTCAGCAGTAATTTGAATGAGTCAAGGATATCAGGCGCGTCCGTAGCCTCCAATTCTGTGCTAGCTTTGTGGCGCAGTGGTTAGAGCATATTGTACATTGCTTTCCGCCCGCAGGGTCGAGGGATCGAAACCTGGCGCTGGATAGTATTTCTTTTTTAAATGCAGAGCATTTCAGTAACTCACGATGTCACCCGCGTTGGCGTCCGTAGTCCGCGTCCGCATCGCTCCCCCTACACTGTATAAAAAAATAATACTTGCCGGCGCCAGGTTTCGATCCTACGACTCTGCGGGCGGAACGCAAGGTGCACGGTACTGTACCAACTGAGCCACAAAGCCGACACAGAACGGAAGGTTACGAACGTGCCTTTATATCCTTGACTCATCTCGACCGTCGGCCAGAGGTGCGCCCTCTCCCCCGCGTTCTCCTCGCCTTCTCTCCGCTTGCAACGCCCTTTCTCGCCGCGTTCGGTTCGGGCGCACAACAGGTGGGGACGTGCGCAACACCCTCTCTCGCCGCGTTAGGTTCGCGCGCAAGAACAGGTGGGGCGCTCAGATCGCGCTCTCTTCGCCGCGGTCGGTTCGCGCTTAAACCACATATGTCGTTCGCGCGCCGCTGCGGTCGCTAACATCTGTGGCGTGATCGTGACGTCAGCATCACGCGTTCGCGTGGTGGCGATTTCGGCGCTATAACACTCTCTCGCGAGGGGCATTGGATTGGATTTGATTGGATTGGCTTGGATTGGCTTGACTTTGGATTGGATTGGATTAAAGTGGATTGTGTTGCGTCATAGCCGCGCCACGTTACGTCATAGCCGCTCCACGTTGCGTCATAGCCGCGGCAGGGGGTTGACAGCACGTTTCACCATCGACTTCATCGACAATGTCTAAGCTGGAAGGCAACAATTGCAACAACAACAACCAATACGTAATCCATACGACTTGCAGGCGCGCCCCCCCCCCCCCCCCCGCAGAAATGCTCTGCATTTGATCGTGCCCCTCGCGAGGGGGATGTTTTTTTATATAGTAGGGAGGGGTGCGGTGCGGACTACAGACGCCAACGCAGGTGACATCGTGAGTTACTGAAATGCTCAGCATTTAAAACGCCCGTGTGTACGAGATTTAGGCCAACGTTAGATTTGGTTGGTTGGTTGGTTGGTTGGTTTAAACTGGGCAATTTCCGCGTGTTTTAGACCGTCGCCATGCCCAGATTTAAGATTTTGCTTGGAACAATTTATATGGCAAAATGAGTACAACGGGTCCCAATGCAACAAACTAACCGTAAAACAGTGCAAAGTACTGGCACTAGACCCCGCAAAAAGAGCGATTACTGCTGAGACATTTGTGGATACATTCTAGATGACCAAATCTGCTATGTATGTACGTAATGGATTCTGCGGTGTCGAAGACCGAGCCCCCGGTGTTGTCTGGCGGGTTATATGCGATATGTTGCGGTTTCACTATCTGTGACGTCAACGATACGGTGTATTTATATAGTAGGGAGGGGTGCGGTGCGGACTACGGACGCCAACGCGGGTGACATCGTGAGTTACTGAAATGCTCAGCATTTAAAACGCCCGTGTGTACGAGATTTAGGCCAACGTTAGATTTGGTTGGTTGGTTGGTTGGTTTAAACTGGGCAATTTCCGCGTGTTTTAGACCGTCGCCATGCCCAGATTTTAGATTTTGCTTGGAACAATTTATATGGCAAAATGAGTACAACGGGTCCCAATGCAACAAACTAACCGTAAAACAGTGCAAAGTACTGGCACTAGACCCCGCAAAAAGAGCGATTACTGCTGAGACATTTGTGGATACATTCTAGATGACCAAATCTGCTATGTATGTACGTAATGGATTCTGCGGTGTCGAAGACCGAGCCCCCGGTGTTGTCTGGCGGGTTATATGCGATATGTTGCGGTTTCATTATCTGTGACGTCAACGATATGGTGTATTGCATTTGAAGGCGCCTGGAACAGCCTAGAATTTTTTTCTGGTCAAGCTCTGATGGTACTGCAGTGTACTGAGGTTGCAAAACGGTGCTGCAGCGGGAAGGAGGGGTCGAGGCTCAGTCAATGGGTCAATGGTGGAAAGTGCAGCATCAGAGAGCCATAATATGATGTCTCCAAGCTAAGCAGAAGCTTTCTGTTTGAGCATTTGTGATGCTTAGCCACGTGAAAATAAAACCTAGCCACTCCATATAAACAACTCTTGATTCACATCAAACGCACTTGTATCTGTTTGCAGAGGTACCTGCCCCGTGGCTTCGGGGTTTAAACAATTGCATTGTGGTAAAGTGAGATGAAACCCGAAGTCTTATCAGTTCAAAACATTTAACCTCTTTTTGTAAAAAGATTAACATAATTTAAAATTTGACAACCTGAATGAACTAGCCTAGAATCACAACTAGGATGTATAAAATATATATAAAACACACTGGTTTTATACAAAATACACCAAGTGTTGTTTTTAATTAAACTGATAGCAGTTCCAGAGCGGAACGCGCACATAGTGCGTTGGCGTTCTGCGTAGAGAATAATATTTTTTTAAGTACCCATCATACCATGTTCTATGCATAAGTCTATGGCGTCCCTCCTAATCTCTGAGCTGTTCTTTTATAGGCAGCATCACACAACATAACGGGTGCACACAACATAACGGATGCGAATACCCGTTATGTTGAGTGATGCTGGATAATCCCGGAGCTGTAATCCTGGAGCTGTAAGTTCAAGGCACGTGAAACCTAGAATAAACCAATTAATTCATGTGTTTTGCTACGGTTAAATAAAAATACCAAAACTAATCATTATTCTTCTGGCCAGAAATTTTTCATGAATCCATAATTCTGTAGTTAGTACTTTAAAATTGCCAAAAAAAATTATTTTATTATTCTGCCGTCACCAAAATACTTATTGGTATTTGTTCTACTTAACAAATTCTGATGGAGAGCATTTCGAACATTGGAAACCGAAGGATACGTATTATGTAATAGAAAGCGTAACAATATGAAATTGTATTCCACTTTTTTCAGGCCAAAGCCATCTGCCGGGCCTTCGTCCTCGGTTCGGAGTGGAATAGGAAACGAGCACTCATTTACATGAAATGCATACAATTCAAGTTGCCTTTGCTATGTTCTTAGATATAATAAAGCAATTGACAGTGTACCCCACAGTCTTCTGTTACGCAAATTTTCTTGCTTTTATTTAGAGGACCATTCTCGCAGTTGCCTCAAAATTTCTTGCACGGACCACGTCAGTGTGTTTCTCTAGGAGAGCCTCGTGGCAGCTTTTCACCGATCAAATCTGAACGGCCTCAAGGTTTGATACTATGCCCCCTTGCTCTTTGTATTTCTGTTGCACTGCAGTTTCCACTCCACTGTTCGAGTAGGCGTACGACAATTTGGTAGTTTACACCACATCGCACGTTTATCAGGCCATTGCGACATGTCTGACTGCTGCAACTAATGCAAGGGACTCGTTTACTGCTAATTAAGTTATTGTTAATGCACTAAAACGCAAGTGCTGTGCTTCCAAAGCCCGTTAAAAAGTTTTGCTTGATTGCGCGTTTTTTTGCACACGTCTTCGTGTTCTTCTCCTCTTACGTGCAGACCAGTCAAGTATGGCCTCGTCTGTGAAACATCTCGGACTAATATTTGACAATGACCTGATATAGAGTTCCCATGTAGCACAAGTCTGTAGAAAGCTGCGCATGCTTTCTTGCATTTTGTAGAACTTGTACTACTTTATGCCATTACTAGTGCTGAAGATAATATTCCAAGCTTAGGGTTAACGTATTAATCCTTGCGGCCATGCAGTGTACGGACACTGCGCAGTAAGATGGCAGCAGAGGCTAAATTCCAGCAATAGCTTTTTACATGAACATGTAGTGTATAATCTATGCCTCACCGAAGAGCGAACATTTTTACACCGTTAAAGTTTCCCAATTTTAGTATGCCTTACTAAAAGTATGGTGTTAACGTTTTTGGACGAGTGACCTAAAACCTTTGCTGACTTGTTGAATTGGGCTTTCCAGCATAATGAAGTTGCCTTTGCTATGTTCCTAGATATAATAAAGTATTTGACAGTGTACCCCATAGTCTTCTGTTCCGCACTTTCTTTGCTTTCATTTAGAGGACCATTCTCGCAGTTGCTTTAAAATTTCAAGCACGGACCACGCTTGTGTGTTTCTCTAGGAGAGACTCGTGGCAGCTTTTGACCGCTCAAAGCTGTAATAGCTCAAGCTTCGATACCAAGCCCATTGCTCTTTATATTTCTGTTGCACTGCAGTTTGCACTCCACAGTTTCAGTATGCGGACGACACTTCAGTAGTTTTCTCAGCATCACACGTTCATCAGGCAATAGCATTATTGCAGGCTGCTGCAGCTAATGCAATGAACTCGTTTGCTGCTAATTTATTTATTGTTATAGCACTGAAACGCAAGTCCTGTGCTTCCACAGTCCGTTAAAAATATTTTGCTTGATTCCGGGTTAGTTTGCACACGTCTTCGTGTTCTTCTCCTCTTACGTGCAGGCCTGTCAAGTATGCCTAGTCTGTAAAATATCTCGGACTAAAATTTGACAATGACCTGATATACAGTTCCCATGTAGCACAAGTCTGTAGAAAGCTGCGCGCGCTTTCGTGAATTTTGTACAACTTGTGTTACTTTATGCCGCTACTAGTGCTCAAGATAATATTCCAAGCTTTGGGTTAAAGTATTAATCCTTGCGGCAATGCAGTGTACGGACACTGCGCAGTCGGATGGCAGCAGAGGCTAAATTCCAGCATAAGCTCTTTACTAGAACATGTAGTGTATAATCTATGCCTCACCGGAAGAGCGAACATTCTTACACCGTAGAAGTTTCCAAATTTTAATATGGCTGACTAAAAGTATAGTGTTAACGTTTTTGGTCGAGTGACTACAAAAAAATTGGGCCCATCTCCCCGCGAGGGGGAATCTAGTAAATTCGTCGTATAGGGCGTGGGTGTATTGCGTTAACGTTTAGTGTTTGGGGAGTTGGTGGTAGTGAATGCATTGTATCAGCAGCTTCTTGACGTAGTTTGAATGAGTCAAGGATATAAGGCGCGTTCGTAGCCTCCCATTCTGTGTCGGCTTTGTGGAGCAGTGCGTAGAGCACCATGTACATTGCGTTCTGCCCGCAGGGTCGGGGGGTCGAAACCAGGCGCCGGATAGTATTTTTTTTATATTGTGAAGAATGTGGGGTTCGGACTACGACTACTGACATCAACGCGAGTGACGTCGTGAGTTACTGAAATGCTCTGCATTTAAAAAAATACACTGCTACGCGTAGCCTTTGACGAAGAGATCTGTATCAGACACCACGGTGTTTTACAATGTATGTAGATGTCACGAAGCCAGGGACGACGCAGTTGTTTTGGAAAAGAAACAAGTTTATTGGAGCGAACTTGTGCTCCCCTAACAACTCAAAAGAATACAGAGGCGGCGAAGCAGCGGTCAACAAAGTGACTTGCACAGGCGAATGTCGTCAAATCGAATGCCCCGGCGTCCGCACTGCAGGCTTTTTATCTCTGGGCGCGCGTGGTTCTCGAAACATCGATTCGCATCGAGAACATAGTAGATCCAAGAAGATTATTCTGGGCTGTTCACGTTAGATCGGAATGCTTTCCCTATCACAACAGATAACACACGCGGCACAGAAAGAAAGGATGGAACACGCGCTTCCCTTGGCGCAGAGATAACACAGACCGGCGCAGCCGGGCGGTAAAAGCAAAACACAAATAAACAAACCCAATGTATGGTTCGCGGCATTACCCCCCCTCTAAGAGTGCATCGACCCGATGCTAACATAAGCGACAGTCCGAACAAATGAAAATAAAAGTTCGTCATCGTCCGTAGAAAGGTTTTAAGCGAACCACGTGGACGACTTCAGGCCGCGTGTGTTGTCGTGATGTGCCGGAATCACCATCGGGAATCACTTCGTAGGTAAGTTGGCCAACACGTCGTAGAATCTGGTAGGGTCCGAAATACCGTCGCAGGAGCTTCTCACTGAGTCCGCGTCGTCGGATGGGAGTCCAAACCCACACACGATCCCCTGGTTGGTACTCGGCGTCTCGGCGTCGGAGGTTGTAGCGGCCCGCATCCACACGCTGCTGGTCCGTTATACGAACTCGAGCGATCTGGCGGGCCTCCTCCGCACGTTGAAGATATCCGTGGACGTCGGCGTTGAGGTCGTCGTCTTCTACGTGCGGAAGCATGGCGTCGAGCATCGTAGTCGGCCTTCTACCGTAGACAAGCTCGAACGGCGTCAGCTGCGTCTTCTCCTGGATAGCCGTGTTGTACGCAAACGTGACATAGGGGAGAACTTCGTCCCAAGTCTTATGTTCAACGTCAACGTACATTGGCTGCATATCTGCGATTGTCTTGTTCAGACGTTCTGTTAGTCAGTTCGGTTGGGGGTGGTACGCTGTCGTTCTGCGGTGATCCGTGTTGCTGTATCGTAATAGTCCTTGCATCAGCTCCGCAGTAAATGCCGTTCCGCGGTCTGTGATTAGGACTTCCGGGGCTCCATGTCGCAGCACAACTTGGCTTATAAAGAACTTCGCCACTTCTTGTGCAGTCCCCCTCGGAAGAGCGGTGGTCTCTGCGTAGCGCGTCATGTAGTCTGTCGCTACGACAATCCACTTGTTCTGTGATCGTGACGTAGGGAACGGGCCTAAAAGGTCCATTTCAATCTGTTGAAATGGTCTCGATGGGACGGCGATCGGCTGCAGAAGTCCGGCGGGTCTTGTCGGCGGCGTTTTTCGTCGCTGGAGGTCACGGCAGCTCCGGACGTAGTGGGTGACGTCAGAGGTAAGGCCGGGCCAGTAGTACCTCGCCTTGATTTTTCCAATAGTGCGGGCTGTGCCCAGATGTCCGGAAGACGGGTCGTCGTGGCACGCTTCCAAAATTTCGTCACGAAGGTCCGCGGGGATGACGAGAAGGTAATTCGCTCTTGTTCCGGGGCTTACATTCTTCTTCACGAGGACGGAGTTTCTAAGGCTGAATGCTGGTAAGCTGCGTTTGAAGGTCCTAGGAACGGCAACGTTGCATCCCTCGAGGTACTCGATTATGACGCGTAAGTCGGGGTCGGCACGCTGCTGGGCGGCTAGGTCGCTCTCCGTCACGATCCCGAAGAACGCGCTGTCTTCATCAGAGTCTTGTGGTGGTGGGTCGACGGGGGCGCGGGACAGGCAGTCGGCGTCGGAGTGTTTCCTGCCGGACTTATAAACGACTGTAACATCGAACTCCTGCAGGCGCAAGCTCCAACGCCCAAGACGGCCAGAGGGGTCCTTCAAATTGGCGAGCCAACACAGCGCATGGTGACTGTTACAACCTTGAATGGCCTTCCATACACGTATGGGCGAAATTTTCAAATCGCCCATATAATAGCCAGGCACTGTTTCTCAGAGGCAGAATAGTTTTTCCCCTCCTTCGACAGACCACGGCTGGCATAGGCGATTACCCTTTCGCAGTGGCTTTGCTTTTGGACAAGGACGGCACCCAAGCCTATATCACTGGCGTCCGTGTGCATTCCCGTTTCGGCATTTTCGTCGAAATGAGCGAGCACGGACAGGCTTTGCAGGCGTTTTTGCAGCTCGCAGAATGCTTTTTCTTGGTCGTTTTCCCAGCTGAAAGGGGTGCTATCTTTCGTCAAGCGCGTGAGTGGCTCTGCAATGCGTGCGAAGTTTGCGACGAAGCGCCGGTTGTATGCGCACAGCCCGAGAAATCTTCGCACGCCCTTCTTGTCTTTCGGCCTTGGGAAGTTCGCAATGGCCGAAGTTTTTGCCGGGTCAGGTAGGACTCCCGCGGCGTTGACGACGTGACCCAAGAACTTGAGTTCCCCGTATGCGAAACGGCACTTTTCAGGCTTAAGCATCAACCCCGACGTACGAATGGCCTCGAGTACAGACTCCAACCTTTCAAGGTGTTCGTCGAAAGTCCGGGAGAATACCACTACGTCGTCGAGGTATACGAGGCAGGTGTGCCACTTAAGGCCAGCTAGCACAGTGTCCATGACTCTTTGAAACGTCGCTGGTGCTGTGCACAGCCCAAACGGCATCACGTTGAACTCGTATAGGCCGTCTGGGGTTATAAATGCAGTCTTCTCTCGGTCTCTCTCGTCCACTTCAATTTGCCAGTAGCCAGTCGTCAGGTCATCGATGAGAAGTACTTCGCGTGGCAGAGGTGGTCGAGGGCGTCTTCGATTCGGGGGAGGGGGTATACGTCCTTTTTCGTGATTTTGTTCAGTCGCCGGTAGTCAACGCAAAACCTTAACGTGCCGTCTTTTTTCTTTACGAGTACGACGGGCGCAGCCCAGGGGCTTTTCGACGGCTCTATAATGTCGTCGCTGAGCATGTCGTCGACTTGAGTCCGGATGGCTTCCCGTTCGTGTGAAGAGACGCGGTACGGTGACTGTCGGGTAGGTCGGGCTCCATCTTCAGTTATTATTCGGTGCTTCGCTAGAGGGGTCTGACGTAGTTTTGCGCTCGACGAAAAACATTCGCTATAGTGACGCAGCAAAGCCAATAATTTTTTTCGTTCTTCTTGCGGTAGCGCCGGATTCACGTCGAATGCCTGCGGGAGCTTGAAGGTTTCTACGGGTGTGCGTTCAAAGTCGGCGAACGCGATCACGTCACTTGCTTCTTGCGTTTCTTCGAGGAATGCAATTGCCGCGCCCTTGTTTAAATGCTGGTACTCCTCGGTGAATTTAGTAACCAAAATGTGGGATTGGGGTTCCTTGATACGCGCAATGCCTCTTGCGACAGACACACCACGGTCGAGAAGCACCCTTTGATCAGTGTATACGATAGCGTCGATGTCAGGAGCAGCATCTTCACAGTAGACTGCGACCGTGAGGCTTGCGCGGGGTGGCAGGGTGACATGATCATCGGCAATCCTTACAGCAGCACGTCGTTCGGGGTTCGGTTCCGGCGTCATGGAGTGATGGGGGGAAAAAGTTATTGACTTAGACTGCAGATCGATTATTGCACCGTTGTCCATCAAAAAGTCCATTCCAAGAATAACGTCGCGGGAGCAGTTAGGCAGAACGACGAACGCCGCAGCGTACGTTGTGCCGTCTATGGTGATGCGCGATGTGCACGTTCCACTTGGCGTCACGAGGTGGCCTCCTGCTGTGCGTATGTGCGGACCGTCCCATCTGGTCATAACGTTCTTCAGTTTAGACGCAAATGGTCCGCTCATTACCGAATAGTCAGCTCCCGTGTCTACGAGGGCGACTACGTCAAAGCCGTCGATGGACACCTTGACGTCAGATGCAGTCTTCCTCGAGTTCCGGGTTCGTCGGGGCGTCGTATCTCTGCTTGTACGTGTCGACGGTCGGACATTGTGCATCGCCGTTGTCGTCGTCTTCTAAACGGACGTCTCAGTCAGGTAGGGTACGCGTCGCGCCGTGTAGCTGTCGTCGTGTTCGGGAGTCTCGTCAGGGTTAGGTCGGGTCGTCAGGATGAGGGCACGTCGTGAATCACTGTCTTCAGCGCGTCCTTGCGGCATTGGAGGGTTTCCAGTTTTTCGCCGTGGAGCAACTTCACCTCCAGAAGTTGCTGCTTTTAGTTTCCCCTGCGTGGGCTGGGGGACCTTCCACGTGCGAAATCAGCATTGCTACGGCGGTTAGGCGACTGGTATGGGTAGGGCGACGACGATCGGTGTGAGCGGGCTAGTCCTCGGTTGGTGTTGGACAGGTATTCGTCGATCTCGGTAGGGCGCTGGCCGGGTCGGGGGCACGGTGCGTCGACGAAGAATCCCCGCAGACCGAGCCTCTTGTAAGGGCAGCGACGGTAGATGTGGTCGGCCTCTCCGCAGTGGTAGCACAGCGGGCGATTATCGGGCGTTCTCCACACGTCGGTCTTCCTTGGCGTCTGGTATTGGTCTACAGGGCGTCGGGCGGGCGGCATTGGACGGCGGTATGGCTGGGCCTCTTGACGACGGGTTGGAGCAGGGCGGGGTTGACACAGAGCTGCGGAGTAGGTCATCGCTTGGGGCTGACGGGGTGCCTCTGAAGGAATAGAAGTACCCAGCGCCTGTTGAACCTCTTCACGGATGACGTCAGTCAGAGAAGCCACTTGAGGTTGCGGCGTTGTTGAAAAAAGCTTCTGAAGCTCCTCCTTGACTACTGTTCGAATGGTCTCGCGCAATGTATCGGAGCTTCCAGTTGCGGCACCGATGATCTCCGAGAACAGCGCGTTGACAGGACGGTCGTACTGCCTTGTTCGAATTTCTAGCGTCTTCTCCATCGCGGCTGCCTCAGACGCGAATTCCGCCACTGTCTTCGGAGGGTTACGGACTAGACAAGCAAAAAGCTCTTGCTTCACCCCTCGCATTAGAAACCTGAGCTTTTTTTCTTCGGTCATTTCAGGGTCGGCACGGCGAAAAAGTCGCTTCATCTCCTCAACGAAAATGACGACCCCTTCGTTCGGGTGGTGCGTTCGAGTTTCAAGCAAAAGTGCAGCTCGCTCTTTTCTCACCACCGTAGTGAAGGTCTTAAGGAACTCTCTTTTGAATTGAGTCCAGTCGGTCAAAGAACTCTCATGGTTCTCGAACCAAGTTCGAGCAGCATCTTCTAAGTAAAAGAAAACATGGCGGAAAGTTTCTTCGTCGTCCCAACTGTTGAAGATGCGGACGCGCTCCAGCTTCTCCAACCATTCTTCGGGGTCTTCAGCGGGGGCTCCCCGGAACGATGGCGGTTACCGGGGCTGCTGCAGGACGATTGGCGACGTTGTTTCTTGCACCATGGTGTTGGTTGCAGCGTTCCTTCTCTTGGGCCCTTCTGGCATGAGACCGAACTCGGGTAGCACTCCTTGCAGTCGGCGGCTTTCTCTGGTTGGGCTGGCTTGGCGGCTTCCAGAGGTTGTAGTGGGCATGAAGGGTGCGTACCCAGCACCTCCACCAGATGTCACGAAGCCAGGGACGACGCAGTTGTTTTGGAAAAGAAACAAGTTTATTGGAGCGAAGTTGTGCTCCCCTAACAACTCAAAAGAATACAGAGGCCGCGAAGCAGTGGTCAACAAAGTGACTTGCACAGGCGAGTGTCGTCGAATCGAATGCCCCGGCGTCCGCACTGCAGGCTTTTTATCTCTCGGCGCGCGTGGTTCTCGAAACATCGATTCGCATCGAGAACATATTAGATCCAAGAAGATTATTCTGGGATGTTCACGTTAGATCAGAATGCTTTCCCTATCACAACAGATAACACATGCGGCACAGAAAGAAAGGAGGGAACACGCGCTTCCCTTGGCGCAGAGATAACACAGACCGGCGCAGCCGGGCGGTAAAAGCAAAACACAAATAAACAAACCCAATGTATGGTTCGCGGCAGTATGTTCAAAGAATATTACGCTACTATGTACTGTCCTCCTTCAATAAATCCCCACCCAGAGCATTTGAAGTGGACTGTCGTGTGAACGTAAAAACGCCAATGTGGCATTTGCTTTGAAGCTGCCTGATTCTGCGCTCTCCGCGAATGCCCACCAATATTCGGTTGCTTGTGGCAGAGAATCGCCTCTAATGGTTTTACAGTTAACCCAGGTATTTTCCTCTCAATGACGGTTTTATTGTGTAATCTTAACAAGGTGAATTATTATTGTTTTGTGTTCGGTCATTTGCAGAGATGTTCGTGTCCTGCAAAGAGCTGCCCTTCAAGCCCACCGTGCTTTGGTACGTGTATGACTTTGTGCAGTTTTCTCTATATGTAATAAAAGTAATTATAATATTGGCATTAGTAAAACCTTGCAAGCGTCAATATGTATGAAAAATGTTCATTACAAATATCTTGTAAAACTGGGAATCTGCAAAGTCCGAGTAGCTCTAACGGGTTAGTCATTACCCATTAAAAGAGAGAGTAAAGCACCTATATGTTAATAAAAGTTAAATTAGGAACGGATGTGGTGAGGCGCTTCCATACCAACCGAATTTTTAAGTGCGCGTTTAAACCATCCGCAAAAGAAATTCGGCAGGCAACCAATCAGTGAAGTATCCCACGTAGTCGTTTCTTTTTTGAAGTAGGGATCAAATACTGAGGGTTGTCTGCATGAATTTTTTTTACTTTCAAAATTAGAGTTTGTTGGAGACATGAACCACAGTATTATGTAAGGAGTGCGTCCTGGTGGTATTCATTGTAATGCATTACTTACATTTAAGGGCCACTGCAAACAAAGCGCGTTTCGTTCATTCGAAAGACTGCCTCGTTACAATAAACTGACACGAATTTGAACAAAAATTTCGCTCAAATAAACTATATAGTTAGGACAAATGGCAATGGTCATGCAACCCACTAGCTCATTCCCGCAACAGAACCTATAATAACGTATCCCAAGCGGTGCGATATGCCGAGGCCTGCAAAAGCAATCGCACATTTGGCACGGCTTATGGGCTCACCGAATGAGCTATATGCGCTTTTATTATGGGCGCATTCTTGTTATACGTGAAATAATTGTGCAGTGATTAATATTATGTAGGAACGAACACATAAACACCGAAGCAGTTAGTGTGGCCCTTTGCCGGCTGACACTGGGTAACACAGCGGCCGGATGCGTTAGATTTGTGTGACACAACACTGACCAACTGACATAGGCGGCAAGGTAGCTTACAGGACCATGTTTGTCGAGTCATAAATTACGTTTTATGAGACCATTAGTATGAACGGTAACAGAAAGTCGGCAGGTGTGCAAGTCAGGCCAGCGCAAAAGGGCGAACACGGGCACTTGAGCGGTATTGAAGTGCTATCTGTGAGAGTGTGCGATGAACAAAATAACCAAACGGCTGCCTGTTAGAGGGTAGTAGCTCTGGTCAACAGGCTATTTTTAGTTTTATTCCCTGCTCTGGGTACATCACTGCCGACGTCAAGAAAATACCCGATTTACCGGGAGCATTGAATTATGCTTCGAATATTATACTATTAATAAATCAAGCATTGCTTGTTGCTGGACTATCAAACACTCGATGTTTTTAACAAAACAAACTTATATTTTGTCTGCACCGCCACGTTCAGGAAAGACATACCCAACTCTCGTAGAGGCATAGAGACAAAGGCTCAGAGACGCAGAGGTTAGAGATATAGAGACACATAGGTAAGCAACACAGAGGCATAGAGCGAAGAAACGCACTGAAAAAAATTCAGTAGAAGGAGCTCAAAATTGGCGGGTCCGGGAAGGCAGCCACTGGAAATTATGTATTGCTACGTACAATTCTCGAACTTTTTCGAGCGGAGCCAGTGTATCGGTTCGTTTAAGTGTTATGTCCGCTAACCGGTCGGACATAATGGGGTTGTTTAAGTAATGATAGTAGGTAAATATTTTCTAGCGCTCCGCACCTCGGATATTTTCTTATCGCGCGGGCATTCAAGCAATTTTAGTGCTTCGCACTCTCCGGGTTGTGTAGCTTAAAAAAATGTGCCACCCTGTTGCATCCCCATACTCTTATTGCAAGGTCGTCCTCAAATTTTATGTTTCTACAACGAGCAGTTTGTCTTGGCGTTCATATCGTACGTTAGGTCTTTTGGCCCATCAGGGGTGGCATTTCAAAACAATATGTCTCCCATTATTAGTGGCCTCACAGGGTGAAATGTTTAAAATAGGTTTTACTTTAGATTTATCCGAGAAACATTTCTTAGCATAACCTGACTGGGTGTATCAATCAGCCAAACCTATATTCGGGATCGTGAAGAAAAACCTAATTTTCTCCGAAATAGTGATTTGCAACATTACTGTTATTTCGGGCAATACCGTAAAACTACTTTTTATAAACTATTACGGGCTATAGATATCTGCAAAAAAAACACTTAGATATTTGAAGGGACGAGCGAGATAATCATTTTTAAAGAAAACATAATTTCCCCATTTCTCTATGGTAGGGATCTTATTTCCACAAATCCCGTCTTAGTAAGTCTCTATGCCATATCCGGAATATCCTGGCCTCTAGGTAAAAAGTTTCCACTGAGCATTGAGGATTCAGTCAGTCAGTCAGTCCGTCAGCCACTCAGTCACTCAGCCGCACCGCTAGGCAATCGCGCACATGATTGTGTATGTATTGATAAGCATTCAAAAGTTGGTGACTTCAATTTAGCTAACGCAATCTTGTAAAGCGTAAGTGATCATTGGTATCTTGGGGAAGTTTTAAGTGTTGATCCAAATCATGAAAAAGAAATTACCTGCCGAATAATTATTCCCTGGGGTGTTTGTGGTACAAATTCTGATATTCTGAATAGTAAGCTTCCTTTGCCACTGAAAAGGCTGGTGTATTACGAATGAGTTCTGTAAGCCAATATGTATGGGGCAGAACACTAAGCAACTTGAAAAAAAAACTAAGGTCAGCCCAACGGGCTATTGAAAGAGAATGCTCGGGGTCACGTTAGGGATAAAGAAACAGCTGTGTGGATTAGGGGGCACCTTCTTGTGGAAGACATTCGCTCTCACATTAAGCGAAGAAAATGGGGATTGGCGGGTCATGCCATTTGCGTGAGGGACAACAGGTGGTACAGTGACTGCCCCAAACACTGTAACCACCCCCAAACCCTGCCTAACACGTCAAGTATTGCGCCACATTGGACAGAATGAAACCTCTTAACTGCCTGCTCATCAAATTCTTTACCGCATTTATCGGCAGCCTGGCCATCCTTCTTGTTCCACCTGTTCTTCCTACCTATCTATCCCTTCAGCTTATGGGGAATGCACTGGATGCCTCCCACTTCTGCAGTGAACAACCTGGATGCCCAGAAAGCTCTCTATGACCATGTGAACCGGATACGTATGGACATCCGTTAACCACACGTGGACCCGGTGAATTGAAGACTGAAATTATGACTTGGACCTAGGACATGATAACAATAAAATTTGTTCTCTCTCTCCTTTCCTTGCTCAAACTTTCTGGTAAGTAGTTAAAGAGTATATTCATGACACATTCCAGAAAGTGAACTTGTCTGGACTGGGATAGAGTAAGGTAGGCAAATGTGTGTTTAGCTTTGAGCATGTCGTCGCAGTAACCACAAAGGCCCTACTTCAAATTCTACCTGTTACCGTAGCCCCCATGAAATATCATGACTCTGACAGTGAGTGTTAACCGTTTTTCTCCAAAGCTGTAGTACCTACACCGCGCACTTGCATTAATATATCGCAGTATAATTATCCTCTGTAGTGCACCCATAACAACAAACTGAGTTATGTGATGCTCCAAAATGTTCAAGCAACCGAGTGGTTTTAGCTGAAATTATGCCGATATGTATGTTATTTACTTTCCCGCATGTGATACCCTGAGGTTCTTAAAACTCCCATAAAATAGAAATTTGCGATGTGTATACCACAAGTTAAGCCACAGCCCCAAACGGGCCGTCTCTGAACTACATCTTTGTTCCGCACAATCGGAGGCGTTACTCCTCAAAATGTTGTGAGTCATGGTCGAAATAGTCACTATAGTCTTTTAGCTTCAGCAGTGATTACCAGTGATAAATTAGTTTTTTTCCAAAATCAACTTGTAGTCAGTTTTCTACCCCAGTTTTCATTCCTCAAAATATGCAACCTCTCTTAGGGACATCCGGTATTGTCAGATGTCGCCACAGCTCAACTCCTATTCTGGGTCTGAAATTGACCACTGCAATCAATTAACTTTTAAAGGAAAGTAACTCTAATTGTAATCGGTTACTTATTTGCTGTAACGTGGTCAAGCGTGCTTTCGAATGAGAAGGCTTGGGTTCGGGGCTGTCAGAGGAAAAGTGTTTTTTTTTTAGTTTTTGCAATTTTTGAAGTTTCACTCGTAATTTTGTTACAGCATTTTTTTCTTTCGGCTATTACTCAAGAGATGAACGACTCCAAAAATGGGTTTTATTAGGTGTTATTATAGGTTGGGTTGTGTAGTTGCTCTGGGTTATGTTGGGCTGGGTTAGGTTAGGCTCGTTGCAGTTGGGCTGGATTTGGGTAGGTTATGATACGTCAACTAGGTTAGGATAGCTTGGTTAGAGTAAGTTAATTAGGTTACGTTAGGTTTGTTGAAGTTAGTTTATGTTAGGTTCATGATTGTAAAAGCGCTACTTGAAAACGACGACGAAGGAAGAAACACAACACGAAGCGATACTATCAACTTACTTTTATTGTGAAAAACGAACATACATACATACTAGGAAAAACGAACAAGAATCTGCGTCATCACGAACACATTCATAGCAACCATACATTTAAACCGTTCATAAATGCATGACTCAGTAAAACATCTAGAGCAGACAGCAGCAAATAATCACAAGGCACATGGAATACATTAGGCACAATAAAACCCCTTCCAAAAATGCAAACTCTACATCATGTAACTGGACAGATGGCTGGCTGACACAACTAGTGCCGCCCTTAATATAAAAAGTTTCTATGATCTCCCTTGAGAATCGCTTTGCATGTTTATACATGACGGTTGTGTCCTCTAGTTTTGGTTCACACGTTTTCGCGCACTGTTTGCAGTGCATTGCCAGATGTGAGTACGGTGCCCATTTTAAAGAACTTTGATGTTCGCGAAGGCGAACGTTGACGCACCGGCCCGTCTGGCCAATGTACTCCTTTCCGCACGTGAATGGGATCCTGTACATCACATCTTTTTCGCAATCTACAAGCTTTGTGCCATGTTTAATGTTACAGCCATCTTTGTTTGCGCCTTTATTTTATATAGCCCTTTCCACTGCTGGGCAAATTTTTGTCAGTTTGTTTTTCGCCGATATTACCAGGCGCACCCCATATCTTGACGCTGCTTTCTTTAGTCAATGTGAAACGTTATGCAAGTACGGTATAACCACTACCTTGTCGGCACCCTTCCCTCCACTGTCCACATCTTGTGTCCTGCGTTCTGCGTTTCTTATTTCGTGCGTATTCTTTTCACACGCCAAATGTACACACTCATCCGGATAACCGGCCGCTCTTAGGCAGAGTAACTGAGTAGCAACGCTTTGCTCAAGCAAATTTTTGCACGATTTTGTCAATGCTGATTTGATGCAGGAAGGGCCTCCAAAGTGAGTGAGGCGCTCTCATCCCCAACAACACCAAAGCTCGATGACTCTAGCTGTGTAAAGGTGGACTTGAAAGTAGGTTGTGGCTGTCCTCTTCTAAGAATAAATGTAAATAATAGAGACGTACTGTGCTGTGCTTCAGTACATAGAGCACTCTGATAGCGGAAGACGCAGTTAAAACTAGGCAAATGACGTCGCTGCTAATGTTACCACAGCCTAGCAGTCAGAACAGGCATGTGTCATGGGACAAAGTTGTATAGCAGAAAATAAAAACAACGAAAGGAAAATGGACGACGATAAAAGGAGACCCCTTTGGTGATTTGATTTTACTTTTACAATCACTTCATCAGAAGTAGGGATTAAACGCACTACTCACAATTTTTCAGAAAAAAATATCTCAAGTGGTCTATTTTACAAGCACCTGCAGTAATTGATTTATTAAAAAGGCCTTCTTACTTGTTTTTTCGTGTTTGCTACTAGCCCGCAACATCGTTCGACTCCGTTATCTAGTGTTCCGTCGGGGCCGCCCGTATCATTGACATTTCGCATGCCTTATCGTAAGCTTGGTTGTAAAAGGGTGTAGCATTTATGTCTATTTCGTAGACTTTTCTCGCTTTATGAGTGGTCATCTGGGGATCTCCTCCTTATCCGATGTTTCTGCATACGAGCCAAGAACTGATAAACGTGGTAAAAGCACTCGCCGCGGTCGTTTATTCGCAGACCAACCACTGTGCACCTGGCTCTGTTGAATGCTCTTTTGCTGCTTGTATTTTTTACTTTATAGCGGAGCAAACGTTCGTTCCAGAAAGCATTTTTAACCCCGACGACATAAAAAGCCCTTACTGTATCAAATTTCAAGAGAAAAAATTTACTGAATCAAAATTTTATTCCCTGTGAGGATGCTAGGATCATCAACCATGAATTGGTTATTACTATCAAGCCAGCTTAGCGAAGCAGCTTAGGCTTCACAAGACCGATCTCGCTTTTCTATGCTATTGTAGAATGTTACTATGCGCTTGAAGACACTGCCTAACTTCTTGTAATTGACCTATTACGACCAGTTCGAGTGCTCTCCTGAAAGATCTCCTGCCATTAAACCGGTTTGTTCAAGGGCTGTTAGGCTGCAGCGGGTGCCCCTCCCTTTTCTTTCTTAGCGGTAAGCGCCGTGCTACCGACATGAAGCACGATTCTATAGCATCATTATTGTGGGTTTCAGACGCACGAACAATGATTCTTGCGCTCCGGTTTTAAAATAATCAGCAACGTCTCGACTTTATGATAGCCATTGTATTCAGGCCAGCACCATTGGAAACGTTATTTCTGGTTTAGGGTTTAAATAGATAGGGACCAGATTTTCATGTTTCTCTTGTGCAGTTTATTTTAACACCATGTCGGATGAGCATAAATAACACCTACTTCTCTGCAAGGGCAAACCTTGGGACAAATGAATAGTCTCACGTTTCAAGTGGTTTTCTTCTCCTAGTTGCTTAGTTTTCTTCCCAGTACTTTAACCAGCAATCTACTGTAGAAAAGTGTATTGTCATGCATCGCCTAGCAGTGGCGCACAGTCATGCTTAGACCAACGTACAATGCCAGCATTTTATCTGTACTCTGATCATAACAAATTGCCACCGGTAATCGCGGTGCCTAGGTATCAATAACCCGCATTTCTTCCGCAAACTAAAACCATATACATCACTGCACTAAGGCTAGTAGAGGCGGTGTTACCCAATTATGCTCAAAAAGTGCTGCATAGTTTGAATAGGTCGGCGGAGTAGCGCACCATTCACTTTTAAACATTCAATGAAAAGCAGTACAAGCAAAATTGGAGCAACAAAAATAGTCCATGCGTTCATTTAAGAACTTTCTCATTGCAGCTTTTTTTGACATTCAGCAGTGTCGAACCTTCTGGCTAAAAGGAAACGTTAGAAGGCTCCATACGAATTATCAGCCCTATTAGCACGACAGCGAAGTGCGGCCCTGTCCACATTTCATCCGTTTATAGCTTTCTCTTTTTTTACCCACCTCAGAATAACGTAACCTTGCGTTTTACAGCAGTATTCTGAATCAACAACATAAAGGTTAAAAAAATTCGTTGGGCAGGTTGGTGAATTATGAATGAAAGAAAAAGAGCGCGACTTAGTCAACGACAGTAAAGAAGCACGTCCGGTCGTCCGGTCGTCCAGTCTTCCGGTCGTCCCGTCATCCTTCTTTACTGTCGTTGTCTAAGTCGCGCCCTATTTTTGTCATCATGATACGTACCTGCAGGAATTTATAAGAGGCCATGGTTTTGTTGGCAGGTAACGCATTCATTGTGAGCAGCAAGAAAAGCGGGTTTTCCTTCGCTACCTGAGGTATCCTGAACAGAGGATAGGAGAGAGAAAAAAAGAGCCTGAAAAAAATCATGATTCGCTTAGTCACCTTCTCGGCCGTAATGGTGGCAGCCCTTGGCTTTGTGTGCGCTGCGAAGAACGTGGAAATCTTTGACACTGGGATGGTAGGCTTTGTAACTGGAGATCCCAAAGAACCGAAGAACCAAGAGCGTGCGCACGTCGCCATGTCATTTCGCTACGACGACAAGCAGGAGTACTGGGACCCCGTGCTTGAAGTGAAAGATGTGCAGAAGCGGGTAGGTTGACCCCGAGATGTATGATGTCGTGGTGACGTAAGAACACTGCAACTCTTTGCATATTTCTTACACCGTAATCGAAGACACAAAAGAGGCTCCTGCACAGGCAGAGAAGACGGCCAGTTGTTTGTGCCGCCAACCAGCATGCATTACGTGGAATGGGGCGGAAAACACAGTCATACTGCGCGAACATGTAATTTTCTCCAGTTCTTTTATCTGAATAAATAGACGAATATATACCTTACGAAACAGGGCGATCTTCGCTTTTACGTGTTTCAAAAAGGGAAAGCGGGTGGAGAAATATCTTCGTTTCATTCTTGTTATCACCTCAGTGTTCACGAATATTACATTGTACGCGAAGTGTTACTACTGAGCAGAATATTACTGTATTGATTGCCTATGACTTGGTTTTCCGCAGTCACGGCGTTAAACACGCAGTGTAATGATAATTTTTAATACTGTTCAATATTAGGTTGACATATGCTACAATTCAAATCTGGCTGTACTGAGAACCTACTGTCTGGATATGTTCAGCCAAAAGGCTTCAGTAAATCTAACAGCTGCTGTAACAGCTACAGAGCAGAATGTCTCTCTTGTATTTTCAGGGTTGTTTTCCATTAAAATCACGTATAGTGGCTAAATCTTTCTGATTATATACGGATTTAACAGGTTCCGCCTCTAATCACTGCTGCTAATAAATATTTTTCCCGTAACCTTGTTGTCCCTCAAAAAGGTTAGGTACTGAGAAGGCGAGAAGGTCGTAATTAAAGTAAATTCAATCTAAGGCTGATTTAGAGATTTTAGGGTATAGCCCACCCATGCAATACAGGGGATGCCGTGCGCCGTGGTGGAGGGCTCCGGAATAATTTCGACCAAATGGGGATCCTTAACGTGCGCCGAAATCTCGCTCACAAGGGCATTTATGCTTTTCGCCTCCGTCAGAAAAGCGACCACCGCGGCTGGGAATTAAAGACCTCTTGCTCAGCAGCACAACGCCTTAGATACTGAACCACGCGCTACGTAATTCAATCTAATCTTTTTACATTCATTCTTAGAGAGGACATGCAGACAAAATACAAGTTTGTTTTATTCCAACGATTTCGCGTTTCATAGTGCCCACAGTGCTTCTTCGGCAGCAAAGGTTGCCGTGTTCACAAAAGCGTTCCTTAATTTAAGTTAACATTTTGATTCTCCCGCCAAATCGCCTACCAAACGAACTACCAGTACGTCATTAGGCTCTGCAGCTTTGCTTACCGTCAGTTCCTCCATATGGAACTAAATACTGAGCCGCTACACTTGTCCATCGTTACTTTGTTTCGGACGTCATTTGCACCTGGTTGGTTTTAGTTACTGTAGAAAATAGTCGTTTCGTGAAACATCACATATGTTCCACAAACATTGTCACGTAAGGAAACGTCGCTTACGACAATCGGCCAGTGTCGTGTAAGAGTCCATAGCGGCGGACTGCTTTGCAGCTGAAACAAGCATAGTGCGCCCTGTACCAAGATCAGTGCGCATCAGAACATTTAAATTCACATGTGCTGCGCAAACCAACAGGTGCTGCGCTAACTTTCATTGCCGTTTTTTGTAAAAAATGGCGTAATATATTTATGTTACGACAACGGTACCTCCTATTACTTGCAGCATATAAATACTACTGTGCTAAATCAGACTCCAAGTGTTAAAATGCGGATTTGCGGCGATTGTTTATTCTAAGCGGAAACTTGCGGTGGTTTGGTATATGAGCGCTTCGATTTTTGTGGCTCCTCAGGTTCTGGAGTCCTTCCAAAACCAAGCCTTCTTTAATCAGCGGGGGCGTTCAGCGCCTGGCAATACCGTTTAATATGCCAGTCTCGCCAGGCGAAGGTAGCCCCTGAGCCAGCATATGGCGCTACTGCCTTGACAGCCGTCCAATGCCCTATCTCTATTATGCGCTGAGGAACACGGTGACCATCCAGCCCCCTATGTAAACAGTGAGCGAGACCTCCACGGTTGAGCTTCGTGTCCCTAAATACCGGGGCGAGTGGCATTTTGAACGACCACCGCCTCTTCGGCAAGCTGGCAACCAGTTTCCCGAAGTCGCCAAGTACCCCTGTGGTAGTCAAACGATACGTTGTCTTACACAATAGTGCGAGGCATTACAACTTCGCTGAAACGCTCACACTGCGAGCGCACCACAGTCGGCCCCTGACCGCGTACTCAGAGGGGCTGCCAAGTTAATTAAAGGGCCATCCAGTGTGCCATCTTGGATCGTGTGCCGGTGCATGCGGTGCACACCACCCAGCATATATGCACCTATCAACTGCCACACTTCTGTGGGTCAACTTCGCGTAAGCACAGCCTGTGTAAAACGTTTCAATGGCAATCCTAAAACTTCCGGAACGCAAGGAATTTCAAGAATTAGCTTCACCTCTACATGTGACAAAATTATTTTAATTCAGTAAGGAACAATGGTGTTTTCTCTACCCGTCCGGCATACAACGTTTCAGTCTCACTCGGGAAGTAAACTTGTACGTTCAATTTTATTTTGCCAGCGCACTTTCGGCATGGCCTAGAAAAGGTGGCAGAGACTCTACATACCACGGCGAGTGCCGTTGTAAGCCACCCACGAACCCCATTTGCAGAAATTGGCCACCTGCATGCCGCAGCCAGCCCCGCTGTTTCACAATGATTCGCAGTACTGGAACAAGCCGTAATTTATTGTGTGAAATGTAGCACACGAGATGGAGGTGCCAAAAACATGAAAAATGTAGTTGACCAACATTGTCATGCTCTCGTAACCCGCCTATGTGTGCTCCTCCGTAACTGAAAAACTTCATTCATTTCGAAATCCATGTTATCCCACATAGCACCTGGTATGGGGCCGAATAGCTAACTGAATAATATACGCAGAAGTTTAAATGTAATCATAATTTCTTTAAGTATTTTTTACGACACAGCATTATGAGAATCGCAATTTTTCACACCAGAAGATATCAACCAGATTTATACTGCAGGTCCCTAAGTGAATACATATTTCGCAATGAAAAATTTATTTTATTTGAATTTTTTCTGCTAGAAGTTAAGTTTCCTCCTGCCATAGGAAGCAAGACTGTTCTTGCAGGCATATGTTACATGCAAGTCAACCGACACTATTTTTTCATGATTTACGTTGCCAGGTACGGAAACAAATCCAATTTTAAAATACGTGTGGCCACTTTAAATGTCTATTTTACTTCAGGAAATTACGGTTTAACGTCTAATAGAGCATCTCTACCGAAACGTTCGAAATAAAACGCCTCCTATTTTCGGGGCTCTTACGATATGACTGGGTTCCTTCTATTGTGTTTCTAACAGCTGGCAGCGAAACGTACGCGGGCACAATAAATCTGCAGAGCCATTAAATCTGGTTCAAGGCGTTAGGAACAATGTCTTTCAAACCAATTCTTCAACATAAAGGGCTGGGTGCCGAGTTAGAGAACGCTAATGCATTCGGGCGGGCTACTTTGGCAGAACCTTTTATTTTTCCAGAGAACATCATTGTTTCTTTCTTGAGCAGTTAATGTTGCTAAAGGTATGCAATGTTTTCTGCAAGGAATACACATTTAAGCTGTCTGTCGGACCGTGAGCACGTGTTTTAGCGCAGTCACAGGGCGAACGTAATGGCGTTGACAGCCAAATACTTTTGGCACACATTCATGTAGTTAGGCGCTACACGATAATACCGAATTACTTTTACAGGAATGCGATGCGCAGCAGAATTAATTCCGCAATTCATTCGCATGGGCTTCCTAACCGAATCATAGCCTCCACAGCACTTGTTGGCTTCTAAACAAGAAAGTGTAATAAGTAGTTCTAGAATACTGTGGTTGAGATGAACCACAAGATCATGTTTTTTGCCTGGCGTGTTTTCCTAACTAAAGACGTACAAACACCTTTACAAAGCACCGCCTTGTTTGCCGCTAGCCACATAAGCATTGGTTAGTTGTTCTGAATAAAGCTGAGCTACGCTTTTTATTTAAAAATTTGTTTTGTTTTAAGAAGCACTGATTGCGGTGTTTACCGCACCGAAGCTACACAGGCGATGAGGCGCGCTGTAGTGTATGGCTCCGAATTAATTTTGACCATCTGTTGATCTTTAATGTGCGTCGAAATCATGAACACATGGGATTTCCTGTATTTCGCCAACAGAAAAACTGCCGCCGATGCCGGGAATTGAACCCGCGTCATTGAACTCAGCAGGACAACCTCATAGTCGCTCGGGCAACGGGGCGGGTTTTCAAACTAATGACAATGGCATTGCATTTTACGTATGAGAGGGGTAATAGTGGCTGCTACTCCCAAAGCGTTTTCGGTACATTGGAGTTTGGTGTTTGTACCCATATCTCCGAGTTTGAAAATAACCCTGTACTGCACCGAAACTGTTTTTATTGTTGTTCATTGTCTTCTGGAAGCAGCTGTTACTCTTTCAAAAATAGCCTATATGCTATTGCCTCCGCGTGACGGTACTAACACTACTGATCGAGCATTATCTATATTTGTAACGGAGACTTTGCTGCAATTCTACCAGCCATACCACGCGTTAACAGGCCCAGTGGAAAGCGCTACGGCACTACATTCCACTTCTGTGAGCGTGGACTTCGTTTCGGAAGACTACCTGATTGCAGGCTCCTCCTTCGTCATGAAATTATTTTGCCAGAGTGCCAGTAGAATCCTGCCACGTACCCACCAACGACGCAAGGTCCCTAACAAAAGACAGTTCATTAAAGCGAACAAAATGCAACAAACACAAGGGCCGAACAAGTCGTTCAAAATGTGTCAAAAATTCCGTTCCTTGACTAGCTAGTCAATATTAATAATAATATCTGCTCTGGCTAGTCACTGGACGCAAGCAGTTTGCGCGTTGTGCAAAAACATGAGTACACGCTCCTCCCATATAAATACGACGTGAATAAGAGGTTCTGCCCTGATCTTTACAAAACTGACCAAACCGCCTGGGCTTACTGACTAGCATGGGTCAAGTTTACTAATTAAGATTGAACATGTCTTGTCAGCAGCCACAAGCGGTCCGATGGTCGGATAGAAAACCGAGTAGACTGCTTACATACATGATGACCTGTATGATAAAATGAGATTTCTTTCGCTACCGCCGTGGTCTCAGTGACGGACTTAGGTGATAACGCAGGCAACACGCATACATTCCGCGAGTCTTTAAAAGAGATGATAGAAAATGAATACGAAAAATAGATTGTAAAATCTTCTTTACTTCAACAAACATCGTTCGCTGTAATTTAGATAAAAGTTCCTGGTTCAGCTTGTGGTATTTGCTCTCATATCAAGCGAACGGAGTGGGCTCACGGCTTTATCAAAATGATTACTGATATACATCTTTGGTTACAAGAAATGGGACAACCTGCAGCGGTGTCAACGTCTGCTTTCAACCCAACAAGGAGGCATTTTGGAATGCTGTTGATAAATGAATATTACAATCGAAATATAAATAACTTCATACCGGGATTCCTTTTCGAGTTTCATGCGCATTCACCAAGTTGCACGGAGAATACCATGCCATCTCCGCACGTGGCGATCCTAGGGCAAAAATTGGTGTCGTCGTTGTCACTTTGTTATTTGAACATCGCACCTGAGACATGACTACGAATCGGTAGCTGTGTGGGCAGTGTGCGTGCTCAACAAAGTTAAAAAACGTTATAAATTTTAAACTTAAAATTGTAGAATAAGCCGTGTTGCCTGACACATGAACGCGATGGCACGTGAATAAAAGAGGTGGGGAGGATGGGTGCTAAACCTTATTTGTAGGGAAGCGGGTACCTGAAACAGCCTGCATGATGACGTAGTTGGGGTCGCAAGACGAAGAAAGGAAAGCGAACAAGGATGTGCACAAAATGATTTGTGTCTAGATTTTATGGGCATCAGGTGACCGGCTAGTGATCAGGCAGTTGGTGTTTTGTTTTTGACCTGTATTTTTCTTTTTTGTAGCATGCACGTAGGTGGGCTGAGATGTAATTTGACTGTCCTAGCCGAGGAAGTGCGCATGGTAGGCCTCCCTTCACTCGCGGGATTAATTTATCGGGGCTTTAAAGCGCATTGGGTCCGCATCACTGTGGTTCTCGTTCTATTGAGCGGCACTGGCATCCGGATTAACAACCTTCAGGTTGTGTTGACGGCATTCCAGACTGCTACCGAGAGGTTCGGCAGATCTTCGAAGTTCGGCAGCTTTAGCAAAGGCGGCGTACTGTGTCAGACGAGGTTTAAGCCGCTGATCTCCGCAAATGCACCGCAATTGTTGAAGAAAGAGTCCAAAGCCGCCGTAAAGAAAGAATTACTGTACTTGCATCAGCTTAAACGGCTGGCCTCTACCCCCAAGGTTTCCTAGAGTTCTTATTGTTCCTTCGCTTTCCTCCGTAGCGTGCCTGAGTTATGTCACTTTCTTCACCGCGGTTTATTTCCTCAGTACGACACAATAAAATGAAATATTCTCCCCGCCGCACAAAACAAAGTGAAGTTTTCAAGCTCCGTGCATATTACCTACATCCTTTTACCCAAATTACACTGTCCCTGTACACACACAGCACTTTGCACATCGAGGTCGTCTCGTATTAAAAGTAGTTTTGTGTGGAACCTGAAACTTTATCAAAGAACTCCGCAGTTCTTGAACTTTCCTTAGTCGTTTGTGCTGTCACTAACCCAGATATTTCTCAGTGTGATTACTTCTTATTTTTTTTGTCATATTACCCACAGTGGCAGTTTGGCGTTACGGTGGGGGAGGGATGAAGCAGTACATATAGCATTGACAAAGGAAAGCGAAGTAGAGCACACGTCAAGACAACGATTACAGCTCAGGGCAACTCGCTGAAGCAAACGAAGAAGAGCCTCCACAGTACACGCGACAAGAAAAAGCACAATCCACACATCCACAAAGCGAAACGAGGTGGTTCTGGTGACGCAAGTAACAAAGTAAAATATAAGAATGCAAACACGCAGCTGAAGAAAAGTTATCACTTCAAGATAACAATACGACATTAAGGGGCAATCTGTTCCACTCACTGACCGTCTTAGAAAAAAGGCATCGTAAAGAGCTTAGTTCTACATCTATACTCTTTATGTTGAGTGGGTGGTCACGCCTTGCAGAAGTGTAATCTGGTGCTTTTATGTAGATATCTCGATTGATGCCGGTTTTAGAATGGTATATATTGCGCAAAAATGTTCGTTTAAATGTCTTTCCAAGATTGATTAGCGTATTCCAGCCTGAGTTTTCTTTGTTTGGGATGCGCCTAACTACCGAGTTCCATTTTGATACACTAAACGGGCCCTTAATCTTTGTACTCTCTCTAGTTTCATTATGTCTGTCACAGTCCAGTGTCATATATGGTGCAACCATATTCCAGTATTGGTCTTATGTTGGTCTGGTGACGTAAATCCCTCGATTATATAGAAAAGCACTTCGCATTTCTACATAACATCCCCAGGCCAATACATGCCTGAGCAATTATATAGTCATCCTGTCGGCACCAGCATATTTGAGAGATCAAGTACACACCAAGGTATTCACATTCACACACAGATGCAGGATTAGTCCCGTACGTATATAAGTGTGGGGACTTTTGCCGAGTGAAGCACCTATAGACAGTTTTGTCATGATTTATGCCCATGCTGTATTCATCCCACCCTTCTGCAACCTTGCCTGAATCCTTCGGTAGCTCATTGTAATATTCTGGACCCTTCATAAGACGATAGAAAATGGAGTCGTCAGTTAACGATCGGATACAAGATGATATGCCTAAGGCAATACCATTCATATGGAATAAAAAGAATAGTGAACTCAAACCTGAACCTTGAGGCATCCCTGATGACACATCAACAGTAATGACCGTTCACTGCCATCGACTACGCGTTGAGTCCGACAATTCAAGTATGCTTTTATCCATTCAACAACTGTTTTTTATGTTGTACCACGACAATATTTTGAGCTACAAAGAATAAAGACAACATCAAACGCCTTTCCTAAATATCAGAGGCAATTTACGCAACTCCTTTTGGCAAGGGTTGATGCTAAGTCGTACGTTAATTATGGAAGTTGAGAGATACGAGAAAAACCTATTCGAAAACTTTGTTGCTGGGGATCAATAAGGAAAACAACTTTAAGTGGTTTATGATGTAGAAGAAGAGGTCATGCTCACATATCTTGCAAAGTACAGTAATCGAGGACGCAGGTCCGAAACTATGGTCCTGATATCGAAATAGGTAAAACTTCCGGAATTTTCCAGTCGGCAGGCAACTCTTCTCATGTCAAGGACTTAGTAAGAAGCGCATTAAAGTATTTCGATAACGTGCCTGTACAAGCGGAGAGCACAAAGTTGTGCAGGTCATCGGGACCCTAGCACTATTGGTACCTAAATGCTGGAGTTGTAGTTGCATGCCTCTCTTGTCAAAGGCGGTGTCATTCATGGCTTCCCTTCCGATAAGCCCGTACGCTACCTTAGAATCAGTGTTAGTGGAGCGCGCATAAAAACATAGCTGAAGAAAGAAGTAAAGCATTCTGCCTTATCGAGGCTAATATGAACAGGAGACCAATTGTGTCCGAGCACAGGAATTGATACCTCACCTTTTTTATTCCTCTTGAAAAATTGCCAGAATTCCCAAGGGTTACTTTTAACCTAGGATGACAAGAAGCATCAAAAATATCTTTCGCACGTTATATGAGTACTTTGCCTTCTTTTAAGCGTACTGCAATTGTTGCTTTTTGGGGGGTGCTGGGTTCTTTCTTTACGCAGTGTATACTCAATTTTTTTCCAGTACCCTACGAACTTCCCTTGTGAACAATCACTTACTTCTACTTGGTCTTGCCATCATTACCCATAACGAAACAATTTGATTGCGGAACTCAAATGTGATTCTTGAGTATACTCCAGTATTTGTCTACGTTCAACGACTCTGACAAAGTTTCAAACACGTTAACATGAGTCAAGTTTCAAAAATTTAACCACCAAAATTTCATTGACTCGAGCCTTTTAGTAGCTGTATATTCGTCTACACGCGCTATTAGCGAACCTAATGTATTCCAATGCCACTTTAGAAAAAAAGCTCTGTGGTTTATTATGCCTGGCAAGATGAGCCCAGGTTGCGTGTTCACAGGCAAATTAGTAAAAATTAAGTATAACACAATACTTCCATGCGTAGGTTGGCATATCAACTGCGTTAGGGCAAAAAAGTTGTTTAATCTCATCAGTTCCTTTGCCGATGCACAAGATGTATTATGTGTTGTGCTATTTGTTGTCCATATAATTTTGGGGGTATTGAAATCACAACTGATCTATGAATTTTCAGAATTTCTTATTTTATCATCTTCCACTACCTTAGTTAAAACCTCTACGTAACCGGCAGGTGGTCTGTAACAGAAACCGACCGCCAGCGCGTTTTCATTTTCCAAACGAAGTTGTGCCCACGCAGCCTCAGTAGAATAATTCGAATTTGTGAACATCTCCGGGTGTAGTTTTTGATCTGCAAAAATAAACTCACCTTCGTTGTGACAATCTCTTCTTTTCTATTACTAACTTAGTTGCTTGGGAGTACATGCCCATTTATATCGTTGCTATATAACCAGGACTCAGCGCCCAAAATCACAGATGGTTAACTCATGCCAATCAAGCGAAAAAATCATCTGTTTTGTGTCTGAGGCTCCTGCAGTTGCGAAAAGGAGCGGTAACCAGACGCCTTTCTCTCGGCTTTGTCAATAAGCTCGCAACACCTTACCCACGGATCCGTCGTAAACATACGTAACTCTAAGCAAGTAGAGTACGTCACGCGCAACGTACTCTTTATCTGACACGGTGTGGTGTTCCTTCCCATGTTCAAGACGATTTTTTCTTTTTTTTAACGACTGAGAAAATTTTTTCTAATCTTCAACAAAATATCATGCTCGTTAGAACTCCGAGCGAAGCAATTGCTGGAAAAAAGACGCGAATTGAAGCAATTCATGTGCACGATATGAATCACCAATGCCCAAGAGCCATATCTTGCTGTAGAGGTGAAGGAGTGTTGCAAGAGTGTCTGTGTGTAGGTATTGTGTCACTGTATATGTTATGTTGTCTCGGCCGGAGCGGAAGGCTTACAGCTATTCAATCAATCAATCAATCAATCAATCAACCAATCATCAATCAATCAATCAATAAACCAATCAATCAATCAATCAATCAATCACACAATCAATCAAAGAAGTTTATGTTTCTCCCTATATACAGCGAAAAAAGGTGGTCGGAGAAAAAAGCCCCACTTTAGGAGCTTGACGAAGCTGCGAAGCTTCATGAGCTGAGGGCTCAGAGCAGCACTCAGCTCATGAAGCGAGAACTCAGAGTTAAAAAAGTGGCTGACCTGTTTTTATCACATGATTGCAACTTTTCAGCGGTGGTTTTGTTTGAGGAAAGCCTTTGTGTAATGTGCGGAACTTAAAATTGTTGTGCGAGTTTGTTAGCCTTGTCTTTGATTGTGTCCTCTGTTGTGCTCTCCAGGGGCAGGGTGTGTGTCTGTTGCTCTTTATGTTTACGTATTCGCGTGCAGGCTGTCTGTGTGTCAGTGTACGAGTGTACAGATGCGAGGAAAGTGCTCCAACTCTCCCTTTTTGCCTCCCGGTGTACGCGCTTCCCCCGAGCCTGAGAGCTTTTGGAAGATATCAATTTATCTGAAACAGGGTATCGACGAAGGATAACGCACGCCTTGTTCTCGTGCTCTCATGCCTGCCTACAGTCCTGATTCCATCAGGGCCCCCTTTAGTTGTGTGGGGCACCTGACACCTGGGGAATGGCCCTTTTGGCGGTGTCAAGAATGTGCGCTGTGACTAGGTGGGTTGTCCTCCTTCAGGTGTAGGTGTGTTATGGATTTGTGATGTAGTTTAGATGCTTCTGTGAATGTGTGCCAGTTAGCTCTCGCTTCATTAAACGTTTCGCGTGAAGGGAACTGTTTTGGCTTATATATAAAACTGAGGTAGAGACGTGGTCACAACCTAACGGGTTCGGGCCCACCTCCCATTCTCGAGATGGGAATAGAACTGTTCAGCCAATAGCTAAGTCCAGGCATTAGTAAGTTGTCTGTGCTATATTATGGTGTGTACGCTCTTTCTTGTAACATAGGCACGCTCCTTATAATGTTAAGAGCCTTTTAATGAAGCGACCTTGCGCATCTGTGCGAGTATAGCCGCAGAGGGAGTTGTGTGTATTGAGGTAACCTAATAATATGTATTGTTCAGGTAACTGATGTATTAGTGTTTCAAAATCAGAAGTTAGCTGATAATCAGGAGGTATGTGTACGGAGAATATTGTTACCACTCTTGAAAAAATTATGGTTCGGATAGAAAATGCCTCAAGGACAGTGCTCAGATTTACTCGATGACATGCTAAGGATGTTTCGGCATTATATGGCCACACCAGCCATAGAAGTTGGGCACCCATCCCTGTACCGTTTGAAAACCAGATAATTGTTGAGGAATTTGATATGTTTTCTATTTTAATTTATTCCTTGTAAGCGCATGGCACTTGTTTGGCTTGCATGCAGTAGCTCATATATATCATCAAAAATTTTATGGAGGCCTCTAGTTTCAGTGCATAACATTTTGTCTTCCCATTATAGCCATTCTAGAGTTACTGGAATGTGTGTGCGTGTATTCATGTTTTGTGTCTCGGGGCTTACTCTTGGAGGGGGCTTTCTTGACGTTTCTGTTGGCTTGGGCGTCAGAGGCCGTTTCTTCCGCTGCGTGATGGTAAGAACAGCCCGACGTCCATCTCATCTCCAGATGTCCTGGGTGTGCCCGACACACTGGGCTCCCTGTACCCGGATGTAGCACCCCTTTGGCGCTCTTCTGTTCAGCCACACTGCGGAGGGCGTCGTGAGCGCCCCAGGTAGGACAGGTGGAGGGGCGATGTTTTGAGAGGGCGGCGTTCCTTTCGTGTCTATTTTCTCAAGGCTCTCGGGTGTGCTCGATGCCTGTGGGGCAAGAACAAAAGTGACTCCGCTCCCATCCGTGCGGGTGGCCACCTCAACCTCTGCCGGTCCGGCAAGTGGGGCGGTGACGGGTTCGGCTGCCACAGGGAGCCCAGCGGTGGTCGGAGACGGGGTTGGGAGCAAGTGAGCTGAGCTGTATGGCGTCGCCGCCGAAACTAGGCGCCGCTCTGCCTCCCGGCGAGCAGCGGCGGCGTACCTTCCGGGGCTGAAGAGTGCGAACCTCTTCCGGGCCTCCGGAAAGCTGAGGTTTTCGCTGAACGTCAATGTGATAATTTGTTTTTCTGGTTTTAACCTTTGACACGATCGTGATTGCACTGCGTGAGGTCTAGGGCAGTTAGAGCAGGTGAAGTTCCCGTCACAGTTGTCTGTAAGATGATCAAATCTATCACGCTTTGCACATTTTGAGATCCCCCAGCAAGAGTTGGTACCGTGCCCTTACCTATTGCATTTGTAGCAGCGCAATAGGTTTGCACGTACGGGTGCGTGGGACATCGCAGAAAACCTTCCTTCACGGATTCTGTTAGTGGAAATTTGTCCAAGGTGAGTATTACATTATTTTTTTATTTCTTTGCCGTTTTGTATTATTGTGTTATGCCGGAATGCTGTTACCCCTTGGTCACGCTGTCCTTCCACGATGTAGGTTTCGGTTTCGTTGATTAGGTCGACTTCAGAGATGACGTCTTCAGAAGTGGTTAGCATTGTGTGTAGTGTGACTGTGATTTCTAGGCTATGGCTGTTGGTTTGGTGAAGGAGCTTATTTCCCTGCTTTTTCTAGCTGACTTCAATCAGCACATTTTCAGAAGAGAGTTTTTCGCTTTGCAGCTTTTTCAGCAAGACTATCAATCAACTTCGCAACAAGGAAGACTGATTTTCTACTTACAGGGGTTTCTTTGTCAAGGGATTGCAAAATCAGGCAACGAGGAAAGTTCTGATTGCGTCGGAGTTGAAACATCGGAATACGTTTTAAGGTTCCTTCGGTGCTGGCCATTTTCAGGGCCTAATCATTTGGTTTCTAGGGCGAGGGGAATACCTTATGGAAGAGTATGAACTCAGGGGACGGGGGTACGTTATTCTCAAACCTTACATTGGTAACCTAAAAGGTCCCCGAGCTCCCTGCCTGGTAAACAGACAAGAAGCCTATGCGCCGGAGCATTACGTGGGCTCCGATGGCCAGCGTTTGCGGTTTCGGCCCTTCCCCTTAAAACTCCTTGCCACGATTGATTAGAGCGTGCATATGGGGGCGGGGAGCCGTGGTGTTGCAAATACCGTCACCAAGATTACTCAAGGTGCTCCGTGCGGGGACTGCAACATTAAAAAAATTACGGTAAGCAATCTTTATCGCACCAGTATATTCTAATATTATAAAATATCGGATAATACGCATACCTCCACGTTACTCAACCTGCGTTTGAAAAAGGTAAAAAAATGTCAAGTGTTCGTTTTATACCAGGTATCCATTTATTCATAATTATTTCAATTTATAATTCTTGCCAAATTTATTGCTGTGTAATTAGAGCTTTGGATTATATGGCGATATGTCCCTCTGAAAGAGCAAGCTAAGAACTACGTTTCGAATGCCCAACATGTACGGAGATGAGGCCATACCTGCGATGTATAGCGCTGCTCTTAGTGCGCAGCAGTTTGGCGGCCGCTAATGTGGTTTGGCGGCGTTGTCGTAACCGAGCAAACGATGGAAAGACCGAAGACTGAAAGAAAACAAAGCGGGAGGGGGGGATTGATCAAGGCGAGACCAAGCAATGCTGTTTAGATTTTTGGATACATATACAGCATAGTTATGAATTTCTGTAATCAGTTTTGTTCTATTCCGGGGCGATCCATCACACACACACCTACAAACAGAAATGGCGGCTGCATGACAACAATTACACGCATGTTTTAAACTGGATTTTGCAGTGGCGTACAACTAAAAGACACAAGAGGCATATTGTCTTACAAAAAGCAACGAGCAAGTTATTTTGAAGTGTGCAGTCATCGAATTGATAACGTTCTTATCTTGCTATGTCAGAGGAATATACCCTCATATATCCTCAGGGGGACATATCCTCATGAGATGCCGCTTCCGACTCGCACCTTGGCATACCAACATGTACGCCCAATTCTCGAGAATCCACACGTTACCTGGATTCCGCACCGAATTTCATGCGGAAATAAAATTGATAGGGTCAAAGAAAAGCCATCAGGTTCACCTAAAACAAGTACAACCTTAAAAACTAGCCCCCAAACTTGTTACTTCGCGCGGGTCTTTCTACACTATCGGCGAGATCAAAAGTAGCGCATTCAAAATTTCTACACCAGGTACTTCACAATCGGCTGAAAATATATGCCTCCAAATATATATCCCTCTCCAAATCCTGCCTCTCACGCCGGACACACCCGTACACTCTAACAGAGTACACATTCCATATTGATACATTTTAATACTCACTTATTTCAATCGCTGTGAAAGAATAGAATAAACTGGATCCAACCACATCAACTGTAGTTTGCTTTTCACCTTTCTTTAACTTGCTGGATGACGTCTCAACCGATCAAAGTGGCGAACCGTATATACGTTTCGCGTATTTTATATCTGTACTCATTTGCAAAGTGCAAAGTGCCTCCCTTTTCAAAGTGTCGCGCCTCAATGCTACTTTGTGTGTTCTTGTTTCCCTTTTAGCACCCACTTCTGTTCTGCTGGCAATGAACCTATTTCGCGCTTTTGTTTACATGTCGATTGGATATAGTTGCACCCTAACGTATAGTGCAGAAAATAGACCCGATGTTTCGAGGCCGGCTCAGCCTCTCCTTCTGGGATGTCGGCGCCCCCACTTTAGCGCCGTCTTGCATTCTTCCAGCGCCAGGGGATCGTCGCTGCGTAACGTAGCCCCTTTTTGTACACAGACCGGCGCCCGTCGGCAGAAAGCAGGCCGATTCAGGTCTAGAGGGGCAACTCAGGGAGAGGTCGCTTTCCCTAGTTCGTTTCCCTTTCGCGGACGATTGTTCCGGCAAGGTCGCCTTGGTTGTACGCCATACCGCATTGTTCGGCTTCGCTGCGGCCTTCTTTCTTTTGTGTGCCGACTTCGTTTCTATGTTTCGGATGCTCTCACCTTTGTCGCACCGTCTTGGGGGGTGGGGATCGGGTATCCCGTCATCATTGAGGGCTTACGGACGGTTTCCATCCTTTTGTTGTGAATAAGCCGTCAGGTGCCTCGCTCACTTATGGCATGCCGGGCAGAGGCTTCGGCGTTCCAGGGTTCCGACGTTCGATGCCCTCTGGTAGTTACCCGCCCTTATTTGCTGTCTGTGGCTGTCTATGGAACGGATAAATCTTTACAATGGTTTTTCTTTCTTTAGATCCGCAATGACCTGACTTACTTCTCTTTTGTGTGCATATTCCGTAGAACAAATGGCTGCAGTTCGGCAAGTAAACAGGATACACCTGAGGCCTTTCGGCTGACGGGCTGAGCTGGAGTAAACTGAGGGTGGCAACTGGTATTCGAGCGGAGGACTCCACGCTCCTGCTTCTACTCGTCAATAGGACATCACCAGAGAGAAATGAAAAGGGAGACGGAGCTGTCGCGCGGTCATTCAAGCGTGAATGATATATCGCAGTGGTAGAAATCCTGATGCTTTTCCGAATTTAACTGCAGTGGTCTGCACTAGGCAGACATTTGCATGTCTGTATGTCTTTACATTTTTTACATATCTGCATGTCCGTATTGTTGTCTCGTGTTTTGTTATCTTCTAATCTTGTGTCTATACCGTTGCTTTGCCCTTACCCTTATGTAGTAGCCACACGGGTCCACTGAAAAAAACTATAATGGTTACGATAATGAATACCTCCACGGATCTGTATGTGAAGTTCAAATCTGTGGCACATTTCTATTGTAGAGGTTTCTGTTTGTTCTTGTTTGTTGGCCAGCGTAGGGCCCATTGCTGTGGTTCTTGCTGAAATGGTAAGAATGACCACCTGCTATGTTCTCGCCCGAGACTGGCAGTATTGGAAATAGATAAACAAAATATATACCAAAACCCTAATTATGCAGAAATATGTTTGGCATTTATCTAGTTATGCGATCGCTTGTGCTAACAGGGTGTGAATTGCTACGTTTGTTTATGCACTTTAGTTTTCTGATAATTTCTAGGCCAATGCTTGTATAATGCGTAGGAAATGTATTAGGACTGTGATGTTATATTTCACGCGTTTCAACTATACTTTGTTTGGTCCCAGGGCGAAAGGGGTGGTTGAGTCCTCCCTCAGGTTACACGCGACTTGAGTCTCAAAATCCGCTTCCTTTTGACCAGAAACTACAATAAAATAACAATCAAATCCAAATCAAATCTGTTTTTCTGCAATATAGGCTGCTTTATTTCGTATACTGCACACTTCAAAATGACGTGACCGTTTATGTGTAATTTCCCTTCATTTATGTGCTGAACCTTTTTTAAAACTCCACATCTTCATTATATAGCACCACTCCCGTCATTTATGAGGGACAATGCCAATCAAGAAATGTCTAATTCCGCATTTACTGCGCGCCAACTTGGTGGCTGGTACTGTGGTTCGGCGGCGTTGTCGTAACCGTTCCAACGATGAGAATACAGAAGATTGAAACAATCAGGAAAAGAGGAGTGTGGTTATCTGTGAGTGTGAGGGCGGTTTGCCGAGGCGGCACGAGACGCGCCTCCGAAACTGTGAATGGGAGGGCAGTGTGCCGATCTTGCTCCAGACACGCTTGTGTAAACCACCCTCGGCGTCTAGTGGCACCCCAAAAAGCAAACACAAAAACAGGGATCCATGAAAGCGAATGCCTTATTTTTTTAGTTCACAAAAAAAAACGTGCGCCAGTCCACCATTTGGTGCTGGTTTGGAACGCGAAGCTGTAAGCGACGCTCACGAAGGCTACCCATGCGACGTCCCTCGACCTCACACACGTGCCTGTAAAAACAATGAACCCAGAGAAAGTGAACTTAACTACAAATGTGAAATTAATTCAAAGAGATATTTCTTGGTAATGCTAAACCAAGGTATAATTCATGAACGGTGGTTGATTAAGTTGTTATGATTAGGCGCATGAGTGGAAGATATTTTTTAGAATATAAAAGGAAGCTTAAAATGGGTGTTAGACGATCTCACTTCTCTGTTTCTGCCACCACCGATGGAAGCACCGAGATCTGTGCTTCCGGCGCTTCCGGTCAAGTGCGATGCAATGGGTTGGGACGACCTTCCTTTATTTTTATTACTCGGAGCGCATGCGCAAGGCGCGTATCCATTTTTCTTGCCACAATGTCTCGCATTCCGTAAAAAAAGAGATCGCGTGCGGACGTGTTCAACATTGAAGCTACATTTTTTACACTGGCGTCAGGCGTGACCAGTTGCTAATGAGCCTTTGGGTCTCCCTTTGTGAGAATTTCTTTCTGCCTTTGATGGCGTAGGGGAATACGAGAAGAACCGCCGTTGGGTTCAGCCTTCCACGTTTATTCACTTAGGACTTTTCTTGCAAGAAAACTTGGATCCAGTTTAGAACAGAAAATATTCACGCATGGCTTGTGAATTTTCCCTCGCCTCCAAGTTCGAAACTGGGTCAAATAGGCTGAGCAAAGACATTCTTGCTCATGCGGTTTTCGTCGTAAACTTCTCCAGTTTAGTTTTTAAACATTATAGCCAGTGGTGTCCCAATATAAATTACACTGCTCCTTGCTTCCCTTGTTTGGGTTCCTTCCTGTCTGCCCGGGCGAGGCGAGTGGGAGGCTGGCGCTATCAGAAATGGGCGGGATGCCCAACCTTGTAACACTAATTGGATGCTGGTGAGAGGGTGATCATTTCCTCTAATCACAGCGCCCCGCATTAGTTACACGAAAAGCCTTTGCGTGCCGACGTTTTCCCGAAGGTAATCCCATGTTTTGCCCTGGGTTCTTGCGTGACCAATTTCTAATGACTCTTCGGCTCTTCCTTTGTGAGAAATTCATTCGGTCTGATGGCGTTGTTAATAACAGAAGCGTACCAGCGCAGGCTTCATACTTCAGGGTTCATTCACTTGACTCTTTCCATGTAACGATATTGAAGCCAGTTTCGGTAAAAAACATTTGTGTATGGCTCGTGAATTTTACCTAGCATCTAAGTTTGAAACTCCGTCATCCGGGCTGAGCAAGGGCATTGTTGATCATTAATTAGCCAAAGTCATCTTCTCCCATTCAGTTTTTATACAGTATAACAACTTGTACCCAATCTCAACTTAGACGCTACCACACTAACCTTCCTTGATATCTTTTCTGTCAGGGCGTTAAGGAGTACGAAACTGGCGCCATCGCACTTGGGCGCTATGCACTACCCCTATTTGACATAGACTGGCTGCTGAAAAGGGTTCGATGCTTTCTTCTAGCCACGACCTCAGGCGTTTCTTAGACGAAAAGCGTTGTCGCGCGGAAGTGTTTAACAAGAGAATCAAATTTAATTAAAAATTCGTCGTACTAGACAGAATCAGGATAGGGAAGAATCTCAAGACGAGACAAAACACGAGGTAATATGAGTGCGACACAGGCGCTATCCCGCGCGGGCGTGACGCACTACTGCCGTCGCTTGGCTGACGGCTTAGGGCATCATTCCAAGGCAACCGAGATAAAATATTTGGCAGCCTCCTCGCAGCGTTTGTGAGACTGTTGTGGGCGCCGTAGAGCCAGTAGCACAGAGTAATACACATTCCTAGCAGGACATTTTTCGCGACTACTGCGGAATCTCTGACATGTACACCAGTTCCTTCGGCCAGGCCTACATCCGATTACTACCGGCGCCGCTGTTTGGCACTGCTGCGGACGCGCTCGAAATACAAGTGCACGCAGTTTATTGGCGGTGAGATGTTCGAGTGGCCCCCCTGGCTCTGACGTCGGCTTAGAGACTCGGGCCGCTGTCGTCTGCTACACTCCGCTTGTAAGGGGCAGCAGTACATGTCCCAGAAATCGCCCGCTTTGATACTTGAGTGAATTGAAAAGTGTATTTCTACAACTTCAGTTATTTTCCCAGCTTGCGACAGATCTGAATGATGTCAAGCTGTATCCTTCACAAGTCCTCAACACACGATGTGTGAGAGAACAACTTTCTGCAGAGCATCGGTCAGAAGATCGTGTGTACCTCGTTATTTCTAGCTTATACGCAAGGTTCAGTGCTCAGAGCCCCTCGATAAGCATTCAAAATGCGTACGCTTCCAACAGTACGCTTCCAAGAGTAAGAATCAACAGTTTAATGCTACGTACCATGCACTGGGCCCCTACTCACGCATCGGACATCAGGAAATAAAGCGGCCGTCATCTATTTCTGTCGTAGTTGTTGACTTGCATCAGATGAAAATTTCTTTCTGTGCACAAAGCCTCATTTTTTCTGTACCGTCACGAACGTCTTGTTAGGTGACTTGGGAACGTTTAAGAGGCTCAGAAAGTTTCTGGGGATAATTTCATCGGGCGTTGTGGAAACCATTCCCTGCACCACAAATTACCTTTCGTTGTGGCTCGTGCAAAATGGTGCATATCCACAGCTTCCGTTGTTTATTCCCATGCAAATACAATGAGAAGGTTTGTGCTACGCCACCGCGATCTCGCCCAAGGCAACGTTGTCCAGAGTACTCGAAGGCGGCTTGAGTGCTCTGAATTTATATTGCTACCATCGTTTTTCATACCGAACTGACTCTCAACGCGAACAATTAGGCAGGACTATGGTGTTGAAGGCTTGATATACTCTCTAACGAATGTAATAAATAGTACATGTGCATATATCCTTATTGTTGAAATATTCAAACCGATCAATATGTCCAAGCAGCTATTGATTGTTTTTCAACCCTCCAGGCGTGTCGAACAAATCGTGGTCTACTCGGTGTGGCGTTCAATGAATTGAAGAAATATACTCAGCTCGATTTTACCGTTCATTTGAATATAATTTTCTCCTCCTTCATCTTCTCTGCTCTTTCCAGAGCAGTTTTCCTATAAGTCATATCTAAATATTTGGAAGATATGGCTGTGTAAAGTGTACAGAATAGTCTCTCCAGGTCTGAGCAAACATAGTGTACTGTATCTTTATCGTAGACGTGATTTGTTTTGGCGAATACAGCTTCATAATGGTTAGAAGCCCGGTATACCCCAGCACGCGCCTGTACACAGTGGGTTCTTAGCAACTCATCATAGAGTTCTTGCAGCCCGTAGTACGCGTCGGGATATTATCATGGCATGAGAACGTAAAGTGATGCGATAGAATACTTTCGAGCGTTATGCAAGGTTGCAAAAAACTGTTTACCTTACATATGATTACCGCGAGTCGTAATGCCGTCTGCCAAAGGCCTGGCATTTGTATAATTCGTGTATCTTCGCTGGTGCCAAGTTATTAGCAGCTGGTTGTTCCTTTCGTTCCAAAGATTGCTAAATACAGAAGCTGACACCTAGCTCCGACTCTTAGCGCTCCACACCGGACCGGGTTCGCAACGAATGGGGCGACACTGGCAATGTGTCTTCCGTGTCGGTCTCCAAAAGTATACTTTAACTCACGCCTTGAACTAGTGTATGCGAATTTAAGTCTTAATATGATAAAAAGTTACGCACATGCGAAATTTGGTGTGAACAAGCATCAGACATCAACCGAGCACAGAGAAGCTGCGCGGAGAGGGAGCCCGGGCGAATCAGACGACGAATGCAAAAATCCCTCAGCCGACGCCACAGAGGCACGCTTCGCAGCGCGGCCTGTGGTCTTCTCACCGCCAATACAGCCGGCGAGTTTCATCGTTTGGTCGGTCACGCTACCTTTTGATGTAAGGTTTTGTCCGCGCGTGCAATGGTTCCCCTTTTCCCGTTGTGGGACTTGTGGTGTAATCCGTTAGATGTGCGTGTATTTTAGGGCGCAGCCCCTGGCACCCGTGTCTGGATGCGCCGCGTCAGCGTCGTAATCGAGTGAACAATGGCAAGACCAACTAGTGAAGGCCATCGAAGGAGGAGAGGGCCGTGATATTGTGAGGGGAGGGCGGTGCGGGGTGGAGGTGCGAACGCTCTCCGAAAGTGTGCGATGGAGGAGGAGTGGGGCCGTATGCTGTAAGAAGGAGACTGTCGCGACGAAATTGTGCGGGGAGGGCGGTTCGCCGTGGCTCTGCGAGCGCTCTCCCAAAGTGTGCGGTCAGGGAAGAGGGAGAGGGGCAGAAGGTGGTGAGGGAAGGGTGGTAGTCCGCGACGCTGGTCAAAACATGACGGGGGCGTGCGCGTAACGGTGGTGTGTACTCCGTGCATAAGACGTGGGTGGCGGCCCCTTCCTGAGACGCACTTCGCGACGCCCACGGAGAGGCTCACCATCGCTGCCGTCGAGAGAACCCAGGGTTCGTGCCTCAGCGCACTGCTGCTGCGCCCAAATATCACAATAGGGAGTTTCGTGATCACTAGCGAATGTTTTAGATGCGAAGCATCTCATGCTCGGGGCTGTGTCCCTCCCTCCCTTGTCGTTGTCGTTGTCCGCCGTCCGCACTCTACTGCGCATCCGCGTCTTTTCAGCCCCGTCGGCGTTTGGGCTGACGTCAGCGAAGTTCACTATAAAAAATTCACAGCATATCCACGGGGTGAATGATGATGAGTGGTCGAAGCTCCTGAGGGGAAATCATCGGTAAAACCGTGACTCTTCAGTGAAAGTTCGCCCACTACATCATCAAGAAAGACGTGAGAAACACTGTGTGTGGTTCCGCCTTGCGCGCTCGCCGCTCTGCAGCCTTAAGGCCGACCTCCATGCAGCGAAGTTTCTCGGCGAACTTGGCGCGGCGGACGCCGTGGTTTGACGCGCCGCTCAGTTTTCGTCCACCCCAACCTCCATGCAACGTGACCCGGCGAACGCCGCCGATGGAAGACAGGACAGAAGTACAACGAAGTACGAGGCTGTGATAGGCTGCGGCCTCAAAATGCAGTTTGCCGCTTCCGGTCGCGTTCGCCGCCGCGCGTTCGACATCTAGCTCGCGTAGATCGCCGACGAACAGCCGTATTTTCGACGCCGGCGGCGGAGCGGCCGCCGCCGGGCGACGTTCGCCGCCTTTTCGCCTACATTTCGCTGCATGGAGGTCGGCCTTATCCATCGGGCGACTCCGAGCGGCCCAACAGCGAACGGATTTTATTACAACGCTCCCCGCCATCTAGTAAACATCCCAAGAACTAAACTAGAGGTAGCCACGCCATCTAGTAACAATCCAAGCGCATCTTTTCATGATATACAAGTACCAGTCATCTAGTAAACAATCCAAGAACTAAACTAGAGGTAGCCACGCCATCTAGTAAACAATCCAGAACTAAACTAGAGGTGGCTACATACATACGTCGAGGATGGACAGACCCACGCCTTAAGGAGCTTCGCCCCTAAAATAAATAGTTAGGTGGCTCCCGGTTTCGGTCCCATGACTCTGGCCGCAACGGGAGGTACGTGGCGTCTCTTCCACTGCGCTACAAACCGAGACGGGAGCATGTGCTTCGAACCGCGCCCTATGTCCTTCACACATTTAAACTACATCAAGAAGCTACTGATACAACGAAGGCACGCGAAGCAGAACGTCAACGGAAACGACGAACTGAAAACTAATGGGAACTTCACTCGACCCTATGGCTGCTTGGCATACTACTCAGGGTTTCTCTACGGGAAGATGGTGTAATTTTGTTACATATTTCTTATGATCAGGTCCCCGTAATCAGCACAAACCACGCTGCTGCCTCATTGGTTTGGAATGTATTTTGTACGACGGTTAGTACTCGGGACAGTTAGGGGGCATAAAAGTCGCGAACAGTACAAAAAAAAACAACTATTTTTGGCTGATCTGTGAAAATATCGAGAAGCAGAACTGCAATAGCTGTTTCCTGTTATCCACCATTTGTTGCTACATTGCTTCAATAGCGGAATACGACTTCAGCGTTTGCTTCAGTGCCGTCATTACTTACGCAGGTGAAATTTTTATCTCAGGTAATTTTAAACATGCGGAGTGTAGCGAAAACGATAATTATTTATCGATTTTCGTCCGGATTGTGTGTGCACACATGTGACCAGTGCAGTCACCTCAGCTATCACATTTGCATCGGTGATGAGGTGTGCGAGGCGGCAGTATGAAGAAGTGTTCACTGGTTATTGAGGTTGCCACGACTATGATTCCTCTGTGATCTTGTTTTCTTGGCTTTCTTTACCAGGGGTGACTAAGATAGTATTATGAAGGTAGGGGCCATACTTGAATGTCATTGTTTTCTCCCTAACGGTTTGTTGTGGATATTTAGGATATTGAACGCGTTATGAAAGCTGCAGCTGATTAAATATCTCAGCTTGAGCTCTACGCTACCTCTGCGTTCTAGTTACTACGGTATATGCAAAATAATTCTACGTGACAGAATTCTTGAAAACGGAAGAATATTTTAAAACGCAGTCCCCTTTTTGAGCGAAAATCAAAACTTTGGATTGTGAGGCCAGATTTTCATGAAGTTAGTTGGGCGACGAGCGAAGTCTGTGAAATATCTCGTAAGTATATCGGTATTTGTCGCTGCATTTGTCTGATTGGGTGTTTGCGTGTGGGTACGTGCGGGGTACGTGCTAGGGCACTATAGCTGTAACGTTTCAATATATTGCCGTTTCCAGAGACGTATTATGTTTATTAAAAATTAGGTCGGCCTGCGCCTAGCTGCTTCATTTTATTTTGCTTGAATCCACAGAGTAGCATATAAGATGGGATCATACCAGAACGGCTCGGCAGAATTCTTTTATGCTTCCGTGCTTACCAACAATTATATTTACCAAAAATATTCTATAAGCAGCCTTGGATAGAAACCTAAATAAAATATACTAAATATTTTGCTGGCTTTTTGATTGGAAGAGTCCAGACATGTTTCAATGGTGCAACAGAGAATGCAAGAAAAATGAAGGAAATTTTCGGATGGAAACAATTACGCTTTTTGAAAGGCGTCCAGACGCATGGCATATGATTCATCTCTTTCTGATGTGCGATGACACCCTAAGAAATGAAACATTAAATCAAAACACGGTATAATTAGACGAACCACGAAGGCTTTCAGTGCATGACAAACATTTGCCATATGTTAGGTCACATATAGGTCACGTATATGTTAGGTCACATACAGAATAAGTAAGCACGGCCTGTATATCTAGTATTTAACTATATCGATTACCCAGAAATTTGTTCTAGTAAAATAATGCGAGATATGGATGTTTCATGTAGCACTGGGTAGTGCTTGCAATACAGTTAGGTGACTGTTTTCGAAAATTGAAGGCTGGGTATGCAAACAGTACAGGTCTCGCAAAACGTGTGTATTGAGGTCAAAACACTCGTTCTGTGAAAGATTTGCAAGTGTGCGCATAGCTGTAGGGTGTATGCACTAGCGTTATGATTGCATGGAAGCTTTACATGTACGGTGGCGCCACATTTATAGACGCATATAACGTGATTTGCGTCGTGGTAGCTCGGAGTCAGTGATGTGGTCTGATTTTCTTCATTTGTGCGTTCCTTTCAGTGTTACAAAAGTGTCTCCACTCGAGCCAGCAACAATATTGTATGTGGTGGTGGCGTCTTCGACGAGGCGCAAGTACTACCATGCCCCCTTCAACCTTCCCCCCCCCCCCCCGCACTGCTGCGCGCTTCTTTCTCAGTGTCAGAGAGGTTGAGGTGCTGTGGGAGCAGTGTTTCTGATGCGGTGAACGCAAGGCCAGCCACTTTTTGAGCTCAGAATAAGGCTGAACGGTTGCGCTAAGACCAGTGTAAAGGGATGCCGAGGAATCTACGCGTAAACATTGGAGTGCAGTTTGGTACGACCTGTTCACGTGATGCGACGAAGGTTACAACAAGGATTTTTATTGCTTGTTTTTTTTTGTAAACACCTCGAACAGTGTCAACAGGGCAGACTCACAATGCAAATATGGTAATTATGGAAGAGTCGAAGGTGCAAAGCGTGCTTATAGCCCGCATGTACCTGACGAGTGTTCTTAAATAGCGCGTCCACTTCACAACACCTAAATTTGCCAAGCTTCCGGCTGGATGCCGAATGGTACTCGTATTATGCATAAAGGTACACTGGCTGGGCTAAAGAAAAAATTTCAAGCTGTTCATAAGGCTTCAAGCAAGGCATGTCACAAAGCAGTAAATTGATGCTTCGACGCCGCGTCTGCTCACCCGCAAAGGAACGCGCGCCGCAGATACGCTACTCATTCGCCCAATCATCAATACTTTGTTATTTTCTTGCCGCGCCAGATTATGTTCAAGCACTTTTCTAACTATTTATTCTAAACAGCGCAATAGTCAATGTGCTAAACTCTTTGTTCTTTCCGATTGTTTGCAGAATATGTTAGCAGGAAGCTTGAACAACGCGTCATTGAATGCAAAGATTTAGGTGGCTTTAATCTTACGCCATAACCTTGTTTTAGAACAGAAAACAATTCAAATTTAGGTATCCGTGTTGTTTTAAGCGGTTTCTTCACACTTTTACTGCATACCATTACGGTGCAACAAAATTTGCGTTCATTCAATCTTCTTCACGCCGTATGCAGTATGCCAGCCTTCCCTTTAAAGGGGGGGTTCGTTTTAATGTGAAGTGAGCGCATTCAATGATGTTTTTCTCTGTAAATTATGACTGCGCCCGACTTTCTAGAAATTTTAAAGTGCACCATGTAAAAAAACGGCCTGTTTCTCTCACATTGGTTGTAAATTTGTAGGGCTGTCCCTTTTGGATGAAGTTTGCCATATCTATTGGCCACAAGACTATGGCTTAAGGTTCTGGGCAGGTAGTAATTTAGACCATGCGACTTAAAGAAAAGCTTGGCAAAGCCTCCTAAAGACATATGCTATTTGTTGTGGTCCGGCCAGGTTTTTACCTGGAGAACAGTCGTGGGCGTACCCCACATAACCCTCTCGGTAGCATCACTTCTTATCATAGCCCTAGTCTAGAGCCTTCTTAGCGAGCGGTCAAGAGTATATAGTTGTATGGGAGCACTTCTACGAATGAGCCGACGTTGTGGATCTACCGTCCATTAGCGCAGGCCGTCCATTAGCGCAGACAACAATTAAACTTTAAGTACCGCTCTCCGGTGTCGAAACTAAACACTTCTTGACTACTCAAAGCAGACTATGCAGGAATGTCTGAAGAGGTAAACGTGTTCTTTAACAAAACATCACCCCCAGTGTTTTACAGCAGAACCGTTCAAGGTAACTGGCTGAAAATTAATTACAAGATATAAACACTTATCAATCAGTACGTCACTCAGATCTCAACAAGTAATGACAAAAATTATCCATGGTTCACTAGAGCGCTAAACAAAACGAGGAACAAAAAGAAAGCATGTATAATTCCAAAGCAAACCCGCACACCCTCCGCTTGCCAAAATTACAGAGACTGCCTAGACGCTAACTGCAGCGAATTAGATTAGGCCTAACTTAAGTACTTTTCCCACGACCTGCAATCCCTCCTCACATCAAATCTAAAAAATGTAGCGAGTAATATCACCTTTTCAAAATATTACCACAATATCATTGCATGCCGTTGATCACAACCCGCTACCTCAAAGCGAATGCCCCTCATTTTTTATTTAATATTGTAATCTGTATTTATTGTGAAAGATTATTCCGACTTGCCCCGTTTTCCCCAATATGGCTGGCCGTACATAAAACTATTCAATTTACACAGAAAATTGTCGCCTGTCTGATTACTAATCTGAAATTATTTGAAAGTTGTGCGGGGATAAAATAATTTCGTAATTAATGAAAGGACCCTATTTGTTTCCAGTAAAATTTTAATCACATTTTTTAGACAATCATTAACATCAGGATTGCTTAAAGATGACTGGAAATTTGCTGACGTCATACCCATATTCAAAGAAGGAAATAGGCGTATCCCAGAGAACTACTGCCCGATATCACTCACCGTGCAGATGTTGTAAAATTATTCCGGACATTATCGCTTCACACGTGTACAATCACGTTGAAATAAAAGGTTCTTTTTTTATAACCAACATGGCTTCAGGTAGGGCCTATCATGTGAGAGACAGTTTTTAGAATTCTCCATTTACTTGAATAACTATGAACAATAGCCAGAAAAGTGGCTTTCTATTCCTGTATTTTTCGAAAGCATTTGACGGTGTACCCTATTGCCGCCTAATTTCTAAACTGTCTGCTCTTCCATTAGATGGACACACTCTTTCATAGCCCCGCAACTTTCCTTCACTTCAGAAACAGTTCACAGCTGCTAATAATTCGATTTCTCCCGCATCTTATGCAACCTCCGGTGGGCACCCGGAAGCGTACGGGGACACTTACTCCTTTAAATATACAGTGCAACCCTGTTAATACGTTTTCCAACGCACCGCGAAAGAAACCGTAAGACCCGGGAAAACCTACGAGTGAGGAAAGCAACGAAAATAAGTCCCTGCGTCAAACTGGCGTTGTTAAATCACCATCTATCTTGTGCTGAATCAATCAATATATCAATTAATCAATCAACCAATCATTCAATAAATCGATCAATCGATCAATCAATCAATATATCAATTATTCAATCGATCAATCATTCAATAAATCGATCAAATCAATCAATCAATCAATCAATCAATCAATCAATGATTGAATCAATAAATCAATCAATCAACCTTTTATTTTCCTTTCTTTTCATAAAAGAGTGCTGGCACAAGAAGAGCCGAAGTGCAGCAGCTTGACGAGGTCCTTGCCCCGGCGTCTTGGCAACAGATACAGCGCATGGACTCTCTCATACATACTAAAAATAATGTAGAACTACAATAAACGTGAAGCAGTTACTACCGCAGGAATAGTATTTCATTCACGCTGTAGCCAACACAGTAGTGGCACATTGTTTTCATATTCGTTTCCGCCTTTCCGCCAAATGTAGCAGTTTTTTTCTTTTTGCATTTTATGTGTAAAATATTTGTGTGCCGAGAGCAGTGAATACGGGAAGTCGTTTAGTGGTCGTAAAATCACTGTCCTACTCGCTCCCAGTAACGCTACTTGTGAATGTCGACAACAAAATCGGTTGTCGTGAAATCAGCTTACCACTTGCGTGCCCTTCCGACCGTCTCCCGGCGCGAACACCAGCGTCGTGATACGCAAAATGAACGAAAGCAGTGCTCGTTTGACAAAAACGATTTATTTCTGGAATATGAGACTAACGCTTCAAAATCGAGGATAGAGAAGCTTGACGTTTCTTTCGACCGCTCGTAGAGACCACTCTCTTCTCAATAACCTGAAAGGCCTTATTGGTTTTAGCGTCGCATTTAGGCACGACGTATTTGCGAAGGAGGTTCATTGCCGCGACGGCCTCTCCAAGGCTTGTAGTCTGTGGCAATTCCCCACACACCACAAGCTTTGGAGAAACTGGTGCAAGTGATTGTACGGGTGGTGTAGGAGGCGCCGAAAGTAGCAAGTAAGGAGCAGCAGACGACGCGCCTAGACCGATCATAACGCTCCCGCAGCGCCACCGCCTGGTCGGTGGCAGCACCGGCCCACGGAGCGGTACTGGAAGGCCGCGATCATTGCCAACTGACCTAATTGAAAGCACTGCATGGCACTTTTACAACAGTGCGGGGGCGCTAACCACGCACTTCCGTCGTTCGGAATTGAAACTTCTGTTGTAGGCACAGGGATGACGGTGATAGCACTTTTGACGGATGCGGTATTCCATGCAAATATAGGAATATAGGCCATCTAGTGAAGGCCCCTCTAACTCTCTTGCGGCTTTTTGTAGCCACGCAGCTCAGTAAGATAGCCTGGCCAAAACTCATCAAAAGTAAAATGGCGGTGCCCAAGCGGCTTCGGAGTGTCAGGTTGCGACGCATCATGCGGGAACGAGCCCAAAGTTGCGACGTTAACGCGGGGTTCTAAATACAATTAATCCTATGGGAGTTATGTAGGGACCCATGACAAACAGCATAACAGCCAGGAAAACGCAACAGTGAGGAACGTAATAGCGGGGTTCTGCTGCACATAAATGACTTGCCCCATATTATATCTTCTCTTACGCGAATTTTTGCCGCTGGTTGCATTATCCACCATTCAATACTACGAGTACTGATCACCACCACTCCCTTCAAAGTCACCTGAACATAATTTTTAATTGGTGAAACGCATGATTATTGTCTCTGAACATATCTAAGTTCAATGTGGTCTCCTTTACGTCAGCGTGAAAAATCAATTTTCGACTATCACATTCATATTCCTCAACTGGCTCCTGCTTCATCCCGTAAATACATAGGCGTTGCACTCACTGAACGTCTTAATTGGAGTGAGCGTATAGCCATCATCTGCGCCAAGGCCTTCACGTCATTAGGTTTCTCGAGTAGAAATTTGCGTCATGCTTCCTTTAACATACGTAAACATGCTTATGTAACATACCTTCGTTGGCAGCACGAGTTTGCGTCACCCATCTGGTCCCCATACCATCGCTATTTGATTAACAAAATTGAAGTAATTCAGAACATAATTGCAATGATGCCGTTGGAACGCAGCCGCTCCAGCCAGAGCAAAGTGCCGAACCGTGATGGGAACAGGAAATCCCCAGCATGCTTTGCGTCGCGCCTTCCCGAAATCATGTGGTTCCCTCAGGCGTGTTCATCTCGCGCTGCGCGGCTGGAGGAGGGGCAGCAGGCCAGCACTGACCTGAAGCGCAAACGGAGGCGACGTTGGCGACGTCACGCGACAAAAGTAAGCTCCCTAGTGAGTTCCAGCCGACTCCGCCGATTTCGGCGGAGCAACTTGTCTTGCTATACGGAGCGATCTCGGCTGCGACGGCGCTCCCGATGTGTCATTGGAACGCGTCTGCTTCAGATAGAGCAGAATAGTTGCTCCGAGAGTTCTCCGGATCTGCCATTGCAATTCAACATGAGCCAAACGCCATGTAAATATCTGTACATAAAGTTTCCTTCTTCGCCCTACCCGGCCCCAATGTTTGCCGCAACTCCGGATCAACGAACGCCAGCACCGGTCACGCTACCAGATCCGCAACAACATGGTCACTGTTTGCGACTAACCAGATGGTAGGGCGGCTGGTTTCTTGCGGCGTTGAAAATATTAAAGTATTATGTACCGCAAACCGGCGTGCGAGAAACAGCACAGCTCGCTTCTGATGGTACTAACCCTCAGGGGGTGTGTGTGGGGGGGAGGGAGGAGCTGGCGGGAGACGGGCGGGCTATTGTGGTCACAGGATGCATAGTAAAAGAAACAATCGCCGGTTGCCTAATAGCGAGAAAAATTGAGATCGTTAGTGCAGGGCAGCTTCGGTAAAAAGCGCCCAAATCAGACACACTAATGCCGAAAGAAAAACTGATGCGTTGCTTGTATGAATTTATTCATAAAAAGGGAAGAGTCTTTGACGGTCTTTTACTGACAAACGAACTATATAACAGAACAGATTGAAGATGTGTTGCACAGAACTAATCAAATAACATCGTTCACCACTTATAGATAAAATAAGAAATTGTTAAAATCGTATAACTGAGGGCCTTTCAAGAATTGTTTTGGTTTTCCTAAGCAAGCAGCATACGCAAACTTGTAGCAACAATATCTCACGTGCCCTACATACTTCATTAACACGCAGTAGATCGGACAATTGCTACAGGCGTTTGCGGTATTAAAACACGTCTATATCTTATTTATTCCCGAAAGCAGCACTTCGGGTCGTTGCAGGACCAACTGGAAATCAAGAAAAGCAGGCCGAATATATCTCGAAGTATGATCAATAAGTTGTATGCAGCAAATGTAGTTTTAATACAGAAAAAGCAACTATTTTCCGCAAATACCGCAGGGCTGGCAGGAGGAATGTTCGTTATTTGGTGCAGTAAGAATGATAAAAAAAATTCCTGAATAGACGTGGTATCCGCTTTCGCCGGTAGACAACGGTACAATGACTTACGAACAATAAATATTTAGGGCAAAGAGTTAAACAACAAGAACATGTAATAAATGGAAGCAAAGGTAAACAGTTCAAACTGCAATTTTATAACCTAAGAGCGCAGAATGTATGAATAGCTAGTAAGAATGAAGCTGCCTGTGCTCGTCTGAATTTCTAGTTGGTCGTTACAGTGGTTGACAATGTAGGAGTGAACTGTGCGGTCGCCGTAATCAAGTTTAAAACGAACACGTGTTTTGTGGCAGGTAAATTGAGAAGGGAGGATGATGGGAAGAAAATATTTTGATTTAAAAAGCCAAGTACACGTTAATGCATATCAAAATTAACCTCTACAATTACACGATGTTCGATCTTGGTTGATGGGGTTGCCAAAGTACTTGACGAATGCAGTTGGGGATTTAGTTCTGTTTGAAAGGTTGTGTGTATTGGGGACATAAAGCAGCAACAGTGAAAATGAAATATACAGCATGTACGAAGGCCATGCGTCATTAGTAATTTCTTGCAATAATCTTCAGCAAACAGGAGAGAGTTTTAAAGGGCAGTTTCGCCAAACGTAAAAATTGATGGTTGGTAAACAAGGCAATTGCAAGCGAAGATATCGATGCTGAAGGAAACAATGTCAGGTCATTTATAAAACAAAACTCCATGAAGTAGCAGGGCCCTACGAAGGTACTTGGAGGGGCAATCCTCAAAAAACACGTCAAAACTGTAGTAAAAAACGATACGAATCAGAATTGACTAGCTGTTGTCTTGAGAAAGAAAACAAAATTAAACGAACCTTATCACCGAAGAAAGTAACTTTTGGGGCAACAATTTGAGTATTTATCCGGATGTGAAGCTAATTGTCGTCAGCAGAGGTTAAGACTAACCAAAAACTGTTGATTAAATATTGCGATCAAAATGCGAATGCATGTCGTTAAGGAAGAAATCAGATGCGTTGACATAAGAATAAACTTTCCGAAGACCATGTTGGGGGATTAAGATAAGTGGCAATAAAGTTTTTATATTGGTTGAAATCACAATTTTTGACGGCTGTTGACTGCTGTTTTGCTGCTGGTAGATTTTTAAATTTTATTGCGGAGCAAACGTTCGCCTAAGAAAGCATTTTTGCTGAACTAACCCCCACTCAATGACAAGCCCTTACTGGATACATTTTCACTCTGAAAAATTTACTTCATCACCATTTTACTCCCTGCGACGATGCTGGGATGACCAACCATGAATTGGTTATTACTTTCATGCCACCTATGCCAAACAGCTCAGGTTTCACTACACTGATCTCGCTATTCTATGCTATTGTACGATATTTCTATGCGCTTGCAGACACTGCTTTACTTCTTACAATTGAAACATTACGATCAGTTCGAGTGCTCTCCTGAAAGGTCTCCTGCCATAAAACCGACTTTGTTCAAGGGCTTTTAGGCTGCAGCCCCTGCCCCTCCCTATTCTTGCTTAGCGGTAAGTGCCGTGCTAACGACATGCACCACGATTCTAAAGCATCATTAATGTGAGTTTCAGAAGCAGGAACAATGCTTCTTGCGCTCCGGTTTTAACATAATCAGCAACATCTAGACTTTATAATAGCCAATGTATTCAGGCAAGCACCATTGGTAACGTTATTTCTGGGTTAGCATTTAAGTTGTTAGGAAACAGATTTTTATGTTTCTTTTGTGCAGTTTATTTTTGAAACACCATGTCAGATGAGCATAAATAGCCGCCTATTTCTCTCCTAAGGCACACCTTGGGCACAAGTGAGTAGTCCCACGTTTCAAGTGGTTTTCTTTTTCTAGTCGCTCAGTTTTCTTCCCGGTACTTTACCCAGCAATCTACTGCAAAAAATTTTGTTCTCATACATGGCCTAGCGGTGGCGCAGTCATGCTTAAACAAACGTAGAATACCAGCATTCTAACCGTAATCTGATAATAACAATTTGGCACCGGTAATCGCTCTTCCTTGGTATTCATAACCCGCATTTTTTCCCCGAACTAAAACAATATACATCAGTGAAGTGATACCAGTAGAGGCAGTGTTACCGTATTGTGCTCACAAAGTGCTGCATAGTTTGAATATATTTGGCGGAATAGCGCACCATTCACTTTGAAACATTCAATAAAAAGAAGTACAAGCAAATGCGGAGCAACGGAAATAGTCGAAGCGTTCATTTAGGAACTTTCTCCTAGCAGGTTTTTTTTACATTCAGCAGTGTCAAACCTTGTTGCTAAAAACGAAACGTTAGAAGGCTGCATACCAATTATCAGTCCTATTAGCATGACAGCCCAGTGCGGCCCTGTCCATATTTCATCCGTTTGCAGATTTTTCCTCTTTTTTTCACCCATCTTAGAATAACGTAACCTGGCGTTTTACTGTGCTATTCTGACTCAACAACATCATAAGTTAAAGAAATCTGCTGGGCAAGTTGGTGCATTACGATTGCAAAAAATAGAACCCTACTTCGACAATGACAGTAAAGAAGGACGTCGGTCGTCCGGTCGTCCGGTCGTCCCGTCGTCCTTTTTTACTGTCGTTGTCTATGTCGCGCTCTAATTTTGTTAACATAATACGTACCTGCAGGAATTTATACGAGACGATGGTTTTGTTGGCAGGTTACGCATTCCTTGTCATCTGCAAGATTAACGGGTTCTCCTTCGCTACCTGAAGTATCCTGCACAGAGAAGGGAGAGAGCTTGGAAAAAGTCATGATTCGCTTCGTCACCTTATCGGCCGTCATGGTGGCAGCCCTTGGCGTTGTGTACGATGTGCAGGACATGGACTACACAGATTCTATAATCATTGGAGGCTATGAAACTCGAGATCCCAAAGACCCGAAGTACAAGGAACTTGCGCACTTCGCCATGTCATTTCGCTACGACGATAAGCAGGAGTACTGGGACACCGTGCTTGAAGTGAAAGAGGTACAAAGGCAGGTAGGTTGACCCCGAGATGTACGATTTATAGGATACATTGTGTGGAAATTTCCTGGTGATTTTAAGAACACTGCAACTCTACGCATAGTGGTTAAACCGTAATCTAAAACACAACAGACGCTCCTGCACAAGCAGGAAAGACAGCCAGTTGTTTCTGCCACCCATGAGCACGCATTGCGCGGAATAGGGCGGAAAACACAGTCATACTGCGCGAACACGTACTTTTCTCCAGTTTTTTATCTGAATAAACAGATGAATATATACCTAAAAAAACAGGACGATCCTCGCTTTTATGTGTTTCAAACAAAGAAGGCGGAAAGAGAATTATTTTCGCTTTATTCTTGTTATCATCTCAGTGTTAACTTATATTACATTGTACGTGAAGTGTTACTACTCAGCAAAATATACCTGTATTGATTGCCCATAAGTTAGTTTATCGCAGTTACGGCGTTAAACACGTAATATAGGGAACAATTTATAATGCTGTTCAATATTTGGATGACATATGCTACAATTCTAATCTGGCTGCAATGAGAACCTACTGCCCCTATATTTTCAGCCAAAGGGCTTCTTCAGTAAATATAACAGCTCCCGCAACAGCTGCAGGGCAGAATATCTGTCTGGTGTTTCCAGGGTTGTTTTCCATTAAAGTCACCTATGGTGGCTGAATATTTCTGATTATATATGATTTAACAGGTTACGCCTCTTATCACTGCTGGTAAACCAGTTTTTTCCCTTACGCTCGTTGTCCGTGAAAAAAGTGCGGTACCGAGGAGGCGAGAATGTCGTAATCAGGGGAAATTCAATCTAACGTTGATTGATGGATTGTAGGGTTTAACATACCGACGCAACGCAGGCAATGAGGTGCGCCGTAGTGGAGGGCTCAGGAATAATTTTAACACCTGGGGATCTTTAACCTGCGCCGACATCTCGCACACACGGCCGTTTATGCTTTTCACCTTCGTCGGAAAAGCGGCCGCCGCGGCTGGGAATCGTACACGCGATTTCGTGCTCAGCAGCACAATGCCCTAGCCAATGATCCACCATGGCGGGTAATTAAATCTAACATACTTCTTTAAATTCATCCTTAGAGGTGAAACGCAGACAAAATACAGGTTTGTTTTATTCGAACGATTTCGTGTTTTATAGCGCCCCCAGCGCTTCTCCGGCAGCAAACCTGTTGCACAACCAGCACAACCTGTTGCATCGCTTTCAGTGTTCCTGATTGCAAAATATCTTGAAGCAATATTAGGAACATCTTACAAGGCTAAAAAGAAAGGACTGGTGAGGTGCTTGCGGAGTTTAACGACAAGCAGCAGGCCACAAAGCTTCTAGCTCAAACTCGACTGGCTGATCTGGACATCGGTGTCACACTCCACTGGATCCTGAACAGCTCCCAGGGTGTGAGTTCTGAGCCAGATCTGTTGAACAAAACTGATGCGGATGTCCTTGGTGGCTTAAAGGATCTGGGCGTCGCTGCCGTGAGACGCCTCAACATGCGCAGAGACAAAAAGGAGATTCCAACCGAGCACGTCATCTTGGCTTTTGTCCGCGGAGCACTTCCACAACATATAAATGCAGCCACTATCCGGTCCTCCATCCATCCCCACATACCAAACCAACGGCGCTGTTTTGAGTGCCAGCGGTTCGGGCATGGTACAAACTCTGGTCGTAGCTGTACGACCTGTGCAAAATGCGCGGCACACGATCGCGCGAGTGACAACTGCCTATTCGACACCCTCACTTGTGGGAACTGCCACGGGCCGCATGCGGCGTAATCTGGCAAATGTTAAAAATTTCAAATGGAGAAAAAGGTAATAACAACCAAGGTAACTGAGAATATCTCCTTCCCACAGGCTCCCAAGAGGTTCACCTTTTACATGCAGAGCATTTCTTTTACTCGCACTGTCACCCGTCGTCCCTCGGCGTTGTCCGTTCTCAACAACAAGTGCGGGCACGCATGCGCGTGCTCCGGCGCTGAAAGAGGCGTTGCAGCAGCAGGTGCTACCTCCTCACCCTCTACTGCGCGCGCTAAGGCAGCGGCGAAGCGTCAGCGTCGAGCGGCTGATCCCGAGCGTCGAGAACGAGAGGCCGCCGCCAGTCGTCAGCGTCGAGCTGCGGATCCATCGAACCGAGAGCGAGACACGGCTTCGAAACGTCAGCGGCGAGCGGCGGACCCCGCGTTACGAGAACGAGATGCCGCGGTCGGCCTTGTTGACGTAGTCCACGATGTACGCCGCGCACGCGTAGTGGTCGAGGATGATCTGCAGGTCCATGTTGGAGTCGAGAACCCTTCCGATCTACGGGTTGAACGCGTTCACGCGCTTCTCGGCGGGGGTCCTCGCGTGAAGCATGCACGGACGCGACGCGCCAACCCGCAGAATCTCCGTGTACTCCTCCCCGGGCCGCACGTCGAAGGCGCGCTGGAACTCGTCCGAGCTCGCCAACTCCCCGTGCTCCAACACCTCGTGCATTTCGTCGTACTTGGCCTTCAAGCGCCGTCGACGCACCCGTACGACAACAACTACAACTACCACCGCCAACTACCACAACCTAAGCCACGTGACCACCCCCAATGCTCTGCATTTACTCGTGTCTCTCGCGCGGGGCATGCGACGGGGGCACTTTTTCCCTGTGGGGAAGTACGCCGACGCAGCTCGCCGGGGGGCGGAGTGGCGTCTGGTTTCTACAAAAACCCAGTTAAGCGAGTCTAACCTGGTCCCGTCCCAACCCCCGCTGTGTTGCCTCAGGCAGCCCAAACCGTCACCACACCGCCTGCTAAGGCAGCAGCGGTTGTGGTTTCAACTGTCTTTGTTAGGACCCCGTCCTCCAGTGTGTTGGAGGGTGTCGAGGAGATGGACACCCGGGGCCCGCATGGGCTCCCACTACCACCGCACCGACTGTGCCACCACTGGCGCCCCCGACGCCCTCGGCGGTGGCAGTTCAAACGAAGGGCCCCCGAAATGGCGCCAATTCCAGGGTGCCCGGACCGTCGGGAACCTCTCTGTCATCTGACGAGAAGATGGACGTCGGGTCGTTCCTGCCTGAAACGCAGCGCAAGGAGCGGCCTCCGACTTCCAAGCCACAGAAAGGCAAAAAAAGCCAAATCCCCGAGTAACAGCCCCGAAAGACAACACATGAACAAAGACACACACACTCCATTCATTCTGGGATGTACATAATGGGTACATAAAACGTAATCCAATGGAACTGCAGAGGCCTCCTTAAAAATCTTGACGATGTGTATGAGATTGCATGCCAATCAGCCAAGTTTAATGTGTCTCCAAGGAACACCTCAATTTAAAACAAATTTCTAAATAGGTGCATGATATACAGAAAGGACAGAGATGGCTGCACACACTCTTCGGGTGGTGTAGCCATTGTGACCCGGAAATCACTCCACCCTCTCTCTTGAAACATTGTCCTTTAGGCTATAGCAATCCATACGATAATCATTAGTAAGTTGATACGGGATGCCCCATTTACATTTCTCCTGATTTTGGACTTCTGAGCTATGGTTTCGAGGCACTGGTTTACGAGCTACTCCAACCACGAATCCTCATAGGCGACCTTAATGCGCACAGCTCTCTTTGGGGCTCCTCCAGAACGGATGCTCGAGGTCGCCCGATAAAGAAGTTTCTTACACCCTTTGGAGCATGCCTTTTCAACAAAAAACAGCCTACATATCATAACTTCAGACACAATACATACTCACGTCTTGACTTGGACATTGGTTCCGCAGTTCTCTTTCCTTGTCTTGAGTGGGGCGTGGGCACTGACTTGTATGGTAGTGACCACTTCCCTACTTCACTAACATATATAGGTAAAGGCCCAAGTAGTCCATCTTCGCATAACAGGTTTAATGAATCCGACGCAAACTGGAGTACATTCACAGAAACATAAAATCTACACCACACCACCTAAAACACCTACACGTGGAGGAAGCAGCCCAACTCATCACGGCGCACATCCTCGATGCCGCCGAAGAGTCCATTCCCCACGCCTCCTGTACCCCGCGAAACCAGAGGAGGCTGTGGTGGAATGAGCACTGTTGGCGAGCGCGGGAGGCCCAGAATAAGGCGTGGGGTATCCTCTTTCGCTACCCCATATCCAATACCCTTGTATCATTTAAAATGTTGAAGGCATTTGATGAGTGTGTGCGCCGTGAGGTAAAAGGAGAGAGTTGGTGCACGTTCCTTCCATCCATTAACTCATACACAGACACGCACAAGCTATGGACAAGAATACGCAAACTTAAAAGACAACATGCACACAGCCTGCCCCTGGTCAGCACAACACAAAAAACGCTTGAAGATCAGGCTAACACACTTGCGCAACACTTGCAACACATTTCCAGTTCAGCACACTACGCATACACTTTCCTGAAACACAAAACCGCTTGTGAAAAGAAGTCCCTCTGGGACAATAACAAAGCAAAATGCGGTTACAATTTTCAATTTACTCTCTACGTGTTAAAGGCTGCCCTGAGAACATGTAAGCTTTCAGCTCTACGTGCAGATACGATTACATACACCATAATTCAACACCCACACCGAGACACTCTTGAAGCACTCCTGCACCTATACAACAAAGTATGGCTTTCGGGGCACACTCCACGCTCTTGCAAAGAGGCCATAGTACTGGCTTTCCTGACTGAAGAGAAGCGCCTTCCCTCTCCTACCAGTTCTCGTCCCATTCCCCTTGACAAGCTGCCTGTGTGAGCGTTTCGGGAAGATGATAAACAGGAGACTCGTGCACCTCTTCGACCTCAATGGTCTTCTCGGGGGCTACCAGGCAGGCTTCAGGACTCGGTGATCTACCCACGACAAACTTGTATTACAGGCATATATAAAAGAGGTCTTCCTCCACAAGCAGTGCTGCATGACAGTATTTTTCGATCTTAAAAAGGCATATGATACTGCTTGGCGGTAGGGTATCCTCAGGGGTTTGAAGTCCTTTGGCATGTCAGGTAACATGATGAACAAGCTTTCCACTTATATGTCTGAAAGACCCGTTCGTGTAAGAGTTGGAACTGCACTCTTTAGGGTTCATGTGCAGGAGAATGGCGTGCCTCAAGAAGGAGTTTTGAGTTGCACTTTGTTTATTCTAAAAATGAATTCACTCAGAAAGGCATTTCCACCATCAATTTTCTGCTCAATTTATGTAGGTGACGTACAATTATCCTTACCTTCTTGTAACCAGCCTATCTGAGAGCGCCAAGTCCAGCTTGGTGTTAACAAGCTAGCTGTCTGGGCAGATACCAATGCTTTTAAATTTAATGCAGTAAAGTGTACTTGTGTTTTGTTTTCGAACAGGCGTGTCATTCGGCCGGATCTAGACATGAAACTCAATGGTGTCTCAATTCCAGTCAGAAATAAACACAAGATTTTAGGTTTAGGCTTTGACGAAAACCGCACATTCATTCCACATATACAACAACTTAAACATACATGCTTCAAGGTTATGACTATACTCAAGATTCTATCCCACTCTCCATATGGTGCTGACAAACAACTTTTTTTGCGTGCTTTTACAAGCCCGATTGGTTCACGATTGGACTATGGAAGGGTTATTTATGGGTAAGCAAGTAAAACATCCCTCAAAATGCTAGACCCAGTACTTCATCTGGGGCTTCGCCTGGCATGTACCACCTTCCGCACTAGCCCGGTGGGAAGCCTCTACGAGGAGTGTAATAAATGGAACCTAGAACGTCAGCAAGCATATACAGATCTTCTTTGCGCCTTTAAACATTCGTCCATACCTCACCATTCTTTTAAATCAGTTTTTTATAATACAGCTATGACTAAACTCCTGCTAAATCGACCATCGCTCTCCTGGCCCTTCTCTTACAGAGTTAAAGAGAAACCGTCAGAGCTTGCTGTCTACTTTTTAGATACCACCCAAACTACTGTAACAGATTTCATAGCGCCATGGCATCTCCGCCCTGCATCATGCGACACATCTTTCACATATATAGATAAAAATCGTGCTCCGAGATGTGCAATTCTGCAGCACTTCTTGTATTTGCCAACTTTGTGTCCTGCGCCGACCATGAACACAGCCTAATTTCACTAAAACTCCGAATAGTAATACTAGTATCTTAACGACAGAGGCCTATGGTGTACTTCTTGTTGTTAATCATATACTTCAAAGCCACACCCCACAATCCATTATTTATAGAGATTCCCTCAGTGTTGTGTGGGCGGTGTCAACAAAGTCTTCCAAAAACCACGTTGTAAACCTGATTGTCGAGGGTATTAATTCTGTGTATGTCCACAAATTATGACTGTTCCTTTGCTGGGTCCCTGGCCACTGTGGTATAGCCAGAGACGAAGCCGCGATTCGAAAGGATACTGCTATTACACTCCTGAATACAGTATAGATAACTACATTAGCCTACACGGACCTGAAGCCTCACATCAGACAACTTCACAAAACATAGAAAACACACTGGGCTGAACAAACAGACACGTTATACGTAATTAAATTACGCTTGGGATCATACACCTCCGACACACAATAGATACAAAGAAGTTCCCTTGGCTAGATTACAGATAGGGCACACACACGCCACGCACTAGCACCTGCGCACTGGATCTCCAAGACCTCTGTGTAGCAGGTGTGGAGAGGCCCTTTCTCAGATCGAGATCCTCATACAATGCAAGGGACTAGAACCAACACGACACACACACTTCGCATCCCTACACAGACAACACATTCCACTACTCCCATGTTATTTTTTAGGGGACGGCCCCATTATTACTCCCAAGCGTGCTTTTAGTTTCTTAGCGATGTCCAAAATTACACCTCATCATTTACCATTCATGTTGGCACACTGGCCCTTCACACCAGTCATCGTAATTGTCTTTTGTATCATTTTACAATATATATTAGTTAAGTGTTTTGTTTACTATCACTTCGTTCATATAAAATAACTTTTGATTGACGCTCTTTGCCCTTACTCAATCTTGCGCCATAAAAATCCCAACCATCATCACCATGATCTCGTCCAACACTGCAGACTACTGTATAAGCTCGAATCTATTGGCCTTCTGCCCATCAATATTACTGGGTTTTTGCATATTTTTCCAACCGCCTTCAAGTTGTGAGCATAGATTTTGTGCGTTGAAGTCGCGTTAAGATTGTACTCGGTTTCATTGGCAACAAATCTCTATGTGTCTATTTTTTTCTTCTCACCCTAATTTCTATATTTCAACAATATTTATGTGCCTTTTTTCTTCAAGAGCTGTCAGGCGTTGCGCATTCGTACTTAATACAATTTAGGCAATGAAAATTATGCATGAAATTGTTGTTTTTGCGTTGTATTTAAAGGATAGTTTTCAACCCCCATCTGATGAAGAATATATAGTAAAACGCCGGTGGGTAGGCGGTGTTATTGGTGGCAGTGGTGGTTTCAGTATGCGAATCAGAGCACTCCAAAAGAGACCTTGACAACCCGATAAAATATTCGCGAAAAAACATTGTATATCGATTCCGTGCGATCATTGGCGAGGTCGTTTTGACCTGAGAGTACATGTGTGCGCTGCCAGTAGAGTTTTCATACCGTCTTGGTAGTATCTGTCGCCAACTCACGCCGAGTATTTCAATGCCGGTAAGTTATTTTATCGTAACCTTCACCTTTAGACGGTACACGTAATAAATTCTTTCATCGGAGTCTCATTTCTCTGAATTCTGGAGCAATCTTTAGAAATAAAGCGTGCTTCCCCAACGCGCTTGACGCCCCGGTAAACAATTTACACACCGTGCAGAATATTAATACAAAGCGCACGAATTAAAATTATTTGCACAATAATAACGCACAGCACGATAAGCCTACACAGTCTATCCGTGGCAATTTGTACTTCTGGCCCCCGTCAGGAAGAGCTGTCGGTGTAGTTTTTAACTGGGCCGAAAAAGGAGACGAGCGTAAGATGACAAAGAAACAGCGCTAATGCACACCGCAGTGTTATGGACGCTTTCGTACGAGCTAACTCCTGTGAGAACCGAGGGCATTCCGCAAAGTAGTGGAGCATTGTTGTGCCACAGAAAACACCGTGCAAAGATAAAATGCTACCTTCAATTCAGCCGAATATTCGTGTTCTTAGTTAAGAGTGTTTAAAGCCCGTAGTTGCAGCGGCACCACGATGAGAATGAAGTAGCGCATAGGGTGATGTTGCGAAGTCCGGCCACTTTTACGCCAGCACTGGCACAGCCCAGCTATCTTTCCAGGTTAGCAGAGAAAGCTTGGTTAATTCCTTCCGCATAGATTTTTAAGGCAGGATCAAGGAAAGAACGAGCGTATACAGCTCAATAATGTCTACCTTTGAATGTTGCACGGACGCTTCGAAATCTTCGTAAACCCTTACTTTGTTCTATAAAGCCGCCGATGACCGCCCCATGCCTTATAATTTACGGAGTTCGCGCACCGTACTGTGTCGTTTATAGACTTCGCAGATTTGCCATTAAAAAATTCCTCATTCTTCGTTTGACTCGTCGCCTTGTCCTATCGTTTCTTTTTATTGTCCTCGGGATTAGTGCGCGCTTTCCAGAACAAAATAGGTTATACCAACTACGAGAAGTATTCAACCTTGCAGTTTCACCTTTTGCATTCAACACGAATAGTTACAGAGGGGTTTTAAAGAATGCTAACGGTGATTTTCACTCCTCCCCAGCATATTCAGGTTTAGAGACATTCTACTGCTATAATTTTGTAGGGTGGCGTCCAGCCTAGAGCGTTGGCGGAAGACTTTTTCTTATAAAGACTTTGTTAAGATCTTCGTACAACATTCCCATGAAAAGAGAAAAAAAGCGAAATGTCACGCTGCCCTCGGTCATTTATCACCGACGACGCTGAGATATATGTAACACGGAGCCTGTCTACAGCTGTTATGGCCACTTGTAAAAAAAATTAATTTCCATTATCTTGTAAATACAACGCTCACCATAAACCATCATTTGTTTCTTGTGTCCTGCCGCCACGTAAGAATGCCTTACAAAATAAACGCTTAAGTTACTGACCAGGAATGATTCCCTAGCCCTACTTTATTGAATAGCTTTCTGAAAGCAGTGGTTCTTCCTATCGAATATGCCAGTTTATGCGTGCTGTTTTGTGTTAACGAATAAATGTCCTTGCAACACAGTTGAGAATCGTTATCATACCTTTGTATGCGGTTTTGAAATTTGATGTGAATAAAACTTGCACCGCAAAAAAGGGGTAATTTAAGCACAGTTCAACAAGTTGGAGAAATTGTGTCAATATTTATTTTTTGTCACTTTCCAACATCTCGCTGTAGGAACCACTAATATGGATTCCATCCGAATAGCTATCTAGAATGCGCATTGAGGAAAAATGCATTTTTGTCCGCGGTGGAAATGGAGAATCCCACTATTCTCCATTATACTATAATTCTCTATAATTCTACTTCTCAACAATGCCTGAGTGGCTTCTTGTCTTTAGTTGAGATGCTTCAATCCTAATTGTTCCTTTGTGAGCTTTGTTTTTAATCAGGGAAGAGAAGTAGGCCGATGGGTACAACAGCAAGGGGGTAGCAATGCCATATGCTGCCAGCGAGGGCTTTCCGCGAGAAATACGCGCATGGCTACGCTTATTATTCGCATTTACTCTTTCCGAATGGAGTGCTATTTAGCACTTTATTCCGTGTACTGTTTGCGCTGTTTTGGGGAATAATTTTTTTTAACTTTTTTCTGATTTATTGTGTTGGAGTTGCAACAAAAAGGTTTTGTAGCACCTGGATCGCGGCTACGACATGCGCGGCTAATCAGTCAGACTAGGTATTTCTTTTCATTATCTTTGTTTTACGTGCTAGTCCTTGAGCAGCAAACTTTTTCTACTGCACAGAAATAACTCCCGAAACTAGGGAACAAAGCAATGGATATAAGCAACGTTTCTTTGTTTACACTGCTCCGCGATGGACGCTTACCTGACTTATACGCGAGAAAGAAACGCACCCTCACCCCAAGTCGAGATCCGTGTCGAATATCTTCGGAATATAAGGCCGTCTCCGCATGATGAATACATGCCTTATAACCTTGTCCGCTCTACCCCGGATGATCGTCTTGTTATGACGTTATCACAGCTCCACGTATTGATGCTTCAAAAAGCCAATACCTTGGCGCAAGGACCGTAGATTTCACACTAGAGGTTGATATCACCTGTGGTGACACGCAAACGGTTCAAAAAGCCGATTATCTTACGCTGATATAAAATTCCTACTGTTTAATTATTAGCTCAAGATTGTAAAAGTATGGATAGTACGATCGACAGGCACCTATTCATGTTTTTTTGTGGCAGTTGCAGCGATTTTATGGGTGATCATTTATTTGTAATTCACTTCAAAGATGGTTCGACTGTACACTCTCCAATTCAAAACTCGGCTTCTTTTACCTCAAAACCGCTTGAAGGTGGACATTTCAGTTATATGTGGTGATCTCTGCCCTACGTGCAGCCTGTCGCTGGCTGGAAGTATCGTCTGGTCTTCACAATCGCTCCCTCATCTTGCAAGATGAAGGAGGTTGAATATACCGCTGAAGGTTGCTGCCCAACACGCCGTAAGGTGAGTCTCGTGCAACAAAAAGTGTGGCGGAAATGATGTACGAACAGGCTTGCTTTGCATGAAAATGCAAATTATATTTTGCAGGCTTGGGCTTAAGAATCGTCAACAGCTCTGGTACATTGGGTACAAAGCCACACTAGACTCTGCAGTGAAAACGCGGGTTTGAAAGCTTTTATTTTACTGGGATCAAATATATTACGAAGTAATGCATTGCGACAAAAACGTAAAGGGTCAGTTGATGCTCTTTAAATAAAGAACCACTATAGGGGCTAGGATCCTTTCACTTCTTGACAAAAAAAGTCCATCAACTTTAGTAGGCATGAAATGTTTTATAATGATTGCTTTTTAGTAAGAAGACTTCATTTAGAACAGTGGCTTGGCGAAAATTGTGTTAAGGTAGAAGGATATGATAATTGTTTCGAGCTCACAGGGAATGCGCTTAATTTACCCCTTGACATGCGGACCTTTATTTTCCAACTGAACTCCAAATTAGGGCAAAAAGACGGGACAAGAAACGACGTGTGTTGTGGTTCTTGTTTGGTATTTTTTCGCCGTTTTTTGATTTCAGTTGGTACGCACCAACTAGCCAAAACTACCGTTCTAACGCAGTTTATTACACGTAATTCGGGTCATCGTGTCTTGTCCCGTGTTATGTTCGTTATTTTGGATTTCAGTTAGTGTGTACCAACAAGCCCAAACCACCGCTCTAACGCCTCTAATTTCTTTGGCCTTTCTCTCATCACAGTATGCACCAACCGCCAAACCACCGTTTGAACGCCTTTAATTTCCGTGGCCTCTCTCTGATCCCAGTGCTATTCTGCTGGTCCTTTATGCGGGTCTTGCTGTATACCCTACGTTATATTGCCACCTTCCCTGCACAAACAAGAACCATTCCGAGAAACATAAAACACTGCCTGTAAACACTACTTAACTGCCTCCACACCACATATACACGTTGTCCCATGCTTCGCCTGGGGGAATAATTTGTTTGTTTTTGGTGGGGTGGCCCTAAACACAAAACCCTAAGTTATTCTTCTAGCGAAAAATCCTGAATCCGTGTTAGTCTGACCTGAACTGGCGGAATAGACACTATAGCTGTGAATCTCCACCTAAAGTACCATTTACTTCGACTTGTCCATTGCCTGCATGCCTACTTTCATATAAACAATGCACCGTCCTTCATCACACACTAGGGCGATTTCATATAGAGGGTTCTACACGATCATGCTGATGGTCTCAAAATACACAGTTCGCGTGTCACGTTCCATTTAGTACCTGTTGTGTTGCACCGTTCCGTACAGCCAAGCGTCAAATAGGGTACCCCCCATCGCATGTCGATGAACTACTTCTATAGGTACCTCCACGGTGCGCTCCTCTCTAGCTCCCGGTGCTATTTATCCTCGAAGCGCGTAATACGTTTACAGATTTATTCAGGCCACTAACCTGCAGTACCGTTTGCATTCCTTCAACATTAGAGTGCCAAGATGCAGTGACACTCTTTTGTTTTTAATTGAAAACGTTTGCTTTGCAGCCTAAAACAGTGGGGGCGAGTGTGTCTAAATGTTCGTAAACAGGAAGTCTTCAGTCGGACAGACTAAAAGGCTCCGGTGATAGAGCCCAAAGAGCCAGCGTCTGTAGTCGGGCGGCCGGCCTGGGTTTAGTACCACACTATGTAGTACTTGCGGTCGGGAACGTTGGAGGACACGGCAAGTCAACACAATATGGTCAATATCTGTGGTCGATGCCAACGTGGTGCAAAATGAATATGTCCGGCCAAACGGAGCCCGTCGATCCGGGGGCCAAGTGTGGGTGACAGCTGGAGTAACAGCAGCCCCGACGCGAATCCATCGTAGCGCCACGTCCTCACGGCGGGTGAGCTCCCCAGGGAGGTTTGATCCACACGGTGGATGATGTGCGTGTGTGGAGCGCCCAATGTCTTTGTCGGTTGCCAACTTTGACATTGCGGCGACTGGAATTAAGCGTAGTGGATGCGTAGTTGCAGGTATACGGGTCGCCGCATCTGCCTGTTGCTGCCCAGGGGTCTACGTCATCTGGGCCCATGTAATCTTCACTCTGAAACGAAGGGTCGCAGCGTTCGCGTGAATGGTTTGAGACATGGGCACTTAATAAAGTACGATCTGGAGGTCTCGAACTGCTTGAAATAAATCTATAGGATGATGACAGGTTGTAATTTGTCTGGCATCAGCAGCTCTATAGCCGTCAACGCGTCGAAAATCGCTTTGAGCTCAGCAAGTGTTGACGGGGGCCTCTGAGGGGCGTAGTAATGGCAGGTTTGACAAAATTGCAAGGCTGGGTTTAAGACGACTGTTGATATAAGGCTTCCTGAAATACTGGCGTCGACGTAAAACGTATCTTGGCCAGCACTGAATGAGATTTGCGGCGCGACATGGCTTGACCGACCCATATGCTTGCAGTCAGTAATTAACATTCGGGCCCAAGGAGACGGTTGTAGAGAGGGATCTGGCAGCGTGTTAGTTTGGAGGCCCATATACCACCCTAAAGCAGCCACAGATGTGTACACCTGCGCTTTAAGAGATTGTGCCTGTCGTTGCTGGTGAACGAACTTATCTATAGTGTTAAGGCCAGCTTCTTCCTGTAGTGTAGAGATGGGCGTTAAGTGAGGGAGGCAGGTGATACTCCTCATGGCTTCTTTATTGATGGCCTCTAGACGATCCCACTCCACCCTTGTCGTGTACTGAAACTGAGCCTGGTACGTGATACGTGGCTGCAGAATGGCACGAACAAGAAGCCGAGCCATCTCTGTGCGAGCTCCTCCCGATTTCATAGAAATCCGGCAAACTAGATGTAGCAGTTGAAGGGTGCGCCGGCCAGCTTCCCGGAGCCATGGCGTAGCTGAGCCTGAGGCTGCAATGTCCAGGCCAAGGATGCGGTGACAAGTAACTTTTGTTACTGGCTCGCCATCAAGATTTAGTAAGATGAGGCGGTTTTGCAGTTTTTGTCACGCCCTTTGATTGCCGGCGATAAGTAACACGGTCTGATCTCTGGATAGCATGAGCCCCATGTGTTTGCACCAAGTGTCAACCGTATTTAAAGCATTCTCAAGAGCTTGTTTTTGATCCGCAATGTTGGGAAGTGTCCACCAGAGCGTGATGTCATGTGCATAAATGAAGCATTTTAGATCTTTCAATTCCCCTACTGTCCAAGCGGGGGGGAGAACGGAAAGGTTGAACAGAGTGGGTGGCAGGACCGAGCTTTCTGGCGTGAAAAACGACTCTTTAAAGGACACGCCAGGCGCCGGTCATCCAATCCAGCGTAGTATCTGTACGATAGCTTGATGGCTCACATTGTCGTACGCTTTCTTCACATCTAGGGCAAGAGCAGAACGAATACAACAAGCGTGTCCTTCTATGAGTACGGAAGTAGAGAGCGCTTCAAGGCCGTCCTCTGCGCCGATGTGGGGCCGAAAGCCGATCTGAGAGGGATGGTACCAACCCATGCCCTCAAGCCACCATGTGAGCCTTGACGCTAGCATACGCTCAGCCAGCTGCAAAACGTACATGTCAGAGCAATCGGCCGTACATTGCTGAGCCTATTCGGTGGTTTTCCTGCTTTCAGGATGCCTATGATTTCTGCGTGCTTCCACAAAATGGGTACGCATCCAGTGGCCGAAGCTTCGTTTATAGCGGTCACTATGACCTGAAGGGACTTCTCTGAGCAGTTCTTATACACTTCGTACTGTATTCCATCGGGACCCAGTGCCTTGTGTGTTCCTGCTGAATCGATAGCTGCTAACAGTTCCGCCATGCTGAAAGGGGAAACGAGAACAGCTGCCTCTTCCATAGTAAGGGGTCGGCCTGCCTCAAGTGCAAGAGGTTAAGGTCCACCAAAGGTCAGTCGAGGCGTGTCCTAATTGGGGTAAAACGCCTTCATTGCCTCCTCTGAAAATTCTTGCAAGGAGAAACCCGATGCAAGGTAAGCATTGTCCAAGGTGTTCTGCGGCTTGCGGCCTCGTTCTATTGCCCGAAACGTGTGCCGTATCGAGGCTGTGTTTGTTGAGGGACCAAGTGAAGCACACCAGTCCATCCAGCTAGCCCTGGAAAGGCGTCATTCATGTCGTCGCGCTTGGGCTGTCAGGCGATTAAGGTGAATCTTGACACTCTCAGATGACGATTGGCGGGCCGCAGTCAGTTCCGCACGATGGCGGGAGGCCCACAATCGGAGCAGATGAAGGTAAGGCGTAGGTCGGGCTTCATTTACCCAAGAGATTTGCGTTGATGCATGCAGTGCGCTTTGTAGGATAGAAATCGGGTCGTCAGTCTCTTGCTCGAGTGGGAAGAGTTGGGATCTGAACTTATCCCAATCGATGACGTGGCTGCGTTGACGAAGTCGGAGCACCGGTCCTGCAGCAAGGCTAATATAAATTGGATGGTGATCACTCACCCAACACTCGGGCTCCAAATGCCATGAGGGCGCACCGTGCCCAAACCACCAAGTAAGGTCCGGAGAGTAAGACGGTGCGCGAGGGTGTGTTTGCCAACGAGGGGGGCTAAGAACATTTTTAAGAGTTAAAAGTTCGCACCCCTAAATGTGTCTTGAACCAGCTGACCTCTAGAGCTGTTCCTCGGGTTCTCGAGCTGTTCTCCACACACCAGAATCGGGACTGCTGTGAAGCTCTGGCGGAGGCGTGAAAGGCAGATTAACCGAATTCGGCTGGCATGACCACTGCTCCGTCGAGCGTAATAATATAGAAGAATCACTTCTGAATGGGATAGGCGAACTGGCACAGCTACCACCTCTTGCCAAGCGCTGCGTCACGAGGGAAGAGGCACGTGGGATTGTGGCAATTATAAACGTACGTTTACAATTGCTTCGGCAGAGGGGATGTCCGGACGCACTTCCTGGCGGTCCCGAATGCTTGGCGACGTATGGACACTGAACTGCAGCATTTTTAGAGCGCAGTTTGTTTCTTGTAGCAGGAGGTCCCATGCAGTTTTCTGGCCAATGCGGATGTGGTGTTTCAGCTCACGGAGCTTACCGGTTAAGTCCCTACACTTCCACTGGAGAACACAAGACAGGTTTATACGCCCTATGGTGCCAGTCATCGCGAGAGATGAGCCGCCAGCACCGATGCCAAATGCTGTAGCTGCTTGGACTCGAACATCAGGAGCTGCTGTGGTGTCATAGGCGTCTACCTTGTGTGCACCGTTAAAGACGGTTGTGTGGAAGTGAAGTCGTGAAAGACGATCGTGGGGTAGGAGGAGTCGGTAAGCGCTGCTGGTCGTGTCGCTGAGACAGTATGGCACGTCTTCTCCAGATACGCTGAGTTTCGGCTTCCGATGCTGCCAGGCATTGATCTACCGCGTCCAGTGTTTCAGTCTCTTCTATAAGGGTCGCGTCCTTACGGGTGCGTGAAGGGCCACTCCTACTACGAGTGACTTCACTTTAAGTCGGTTTAAACCATGGGTCAGGTACGTCAACTTCATACGATTGTTCTTCTGTAATGTCGGTCGACAGCGCTGTTTATCGATTGGATACTTCAATTGTGGTGACATCTGTTGGTGACGTGAAGTAGCGAGTTGTAGGGTCTGGCGTTGTCGCATCAGCTCTTTAGCCTTCCGCTTGGTGGGGCACAGTGGAGAGGTAATCTGATGATCGTTTGTCTTGCATAGTCCACAACTGAACTGCGTTGTCGTCGTCTCCGCCACTTGTGCGGCAGTGTATGTGCATCAAGCCTTCATACCTCCGGGGAGGAGGCATTTGTAACAGCACACTGCAGATGGACGGTACTCGCGAACGTGACGGACGCATCCTTAAAAGTACATGCGAGACGGTGGATCGGAGGGTCTCAGTGTCACATACAAGAGCGCCCTTTCCCAAGGTAAATGGCAGCAACCACGCGGTGCGTACAGCACTTCAGGTTTTGTAAAAGGGCGGCCGGGTCTTCTCCAGCCTCCACTCCGGAAACAACGTACCGTCGAATGTCAGTGCCTGAAGAGAGGTAGGCCTGCACCAGTACAGTCAAATGTTTAGAGACCCCAAATGCTTGCAGAGACTGTAGAAGGCTGACATATTTTATACTATGCACCCAGACGGAAATGGTGTTCGTGGAGTGGTGTGAGGCAGAGCCCTTGAATTCACTTACATGAAGGTAGCCGTACAAGGTACGCTGAATGATGTGACTGGGGAGCCTGGGCATGTCGAAGATGCACTGGGGCTTGATTACATCTTGTATGATGAGTGGGATGACATGGACTCCGGCGGACGAAGATTGGTACGAGGTCGTTTCCCCCCGGGTGAGACGGCGACGTTTTCGCCATCCTGAGATGGAGGGTCTGGTAACCTTTAGGAGCGGTTGACGTCCCATGCTCTGATGGTGACCATGGTGTCTGCACTGTTACGTCCATCGGGCAATGATCAGGAGACGGCACAGTCATCACCTCGGGAGTCAAGGTTAGCCGCTGTTCAGTGGACAGCGCCATAGTCTCCATCTGATCACTTCCAAGTAGTGGAGAGGTGACTTGTGCAGGCACTGCAGTTCTCATACCAATCGTTGGCAGCGACGTAGCTGCTGTTGATGCATGCCATGGCTTCCATCTTCAACCAAAGCGCAAGGTAATAACAAAACGTTTGTTCAGGCTGCATTTAGCACAACAGTATTCTGATTGATTATCCAAACCAATCCGCACACCTTTCGCTCATGGAGCATATAAATTCTCAAGTTAACTAATAACCTTCCGTAAAGCAGCGTGTATATACGCAGAAAAAAGATTCAAGGAAGCCGAAAAAATCCGAAGAAATAAAGTGCTTAAGATACGCTGGATAACCTAAAACCTAGCGTACCTTTATCTATGCTAGACCAAACGTACCACATTAAATGGTAATATTTGCGAAGGTTACAATATAGCATTCCAAACACCCCACCGTAGTGCCACTGCTGTATTGGAACTGTTGGGCGTCGTCAATACAGGCGCGACAACAAAAGAGGCTCAGAGGCTCAATCACCTACCGCGAATGTCGTTATCCCATACTGCCAGGCAAATCATGCACGCACTGAATCTCCGAGCCTCACTAATTACCAATACCCCGCCCCCAAGAAATTCTCGCTCAAGTGCTCATTAGTCTGCTGCCACGGAACGTGCATACGGTACACTATAAAAACGCAGAAAACAACTAGCCCGAACATTACCCAGGACATACTTCATAAAACCAAACACCACATACGTGAACGCGGCCCACTATCAGCATGGCGACATGTATTCCCTGACGAATCTATATAACCTAAACGTGCTACTTCTCTCTTGTCATAAGGTAAGAACCAAATATCTGGCATCGGCAGACTAGGCAACAATGGCACAGCTATATTTGAGAAAACGTACTTTTATTCTTGAAAACGCACTCTAAGAAATCTGGGGCGCAATTCGAAAGTTCAAAATTATCATCATCATCGCCAGCCTATCTCACCCACTGCAGGGTGAAGGCCTCTCACCTTATTATCCGATAATCCCGGTCATGTTCTTACTACGACCAATTTATCACCGCGTATTTCTAATCTCATCTTCCCAACAAACTTTCTGCCGCCCCCTGCAACGCTTGCCTTATCTAGGGATCCACTCTGTTACCCTTACCAACGGTTTTCTTGTATTTGTATTACATGCCCTGCGCACGTCCATTTCTTCTTAATTTCTACTATTATATCCTTAACACGTGTTTGTTGCCTGACCCACTCCGCTCTCTCCTTGTCCCTTAATGTTACACCTATCATCTTTGTTCCATTGCCCGCTGAGTCGTTCTTTATTTAGCTAGAACCCTCTTAGTGAGCCTCCACGTGTCTGCCCATAGTTGAGTACAGGCAAGATGCAGCTGTCATACACTTTCTTCTTCATGGGCAATGGTAGGCTGCCATTCATTATCTGAGAATGTCTGCCGTGTGCAGTCCACCCCATTCTTATCTGATATTGTACTCGTAACTTGTTTCGCAATTTGAGTCGCGAAGAACACCGTCACCCATTTTATATCGACATGCAATTTGTTACCCTTTTTCTCCATCTCATCTGTCGCGACCTGAGACGAGGGAATGGGCTGCTCCGGCTTGCATACTCGGAATAGTCTCGAGGAGCGAACCGTGGTTGTCACAAGCAGGTGCGAATGTCGGCCCCGCTGCGCACGTACCCAGACGTACAAAATAAAGTTTAGCAAATTCTGTTTGTATGCCCACGTTTTTTAAGGTGGTACTACGCGTTTTTTAGACTGGCCAGTTCCTTAAATTTTGTTGTTTGGTCGGCTTAAACTGTTATTTGTCTGCGCGTAAGGCGTCGTGCCCAGACTTAGATTTTGCTTGGAACAATTTTATATGGCAAAATAAGTAAACCGGGGTCCCAATGCAATATCATAACAGTAAAACAATGCAAAATACTGGCACTAGACACCGCAAAAACAACGGTTATTGCTACGATATTCGTGCACATTCTGGATAACCAAATCTGCTATGTATGTAAGTCATATATTCTGTGGTGCGAAATACTGAGCCCCTGGTGTTGGCTGGTGGGTTATACACGATATGCTGCGGTTTCATTATCTTTGACGTCGACGATACGGTGAATCAGATTTGAAGGCGCCTTGATCAGCCAAGACTTTTTGCTCGTCAAGCTGTTGGGTTAGAAAAATACAAAAATTAATCATATTTCTTCTGGCCAGAAGTTTTTCAGGAAACCATAATTTTGTAGTTAGTACTTTAAAATTGCAGATAAAAATATTTGATTATTCTTCCGTCACCATAATACTCCTTCGTATATGTTCTGCTTAACAAATTCTGATGGAGAATATTTTAACATATGAAACGTAAGGATGCGTATTACGGAATACAAAGCGTAACAATATGAAATTGTATTCTATTTTTCAGGCAAAAGCTGCCTGCGTGGCCGTCGTTTACGAGGTATCGTGGAAGAAGAAGCGAGAAGTCACTTCGCTGAAATGCAACTAAGAAGTTGTGGTACTATCTTAGCATGCAAGCCACGAATTTGATGAAAACTTTAAATAAAGACTTATTACAGGGTACATAATATACATACTCGGCATATAGTGAACAATCCTTGCAATCAGTCTTGTATTCCTCGACCTCGCCAAGACTATGCAGATTTGTAGGCTTGTGTAAACAAATATGAAGGCTACAATGCCGTAAAAACTATGATTTAGGAAAAACATTGGTAGAATAAAAACACCACGCACCAATTGATTTGCTTCTGATTGGCTTTCTCAAAAGAGAAGCGGTATAAACAAGAAAAAACAGCCCCGGAAAGTTCATAATGGGGCCGGAGATGACACAGGCAGTCCACGAGTTTCGGGAACCGTAGGGTCACGCACTTCGCCAAGCGAACAAAACGCGCACAGGAAGAGAGCAAACGCAGCCGTCGTGAACATGGGAGAAGTGACAAAACTACTTCACAGGGTACACAAAAAGACCACTAAAGTGTGAACGTCATGCACACTGCTTCGCTCCTTTGAGGCACGACACCCCATCATGCAGCAATTGTCAAGGAGGTGGAGGCGACCTTCTCAGGAACATGAGAGCGTGGCCCGAAACTTCTATCATACCAGAACAGTTTGGGGAAGAGCACGGTTTCGCACACGCACCAGAATACACACACCTCAAGCCAGCGAACAATGTTCGTAAGGGATGGCAGTTATAGTGAGCACGATAGAACTCGTGACAATATAGGACAAACACATTTGATTTCAGGCGGACATTTATTACCCGAAATGTGAGGCATGCCTACGTGGACAAAAATCACAGTTGGTATTGAAGGACTCGCTCCGGCCGCGCTGTCCTACATCTGACGAAAATATATAGCTTTCAGTGGGCTGCACAAAAACCGACTCATCCAGGCATTAATCATCGCCATAAAAACATACAGTCTTCCGTGTAACGTTCTTAGTTATAGGAAAATATAGATAGCCAACGCCGTCATCAGAACAGCATAAAAATCAACCAATTGGCCTGCCGATCTACACCACTAACCAAGAACTATATGATATCTGAGAACGCAACACCTTGAAAGACAATTGCCACAGGATGCTCACGTAGGAGAAAAAACCACGTCCCAAGATGCGAACACGCACAGCCATTCTTACTTGATTAGCATCCCGGTCCGAAGTACACCTCATCGGAAAGAGGAGACATGACTCAAGAGAAACGAAAAGAACTCGACCACCTACGAGTCCCTAATTTGCCCAAGACGTGCCACAAAAAGAGGGGGACCGCCAGAATGACCTTGGTTAAGGGAAACATTCGGCAACCATAACAAGTTTTTGTGCAAAGAGAGAGGCGTAGGATCCAACGGTTCTGCCACAGAGGGCGCTATCGACTTGAAATATACTCCTCGACTTCATCACCTTCAGAAATCAAACCATTAAGGAAGCTGAAACGACTGCCCTTCTTCTTGGCGTAATATAAGGCAAGACTAACACCAAAAACCTAAACGTCATAATGGGGTCAACAAGAGCCATTCGTAACATTGTAGCCGAAGGAATACAAACCAGCTCCAAGAAAATCCTCCCCAGAGGATTGAGATAAATAGACGTCACAAGGTGCCCACCCGACGAAGGCTTTTAGGGCAACAAATTCGCAGACGCGTGCGAGACAAACGTTACTTGCCGCCGCGTGCTTTATCATTTGTACGCCCTCCCAATATTATGTACAGCGAACGCCTTTTTATGTCACTCTTAGAAAGAAGGATTTTCTCCGATCCAGATTTCTGCTTTTGAGTCCCTAACACTACCAGACAAACACATTTCCAAAAATATTAACGCTCGTTTTTTTGCTCTTCAATAGATAGAGCGAAGATCGCTAATAATGTCAAAAGAAAGCTAACGTAAACCACACTACATATAATTGCCCTAATACTAGGCAAGCACAGAACAACGCACATTGTTCTCCAGAAACATTGGATGCAAACCTGGCGAGCGAGCACCTGGTGTACAAGCGCAAGCTAATCGACTGGGCCTGGAGCGGGGTAGGCGCCACAATGGTTCTGTAAAGAGGGCTCCTCTATATTTCCTTGCTCAAACCCTTCGCCTCTCTTTCTCAGTAATGTTTATGGTGTTTATAATGACGTGGATGCTTTCTTACCAATGTGCGGATGAAATTAGCAGGGAAGTCATTCGCTTCGAGGTATGCCCATCAAATGTTTTTTCTGTGGGTGCAGCGCATGTAGCGGCAAGCGCTTTGAGCCGGTTGCCCCACTCCTTGTAATGATCAGGAACGTCAAAGAGATATGCTGTGACAGAGGTAACAGAAGATGCCAGACTATAGCATGTTTTAATTTGGTTAATGGTTTCTGATGTGTCAAACAGCCCTAATAAATGAACGAGTTGAGATAGACAGATTAGTTATGATTAGGTGTTTGTAATTGAAGATGTATGTACAGATCATGCAAGGGAAATGGTTTTGCGCTACTCTCAACTACACCTCCGAGATGGTGCCCAAGGGAAGGAGGCTCCGTGTAGAACCTGTCTTCATGTTTCCATTATGTGTCTAGTGCTGATCGACCCGCTTGCACCTGGCGGTTCTGTTATTACTGTCGAACGGTCTTCCGCTAACCAACAGGGTAATTTATATATTTTTCGGCACTAAACTGGCACCACATAAAACTACCCTTGCACGAAACTTGGTTTAGGCACCCACGAAGCGGCACATAAGTGACGGAGCACTTCCATTCCCAAGTGTGCAGATGGTTTTAGAGTAGAAAAAGGTAGTTGGAGGAAAGCGCTTATCCCATTATCTAATAGAAGTTTTCACAGAAAGCGTTGACTCACTTCTTGGGATTACGAACAAAAGCAAGTATACAAAGCTCTTATTGCACGATTCGCGTTTCGAGGGCTCGGTGCAGCACTCGATTGAAGAATGTTGCGCCGGCCACGCAAACTGCGAACTATGTCGTTTCTTTTAATTTCGTTCATTATGCCAATTTCAGTAGGCAACGTAATGTAGCAGTAACCCGACTTGGTTTTTTACCGATGAGTACTCGGCATGTACTCGGTTCGTACTCGGCATGTACATCAATGCTGTTCATTGCGATGCAGAAAAAGAATACGGTGTAGCGTGTCTCAACCGAAGCAGCAACTGAGGAAGAGGCACGCGGATAGGGTTTAGTATAAAGAGCAGATGGAGTGGAGAAGGAGAAATGAGAGAGGAGAGACGCGCATGTGGGCTTATCGCGCAGCTGGCGTGTTGCCGTTATGTTGAGTGATGTGGTGTTTAGTAGCGACAGAGGGAATTCCACTTTCGGGTCCACACCGGGGGCAAAGGCACGCAACTACTGTGGTGTTACGGTGAGTAGACGGCGGTGCTCGAGGCGCCAAAACTCGTTCATCATGTTCTTGTCGATGTTGTCGCCTCTGTGGTAGAATCGGTAGCCTCCGTCAGCGTTAGTAAGGTAAAGGTTGTTTATGTTGGTCACCGGCTGAGAGCAACGTACACACCCTCGTCTTCGCAGCTTTGTTTTCTCCTTCTTCTTCAGCGGTTCCCCTACGGGAAGATGGCGACGGTAGTTAAACACAAAGCTATCTCGTGATGGATTCTTTGGTTGGCCAATGTCTAGGGGCATCCTGCCACAAACATCATCACAGGCGCTGCGGACGGGTCACGGACGCGGGACACCCCCCCGAGCAAGAGACGCTAACATCCTATTCTAAACTTTTCAGTTCGTCGTTTCTATTGACGTTCAGCTTCGCGTGCCTTCGTTGTATCAGTAGCTTCTTAACGTAGTTTGAATGAGTCAAGGACTTTAGGCCCATTCGTAGCACTTGCTCCTGTCTCGGTTTTGAAGCACAGTGGGAAGAGCGCCGTGTAACTGCTGCTTCCGGCCAGAGAGTCATGGGATCGAAACTGGGCGCCGCTAGCTATTTCTTTTTTTATAGTGTAGGCTAACAGGTGCGGACAACGGACAGACGCCGGACATAGCCCCGAGCTAGAGATGCTTTGCATCTAAAATATTTCTTTCTACCATTAACATGACTACCAACTAAAAACGCCATAGAGAAACTCGCATGCTGTCCTGACACAATTATTAAAACAGCCTAGATGGGAGGCGACATTGTAATCCGAAGGAATGAGCAACCGTCGGTAGCGACGTTCTAAAAATCACTACCCAATGATCCTACTGACTACTATAATAAATTTATCACAGATAAAAAAGCTGAGCTTGTTAAAAAAACAAATAATAAAACAACGGCTCACTTCTGAACCCTTTGGGCCCTGTGGCCGGTAAATTCTACCTTCTCACTAAAATTCACAAGGTAAACAACACTGGCCGAACGCATTGTTTCTGGCATTCGCACTGTTACCTAAAACCTCTCACGCTATGTGGATCATCTCATTCGCGACATTACGCTGAGTTTCCTATCGTTCATTAAGCATACCAGTGATTTTCCCAGAAATCCGAAAAATTGAAATTCCTGATTACTGACTCCTAGTCACCCTCGATGTTGCGTTAGTGTACACAAACATCCAGCATGAAGTTGACATCAACGCTGTGACATTTGCCTGTAAGCAGTCAGTGTGCGACAAACCTATCGCTTCTTCTGCTCTCCAAACTTTTCTTTGACTTATTGTTGAGCTTAGCAATTTGGAGTTTGACGGGGTCCATTACGTTCAAGACAGCGGAACGTCAACGGGAATTCGAACAAGACCCAACTACGCCAATATCTTTATGGCTTACCTTCAATTAAACTTTCCTGACAATCACAATTTAAAGCTATTGTACTATGAAAGGTATATTCTTGACGTATTCATAATCTCGCAGCACGGTGACGCCTTCTCCTCACATCTATTGTGGCATTTATCCTAGCACATCGAAGTAATTGCCTTCCTCATTCCTACTCGAGGAGGAATAGACTTGATTAAAGCCATAAAGGACGTCGGGTAATCAACCGGCGCTGGTCCCTACGTCCGAGGTCCAATTCGTCGTGCAGGCCTAATCTGCTAAACATATCAGCTCGCGCTGACCCTCCGCGTCCGAGGCCCTCATCGCTGTCTACAAAGGGTTGGGGCGGTCTCGCAGTCGTGCAGCATCTTATAGTGCCGGATGGTTGTGGTAGGCAAGCACCACGTGGTTGATGGTGCTGCGGGACTGTTGTCATTTGGGACATGCAGGTGAGCGGTAAAGCTGGTGGTAGAGCACGTTCATTGTGGATGGTGTCGGGTAGGTGTTGCTCTGGAGCAGACGCCACTTGACTTGCTCCACGTTGTCAAGCAAATGACGAGGTGGTGGCAGAGTTCGCCGCTGCTCCCGATAGTATTTTGTAATGCCTCTAAAGGTGGTGAGGAAGTAGGTGGGTCCAGCCACTCTTTTGGGTCATCATCCCCCGAAACCACGGCAAGGGCGCTACCTTCTTCGCGTGCCAAATGATGGGCTCAGGCGTTGCCCCTCACTTCGGTCTCAGTATAAGATGGAGCCCAGATGATGCTGATAGTCCGCTTCCCTTCAGGTGTTTGGTTGGTGTGGAGGCAGTGATAAGCAATTGGGCAAATACGAACACGTAGGTAGGCACTGCAGGCGTCTTGGTAGTCGGTGTAGATTTAGCGGGGATGCTGTACGATGGCTAGAGCGATGGCCACCTGCTCACAGGTCAGAATTTCTTCACTTACAGGGGTGTGAAGAGAAGCTACTTTCGAGTTGCCGTCCCCAGTACATGCCACGGCTACCACTTCACCTGCACAGACCAGGACTGCGTGTGTGAAGGCTACTCTGTGAGGGGGTATGTTCAGAAACATCTTGCGGAGTGCTTTGGCTCGAGGTTCTCGCCTGCCCTGTGCTTGGTTCGGTGCATGTTTTTTGGAATTGGGCGGACGTCGTTAAGAGACCTCAATGCAGGTGGTATTTTCCGGGGTACTTCACCAACGTAGATGGGCTGGGGGCTCAGTTGAGTAAGGATGGTTTTTCCTACTGGTATTTAAACCAAGTCTATCCAGTTAGTTAACGTGTGAGCCTCAACCAATTCTGCAAGGGTGTTGTGGGCACCAATCTCCATATGTATCAGCGTGGATGACGAGGCGGGAAGATGCAAGGCAGTTTTTGTAACCTTCTGGAGTATAGCTTCCAGTCGGGCTTGCTCAGCTCTTAAAAGATTTATGCAGGGAGTCACGTAGACTACACGGGAAATGGAGAAGGCTTGTACCAGGCGCAGGGTGACTGCTTCCCTCATTTTGTGGTGTCTAGTCGTAGCTGTCCGGATCACGTGGCCTATATGGTATAATTGTTGCTTGGGAAGGTTGATCTGATGGGTCCATCTGTTGTTGGCTCGAATGTGGAGACCCAGAATCCCGACTGTCTTGCACTTAGGGTATACCTTTTCGTCTTCCATGGTAAGGTAGACTTGTTGGATTAGAAGGTCCCTCTCTTCATAAACAGCAGTTCTGTCTTCTGAGGTGCACATTTGAGGCCCATGACATGCACGTGTTCAGTATAATGTCTGCGGCTTTTTGTAGTGTATCTTGTAGCTTGCACAAGGCAACCGGTCTGGGGGTCCATGAGGTAATGTCATCGGCATAGAAGGCTACCTTAAGTTTTGCAATGTGTTATAGCAGTAGGTGGAAAAGGGAGAGAATAAAGAGGAGTAGAGAGAGGACTGCCCCTTGCGGAGTGCCCCTGTCACAGATCAGGAAGGTGTCCGACTCCAAGCGACCTATCTTGATTTGCGCTGTGCGTGCTGTTCAAAGTGAGCAAATGTAGTGCAGCTGTTCAGTGTAGCAAGGACCCTTCCATTATACGTCTGTAGGTGTTCCGGGTGGTCTTGTCAAATATGATTTTTTTTAGTTGGAGGAGGGTGTCCTGGGTGCTAAGATGTGGGGGAAGCCAACCACGTTGTGTGGGAGTTACCCGGGCATTTCGAGGAAGTTTTGTAGTAGGGAGTGTATAATTTTCTCCATTAGGTTGCCCGCACAAGACGTGAGGGATATTGGTCTCAGATTTTCAATGGTGAGTGGTTTGACTTGCTTCTTGATGAACGTTACACTTCAGTGTTTCTATTCCTCGGGAATGAAACCCTGTTCCCGGGTTTGGTTCATGTGGTAGAGGAGTGATTCGAGGCCGGCGTCTTCCAAGTTCGCCAGCGCTTTGTATGGTATAGAGTAGGCTCCCGTTGACCTGTTCTTATTAGTCAAGGCTAGTGCTTTCTTCAGTTCTAGAATGGAGATGGGGTCATTCAATGGGCTGTTTCGAAGGCTGCTGTAGTCTGGGTGAGATTTCTTTGATGCGGATGATTTGCATCGGAAGTAGAGTGTGGCCAGATTGCCAATTAGATGTTCGCGGGTGCCCTTGAAGTAATTGATAGTGTGAGTTGTCACCAAATTTGTTCTCCCATTTTCTATCGCTAGGTCAATCAGGTGGCGAAGGAGGTTCCATGTTTGCTTAAGGGATTGGAGGCCACTAACCTTGTCACATATCTTTAGACAGTTTTTCATGTCCAGTTCTTTTGCGTAGGCAGATGCTTTTGTGTTAAGTTCCACGATGCGTATTCGTAGTTTTTATCGTGTTGTTGTCGTTTCCATCACTTGGTCAAGTACCAGAGGGATTCCAAATTTCAAGATGGTTGTCAATGTAGGGAATATGTTCAGTGGTGGTAATTTTGATCGTGTGCCTGATGATGTCTTTTTAGCCGGGTTGCCCAACAACGCTAGCCTGAGTCGGACTGGGTAGAGGTCGTACAAGGTTTTCTAAATGTTTCCCAGTTTGTTTGACGAGCCCTGCAACTGACTATCTTGTATTGGGTTCCTGTGACTGCAATTTGGACAATATTTTGATCCGACCCGAGATTTTCGGCCAGAGAACTTCAGGTGATCTTGAGTACAGATGTCTCAAGCCCAAAAGCCAGGTCAGGGCACGCATCCTTAGCTCTGCTTGTTCCTAGTTTGGTTTGCTTGTCAGGGTCATTGAGAAGCATCATGTCTTTGTCCTTTTGGAGTCGAGTTATTTCTTCTTCGCGGGCTGAATTCGAATGGTACCCCCATGTTTGATGTGCTGCATTGAAATCACTGGCGATGAGGACTGTAGAGTTTGGTTTGGCAGTGGCTAGTCGAATTGCTTCAGTGAAAGTGTCATCCAGGCCCCAAGGTGTCTAGGCCCTGGGTCGACAATAACAGTTGAGTATGAAGACTTCTTCATCGTGTTTGTTGACCGACTTGGGGTGGACTTCTGTGAGTGTGTGTTCCAGTCCTCTCTAGGGTGTGATACGGTGGGTAACTGCGATGTTGTTCTAGATTAGAGTGGCTGTGCTTCTTGCCATAGGATCTTCATACGAGATGAAGCCAGGTAACTTGGCCATCCCCGTTGGGTTCTTGAAGAAGGATGTTGTCAGGTTCTAATACGAGCGTTGGAAGAATTGCAGCACATCTCATTTTTGTTTGAGAAGCTCCTGCAATACCACTGCCATATAACCGTCTTATTTTGGCTTCCGTTCATTGTGGGTCTGTGGAGAGGCCTGGGATGAGGCGTAGGGCTTGAACTTGAAGGTGCCATTGGATGAATTCAAGATGCAGTTGTTTTTGCCGTGTTTCGTGCTGGATTTGTAGCTGGAACTCTTGGATTTGCTTTTGCATTTGAGACAAGGGGTTCTCGGTCTGTTGGACATGGAGCATACATGCAGGCTGAAGAGTAGATTCCTCGCTCTTATCGTTCTCCATCTCCTTGTCCCTAGCTTGCTTGGTAACGCGCGCGCCTCGAGCATTTTGGTTTGGCGATTCAACTGCCTTGTAAGAGACACGGGCAAGGGCTGGTGACGGTGGGGTTGGGGCCCTTGTTTGAGGGCTTGCAGGGTTGCAGTGAGAGTGTGAATACCCTTGGCCATGTTGGACATTTTTTGCTGGAGAGCATGGATCTGATTCTTGAGGTCGTTGTTTTTCTTGAGAAGTTGCTCCTCTCTGGCTGGGCAGGTTGGACTAGACCTTGCATTAGGTGACTTGGCCAGGCCCGGGTGACTTGTTGTATATGTGTGGATCGGTTTTGGCTCACGCTCTGACTACGATCTCTGGGTGGAGCTTTTTTCATTCTCTGATTTCACTGCTTTTCCGACTTGTGCTCTTTCCCCGAGAGGGCGAGTCTTAGTATTTGGCAGGCTGGAGTCGGTGTCTGTGCCAGCGCCCCTTGCTTCCTGAAAGATGCGCTTCCCCGCACACTGCCCATCTAGGTTCACAAGATTGGTAATTGGGTGAAATTGGCCACAACGTGCACACATCGGTGTGTCGAGGACGGGGCACACACACATCCGTCCTGTGCTTGTTGCTTCGTCATCGGCTGCAGTAAAGGGCAGATTTCATAAAGGAGTAGCAATGGAGCTCCCATCCTGCTAGAAAAATATAACGGGGTAGACGTTTTCCGAAAAACGTCGGGATGGCTGAGTTGGATTTGCCCATTCGTCGAGCCGGGATGAGTGTACGGTCGCGGGCGCAGACCATTTCCGATAAACAGTCTGAGACGACTTCGGGAGGGATGCTACGAATAACTCCGCGTACCCAGTCATGAGCGGACTTACACTTTGCTTCCGGGGTGAAGCACTCTGAGTGTTGCTAGGTTACTGGCTGCTGCTTGGCTGTGTGTGCCGATAATGGAGATGTTTTAGTCCGGGTCCATGGAAACTTTCCATGCCTTGGTTATAGCTATCGAGGCCTTAGTGCTGAATTGAATGGCAAGGAAAAGTTGAATGGGGCTGATCTGCGCAAGGTTGAGCCCTCTTGGGCGAAGAGCAACTTTTTATTCGCCTATAGGTAATGGTGGCAGTCATCACTTCCTCTGGGCAGGAGATGGCGAGCCAGGGGTCGTGCTGCTAGGCTGCATGGAGGAGCCTTGCTTGACGTGTTTTGCGCTTGTAATTTTATACCAGTTGAAGGAATGGCGGGTAGAGGTTTTTTAGACGTCTTGGTGATTCATGCTGACTTGCTAAGTGGTTGTCAAGTTCGATGAAGCAACTGCGTCACTGCCGCTGGCCGGCTAACCCTTGACTTAAGGTTAGCGTGGCGTCCGCCGCTACGAAATATCTCGGGTTCGTAATTCGAAAAATAATGGCTTGCCTGGGGAAAGCTTGTCTCCCGGTGATCGCGCTGACAATTTCGGTCGATTGGTACTGCTTTTCTGGCCTTGTAGCCGCTTGATGGGTCTTAAAAGTGGTACTTGGAGGAGCCGATGTGAAGTATGCCCGCTTAGGTTGGCCCCCTGCTAGGAGATCCCATTCCTACTCGAAACAGTGTAAACTATGTGGTCTGTACCGTTGCTACTTCTCAATGTATGATTAAAATTAACTGTATCGAAACCCGACAGACAAGCGGAATCATTTGCACTTCTAAAGTAGCCATGTCAGACACTGCAAGATAGCAATACCTTACAGCCCAGGCCATATATTAGAAGAATTTGCACAAACGAAGCCGATTTTGACTTAAATTGTCCAGACCTTAAGACCGCCTTCCTGAATAAGAAATACCCGAACGATCTTATAGACGACGGTGTTGTGCATGCGAAGCAATAGGACCATAACGAAATCATTAGAAAAAAAGTCCCGAACGGTAATCCACAAACAAACTTACTTTTAATCTACTCTTATGCTACCCAATGCCTAGGTAGCATAAGAGGGCTTCCCGCCAGTTACCCGCTCATGACAGGCTGTAGACGTTCGAGTCACGCCCCGGGGGTTGAAAAGAAGGTCCCCTTCTCCCCGTGTAGTCAGAGTGGCGCTGGCTACCACCCTCAAGCGTCAGATACACTTCTCGTAAATATAAATAGCCCAGAAAGTTAAGGAGAACACAGTCGCCCAGATAGCCGAATTGGTAAGGCATTGGAGATCTAATCGAAAGGCGCGGGTTCGGTCCCCACTCTGGGCGCGTGTTTTTTTTCTTTCTTTCTTCCTTATATTTAAAAAAAAATCCTAGCTTCATTAACCGTAATAAAAAATAGAGCCTAGCCACACCCCTATGCCTCCTTTGGCGTTGTAGACGGCCGACCTATGTTTCTGTATATATATATATATATATATATATATATATATATATATATATATATATATATATATATATATATATATATATATATACATATACCTATATATTGCGCCTGAGTATATGCCCTAGTTTTCCTATTCTGTTATAGCGTGGATACCCCAATACCTTATCTTTTCCGTTCGTTTGTGCAAACATTCCACAGGAAGACGCCACGCAAACAACATGCTCGCACCTGCTTTTGTCACAGCGACGTGCATGCAAACGTTTGCGTAATAATCTTCCGGGTCTACTTATGTCCCACAATTTGCAGGGACAGAAGTTTTTCACTTGCTGATCGTTCCAGGTGGAACACCAAGAATTTAACGGAACGGCTCATATTCTCCAAGAGGCTACCACTGAACAAAAAAGACCCAAAGTTTGGCTTCTTCATATATACTCCCTAAAATGAACGGTTGGGTACTGCAGCTTTCGTTTCTTGTTAATTTTTTGCGGAAATGCTCTTATTGTTACATTTGATTCAATGTGTGAATACGAGACTCAAAGAACTTACACTAGTGGGTGCAATGAAATTTAAAGTGGTAACTACTCTTCCAAAACTTTCTCCAGCGAACTAGCTTTTAGCTAACATCGGTTTTATAAAGTTTATACGGACAACGTAAATGCACTTAGTTGGATGAATGTTTCAAAGGGATACTGGAGACTCTTCTCTCGAGCCTACATCACCAGTTAAACATAGGGATCCTTTTGTCCTTTGTAGTACATAAAAAAATTATTTCACTTAATTGATTCCCGTTTCAAGTTTCGTTAAATTTATCCTTACGAAGCATTTTCTTAACGCTCCTGCTTTCATTCCCCCTGTACAACGACCCATTTTAATGTATTTCTTCCTCCAAGGCGATGTTTACAAAATATGACCACATTTGCCATGAAGTAAGATGTCTGCTTAACAACCTATTATTTCACGTAAATGATTCAGCATGTTTTCCTAAACACAGCATCTGCTATTGTTAGGTACAACGCAAAAAACGTGCTGTGATAAATTCAGTATATTTCTTAGTGGTAGTTCGCCACCCCTGTGCAGACGTGTTACTGGTAACAGAAAAAAGACGGTTTAAGGTGGCGGTCTCAGCAGACTCAGGGTGCGAAACCAGATGTAAAGCAAAAACAGTTAATGCCCATTTCGCGAAGAAGCTGGCGTTGGCATCGGCACTGCCGTCTCTAGTAGCGATACCATTCATTAATGGTTTCTAAGAGTGAGGCTCTCCCCAGCACGCGCCTAAGCTCGGCAGTAGCGAAAGGCGGAAGGCTATATCAGCATACCGCGGTTAAGTGATGGAGAGTATGAACGCAGCCTAAAAATCGGAAAAGCAGGCGGCTGAGTCTACCATTGTCGTCAACATACCGAAATACATGCCGGCGGAATCAGGCAGTACGCAATGCTTTGGGATCAATCGAAGCTATTCGGAAACGTTTGTGGCTGAAGGAGGGAGCTTTTCTAGCACGTGGAGCAGAGCCAAAGTGCCTGGGGTGGTCATGTGAATACTAATGCACTACTGAGCCCTTTCCTCTTTCGCGGCCGCAAATGGTCTATTCCCTGTTGTGTCATCGTGATGCCCTGGTTGCGGATTGGCACAAAGTGTTTTGCTACTGATGTCACTTTCAAAGCCACATTGCACTTTTGTGCAGAGGAAGACTGCAATTTATACCCGGCAAGACCCCGTAAAAATGAAGCAATAGCTTTACCTAAGATAATTGTCATCCACACTCTCAGACAAACCTTACGTTCTCTTCCCCACTCACGACGCTGACTGGCATTCCGTTTGGCTGGGACGTGTGGGCTCTTGATCGAATTAAGCAGTGTCAGGACCTCTGACCCCAACCTAAACAAGGGGGCTTTTGAATTTTATTGGGATCAATACAAAGTCGTGTGGGACGGTTGTCAAAACTACTTGCTTTGTTAGGGTGGCAAAGTGTTGTCGAGTTGTAATAAAACTTGTTTTTTAGTTCGGACATGCCTACCAGTAATCGGCGCCCCACTGCGTTGTCTCCTACCAAGTTTAAACTCGTTATTTCCTTGCTTTATCGTATTATCAGGTAATAGTAACTATTCTGTGACACAAAAGCTAACTTTGTAGCGCACGTATGTTAGTATGGCAACCTTGCCAATACATTGACTTTTGTGGGACAATGTGCTCCCCGGTTATTCTGTAACAGCAAGACCTGGCATTGTCTAAAAAAAAAGCTTGAGGCTGATATACTTGTTTGCCTTCCAAGTTGTTGCCTTCCGCGGCGAGTACCTGTTCCGTCCTCCATTGTCCAGCTTTCAGGTGGTTGCCTATTTATGCCATGCAATGCACTCATTCTTCTGCGCGGATCATAACCACTCGCTTGAGAAGCTGACAGCAAATCTCTCTTCATATGTTCCAGGGACTTAGGTGTTTATAAATTCTCGGTGTTTTTTATCACTTTCTCTCGTGTTTCAGCCCTAAAGTTTGTCTTGTTGCAGTTCCGCGTGTCTTTAGATATTCCTTCGGCAGTTATCCTTGACCTCCCGACAAAGCAGACCTGCGGAAACTAGGCCATGTATCATGCTTCTATTTACACTGATTGCATTATCCTAGCACCGACCCTGCCGCTGACCAGACGTGAGGGAGAGGATGGCGTTGCCACCGTGAATCAGTGTCCATCATATGTGTGGCTGCCAAATTAAAAATTATTAGCGGAAAATTCTACTAGCAAGCTTTAACGCAAACGCATTCTGGCGCGTACAGCTTATGAAGTATTAGTGGTGCTGTCAAAACTACGTTACTGCAATTCTGTATTTTTAACCCTGGCGAAAGGAAGACTTCTAGTGAAAACGCGTATCCCTTGGGACTGAAGTGAAAGGTGGTCGACTTCCTGAAGGCAGTGTAATATACTGTATCCATGACCTGCGCTCCAGGTGTACGACCACTCTAGATGCATGGTACAAAAACACAATACTTTTGGCACCGCCCACAAGCTTCTTACCTCGACCAAAATGACGTTTATTCAAGCTACATAGTTACCCGGGGTCTTTCGGACATAAGAAATATACGCTTTGAGAACGTAGATTGTGGATGGCCAATGCTCGTCTTCCCTCTTGAAGACGGTCTTTTTTTGCCCACGTTCTCTCACCAACTACAAAGCTACGTTGGCGTTATCCCTTGATTGGCTAAGCAAGGAATTAAACTAAAAGCAGAGGAAGTGTGCTTTTACCAGCATGCAACGCAGCTATTAAAACATGCCGTGACAAATATTAAAATACACCCACGATAAAATCATAAATTGGTCGTATAGTTCGCGCTTTCTCGCAGTCATAAAGGCAGCTTGTCCCGTCGTTTTCTTCTGTGCCCCATGTTTTCCGCGGGATTTTATTCCAATTAAGCATGTACCAACTAGCCCAGTCTACCGCCTTGATAAAGCCGCACGCCGGGTTTTTGAGATGTTATCGTATTCGTGACGTAATACAACACTTTTTCACCCATTATCTTTTTTATATGCAATAACCGTTTTCTCTGGTGTTAAGACTGCCCAAAAAGTTGCCCTTTTTACGTCCCTAATCAAACTAGTTGCACACACGCGAGCCGGTTGTGGGTTAGCATTGTCGTAACCCAAAAATAACCATAGGGTTCACAGATTCAGTTATCCAAAACAGGCACAGCGAGGATTTTTTTTACTTTACATCCGTATCTCGCGTTTGTCTGGACAAACCAAAGGTTTATTCCGTGGTTGCCAGGACATCAGTCCTACTGTCCTTCCAGCCCAAAAGGCGCTTTGTTATTAGTACAAAATAGGCAGCCTTGACGTTGCGTCTGTTTGATGCATTCTTTTCAGTAGTATAACCTCAATATTCAACAGAAGTCGTGGTAGGAACATACAAAAGCGAACGCCCTGTGACGCTGACTAGAAGTTTTTTTCCCAAGCTCTGTCCTTTGACACAATAAAAGACGCCATTGACATGTAAAGCCACTCCATGCCCCACTAGACGAAAAGTCAGATGGTCGTTTATAAGCCAGTAAGCTACCGTCACGCACTCATTGACGGGCTGGAACGATCTCCACGACCTCCGAAACGCCCCTCACATTGCCACCTTAGCTGATGACGCTTTTGCAATGATATGGTTCGTCATCAATTTCACCACATTGATGGCCACTTGCGGATCTCTGTCAGGCATACAACCTTCATCTGCATATATTTCAGAATTTACACAATTGCGGAAGACTTGGTCTTCCGAATATCGTATTACCGTACCAGTTTTTACCTTGCGGTATTTACCTGTCTATCTAAGTTGACTACTCCTCCACAAACTGCTAACTTGACAAACTCCAGACGAATGGAGAGTCGAGCTTGCCATACCCATGGGAGAGTCCTGCATTGTGAAACTGCGAGTTATCTGCGACAGTGACCTAGTGAGTGATCAAATCTGCAGCAGCACCCAATATGCGGTCCCCGTTCTCTCCTTGTCTACTATTTTTCTCGCGAATGCACGTAATGATACACCTATGTATCTAGATATAAACCCACGTAAATAACCCATGTTTACCCACGTATTCTGTAGCGTTACATACAGCAAGGTTTAAATCCCAGGTGTAGGTTCACACATACACCAGAAAATATAAACAAAATTACTGGAAACAGTAGGCACTGATTTAAACGATGTGCTGTCTCTTACGTTAACCGGGGACTATTGACTCTTTATTGCAAACCTGATTTAACTAAGCATATTTAAACTTCCGGAAATACAAACAAAAAATCGGCGGACTCAACAGAAATTTTTACACTGTACCTACTTTGCTTAATTATTCGCAGTGCCTACTGGCCCAGCAGGGAATTTGTTAAGGGGTACTTGCAGGAGAAATTATAAAAAATAGCAGCCGAAGTTTGGTCACGCTGAAAAACTAGGCATATATACACATACATCACACGTCTAAGACTAACAGTTCAAAAAAAGGGCACATCACAAAGGGTGTAGCAAGAGAACTACACTAAAAAAGAATCATTCAGTAAAACACTGCGCGAAAGCATGTAGATCATCCAGTCAACTGAGGTGGGCAGTGCACATCAGACTCAAGAGCTCTTCTCGTAGCCCAACTTAAGCTTTTGTTCGGTATTGATACCTTCCTTAGACGTATACAAGATGTTTCGCTTAAATATACAAAAAATTCTGTGGCCGTTTCGCGTGTGCTCAGTACAGGTATCTTTGCATGGTACTGCTTTTCTATAATTTCGGTCTTCGCTCCTAGGTAATAATATGAATCGCTAGTCTTTTAGAGAACTGCCATTGTGCATTAAACATTTGTGAACCAACCGTGATGTCTGGCTGATACGGGAACGTTCATAGGACAGGTGATGACGAAGCTGCTTCACCTTATAGCAATCCTACTCTGCAGCAAAATGCTCGCCACAGTACCGCAAGAGACTTCGCATAAGACGTTTCTGACTATAGCGGCTATAGGTAATTTACAGAATAAGCCCCATGCTAAGCATTTGAGGGGATCTATGTATGAACTGTTCCGTCACTCGTTAAATAAACTTTGTTCGCTCTGCACTATAGTTAAACACAAATATATCTGCATTCATTTTGGTCTTCAGCGTCAAAATTATCTCTGCATGCTTAGCACATCCAGTGGATGTGCTAAGCTGAATGTGAAGAAGAAAATATCCCGCTGTTCTGCGTGGAATCCAAGGGTGGCTTGTAAAGCCGGTGGTCACTCACAAGCAAAGGAAGCTTAAAAAGGATTTTTGTTTTTGTGTATTTTAATAAAGCAATGAAAGTGTAAAAAGAATCTGGGAGAGAGGTCGCTTTGCTTACGTGGGGCTGCGAATGCTTCGCGTTTTATTTCAAGCTGTTTGAATGTCTCGTTGGTCTGCCTGGCTAGGTGTGTCATGATTGTGTCCTTTTGGTTTGGGACAATATCCTTGTTCCAAGAGGGATATAAGTATGTGGCGTGACGTTTGCGTCGTAATGGGCCACGTAGTGTCGTTTATTGGGGTTTTATTTTCCGCAACCGCCTATCACTTCGCTTGCTCTGTGGTTTTTGCTTTCCGTTGCAACTTCTGATGCGAATTTGCGTGGGTGGCCACATTTTACGGTTGGGGTTTTGGTAAACGTTCAAAAAGGGGTCACTGTAGAGACAAGATAGATATTCTGACGTGTTCGTGTCCATTGGTGCCAATATCCTTTCATAACCGTCGTGTTTAACCCCTTCCTAATGAGGTAATTTTTTTGTGTTACTTTGAATTACAGATTTGCGAATGGCCCGTTTTGGCCCATTTGGCAGAACACCTAAATTTTTCGGGTTTCCTATTTGATACTTTGGTAATTACCATGCTTAGACTGCACGCGTAGACCTCCCTTGGTGGGATCGTGTCCTGCTATATTGTTCCCTGCGATCTTTCTTCCCCTGTAATGTTTTTTTCTGCTGCTACCTTTACTGAAATGTCTGAAAGGTCGCCGTGATAAGGCCTGCATAAATGACGTTAGTGGCAACATACTTTGTCACTTTGCTGGTCTAAGGAGACTTTCCGAAATTCGTTCTATAATCATCCTGGGGTGCGATAGTGTCGTCTCATTATTGCACTCCTCTTGTGTTGCCCCTGTTTATTTTTGGTTTACCTTTTTTGCTGTTTTAAAGGGGACCTGCAGCACTTACCATCGACTATTAGGAATGTGTTTTGGGGAAGATTGTATGGTCCCAGCCATCTTCAACATCAAGAATTATGAAAATCCGTTCACTATCACCGAAACTACGCGCTATGAGAAATCGCACATAATCGTTCCCTCTCAACTCGACCACAGACAACGCGACAAAAGCTGCGCGCTGTAGCGTAGACACAGGTACGGTTCACGGCGTTCCCTTCCGCGGACTATGATATATCACAGGCCGGGGAGTTTTCCCAGGCCAAAAAGTTCTCCGCCACTTGGAGGGGTTTATTTCCGTTCTGGTGCCACAAAAATGCGGGCTTGGGTGACAGCTCGCAAGCGCGCGCTCATGCTGGTAGAGCGTTTTTTAAGCAATAAACGTTTGTTGTCGAGTGGTCTGGTTGAAAGGGAAGTATTTAGCTGATAACTCACACTTGGTGTGCACTCAAAACACAAAAGAACCGGCAAAACTGCTCCTACAGGTTCAGGCGTAGTAGACGTTTGTGCACAGTACCGACGACGGCGGATCGTCACAGGACATGCGAGACGTTAGCCGCAAAGTTTACCAGTGAAAGCCAATCGGAAAGCCATAGTCTGAATATCTTCGTTTGGCCATGACAGGGGTGCGTAATGAGCAGAACTGAAGAGAGCGGTTGGTTTTTCCGCGTGTTTCACAGCAATGTGGGTGGTCAATGCTTCACGGGCCCGTGATATATTTGGCTCAAGTATCTCTCGTAGTGTAAGTAAGCTAAGCGTCACGCAGGTTTACTTGCACTGCTCGAAGAGTGTGGCAGCGTCCCTTTGGTGTGGCATCTGTGCAAGCAGGGAGTCGTTTTTTGGTCGTGTTTTGCTTTGATTTTTTTTGTTCAGTATCATGCTGAAAATACTCCTGTAGGCCACAGTACTTGTTCTTAGGACTGGTTTTAGTCCAAGGTGAAGTGCGATCACCAGGGCTCCGTTTCTTTCCTAGCACGTAAGCTTGAAGATGGTGCCAGGAATAAGTGCTCGACTCGCTGTCCTCCCAAATACTTTCTTGTGGATGTCAGAGTAATTGTAGTATTCGTATCTTAGCCTGGGTGTAATAGTGAATGCCAGGATTACTACTCAGGGTGAAAGAGATTTCTTAAGCCTTTTGTAGATGATTCGAGTATCTGCAACGTGTATAGTGCTGCCAGCTGGATACTAACCCTCCTAATTATTATTAGGAGGGTTAGTATGCCAACAAATCGGCAGCAGTGACGCCCCAGCAAGCGTGTTTACAAGGTGTTCATATACGCATCGTATGCGCTTACAGTAGCCAAGCTCATTTAAAGTCTCTTTTCCGAGGGACCTGGCTCTGGCACTGGTGAACAACGCCGTGCAAAAACGTTGGGCATAGCTTTTCGCTTATAACAACAGGGGTGATGTTCGAACCTAAGGTTCATGTAGCCCGTTCTTCTCCCACAACAGTGGCCAGAAATTTGTCGTACATATAAAATCTTATTGTTGAAAGAGATTGCAGCAGACGCATATTTCAGAAATTGCCCTCTATTGACAAGTCTTGTAAGCGTGAGTGCATTATTGCGACATGAATGTGGGGTCGAATTCCGTAAGCAAGTACAAGGGGTTATATAGTGCACAAGGGCTCAATCAGGCGGAGTTAGTGCCATGTAGAGACTGTCAGAAGTAAGGGTTTTTTACTTTTCGCAGCCTTTCTATCATGCAACCTGAATAAAAACCAAAGTCCAAAATTCACACTCCCACAAGGCAAAATCCTGACAAAGACCAAAGCAAAAGTCTGTTTAAACAGGGACAAAGTACAAAGCCAAAGTCCAACCCAACACCCACAGGCCAAAGCCATTGTCCAACCCTTCTTACAGAATTTATTTTATAAGCATCATCATCGCCTCCCTGCTGTGTGTTTAGAGTGGCTTTGCTGCAGTGCATTTTACTCTGGCGAAGCGTGCATTCAGTGAGTCAGCAAGCTTCTCTTTGATAGAAGAATGCCAGCGGCACTGTTTACGAAAACGTGCGTCCAAATGTCTTCAACTACAACAGATAAGGTGCAAATGACATTGCTGGAGGGCCTCCTAAATTTGGATGTGGCGAAGTTTCGTTGCCGGAACTACCGTATGTTCATTTATGCGCGATTGTCAATACTCAGATAGGTCGGGAAAAATGTTCAGGTATATTTCCATGAGTGAAACTTAAGCGCAAAAATTTTTTCACAGGGACGAGAAAGGGAATGACACAGGCGCTTACTATCACTGAAAGTTTTAATGAAAACGAATACACATTTATACTACCCCCAGACCGAACAACCCAGCACGTGTGCCCTTCGCACATCGTACTGCCGTACAAGAGAACCGCCCCATTCCCTTCTCGTGCTCTTCTCCTTTCCCTCATCCTTTACACCCTCTCCTTGAGAAGTTGCACTTCTTTATCTAAAATACTCAGCGACGGGTGACTTATACAATCGGGACCCTTAATCCGGATATGGAAGGCTTCTGCAAGTTCCCTGGTGGTCACCCGTCGCTGAGTATTTTAGATAAAGAAGTGCAACTTCTCAAGGAGAGGGGGTCAACGATGAGGGAAAGGAGAAGAGAAACGAGAAGGGAATGGGGCGGTTCTCTTGTACGGCAGTACGCATGTGCGAAGGGCACACGTGCTGGGTTGTTTGGTCTGGGGGTGGTATAAATGTGTATTCGTTTTCATTAAAACTTTCCGTTGATAGTAAGCGCCTGTGTCGTTCCCTTTCTCGTCCTTGTGAAAAATATTTGCGCTTAAGTTTCACTCATGGAAATTGCGAACCAACTAGCTCGTCTCTCCATTTTGTTCAGGTATAGCCGTGATGGAATGCAGAAGGTGAGCATTGGCTGTAATGGAGCGAGCTGCAGTGCTTATCCGGGCAGTCCAAGGGTATATGGAAGCATTTTTCCATAAAAAAATGGTAGGAATAGCATAATTGGGATGGGGAAACTTCACCTGGTGGGATTGTAGAGTGCGTCACGATATCGTGCTATCTTGGTGACGGGATTGGCAAAACCGCAAACCCCGAGCCCTCATACCCAAGCTGTAGCCTATCGTGCCTAGGAGTTGTAAGATGAAGGGCATCAACCACAAACGGCGGCCGTCAGAGGCCAGGCCAAGCTTTGGCGGATGGGCTCCCTGTCTGGCAGGCAGGGACCTCCGGGTCCTCTCAAGCTATCAGGGTAAGGTTTGGGAAGAAAGTACCCCCGTCCCCTGCTTTTACACTATAGCATATGGTATTGCCTAAACACCCTCCAAAGGTGAACGGCCCCTGAAAAGGGGCTGCACCGAAGTTTCTTTCCGACCACTTCCTGATTTGGTCCTCCCGAACAGAACTACCCTCGCTCCATTGTGATGGACACGGTCAACCAATCAAAACCTCTTGCTTCAGAATCGGTATTTCTTGTTTCAAAGTTTCATGAGGGTATAGTTGTTGAGTCGTATATGGCCAGAAAACATTGAACCTCCGAAATCCTTAGTCGAGGTCAGCAGCCAGGATCAGGCTGATAAACTTCTTGCTGAAACCCGCATCGCCGATCTGGCCATCCCCGTCACGCACCACTGGAGCCTACTCAGCTCCCAGGTCGTAGTCTTCGAACATGGCCTACTGAAAGAAACTGAAGCCGAGTTGCTGGAGGGCCTTCATGGTCAGGGCGTAACCGCATTCAAGCGAATAATCATACGTAGACACGATAAAGCAACGCCAACAAAGCACGTCCTCATCCTAACAATTTGACAGGTCGGGCCTTCCGGAATACATCAATTCAGGTTTCGTGCGATGTCCAGTCCAGCCTTACGTCCCGAACCCGCGGCGCTGTTTTAATTGCCAATGGTTCAGGCACGGAACAAACACCAGTCGCGGCTGAGGTACCTGCGCGAAATGCGCCAAGTACGACCACTCATCCGAAACCAGTAACGTACAGCAATTTCTTCGCGTAAACTGCCACGGTCCCCACAGTTTCAACTGGAATAGAAAATCATAAACATCAAGGTCACTGAAAACATCACCTTCCCTGAGGCACGGAGAAGGATCACCTCTTCCTCTCTGGGCAGGCACGCCGACGAAGTTCGCCCGGGGGCGGAGCGGCGTCTGGCTTCGGCAGGGACACAATACTGCGAGTCAGTCTGTCCCTCGCCTGCCCCCCTTCCGCCCTGGGCTGCCTCTGGGCGCCCACCCTGTCCCCACACCACTAGCTGAGCCAGAAGCGGTTGTGGAGACAACCACGTCTCGTCTGGTGGGAGTGATGCTGCATCCTCCACTTCCACTCCACCGTCCCATACCACACGGAAGCACATGGAGGAGATCGAGCTGGGAAAACCAGCGGCAGCTCCCACCTGCACCGCACCAGGAGCGCCTGCCCCATCGGAGGCGCTCCTGAAACCCTCTGCGGTTGCGGGTCAGTCAAAGCGTGCCCAAAATAGTGCGTGGTCGAAGGAGACTGATAAACCAGGCACTCCGAGGACATCCGAGGACGACATGGACGGAAAACCGTTCTTACCTGCACCGCTCCGCAAGGAAAGCGTGCCGACACCAAACCATCCGTCAAGACAAAAAAAAAACGAGTCACAGCCACTAAAGACGACACATAAACATACATACTACAATAGCTCTCACACTAATTAATGGAAGAAAAAACCTAATTCAATGGAACTGTGCAGGCCTTCTTACAAATCTTGACGGTGTGTACGAGATACTGAACTTCAATAAGCCAAGTGTCATGTGTCTGCATGAAACACATTTAAACTTCAAAAATACAGATTTTTTGAATAGTTACCTGGTATTTAGGAAGGACAGGGGTGGTGGTGGTATATCTTCTGGGGGTGTAGCCATCATTGCCCGAAAGTCCTTGTCGTGTCACAATATTCAGTTACAGAACGTCCTTGAGGTTGTTGCCATTCGTACCTTAATTTTCAATAGGCTAATAACACTATGCTTCGTTTACATCCTTCCTCATTTCCAGCTCTCGAGCTCACATTTCACGGACCTTGTAGATCAGCTACCCGCAGCTTTCATTCTCTTAGGCGACCTCAACGCACCTAATCCACTCTGGAGCTCTTCTCACACGGATGCCCGAGGTCGCCTTATCTAAAAATACTTAATATCTTCGCGAGCATGCCTATTAAATAAAAACAAGCCTACATACCATAATATAGGACAGCGCACTAATTCACACCTCGACTTGGCTATTGGCTCTTCTTTCGTTCTATTGAGTGGGATGTTGTCACTAACCCTTATGGTAGTGACCACTTCCCAACTACGTAACATCCATAGGTAAAGGCCCGAATAGTGCACCTTCCCGTAACAGGTTTAATGAAGCTAGAACGAACTAGAGTACATTTACAGAAACATCCAAACTATACCACACCTCCATAACACACATACACATTGAAGAAGCTCCCCAACTCCTCACGGCACACATCCTCGCCGCCGCCAAAAAGTCCCTTCCCCAAGTCTGCGGAGCCCTGTGCAACCCAAGGAGGCCCTGGTGGAATGAGGACTCTAGGCAGGCACGAGAAACCCAGAACGATGCGTGGGGTATTCTTCGCCGACACCCCACGTCCAGTAGTCTTGTATCGTTTAAATGGGCGAAAGCACTTTGTAAGCGTGTGCGCCCTGAGGCGAAACGAGCTAGTAGGCGCTCTTTCCTAACATCAATTATTTCATACACAGACCCACGCAGGGTGTGGACACAAATACGAAAACTCAAAGCACAACAAACACACAGCCTACCCCTTGTTTGCACAAAACGGCATACACTTGAAGACAAGGCTAATACAGTTGCACAACACCTTCAACACGTGTCCAGCTCTGCACACTACACGAAAAATTTCATGCAACATAAACTATCTACCGAAAAGAAGACGCTGCACGATAACATCAGGCCAGCTACGTCTTACAACTCAAAGTTTACACTTTGTGAGCTGAGGGCTGCTCGGAGCACATGCAAGCCTTCAGCTCCGTTCGCATACAACATTACATAAAGTATAATACAGCACTTTGACACCGAAACTCTGAAAACAATAAGATATGGCTTTCGAAGCTCCTATAAAAATCTTGGAGAGAAGCCATTGTACTGAATTTTTTTAAAGTTGGGAAGGACCCGTCTTCCCTGGCAAGTTATCATCCCATCGCCCTTACAAGCTGCCTGTGCAAGCTCCTCGAGAAGATGATTTACATGAGGCTCGTTTACTTTTTAGAGTACAACGGCCTTCTCGAGGGCTGGCAGGCAGGCTTCAGGGCGGGCTGATCTACAAACGTTCAGCTGGTTGGGTTCGCATCTTACATCAAGGATGAATTCATCCATTAACAATATTGTATGACGGTATTTTTGACATTCAGATGGCTAACAATACTGCATGGCGCTATGATATTCTTAGTGATCTTAAGCGTTTTTGTTTGTCAGGCAACATGTGGGTACGCTTACAAGCTACATGTCAGAAAGAACATTCCTTGTGAGAGTGGGCTGTGCACTTTCGTGAGTTCATGTTCAGGAAAACGGTATGCCTCAAGGGGGATTTTTAAGCTGCACACTGTTTATAGAAAAACTGAACACACTTGGGAATGCACTACCGCCAAAAGTCTCTTACTCCATTTATGTAGACAATGTTCAAATGTCCTTTAGGTCCTCTAATCTGTCTATATGTGAGCGCCAAATCCAGCCTGGTGTTAACAAACTTGCTTACTGGGCCGACAAGAATGGTTTTAAGCTAAATCCAGAAAAGTGTACTTTTGTTGTATTTTCAAGGAGGCGTGGGATTCATCTTGAACCTGATATTAAGCTTAAAAGTGGTCCCATTCCTCTGAAGAAGGAACAAAAGATTTTAGGCACGGTGTTTCGTAAAAAACTGACTAATTCCACACATAAAACCTGTGAAACATAAATGCTAAAAACACTGGATATCCTGAAGGTCCTCTCACGTTGCTCCTATTGAGCAGACAAAAAAATACCCCTCCGTGTTTTCACCAGTCTTGTTGGCGCACGTTTGGACAGTGAGAGGGTTGTCTATGGGAGAGCCCGTAAAACCGCATTGAAAATGTTGCACCCAGTGCTGCACTTGGGCTACGTCTTGCATCCGGAGCTTTCCGGACGAGTTCCACTTAATGTATATATACAGAGGGTGATAAGTGAGGCTTTGAACACCAGTGGACTTTCATATCAAAATTGAAGGTCATTAATTTGACCTCCATAAAAATCATCCTTGTAATTTTATTCTTAACGACATATCATCCGCTCATTTGTATGCAGCACGTCCATCTTCACCTTCGCCATTCTCCTTGACAGTGAGAGCCCATCGGGAGAGACTTGAAATTTCATTTGCAGAGAGCATGAAGTCCTCTATTGCTGACTTTGCACCGCCTTGAGACAGGTCAGCCATTTGTTGTGACATATCCGTTAGGTCCATTGACAAGAGATCATATTGAAACATTTTTTACAAGTGAAAGACGAATACCCGTAGACTGCCTTTTACACAGATGCATCCAAGTCTTCTTCTGCTGTGTGATGTGCTGCACATGGTCCCACCTTTTTCAGCACAAGGACATTAAACATGAACAGTAGCACATTCACAGCATAAGCGTATTTCATTTTAATTGCAGCACAGCACATCACACAGCCCATAACACAACACTCCATATTCTTTTCAGATTCTTCAAGTGTAATTAGAGCTTCACAATCCTTCAAAAAAACAAGACATTCTGTTCTCAGTTTCTTAATTAGGCCACTAATGTCTGCCTAAAACTCCAAACTAAAAGTAATTGTTTGCTGGGTCCCGGACACAGCGGCATTCTGGGAAATGAAATTGCTGACCAGAATGACGCTGAAGCTGCTCTCCGACTCTTCATCGATGTATTCTGTGTTCCCTACCCCGACTTGAAACAATTGGTACGAAAGGCCCTTCGTAAATCTTGGCAGGAAACATGGGATACACAAACGGACAACAAGCTACACACTGTAAAGCCACGTTTGGGCAAATACATAACACACCGAGAAGACAGACATACGGAAGTAGCCTTAGCCAGGCTACGGATAGGCCACACCTACATAAAACACCCACATTGGCTCACTGTGTCTTCAAGAGCCCTGTGCGGCAGGTGTGGAGAGGGCCTATCCGTAGTTCACATACTAATCAAATGCAAGGCACTCCACCATACGATGCACACACTTTCCAGAAATCTACTGACGACAATTACCAATCCACCCATCGCTCTGCTTAGGTGATCAACCATTGTTTTCTGTTCAACATGTTTTTATTTATTTATCAGTAGTTACATTTCTGAATCTCATATTGTATCATACATAACCACAACCTGGCCCTCTACACAAGCCTTTTTATTGTCGTTATTTGTATTTACATCTCTCTTGCTGATCATTGTTAGTATTCACTTTGAATCTAGGCTAGATAACCATCGGTTTTTGGCGCTCTTTGCCCTAGTTGGCCTTGCACAACTAAAATGCAGCCATCATCACCGTTATATCGTGCTAATAACATCATCGAAAAAAGCGAGACAAATGCCGCTGGTGCACTTCAGTAGCTGTTTGTGTCCGGCGAATAGGAACAAGGATGACAGTAGGAAAACTGAGGGGTTAGCAGATGACAGCAGTTGAGAAGGGACAGGCTCAGGATACAAGGAGACGAACGATGGACGGAAAGGGGAAGACATGGCTAGAAGAAGTAAGTGAACACAGTCAAGAATAGGATCGAAACACGAACCCATGAATCATTAGGCAGCCAAGCCGACGGGGTTTAATCTAGCCTAGCTAAAAAAGGGATCCAGGTTTTCTCCTGTAAACGTAGTTATCTACAACGAAAGGACTGATTGGCTGGGTTTTGAAAAAAAAAACTCTACGCACTCTGTATTAGAAGTCACGTATCCCATCTATTCGAATGTTTCACCTGTCCACCTTTCATTTGCTTGTGATATCGCAGCATGCCTTAAGAATATATCCTTGATTTCTGAGTTTACAGGCAGCTTGAAAAGAATAGCGCACACAGACGGCGCAGCTGGAGCACTACCCTAGCCCGCACTGAACGACAGATCGCAGGTGAAGGAGCTGTTAGGCTCTCGACTAGTGGCGTGATACCGCAGCAGTAGGTCACCTAGCGAGCGTAAATGCAATGCTTTGCAGGGGAAGATCACGTAACGTGATCATCACCAGGTGTTTCTGGCGCTCCCGCAGCTCAAGGTCATTGTGACACGATAATGGAGCTTGAGGGACGGGTCGCAGTAGAGATTTTGGTCTTATTTCAGCTGTAGAAGGACGTTGAGTACAGGAAACGCCAGGTTTTTCTCGAAATCTCCATTAGTGCATGAACGAATGCCTCATGTGGTGTTCCTGGAAAGCCTAGTCATGTTTACTTTCCCAGTTTCTCGGAACGCATCGAACCTATCATTGAGCGTTGTTATGATTCATCTCTCGAGTCGTGGCTCGTCCATTCAATTCGCTGAACAAGGATGAAGTGAGGTTGTCGAGGTGTTGGCAGCTCGTAACGGGCTGATTACACTAGTGTGTTTTTTACGACAAGAACTTTAAACAGGCAAGAGGTTATCCCTATGAAGGCATGCCGAAGTTGTCTTGCGGTCGTTAGGTGTTTGTTGGTGCCTCAACATATTTGTAGAACGTCCTCGATGTAGCCAGTGTACGCGTTCGTTTAAACTGATTTCCGTAAGATCTGCAACGATGATTATATCCCTCGATTTCTTCCTGCAAGCTTTGAGAGAGTGCTCTCACCAGCGCCGACTTTAATGTTCAGTTAGCGCTAGTGTTGGGGGTAGTTGAGTCTAGAAAAACTCAAGGGGTCCCAGACTGACGACTCTTCCTCTATTAATTTTCGCAATAAACATGGTTACTTTCTCTCTCTCTCTCTCTTTCTCTCATTCTGTATTTCTGATTCTCTAGCTAGGTGTTGAGGAAAGAGGACGAGGAAGAGCATAGGACTATCACCATCATTAGGGAGTGGGAGACGGTGGGAATAAAAGGCGTTCTGAGCGGTGCCATGGCCCGGGGACCAGTTCCTCAACATTTGGTGCCGTGAAACCCGGGAGGAACGGCCCAGTGAACAGCATGATGGCGCAGCGCACCTTCAAGGCTTGCAAGGCCTGGGAAACGCTTGGTTGGGATAATTTGTGATCCCTTCATCTCGGAGGCCTTGCCCTTGGGCAGCACCCACCATGGCCGGCTCCTCGACGCTCCACACCACCTTCACTGAACCCGGAGACGACGCAGAGGACGCGGGCCAACTGCTACGGCTCAGAGATACCCTCCGAGTACAGATTTCGGACCTGGTCAAAACGGCAGACCACGCATTGGAGCAGCGCCCTGTGAAACCAGATACGCTGAAAACCCTCTACGAATCCGCACAGCAAAAACAGATCACCCTCGTACAGCTCGACAATCAGGTCAGAAACCTATTGGATATTGATGATTACACAAAGCAATATGAAGAATCTGATTTATACCTTGGAATGATTTTTCGAAATATTTTCCTGCTTCGAGACACGTAATCAAAAAATGGCTACGTGTGCACAACCCCGCAAGACAGTAAAGGCAAGACTTCGTGTGGTCCCCCTGAAATCGTCACTAAAGGTGGATCTCTCCGAATGACACGAAGCGTTCCACTCACCTCTCCAGTTACCTTTGAAGAACCCTTTGTCCCTGCCAACGAATCGCTGACAGCAGCGTCCATGGAGGCAGGCACTAAGACTTTGGTATGTGTCGCAAACTCAGCATCTTGTGTCGCTCTGCTGAAGCTGAACGAGCTCATACCACAGGGAAATGAAGAGGGCGACAAACTAGGAACAGAACCCGTCGAGTGTGTGAAGGAGCATTCAGTTCTGGCTCCACTGGATTGGATAGGTTCCCTCGTGAACACCGGGTCAAATCATCGAAGGACAGAAAGGCTTGATCACAGGCACAGAAGACAACGTAGGGCTGGCCGACTTGAAGTTCAGACGGTAACTACAGCTGAATCCAAACAACGAAAAGGGCACCCATTCCCTCGAAGGAGTGATATGTCGGCTGGCGTTTATTTTTACCGAAGGAAACGAAACGGCGACCGAATAACCAGGAACCGACCGGGAGGCGACAAGGACGGCGACCGAGACACCGGGTACCGCAGTCAGCCTGGTGTTGCCTGGAACATGAATCCAGGATAGCCTATTATTTAGCCAATACCGCCGGACAGAGCTTTGATGGGCTTCCGTTGCCTGCGTTCAACAGAGCAGTTACTAGGAAGCGACACCACAGCTCAAAGCATCGTTGGAGAAGGAAGCGACGGACGAGCTGGGACCGACCGGACAAGACGATCATAACTAGAATGCTGAACTGAACTGAATGCTGAACTGAACTAGTGTAGTGGTGTTTCCTCGGCAGATTCTCTGGATGTCTGCACAAGAACCATTGTCGCGGGCTGGAGTATGTTGAGGAAAGAGGACGAGGAAGAGCATAGGATGTTTCACCATCATTAGGGAGTGGAAGACGGTGGGAATAAAAGGCGTTCTGAGCGGTGCCATGGCCCGGGGCCCAGTTTTTCAACACTAGGCGTAGGGGAAAAGTAATAGGCGATGGATCGGGGCTTTGGTCCTGGTGATTTATGTACAGTTTTCGAATCATTGCTGATGATAAAATAACGTTCAGCAGTGAATGCAAATCATTCCCGTAATTCAAGGAATTGACTTGGAATAAATATCTACCCTTTGATCGATATTATCATTGAGAAGCAAAACAAAAGTATGACATGGCACTTCCCGCTAGTGACTGCACCAGCTGGTCCTGATAAATGTGCCGTAGCAACACATCAGCTCATGATTCAAATAGCACTTCGTCATGTATCTCTTCATTCATCTTCGTGTCTTAGTTGCGCTTTTTCAATCATGAACGCGTACTAACAACACGACGAAAGGCAATCATGAACCTATACCAACAACACGACAGAACAGTTACCAACAACAGGACAAAAGACAATCATGAACGTACACCAACACAGGACACAGGTTGTGTAACTCTTCATTCGTCTTTTTCAATCATCAACGAATGCCAACAAGACCAACTGGCAGTTCATTGAAATACTATCAGCTCTGTTCACGCTTGTGCCGTGAATTTGCCTGAAACGGAAGGTGAAAGACTACACAACGAAGTGAGCCGGGCTGCCGGGCCACGCACAAGTCGAAGCGCTCTACCTTAACCACGTCTGAGGTGAAGTAAGGTTTTGCGGCTGAAGGTGCTTCACATGTTCTCCGGGAACTTTCAACTAGTTCCCCGAGAATCAAGCCCAGTCAGATTTATCTCTGTTATCATTGGGTTCACCTCACCTTGAGCACCAGAGGGTACCTTTCCGGAGCCGGAGGGTGAATTTTTAAAAAAATCCACGGCGGTTTCTTTCGGGCAAGTGCGCTAGACCTACCGCTGGTTGTGTGAGGCTAGTGAGAGTATGTCGACAATGCAAGGCTTGATACGCCGTGGCTGTTTCAAGCCTCAAATCTACACCCGAAGACGATGGTGAGATGCAACACGACGCACGCGATGACAAGCCAGACCATTCACCGGAAGAAGAGGGTGGGACGCGGGGCGTAGAGGCGAAACAGAGTGGCGATGTGGCGGGGGTGATCGGCGGCGACGTCACTAACGCTCGTTGTGAGACGCATCAAACCGGCCGGCGGCGGCGAATACCATCGTGGTGAAGAAACGTACTTGTTTCGCAGAGCGTCGTAGGGAAAGCGGATGTCCCGTTCAAAAGGTGCATATCCTCACCTCTCGTCCTGCTGACGCCGTAGACAGAAACCAGAGATGTGTCCGCAGATTCCGCTCAAATTTCCGGGCGAGAAGATGGCGCTCACATATGCATGACCAGGCGGGACTTCCATCCGTAAGGGCGGTTTCGCCGCGGTCGCCGAATATGACGGGATTGCGGGGATAGGAACTCAAGGCGTTGTGGGGACAAAACCCACCATGGAGGCCAACTCCTCTTAGATATGATCGCGCTACTGACGGGCGCCCAAGCGAATGTTATCCCCTTGAGGAAGCAGGTGTGTCATGCAGCTGCAGCTCTTCGCGGATGATGCTGCGTATGAGGTCCCCTAAATCCACGTCTCCCGACAGGTCATTGACCCGAGAATCCTGGTGCAGACGAATATAGTGTAGCTCATCAAGGCATTGCCGTGTTGTTCGCACATCCCTGACGCACGCATGAGTTTGGACTGCGAGAGCGTTGAACGCAAAAGAAGCGATTCCCTTCAGAATGTGGCGAACTTTGCCGGCTTCCGGTATCGCAGTTGCGGTACACGCGGCGACAAAACGCAAGGATTCCCTCAATGTATAAGGCGTGCTTCTTTTCAGGATGTTGGATACGGGAAGCTAGCCTCCTTTTGGTAACTTCCGAAGCAACGCTTGGGGTACCGAAAACCTTGCACAGATCTTGCTTAAAGCTGGCCCAGTCAGTGATATGGCAATACTGGCTTAGGAAGTATGTTTATGCCACCTCTCGCCGTTAAAAACAAACGTTTTGGAGTTTGAAGGAGTCGTCCCATTGCTAATATGCACCCACCCACACGTACTGGTCCAATCAGTCATCAACGTCCTCGCCGCGGAGCCCGGCTAAAGACAGCGGGTAAGCGCTTGTAGGTGGTGATCGTAAATGTCGGAGACGCAGCAGGGGCGGCGACAGTGGTTTCGCTCCCGGCTTCACGCTCCATAGAATTTGGGGCTAAACAGCATTTGGAACGTACCTCCAGTGGTGTAATCGGCCGGCGTAGAGGGTGGGATCGAGTTAGACATCCACTACTTGTAAGGATCTTGAAGGACAGGTGCTGCAGGGCATTTATTAGGCGTAGCAGCCATCGCGAAATACACACTCATCCGAAGGTGAAGAGAAGGACCACGAGCCGAAGAGATGGAAGATGATGATGAAGATGACTATCAGAGGAAAATGATGCCTGATGAGGTGTCGACACCGCAATGTCAGGCAGTTTCTAACCCATTCTTTTCCCTTCCTTCAAAACCTCAAAATAAAAGAAAGGTAGTGACCACTCAGTAACTCTAGAGCCAATCGGCGCCAAACTCACCATCGCTCTTTTATTTTTTTCTTTGATTTGCTGTTGGCTTCACGGGTTCAACGGTGGGAGAAGTGGTAGCGTTTTCCGCGAGTGTATTTTTCTTGCTCCCTCCCTTCCTCCGCTGTGCGAATTGTCTTCACGCTGTAGTGTTATACAACTTTTCCTTCCCCCTGTAGCGTTAATGCATCGCTGCATCCCGCCACGACTGCCATGTTCACTGCCCGTGATCGCATTGAGTGGTCGTCGCCCCGAACGTTGTTCGTCCTAATCAAACAGTACGTGCAAAGCTGTTTGTCTTAACCGGATTCTTAACCCTCCGGTAGCGTTCCTTTTTATTTTTTCGCGCGAGTTCGTTTGACCGCCTTCTTTTGCACCATGCCAGGTTTCCGTCCCTGCTTTTATTTCTTGCTCTTACAAAGTAAATTACTTCAGGACGTAGTATAGCACACCACACATTTTACAAAAAAACATTGTTCCGCGCGACTGCTGTGCAAATCTTCTACTCCAGTGCAATCACGCTCAGGTGCAAGCTGGATGCACATAATTACAAAACCTTGTTTCCGATTCACAGTTTTCCAAGTTATCTGGAGCGGGATCATGAGGCACTCATTGGCCCCGACTCCTGGCCAATACCACAAGTGGGTGTATTTTCCAAAGACAATACCTGCAAATAAACCTTCTGCTCTACACTGGCAACATGTCAACATTGCAGAGTAGTACAGAAAAGACAGTATACTGAAATATGTGCTAGTTGCAATTCCACCTCATGACACGAGTTTGAAGACGAAAACCCTGATTTCCGTATTGTATAAGATGGCTCCTTCGTTGTAGCTTTAGTTTTCCAGTTAAGGAAATGGCTGCTATCTTAAAGGCTAATGAAAGCCTATGCTTGATGCTGCGGCATTACAACCCGGGTGAAAACCTATGCTTGATGCAATGACTTTGAAACCGCTGCAGCCATCCTGCACCTTAGTAATTGAACAATTCTGCTATGTTCGCAAGTTGCCAACGTAGAAAAATGTCGTTGTTGCGGTTCCTTTTTTTTGGGACACATAACCCGTTGTTCTACTGGCCGGATGTCGACGCTTTAGGGCGCCTACGCGTACCCTTCATCGAATTTCAAAGAGCTATAAATTCTAATAAAAAAAGTAGAAACGCGCGTGCAACCTTATGGCTGAACAATATTGCACACGAGTAAATGAAATTCCCAATGGCAGTGAAGAACCCTGATTCTAGGGCATCTTTCGCATGAGCCTGTCCGCTTGCTCACGTAGGTCACTCCGTAAGACGAACAAACGGAACCGAAGAAATAGACGCAAATTCGACGTATTGGAGAAAATAGTTCGAGGAAGGGGACAAAAGAAAGATAGCGCTTGCGATCTCAAACTGGAGCTCTACTTCCAAGCACAGTGTACAAGAAAAGCTGCTCGAAGTAATTCAAGCCAAAAAACAGACACGAATGCTAAGAAAAACATACAAATACGGCGTACGAATACGTAGGGCTGATATACATCGCCAGGCTTTTGCCTTCGCAAATATATGCATACCGAAGTGCCCTGAGAAATTTTGAAGAAACGACAACGCTGCTTCTACGAGGGCAACATGCTGAGATTGCACACACCGTCCATCAATGGGCTGCTACTGAGAAAGATGTCTTTAAATGCGATCGCATCAGACATGGGTTTATGCACTTTTTTACGGCAGCAGCCATTGTATTTTGTGCACATTTACAACAACAGCCGTGTTCTTTCTATGGTATTTTCAACCCCCTCCCCTCGCCAACAATAACGGTACTTGAAAAGGGGTCACACCGAAGTATTCGTTTTGCCACTTCTAGACATCTCTTTAACGAAGCTGGATAACTGTCTCCGCTTCTTTATTGTCGAAACTATTTACAAGTCACACCCTGTCACCTCCAAGTTAATGTTCCTTATCACAAAATTTATTTCAAAGCCAAGAAACAGACAACCAGCGAAGTCCTGATCGAGGTTAACACTCACCAGCAAGCCACTAGCCTCGTGACCCAGAATAGCATGGCAGATCTAGACTTCAGAGTCACACCCCTCCGTAGCTTCAAAAGGCATTAGTGTGTGATTACCGAGCCAGATCTGATGAATGAGGCGGAAGCATTTTGCTCGAAGACCTGAGAGGCCATGGTGTAACAGGAGGGAGGCGCAACACCCGCGTCTAAATAACAAGCAAATGATAACATCATATTGACATTTCACCGTTCCACACTTTTAGAATCTATCAAAGCAGGTTTCAATCATTGCTCCGTTCGTCCGTCCATCCCGAAGCCGCGGCCATGTTTCAAGTTCCAGCGGTTAGGGCAGGGCACCACCTTATGTGGTGGCAAATGACTTATGCAAAATGTGCATCACAAGATAATAACCGATAATGGACAGGTTCAAACATTTAATTGGAGAAACTGCCAGTGGACCTCATGCTTCATTCTCCCTCACGTGTGAAATGTTCAAGAGGAAAAATTAAATCATCAACCTGAAAATTACGGTAAACATCTCCTTCCCAGAGGAGTGGAAGAGGTACAACTCTTTCCCACTGGGGAAGTACAGCGACGCAGCTCACCGAAGGCGGAGCGGCGTCTGGTGTCGGCGGAGACCCAGTACCGCAAATCGGACTTGGTCCCGCCGTCCCCCCCCCCACCCGACGGGTAGTCTCAGGCAGCCCAACCCATCACTACACCGGCTCCTCAGCCGGAAGTGGCTCTGGTGGCAACCATGTCCGTTGGGGGTGCCGCTGCATCGACTGTTTCCTCTCCACCAGCCCGCAGCACGCGCGAGGGCAGGGATGAAACGAAGACGAAGGAACCTGTGGCAGTTCCCTCTCCTGCCGCACCGCCTGTTCAACCCGCGGCGCTCCTGACGCCCTAGGCCGTGGCGGCTCGAACGAAGGCCATCGTGACAGGTGCCAAGTCCAGCGGGTCCGGCCCGTGGGGTGCCCCCTAAATGTGATGACGAGATGGATGTGGGACTTGTTACTGTCTGCTTAGCAGTTGAAGGAGTGGGTCCTTTCATTCAAACCTCCACAGAAGGTAAAAAACTCTTCCATGACTCGAAGCCCCGAAATACCTTACATAAATATCACACTCCCGTAGCTCTGAACAAATAATGATTGGAAGACCAAATATTGCGCAATGGAACTGAAGAGGCCTTCCTAATAATGTTAGCGATGTGTACGAGATCATGCATGCTAAACAGCCAAGGGAAATGTGTGTACAAGAAACACATTTAAATTCCAGTCACACAAATTTCTTCAGAAAAGTAGGAATGGCTGCACAAACTATTCGGGCGGTGTAGAAATACCCGACCAGAAATCCTTATCCTGCAACCCCATCACTTGGAACACTTTCCTTGAGGCTGTTCAAATCTGCGCAATAAAAGCTCATAGGCTATTAACGGTATGCTCCTTATACATTTCTTCTGATCTTTCACTTTCGAGCTCTGGCTTAAAGGCGCTGGTTGACCAGCTGCCCGAACCATACACCCCTACAGGTCACCTCAATGAGCAATATTTTCTTTGGGGCTGTCCTCGCAAGGATGCCTGAGGTTGCCTAATAGAGCAGTTTTCAACATCCTCTGGAGGATGTCTTTTCAGCAAGAAACAGCATACATACCATTGCATAGGACACAACACATACTAATATCTTGACTTGGCTATTGGCTCCGCAGCTCTGTTTCCTTGTCTTGAGCTTGGGTGTGGTCACTGACTCATATGTAAGTGACCACTTCCCTACCACACTAACATATATAGGAAAATGACCTTGCATTACATCTTCCCGAACAGGTTCATTTTAGCAAGACCAAACTGGAATACATTTACAGAGACATCCAAACTACACTACACGTTCATAAGACACCTACACGCGGAAGACGCTACCCAAATCCTTACGGCGCACATCGTCGACGCCGCTAAAAAGTTCATTGCTCACGCCTCTGGTGTCCTGCGCAACCAGAGGAGGCCGTGGGGGAAAGAGGACTGTGGGCAGTCACGAGTGCCCCAGAACAAGGCGTAGGGTATCCTTCGTCCTTACCCCACGTCGGGTAACCTACCTCCTTTTGTTCAAACGGTCAAAGGCGTTCTGAAAACCTGTGTGCCGTCGGACAAAACGAAAGTGTTGGTGCACCTTCATGTCATTCATAAACTTATATACCAATACACACAAAGTCTGGACACGTATACAAAGCTCAAAGGACATCAGACACACAGCTTGCCCTTGGTTGTACCACTGAGGACACACTGAAAGACCAGGCTAACACACTTGTACAACGCTTCCAACACGTTGCCGTTTCAGCACACTACTCAAACACTTTCCTGGGACATAAAAACGCTTGTGACAAAAACTTTCTCCTTGACAATGACATGCCAAAATGTGGTTACAATGTCTGAATTTACACTGTATGAGTTGAAGGCTGCCCTAAACCTATTATAACCTTCACTTCCAGGTTCAGATAAGATTACATACGCCGTTATAGAACACCTACACCCAGACAGACTTCAAACACTCCTAAACCCATCCAACAAAATTTGACCTAGGGGCACATTAGAGGGTGGCCATTGTAGTGTCTATTCCTGAACGAGGGAAGGACCGTTTTTCTCTTGGCAGCCATCGACCAATAGCCCTCAGAAGCTGCCTGTGCAAGCTTCCCGAGAACATGATCAACAAGAGACGTGTACTTTTTAGAGTACAGTGGTCTGCTCGGGAGCTGCCACGCCGACTTCAGGCAGGGCGATCTACAAATGAGCAACTCTTTACCCTTGAGCCGTACATCAATGATGCTTTCATTCATAAACAGTTTTGCACAACCATCTTTTATTTTTCTTGAGAAAGACTATGACACCGCTGGTGAATACGGGATGCTTAGCGACTTAATAAACATTCTGTGTTCGCGGCTTTATGTTGAACACTCTTTCAAGCTACATGGCTCAATGAACCTTTCGTGTATCACTTGGCACTGCCCTTTCAAATCTTCTTGTGCAGAAAAAAATTGCTAACCTCAAGGGGACGTTCCCAGCTGCCCATTGTTCATAGTCAAGATGAACTTACTTCGAAAGGCATTGCCAGGGACTATTACTGGCTGCATATGTGTACATGGTGTGTGTAAATATTTTTTACATTGTGTGATCTGTCAACTTTCCGAACGCCAAGTCCAGCTTGGTGTCAATAAACTAGCTGGCTTGGCTGCTGAAAACGGTTTCAAGCTGAACCCAGTTAAGAGCACTTGTCTTCTCTAAAATACGTGAGATCAAGCCAGATTCAGACATCAGACTGAATGGTGTCTCAATTCCTTAAAAAAATGCAATTTCCTATGTATAGGTCTTGATAAAAACTCCCCCCCCCCATAAAAACTTTATCGCCGATATAAAACAACTTAATAAAATGTCTTAAAACAATGAAATATTCCCAAGAACCTGTCGAATCACCCGTAACGTGCTGACAAACAACTTCTCCTGCGGGTGTTTACCACGCTGGTAGGCTCGCGGTTGGACTACGGGAGCGTTGTTATTGTTCAGGATGGAAAAAAGGTTTAACAATGCTAGAGCCATCGCAGTAGTTGGGCCTTCTGCTTGCGTCTGGTGCTTTCCGCACTAGCCTTGTGCAAAGTGTAAACAAGAAAGCGGACCTTCCACCTTGTGGTCTTTAACAGCTCTCCCTACTCTTTTTAGGTGAGGCTTACAGAGACCGGGTCCATGTCTAGACGGAGGGGTCGGTAACCACGTTCAGTTCCGTCGGTGCTGTTATAACACCCTAAAAGGTGACAGAAATTCATTTTAGGCTTTCACAGCTGACGCCGTAAACTGCTTCTGAATTGATAGCTATTCGGGAGGCCCTTCTAATCGTCCAGGGGGAATCGCCAGAAAAATGGGTTTTGCTATGCGACTCGAGGCCTGCTCTTCAGTGCATCCAGTCTGCCCTCCGCCGTGGCCCACACTAACAACTAGTGGCTGAAATATTGTGCCTATATTTAGCAGTAGTCAGGCATAGACATGATGTTTTCCACTGGCTCACAAGCCACTGCGGCATTACTGAGAACAAACAGGCGGATAGAGCGGCTCATGGCGCCTACAAAATTGTAAGGCTGGCCCGCATCCCTCTATCACGCACTGATGCACCAAGGTCGCTGCGGTGCAATGCCCGTGAAGTCAGCTCCCGGTAAGGGGAATACACCAGAGTTCCCGAATGCTCGTCTTTACTCGGTCGACCCTAATTTGAAGAGCCACCTAACGGCGAGCGGATGGCTCGGGCCGAGTAACGGCTAACCCCTACGATGACACCAGGCCCGCGTCACGGCGCACAAAAACGGCGATCTGCAGGCACAAATAAAGTTTACTCCAATCCAATCCAATACCTACATACGTGCCACGCTCAGACGTCAACTTACTTTGTTGTTCGGACGTCAACTTACGGGTGCTTACTCCTACACCGTTGGAATGGCCAAGAGCCGTGCTTGTCATGCGTGCACAACAGACAAGACTATTGAACACCTTCTGTGCCATTGTGACTGTTTCCTAACGCCGAGGAAACAGCTCTCCATCACACTTCGCCGACTCAACGATAACCCCTTCACAGCACACACAATTTTGTGTCATAGGCGTTGTCCTTCACAGGCCGAAAAGGCTACAAATAGCTTTTTGAAGGACATGGGATTGTAGGAACATTACTACAGTGCCGTGTCCCTAGCTCGCCAATTTTCCAGTGTACCGCCTTATTTTTGTGCATTTTCTGACTTTGAGTGTGTCCTTTGTACCGCCTATGTTGTTGCTTGGTCACGCCTTGTGTTTTTTCCTACTTTTCTTACTCTCATTTTATCGTTTAATATATACCGCTGTCATTTCTTTCCCTTTTGTTTCCCGTATGCCCTTCCCCTGAGTAGGGTAGCCAACCAGACAGTATCGTGGTTAAACTCCCAGCATTTCCTGTACCCTTCCCCCCTTTCTTTCTTCCTGTACGTCGAGTGTGACAAACTTTGCGTGGGATACAAGCGCAAGTATATCGATTTACTATATGCTTTTGAAGTTTCGTAAATGTCTCACCATCTCATTGAATCTGTAATGAATGAAACATCTACATCTGCACTCTTTACACCGTCTATCTATTTCTGCACCTTTTTCACTCACAGAGAGGGAGGAGGCTTCTGAAGTTTCTGTTTCGTTTTTATACACCTTTAAAACGGCTGTCATAGATATTTTACCCCGTGGATATCTTCGCCCTGTATTATGTGATTTGTCTTTTGCCAAATTTAGAAAAACACGGCACCCACAACAGCGATTTTCCAGCATTTCATGTACCTCCAGGAAAAATACGAGGCGGCAGAATTTTTTAGTGATGCGTCGAAAACGTCCACTGCACTGTGTTTTGCTTCACACGGAGCTAATTTGAATGCTTGTAAAACCATGAATGTGAATTCGAGCATTTTTACGGCAGAAGCAAAATGTATGTATCCTCATATAACACATTAGTATATCTAATATTGCTAACTCATACTTTTCAACGATTAACTTTGCGTCGTGCGTACGTTATCATTCCAAAGGTCTTCCAAAAGTTATGTCGTCAATCTCGTTATAAAAACATTGATGTGAGCAAATGTCTCAAATTTGAAAGTGACAGTCTGCTGAGATCCATGAAAGGGCCGCGGCGGCTGCACTCAGAAACACTCTAGATATAACAGCAGTAATCTACACTAACCTTAACCACTCATCAGACAAGAGCTGCGCGAAAAACGGCAAACACACTAGAGTGAACAGGCAGACAACAAACATGTACTAAAGCCACACTTGGCATTATAACCAATTGACGCACTCAACAGGCACAAGGAAGTGACGTTAGCAAGGTTAGGGATTTGCCACACATGCAACACTCTGCCACCTGCTCACTAGATCTTAGAGACCCAAGTGCAGCGGGTGTGGTGAGGGGCTATCCGTAATATACATGCTCATCCCATGCAAGGCACCTGACACAGAATGACGGAAACACTTCCCAACTCTATACACACAACACATCCCGTAAAGCCCATTACACTTTTGGAGACGAGCCCATGTTTTCAATCAAGCATGTCTTTGAGTTTATCCCTGATGTCAAAATTTTACATCTCATTTCAACATGACGCAAACACTTCCCACAACTATACAGACAAGAAGTCCTGTTACACCCATCATACTTTTAAAGAGATGAGCCCATGTTTTCAATCAAGCTTGTCTTTGAGTTTCCAGTTATGTCAAAATTTTACATCTCATTTCTTAACATCCATCATGACAACCTCGCCCTTTACACCAGTCATAATTCACTGCAAGCGAAACACAGTCCCGGCCCAACTGCCGTAGCTTGTGTCGTCGACGACGCATCATGCTTCTTTTAGTCCACTCACTCTTGTAGACGCATGGGGCCCGTTGGAGTGAGGAACTCAAACTCACACGTACTGAGTTTGTGGAGCCCAGCTTGACCTGCTGGCGCCATCTATTGAAATGGAGGTAAAATGCCCGCTTCATGTTGACGCAGTCGCAGTTCGAATCTCCGTAGGGGCGTTGTAATACTGTTTTTAGCGCTTTTGAGAATTGAAAACTAGTACTTCAGAGGAAACGCCACAGACTCGCGAAAAATTGCCAGCTACAACACAAGTGCTCCCAGTGAGTGGACGGTAGTGATAACTCTTAAAACGCCTTCCCGACTGGTAGTATGGGAACCGTACGCCTGATTCACTGAATTTTGTTAGATTTTACGATAATTTTCACGGGAATGTTCTTATTATTCTTATCCAGAGGTCGGCGGACTCACTCATGAGTCCACTCAGTCAGACGCATTTGGACTCAAACTCACACGTGAGTTTTGGTTTGAGGGACCGAGAGACCATTGTAGCATGGTGAGTTTGAGCTTGAGTGAGTTTGAGCCCGACTGAGTATGGGTACGCCTGAGACCGAGTGAGTTCTGAGTCCATTTTGAGTTTTCGGTAACTTTTTAGTTTGAGTACAGTTTGTGTACTGAGTACATTTCGACTTTGAATAAATTTTGAGTTTTGAGTACATTTTGAGTTTAAGTATATTTTGAGTAGTGAGTACATTTCAAATTTGAATAGATTTTGTGTTTTGAGTACTTTGTAGTTTGAGTAGATTTTAAGTTTTGAATATATTTTGAGTTTGAGAACATTTGGAGTTCTGAGTACGTTTTGAGTTTGAGTAAATTTTGAGTACGGAGTAAATTTTGAGTTTCAGTACATTTTGAGTTGTGAGTACATTTTGAGTTGTCAGTACATACGAGTAGCCTAGGAGGCAGATATGCTGGGCGGTTAAGTTTTATGTGCCACTTTTGGCTCGCAATTAAGGTTAGCTGTGGGTGCGGCAGCATTCGCGATGTGCATCACCGGTTGGTGGGAAGGTGGGCGGAGAAGGGGTGTCTGATTTAGTGGCTGAAACGGTGAATAATATTCTACTGGTGAGCTCATAAAAACGGTTATCACGCCTTTTCCTCTTGATGTATCCTCTAAGAAGGTGGGGGAGGGTGATGGGAGAGCACACGGCGGCCCTTTCTTGTTGGTTGTTCGCCTGCTTCTGTTAATGGTTTAATTTGCTAGGGTCAAAAAGATAGAGGTGAGCACCGGGCGGAAGCGGCGGCAGCTATCCCCTACGCTGTTTCAAATGAGTTGTCAACTGAAATGATTGGGCGACGGCCGTTTAGATAGAATATTGACTGAATTATGAAATAGATTGTGCAAAAATTCCAAGCGATATAGCTAAGGCGCGTAAGGTATTAAGAAAAAGGTCCCGATTAACGGAACCACGCGAGGTAAATTTAGAAAATGCTTCCTGTGTATAATGGTGGATTGGGTTAAAATTCAAAATGATGCGACGATGGCGTGTGAGGAACCGGTCTAGGTCAGGGGAATTAAGTAGTACAAAATTGCGTCATCGGTAAATTTTGACCTAGTTGTGGCTAGTGATAGATTGGTTTAAAATTCAAATTCATAGCGCTATGGCCTGTGTCGTATGAAAATAAAGGTCTCGATGAGAGGAGACGCGTCGGACAAATGCAGAATGGCTTCCTGGTTATTACATAGTCATAATAGGTCATAAATTGGGCTAGAATTCAAAATGCCCAGTAGGGTGTGCCGGGTATCAAATTGGAGGTTGCGATGAGTGAAATCACATAGGACAAAAATGCGGTATGGCGATATCATGGGATAATCATGGTTAGTCAGTGTTTAGGTTAACATTCAAATTATGCCACTAGGATATTTAGGGTATCAAATTCATCGTCTCGATAAGGGGAATCAGGTAGGACAAATAAAAAAATGCTTCCTAGTTATAGTTATGAAATAGTTATTCCAAGTCTATATTGAGTTAAAATTCGAAGAGACCCCGCTCGGGCGTTTAGTGTATCAAATTTGAGATCTTACTCCATCAACATTTTACTACCAGTGACGATGCTGGATGATAAACCATGAATCCGATGTTACTTTCATGCCAGCTTAGTGAAACAGCTCAGGCTTCACGATACCGCTCTCGCTATTGTATGCTATTGTGCAATGTTATTATGCGCTTGAAGACACTGCATTAGTTCTTGTAATTGACACAATACCATCAGTTCGGGTGCCCTCCTGAAAGATCTCCTGCCATAAAACCAGTTTTGCTCAAGGGCCGTCAGGCTGAAGCGGGTGCCCCTCTCTTTTCTTGCCAAGCGGTAAGCGCCGTGCTACCGGCAGGCAGCACAATTCTATATAATCGTTATGTGAGTTTAAGACACAACAACAATGGTTCTTGCGCTCAGGTTTTAACATAATCAGCAACATCTGGACCTTATGATAGCCACTGTATTCAGGCCAGCACCATTTGAAACGTTATTTCGGGGTTAGCGGTTTAGGTGTTAGGGAACATATTTTGATGGTTCTCTTGTGCAGTTTATTTTTTAAACACTATGTCGGACGAGCATATATAGCCACCTATTTTACTCCTAAGGCACACCTTGGGCACAAGTGGGTAGTCTCACCTTTCAAGTTGTTTTATTTTTCTAGTCGCTTAGTTTTTTTTACGATGCTATAACCAGCAATTTACTGCAGAAAAGTGTTTTGTCATGCATCGCTTAGCGGTGGCGCATAGTCATGCTTAAAGCAACACAGAATGCCAGAATTTTATCTGTACTCAGATCATAACAAATTGGCACGGGTAATCGGTCTGCCTCAGTATCGATAACCTGCATTTCCTCGACAAATTCAAACCATATACATTACTGCCCTGAGACCAGCAAAGGCGGTGTTGCCCTATTATGCTCACAACTTGCTGCATAGTTTTAATAATTGGGTGGAATAGCGCACCATTCACTATGAAACATTCTACGAAAAGAAGTGCTGCGTACAACCAAATGCGGAGCAACGGCAATAGGCGATGCGTTCATTTAGGAACTTTATCATAACAGTTTTTTTTACATTCAGCAGGGACAAATCTGCCGGCTAAAAACGAAACGATAGAGGCTGTAAACCAAACATCAGTCAGCGAATTCCAGGCCTGTTCATAATTCATCCGTTTATGTCTTTTCTCTCTTTTTTCGCCCACCTTAGAATGACGTAACTTCGCGTTTTGCTCTGTATTCTGAATCAACAACAAAATATGCACCTGCACGAATTTATCAGAGACGATGGTTTTGTTGGCCGGTTACGCATTCATCGTGAGCTGCAAGATTCAGGTGATCTCTTGCGCTCCCTCAGGTATCCTGCACGGAAGAGTGAGAGAGAGAGTCAGAGAAAAAAAGCGAGCCTGGAAAGCAAATCATGATTCGCTTCATCACCTTCTCCGCCGTCATTGTGGCAGCCCTTGGCGTAGTGTGCGCTGCACAGGACATTGATAATTCAGATTCTCCGGTGAGACGCTTTGTAACTGTAGATCCCAAATACCTGAAGTACAAGGAACTTGCGCACTTCGCCATCTCATTTCGCTAACACGATAAGCAGGAGTACTGGGACACCGTGCTTGAAATGAAAGGTGCAGAGACTGGTAGGTTGACCACGAGATGTATGATTTATAGGATACATTGTGTGGAAATTTCCTGGTGATGTTAGGAACACTGCAACTCTTGGCATATTGGTCAAAACGTAATGTAAGACAGAAAAGACGCTCCTGCACAGGCTGGAAAGACGGCCAGTTGTTTGTGCCGCCCACCAGCACGCATTATGCGGAATAGTGCGGAAAACACAGTCATACGTGCGAACACGTACTTTTCTCCCGTTTTTTTTTGTCTGAATAAATAGACGAATATATACATAAAAAACAGGACGATTTAGCTTTTATGTGTTTCAACTAACAAAAGCGTGTCTAAAAATATCTCCGTTTTATTATTGTTATCACCTCAGTGTTCACGATAGCTACATTGTACCTGAAGTGTTACTACTCAGCAGATTATTATTTATGTATTTCCCATAGGGTAGTTTCCCGCAGTTACGGCGGTACACACAATGTGTAGGGCAGAACTTATAATAATCTTCAATATCTGGATGACATACGCTACAATTCTAATCTTGCTGCAATGAGAACCAACTCTCCCCATATCCTCCGCCTTGGGGCTTGTTCAGTAATTATAATAGCTGCCGTAAGATCTACAGGGAAGAATATCTGTATTGTATTTCCAGGGTTCTTTGTATTTCTTTTGTGTTAAAATCACGTATGATGGCTGAACATTTCTGATTATAAATTCATTTAACCGGTTTCGCCTCTTATCACTGCCGGTAATTCAGTTTTTCTCTCGTACGCTCGTTGTACGTGAAAAAGGTGCGGTACTGAGAAGGTGAGAAGGTCGTAATCATGGGAAATTCAATGTAACGTTGATTGACTGATTGTGGGGTTTAACGCGCCGACGCAACGCAGGCGATGAGGTGGGCCGTGATTGAGGGCTCCGGATCGATTTCCACCACCTGGGGATATTCAACGTGCGCCGAAATCTTGCACAAACGGGGCTTTTTTGCATTTCGCCTCCATTAGAACGGCGGCCGCCGAGGCCGGGAATTGAACCCGCGACCTCGTGCTCAGCAGCTCAACGCCGTCTCCACTAAGCCACAGCGGCGGGTAATTCAATCTAACGCACCTGTTGACATTTATCCTTAACGGGCACATAGAGACAAAATACAACTTTGTTTTATTCGAAAGATTTCGTGTTTTATAGTGCCCCCAGCACTTCTGCGGTAGCAAACAATGTCGTGTTGGCTGAGACGTTCCTCTATTTAGGTTAAGATTTTGATTCTCCCGCCAAATCGCGTGTTTTCGGACGTCTGCCATGAAGTCACAAGGACGGGCATTCAAACGAACTACCAGTGCGCCATCAGGCTCTGCAGCCTTGCTTACCGTCAGTCCCTGCAGAATGCACTAAATACTGAGTCGCTACAGTTTTCCGTCATTGCATTGTTTGTTTCCGACCTCATTTGCACCTCGTTGGTTTTTCTTACTGTAGAAAGTAGTCGGTTCGTGAAACATGGGGTATGCTCGACAAACAGGCACACGAAAGAAAATGTCGCCTAAGCCAATCGGCCAGTGTCGTGTAAGAGAAGTCCATAGTCGAGGACTGCTTCTCACCTGAAACAAGCATAGTGCGCCCAGTACCAAACCAGTGCGTATCGGAACATTTATGTTCCCATGTATTTCGTAATTTTCGCTGGTTACCCCATCGTTCGTACTGCTGTAAAGTGAATATTTATAAGATTTAAAAGGAAATAGCCCGTCCGCAAGCTTATAAGCCCTCCCTAATATGCATTTGCTTTTGCCAGTCTCAGCCAATCGCAGAGCTGGTAGAAAACACATCATAGGTTTCATTGCCGGAAATGAGCTTGAGCGTCGAACGGCCATTCCCTTTTTTCTAAGTATATAGCTCATTTCAGCCAAGTGTTCGTTAACCATGCGGTCAGTATATATATAATGGGTCAATTTTTCTAATGAACCAAACATGGGATTTTCGTTTGCACGGCCCCTTCAAAGGAGACTCTAGAGACACCATGGGGGAAGCCTCGCCATCGCTAGCAATTATAGGTAATCAAAGCTTCCGGAGCAGTCATAACTGTCGCCTCATACGTTCGAAATTTTAAGAATTGCCCTAGAGGATACTCGGCGCCATACCTTATTATTCGAGAAATATCGGAAACTGACCCATATTATTCGCTTTGCACTTTTCATTTATGTAAAAAATGTTCAAAAAAATAAAAGTAACGATGTTCATTCTCAGCGGCATTGAATTGATGAGAAAACGGGCGTCCATGTATGCTAATATGCGCGCTTTTGGTAATTATGAAGAGTAGAAATGCTGCAGCTCCACAAAGCAATACAGATGAAATTTGCATGGAACGCGGGCGTGCCGCTGCTTGTTTGGTAGCGCATTTATGGTGGCCTTGATAAAATAAATAGTAGTATATTTTGGTACACATGGACTGCAGACGAAGTATGCTATATTTATTTCCCTGCTAAGAGTCCCAATTTATGGGTATTCATAGAAAAAAAGTGTGTTCAGCAAACAAACTGGTAGTGTAGTTTCTTAAACACGTCTAAAAGCAAACCTGCTGTCGCTGAAGATTGTTACTTTCTCCAAACGGTTTTTGTCAAAACCTGTATAGGTTGCTTCTGCGGTCGCAAAAGTATCCAAGTACACTAATGAAAATCGCGGCCTCGACAACGACGACGATGATAATGACCTTGATGAGCGTAACAGTCAACAAAACCGCTGACGCATTAGGTTAAATCGCTTTGCATTTACCAATTATAGAGGTCTTTCACCCGTTTTCTTGCGTGTTGTTGGCACGCTATCGCCAATACCTGTGAAATCAAGATGCCTCCAATCACGGTTGAATACTTCCCCTGAACTGGAACCTCTCAGATACCGCTGGAAGAGAAGTATGTGCCAAACTCGCCTGTGCGAAGTATCGCTGACTTCTTTTAGCTGTGCTGTTCTTCCACTTAATTGGTATATTTGTTGGGGCAAATCTGACAACCTCCCCCTTAGTGCCACTTTTGCCGAGAAATCGAATTCGATGAACATTTCATTCTTTTTTGCCGCCGAATTTCTAACCATAAGAGAAGGCTGCTGGAGATTCCCCTGCTACACCTTGGACTGCCTTTGACTGTACCGGTGCTTTTGTGGTTTGTGGGGACTAGGGTGGGCCGGTATTACAGGGACGTGTGCAACACCATCCAGTCCTTCATGTCGGAGACAGCTCGTTTGCAGTGTTAGGAACATTCCGCTTACGCTGACCTATACTATAGTTTTCCTACTCTTCTCTCTGTAGTTTTTTCGTGTTTATTTTCTCTCTCTCATGACCCTACACCAAATTCTTCTTTCTGTCCAAATATTTTGCCTCGCATGACTGATTGCAATGAAAACATAACTCTTCTTTGCCAATCCACCAAAGTGGGAATGCACCCACCATTTTTCGGCCCACCACCACCACATGTGCACTCGGGGCAATTGCAAGGGAAAGAATGTTGACTTTGCGCTTTAGGGAGCTTTTACGTTAAATTATAGATGTGTACTTATTGCAGGGTTTCCCCGTTACGGGTGGAGCTTCCGATCCTTATTATGAGATTCTGACGCCAGATGTCATCACCATCAGTCACCTCTCTTGAGTCCTATTACCTCTCTTCTGTCATGCGTAGTACCGGTATTGAAGAAAGATGACAGTGCATCCTTTCGTAGCTATCGTTCCATATTACTGACTTCATCATGCTGCAAGATGCTAGAGCAAGTTATAGCTACTTACGTAGCAACGTTCCTGAATGACTTGCATACTTTCTTTCAACACGGACTTCGCAAAGGCTTTCCTATGGTCACTCAGTTCACATCAGTCGTTCATAGCGTTTCCTTGTTCATATCAGTCGTTTATAGGTCACGTCCTTGATAAGTCGGGTCAAATTGACGTTATTTATATTGATCTTTCTAAGTCGTTTGATCTCGTCCCACACTTTAGACTACTGTATAAGCTCGAATCTATAGGCCTTCCACCTTTCAGTATTACTGGGCTTCTGGATATTTGTCCAACCACAATAAAGCTGTGTGCATTAATGGGCCTAATTCTGATGAACTCCCTGTCACCTTCGGCGTTCCCTAGGGAAGCGTCTGAGGTCCCTTACTTTTCTTTAAATTTATATAAAATTACCGCCCTAACGTTATGCCGTACCCTGCACAAATTAGGCTATTTGCTAATGATTGTGTTTTGTTTAGGGAAATTTCTAACCACGATGACCAACTAAGTACTAGATGACCACGATAATACCACGATGACCAACTAGATACCACGATCACCAACAAATACTACCTAACTCCTCCATGCATACATTACTGCAGGCTGAAATGAATGGATGATGCAGTTTATTCCAGATACTGTTTTCATAAAAATTACCAACAAAAATATCGCATTTTGATCCCATACCAACTTCGTGCCAATCCACTTTCAGAAGTTAACGAATACAAATACCTGGGCGTAACTCTATTCAATAATTTTCTTTTGAATAAACACGTTAAAAATATTTGCTGATCCGCCTTTCGTATACTCTGTTTTTTGAGCCAAACTTCGGCATGCTCCTGCAAATGTTAAGCTCCTCGCATATACTTCTAGAGTAAGGCCAAAATTATAGTATGCGAGTTCGGCATGGGATTTTTAAAAAAATTAATATCGGTAGCTTTGATATTATCCAACCTAAAGATGTCGGTTTATACATTCCAAGTGTCGTGCAACTGACTTTCCTGCCCACGTGTTGAAGGAGCATAGAATTGCTACGCTGTAAATATGAAGAAAACTCTGACGGCTATAATTTCTGTTTTTACCTAAAACAACAAGTTATCCCTTCCCTTGCAACCTGACACTTACATCAAGCCATGGACAGCACGGTTGTCAAGAAATAAACACCTCTAAACACTTACAATTACAACGCTAGAACTATTACCTTCAAATACTCTTTTTTTGCTCGAGCCATACCAGAGTGGAACCAGGTTTCACCTTCAAACGTTGCAAGCCTTGGCTCCATCCAACAAACTGTTTGCTGATATGTGTTTTTATGTGCACGTTGATGTTATTCCCCTCTTGATCGGGCACCGATTGAGCCTGCAGTATGCACTAAATAAATAAATTGTTGTAATCGCGGGGCGCTGTTTGACACCTCAGCCTAGCAGTGGGAGCAACGCCCGTGTTTTTATTGCATACGTCATCATAACTAGTCAATTTGGGGTTACGTTAAGCGTACACTTAACTAGGTGGTCAGGCAGTCAAAGGCAAGGTTAACTCATCTCTTAGTACGGATTGTGGACATTGTTTGTGTCGACTTGAACCGCGCTTCTGTAACTTCACCATAAGTCAGCTAGAAACATAGAACATTGGGGTGTCAAACATGGGTGTTGAAGTCGCCTTACGATTGTACTGGGTTTTTTGCCAAACCGTTAGAAATTTGTCTCATTTTTGTTTTCACGATAATTTCTACATTTCAAAAATATTTATGCGCCTATTTTATACCATAGAGGCGTTACATATTCTTACTGGTTACAATTTAGGCTATGAAAATTATTTATGAAATTGTTATTTTGGGTTGTATTGATAGAGTAGTTTTCAACCCCCATCTGATTAAGAAAAATAGCAGAACGCAGGTGGGTAGGTGGCTCAATTAGTGGCAGTGGTTGATTCAGTAGGCGAATCAGAAGACTCCAAAAGAAACGTTGACAACTTGATAAGATATCCGCAAACAAGCATTTTAATATCGATACAGTGACGTACTTGGCGATATCGGTTTGACCTGAGAGCACTTGTGCTCGGTGCTGCTAGAGCTTCCATATCATCTTGATAGCATCTCTTGCAAACCACGTCGAGTATTTAAATGCGGGTAAATTATATTGTGGAAACCTCGATTTTCAGACGGTGCACTTATTGAATTGATTCTTTCCTCGCAATCCCTTTTCCCTGAATTCTGCAGCGACCTGTATTACTAGACAGTGTTTCGCCACCATGCATGACACCCCTGTTAACAATTTACAAACCGTGCAGAATACTATTAAAAAAGAACGCCAATACAAATGACTTGCACAATAATAATGCACAGAACGATAAGCGTACAAAGTCCATCCGCGGCAATTTTTGCTTCTATCCACCGCCAGGAAGAGATGTCGGTGTCAATCCTAACAGGGCCAATGGAGGATACGAGCCAAAGATGACATAGTAACTGCGCAAATGCACACGACGGTGTTACAGACATTTGTATCAGCTAATTTTGAACCGAGTGCTTTGCGCAAAGTAGTGGAGTTTTGTTTGCCACCCTCAATTCAGCCTAACATTTGCGTTTTTAGCTAAGAGTGTTTAAAGCCCGTAGTTGTAGCGGCACCGCTAATGCAATTAAGTCGCGTATATGGTGATGTTGCGAAGTCCGGCCAGTTTTCCGCCAGCACTAGCAAAGCCTAGCTACCTTTCCAGGTCAGCAGAGAAAGTTTGGTTACATCTTTCCGCATTGATTTTCCTAGCGGAATAAAGGTAAACATGAGCCTACACATCTCAAAGAGACTCCTGCATAATCTCGGAACATTGCTGGAGCTAGGCGGGACAAGCACGACGAGTTACACACAAATGAAGCGCACTTCATGTAACTCGCAAGTGTAACTCATCGTCCTTGTCTCGCCTAGCGCCAGCAATGTTTCGAGTAAAAAACCAACAAGCCCCATTTCAAACCCTCTATAATGCCTAGCTTTGAATATAGCACTGGACGCTTCAAAATCTTCGTAAGGCCTTAGTTTGTTCTAACAAACCCGCCGCTGACCGCCACATGCATTATAATTAGCGCAGTTCGCGCACCGTACTGCGTCGGTTATACGCTTCGGGGATTTACAGTTCTACAGGCCTGATTTTTTGTGTGTGTGGAGACATTGTGCCATCGTTTCTGTTTATTTCCCTAGCGGTTAGATCGGCTTTCCAGAAGAAATAAGGTTATGCGAAACTCCGGTTCTTTTACCCTAAAGCTGTTTGAAGGTGAACAATTCATATATATTTTATGATCTCTGCCCGTCGTGCAGCTTGTTGCTCGCGAAAACCTTCGTCTGGTCTTCACAATCACTCCCCCATCTTGCAAGATGAAGGAGGTTGACTATACTACTGAAGGTTGCTGCCCAAAAAGCAGTAAAGTGAGTGTCCTTGCAACAAAAAGTCTGGCGGAAATGATGTAACGAAAAGGCTTGCTTTGCATTAAAACGCAAGTATTAGTTTGCACGTTTAGGCTGAAAAACTATCACTTGCTTTTTAGATTGGGTACAAACACACACGAAACTGTGCGGTGTAAACGCGGGTTTTAGAATTTTATTTCACTTTGATGAGATATATTACGAAGCAATTCGTTGTGAGAAAAAGGTACAGGCGCCGCTCATGCTTTGTAACTAGAGAAACAGTATTAGGGGCTAGGATGCTTCCATTTCCTTAAAATGCATCCATAAACTTTAACAGGAAGGAAATGTTTGTATAAAGTTAGCTTTTAAGGAAGAAGACTTCATTTGGAACAGTGGCTATAAAAATTGTGTTAAGATAGAAGGGTATGGCAGTTGTTTCGGGCTCACAGGGAATGCGCCCTTGACAGCAGTTCTTTATTTTATAGCTTAAGTCCAAAATATTACAGAAAAACAGGAGAATAAACGATGTGTGTCATCGTTTCTTGTCACCGCTGTCTTCCGATGTTTTGGATTTGAGTTAGTATGCACCAACTAGCCAAAACCACTGGTCTAACGCAGGTTATTACACGTACTAGGGGCCGTTGTGTCTTCTACCGCCTTTTTTGCGCTGTTTTAAATTTCAGTCAGTATGCACAAACTAGCCCAAAACACCGTTCTAACGACTTCCTTTTCCTTGGCCTTTCTCTCATCACAGTATGCACCAACTAGCCCAAACCACCATTGTAGTCCCTTTATTTTCCTTGGCCTATGCCTCATCACAGTGTCATTCTGCTGGTCCTTTATGCCAGTCTTGCTGCATACCCTCTGTAATTTATTCTGCATCCACGCACAAACAAGAACCATTCCGAGAAACTTCACACACTGCGCGAAAACAATTTTTCACTGGCTCCTCGCCACATATACACCTTGGACCATGGTATTTTTGTTGGGGGGTCCTTTAATAAAAACCCTTAGGTTATTCATCTAGCGAAAAAGACGGAGTTCGCGTCAGCCTGATCTCAACCTGCAAAATAGACTTTCTAGCATCGAATCTCCAACTAAACTACAGTGACTGCGACATTTCAATTGCCTGCATTTCCACTTTCATATAAATATTGCACCGCTCCTCTAGCACACACTCGGCCGATTTCAAATAGAGTGTTCTACACGATCGTAATGCTGGTCTCAAAATATATAGTTCGCGTGCTACATTTGATTAGGTACCTGTTGAGCTACGCACCGTCCCGTTCGGCCATACTTCAAATAGGGAACGGACACCCCATTGGATGTCGAATAACTACTTCTATAGGCACCTCCAGGGTGCACTCATCTCCAGCTCCCGGTGCTATTTATCCTCGCAGCGCGTAATATGTTTATAGATTTATTCAGGCCGCTAACCTGCAGCACAATTTGCCCTGCCTTAACCCTTAGGATGCAAAGACGCAGTGTAACTAGAGCGCAAGCTAATGACGAAACGTTTGTTCAGGCTGCGTTTAGCACAATAGCATTCTGAGATTGATTATCCGAACAAATTGAGGCACCACTCGCTTGTGGAGCAAAGAACTTCTCAAGTGAACCAATAGTGTTCCGTACTGCAGTGTGTATAAACGCGAAACAAGAGATTCAAGAAAGCCAATAAATCCCAGGAAAAAAAAGTGTTTTAGACGCGCTGGATAACAATAAACCATATTGTACCCTAATCCATGCTATACCGAACGTACCGAATTCAATGATAATGCTTGTATAGTCTAGAATATAGCATTCCAAACACCTAACTGTACTTAAACTGCCGTATTGGAACAGTTGGGCACCTGCAATACAGCTGCGACACCAAAACACGCTCACACGCTCAATCAGCTATCACGAATGTCGTCATCTCATGCCGGCAGGCAAAGCATGAACAGAATAAATCTCCGAGCCTCACTAATTACCCATACCTCCTGAAATTCACGATCAATTTTTTACTTGTTTGCTGCCACGGAACATGCACTTTATACAGCGCAGAAAACAACGAGTCAGAACATTACCCGAGACATACTTCGTCAAACTAAACACCACCTATGTGAACGCAGCCCACTATCGGCATAACCACATGTATTCTCTGAGAAGTTTATTTGACCTAAACGTGCTACTCCTCGCCTCTCTTAAGGTAAAAACCACACATCCGGCATCGGCAGACTACGCGACAATGCTGGTAGTATAATTCACCCACTGAATTCAGCAAAGGTGCTTTTATTCTTTAAAACGCACTCTAAGAAGTGTGGGACGTTTTTTGAGAGTTGAACAGATTGTCTATTCCTACAGGCGTAGTTTTATATCACCTGCAACCAGCGTGGCATCAAATGCCCGGTTCGCTCTAGGCGAAAAGCACACTAAAACCGCTCGCGAACTCTCTTCACCCTGAATGGTGTTGAAAGGCGGCTTCATCCTTTCGACGGGTATGAATAATCCGAAAAGGCACACTCTGTCGTGTTACAAAAAAAGAAATGCAGAACGAGCCACGCCGGAAAGAGGGTCAATGCGATGCATGCAGACGTGAATATCTGCTATGAGTGTCCTGCCACTCTGGCATTTGCTCACTCCATGGTAGGTACAAAAAAGCCAAGTCAACAACTTTCAAAAGGAAATTCCAAAGTATCTCCAAATTTAAACAAAAAATATCCCACCCAGTCTTTGTGTTTCTTTTCTACAAAACTATGAAGCAGCTGCCAAAAGCTTCAGCGAGAAGTATCTTGATGAGGTCCTGTATTGACAGAAGTGGGGCACTAATACCTGCTATCAAAGCATCTTTGCGGATGCCGAAAAACACGCATAGCATTATTTTTCATGAAGATTATCACACATTTACCAGGGAACCACCAAGAAATAGCAATACATACTATCACTGCGTCTTCACGGACCCTAACAAAGCTTTCTCGTACACCGGGCTACTCACACAATTCTATACGGGTTCGTTGTTTTGCACAACCCGGAAGGCAAGACACCACTTCTAGACCTCACGCCCCTAACAGAACCAAGTTTGTATCCTGGTGGAGAGACTGATGAGCGTGTAGCGGATTATTAGGTTATTAAGGTATCCGTGCAACTTACCGCCGCACACGGGAAAAGCATCTGCCAAGGCAGAAGAACGTCGGTGGCACCCTATTACAGACACGTAGACCGCCATCTCTCTCCGGGCGGCCTCATGTTCGGCTGATATTGCATTCGTCGCGTATTTTCCTATTTGAGGTACGAAGAACACCGTCACACATATTGTATGGACATACCCTTTATCACCCTTTCTCTCAATCTCATCTGTCGCGCCCTGAGAGGAGACGATGGGCAGTTCACGCTTGCTTACTCGGGACAATCTCGAGGAACAAGCCGCGATTGACACCCGCAGGCTGCGAATGTCTGTCAGCCTGCGCACATAGCCACTCTAGCAAAAACAAGTTTTTTATCTCTATCAAATTTTATTCTGTGGCCCGCAAATTTTAAAAGTCTACTATGCGTTTGTTTATGTGGGATAGTCGCTTAAGTTTGGTTGTTTGATCTGCTTAAACTGTTCAATTTCTGGGGGTAAGCCGCCGTGTCCAGTTTTAAGAACTTTGCTTTGAAGAATATATATAGCAAACTGAGTACACCGGGGTCCCAATGCAACAAAATGTAGGAATATAATGCAACGTATTTTTACTAGACTCCACAAAAACAACGGTTACTGTTAAGACATTCCTGGGTACATTCTACATACTCAAATCTGCTGTGTTTGAACGACATGTATTCTGCGGTGTCAAAGTTCGAGCCACCGGTGTTGTCTGGGGTGTTTTATGCGATATGTTGCGGTTTCATTATCTGTGACATCGACAAAACGGTGTATTGCATTTGAAGGCACCTGGATGGGCCTAGACTTTTTTTCCGGTCAAGCTGTGAGAAGGATGAACCAAGGAACGTGTGCAGGAAAGAGAATTCGAGGAAGACACCAGGAAGCAATGCAGCGAAAAGGAGCAATCGAGGCTAAGGAAATGAGTCAAGTGTGGGAAGTGCAGTATCAGGTAGCCGTATTATGATGTCTCAAAGCTAAGGAGAAGCTTTCAGTTCGGCCGTTTGCGATGTCCAGCCTCCCTAAATTAACATGCAGCCCTCGTTAAAAACAACTATAAAACGAAAAATTGGTTTTATATTTGTTCTTTTCCCAACTTCACCTGATGGGCCATACAAAGTTGCTAACATAGGACCAATGTACAGGGGAGGCATGAAACGGAGCCCTACTGCTTGTGTTGTCGTACTGAGTTGATATACGGATGATGTGCTCAATTGCAGTGTGACGTTTTCTCTCGCAACTAAAAAGAGCTCTGCAGAAAACTTTAAACACCACACAAACCTGTATCATAAACGTGACTGTCTCTGAAACAGAATTCTATGCGACTTCCAATTTCCTGAAGCATATTGATAGCTCCCCTTTTACAGTACAGATTCATATCAAACGCACTGGTATCTGTTTGCAGAGATACCTGCCCCGTGGTTTGGTATTTCAACAATTGCATTTCGATGAAGCAAAATGGAGCCAGCAGACTTTCAGTTAAAAAAAGTTATTCTTTTTTGTGAGCACGTTATCATTGATATTCGACAATCTCAATGAATTAGCCTACAATCACAACTACGATGTAAAAATATAAAAAACAAAACACCTTTTTTTTTAAAACACACCAAGTGTTGATCTATATAAAATAATTTGATAGCAACTCCATGGTGGAACGCAGAGATAGTGCGCTAGCGTTCTTCGTAGAGTGTAATCTCTTTTTAAGTACTCTTCAAACTATGTTCTATGGCGGCCCTCCTAATCTCTGAGCTGTTCTTTTATACCCAGCATCACACAACATAACCGATGTAAACACACGTCTTTAGAAGACTATGGCGTCGCACAAACGGGGGAATAATCACTGTGATGGGGCGGTTTGTTTTTAAGCATGGTGCGGTAAGTGTGACAAGCACTCTTTTGCAGTGTTCGGTCTATGTGTATAGACTTCGCATGTCTATTTCGTTTACCCTCCTGTCGCCACAAATCACATTCCTGTGCATTGCATTTACCGATTTGTACCACAAGGCCATTACTTGGAGAGAAATACGTGCCTTTGAATAGATAAATATAATAAGAGTACGTTAAGACTTCCTATAATAATAAGACTTCCTATATAATAAGAGTACGTTAAGTTAACACTAAGACTTCCAGGACGAGTTTCACAAAAAGCCACATAGCTTTTTTGAATGGCGTCTACTAAGAATACTGCATCTGTAATTTCAATACACGTCAAAGCAAGAATTATCCGGTAAATGTGTGTATTTCCTAATAATGAATAGAAATACCAAAATATTCATAATTCGTCTGGCCAGAAGTCTTTAGGGACTCTATAACTCCGTTGCCAGAACTTTAAAATAGCAGATCAAAATTTTATTTTATTATCCTTCTGTAACCGTTATACTCCTTGGTATTTGGAATTGTTAACAAATTATGATGGAGAACATGTTGAACATATTATCACGAAGCCAGAAACGATGAATTTGTTATGAATAAAAACACGTTTATTGGAGCAAACGTGTGCTACCCTAACAACTCAAATAATAAATGTGTGGCGAAGCAGCAGTCAGCAAAGTGACGTACTCAAGCGAGCGTCGGAGATCGAAATTCCGCGGCGTCTGCTCTGCAGGTTTTTATCTTTCGGCGCAAGTGTTTCTTGAACCGTCGATTTACATCCAGAACATTGTAGATCACAGAAGAATATTCTGGGCTAGTGACATTAGGGCGAAACAGTCTGCTTATCGGAGTGTGATAACCCGCGCGGCATAAAAGTATAAAATGGAAGACGCGCTTCGTTTGGACCGCAGAAAACACAGCCGGGCGTGGCCCTGCAGTAACAAACAATAAATAAACAAACCCATACATGGTTCGCGGCATTACCCCCCCCCCCACCTCTAAGAGTGCATCGACGCGATGCTAAAATAAGAGACAGTCCGAACAAACAACAAAAAAGTCCGTCATCTTGCATAGTAAGGTTTACAAGCGAACCACATGGATGACGTAGGGCCACGTGCGTCGTCGTGATGTTCCGGAATCAATATCAAAGATCACATCGTAGGTGCCCCGCATGGGGCACCTTGAGTATTCGTGGTGACGGTGAGTAGCGACATCGCGGACCCCGAGCTCCCAACATAAGCCGTGTCCAGCCGTGGCGACGTGTTTAAAGGTGAAGGGTAGAAGCCGCAAACGGTGGCCGTCGGAGCCTTGCTTAAGCTCCGGCCGATGGGCTCCCTGCCTGTCTACCTGGCAGGGAGCTCCGGGACATCATTGACTACCAGGGTAAGGTCAAAGGAGACAATACCCCTGTCTCCCTGCTTTTATACTATGCTTTATGGTATTGTCTAAAACCCCCCCAACCGTGATCGGCCCTCTAAAAGGGGCCGCACTGAAGTATCAATTCCCCCATTGCCATCTTTGACATTTCCTGAACCAGATCATTACTCTCGATTTCTTGTTATGGAGTCCCTGAATCCAACCCACCCTCTTGCATCTCAGTCACTCTTCTTGATCACCAAGTATCTTGAAGCCATAATAGGAAAATCGTATAAGTGCAAAAAACAAAGGTCTGGTGAATTCCTAACCAAAATAAATGGCAACCAGCAGTCTGCAAAGCTTCTAGCTCAGACAAGACTGGCTGATCTCGACATCAGGGTTACACCCCATCAGAGCCTCAGCAGCTCACAGGGTGTGATATCCGAGACCGATGTCTTGAACGAAACGGATGCGGATCTCCTTGCAGGCTTGAAGGATCAGGGCGTCACTGCCGTGAGACGCATCACTATGCGCAGAGACAACAAGGAGATTCCCACCAAGCACATTATCTTGACTTTTGACCGCGCTGTACTCCCACAACACATAAATGCAGGTTCTATCCGTTGCTCCATCCGTCTGCACATCCCGAACCCGCGGCGCTGTTTTAAGTGCCAGCGTTCCGTGCATGGTACAAACTCTTGTTGTGGCCGAACGACGTGTACGAAATGCGCGGCGCATGATCATCCAAGCGACAATTGTCCATCCGATACCCTGTCTTGTGTGAACTGTGGCGGGTCGCATGCAGCGTACTCCCGCAAGTGTGAAAAGTTCCAACTGGAGAAAAAGATAATCAACATCAAGGTAACTGAGAACATCACCTTCCAGGAGGCGCGAAAGAGATTCGCCTCTTTCCCCCTCGGGAGGTACGCTGACGCGGCTCGCCGGGGGGCGGAGTGGCGTCTGGTGTCCACAGGGACCCAGTTCAGCGAGTCTGACCTGGTCCCGCCCCTGCCCCCCGCTGGGTTGCCGCAAGCAGCCCAACCCGGCACTACGCCGCTTGCTGAGGCAGCTGCGGTTGTGGTGCAACCACTTCTGTTGGGACCGGTGCCGCTCCCGTCTCTGCCTCCCCGTCCTCCAGTGCGTCGGGGGGTACCGATGTGATGGACACCACGGGCCCCTCATCGGCTCCCACCGCCACCGCTCCGCCCCTGCCACTTTTGCGTCCCGGACGCCCGCGGCGGTGGTGGCTCAAACAAAGGGCCCCCGAAGGTCGGCCAAGTCCGGGGGGCCAGGTCCGTCAGGCACCCCTCGGACATCCGACGACGAGATGGATGTCGGGCCGTTCCTGCCTGCAACGCAGCGCAAGGAGCGGCCTCCGACGCCCAAGCCAGCAGCAGACAGGCCCAAAAAGAGAAATCCTAGAGTAACAGCCCCGAAAGACACATGAACACACATACACACAGACTTCAGTAGCTTCTAAATCTCCATATTTGGAAAAGAAAATGTTACTCAATAGAACTGTAGAGGCCTCATTAAAAATCTTGATGATGTCCATGAGATATTGCATTCGAACCAGCCAAGTGTGATGTGTCTTCAGGAGACGCATTTGAATCCCAATCACGCAAGTTTCTTTAATAGGTACATGGTATTCAGAAAGGATAGGGTTGGCTGCACGCACTCTTCGGGCGGTGTAGCCATAATAGCCCGGAAATCCCTAGCATGCCACCCTATCACTCTCAACACCGTCCTTGAGGCTGTAACAATACGCACAATAATTTTAATAGGTTGATAACGGTAAGCTTAATTTACACTCGTCTTGATTATGCACCTTCCAGCTCTGACTTCGAGACGCTGGTCGACCAGCCGCCCGAACCGTACATTCTAACAGGCGATCTTAATGCACACAACTCTCTTTGATGCTCCTCCAGAACGGATGCCCGAGGTCGCCTGATAGAGAAATTTCTTACATCTTCAGGAGCATGCCTTTTCAACAAAACGCAGCCTACATACCATACCTCACATCTCGACTTGGCTATTGGTTTTGCAATTCTCTTTCCATGTGTTGAGTGGGGCGTGGGCACTGACCCATGTGGTAGTGACCATTTCCCCACTTCCCTAACATATATAGGTAAAAACCCATGCAGTCCATCTTCCCATAACAGGTTAAATGAATTAAAAGCAAACTGGAGTATATTCACAGAAACATCTAAACTACACCATACAACCATAGAACGCCTAAACGTGGAGAAAGCATCCCAACTCATCACGGCACACATCCGCGTCGCTGTCGAAAAGTTCACTCCCCACGCCTCCAGCGCACCGCGCAACCAAAGGAGGCTTTGGTGGAATGAGGACTGTAGGCGGGCGCGAGAGGCCCAGAACAAAGCGTGGGGTGTCCTTTGCCTGTACCCCACCTCAGATAACTTCATTTCTTTTGCGCGCAAAGGCGTTTGGGAAGCGAGTGCGTCGTGAGGCGAAAAGGGAGAGTTGGCGCACCTTCCTCACTTCCATCAACTCATACCCTGACACCCGAAAAGTATGGACACCAATACGTAAACTAAAAGAACAACAGACACACAGCCTGCCCCTGGTTAGTACAACAGGGGACACACTTTAAGACCAGGCTAACACACTCGCACAACACTTCCAACATGCGTGCAGTTCAGCGCACTACACCAAAAATTTCATAAAACACAAAACATCCTCTGAGAAGAAGTCCTTGCGAGACAGTAATACGTCGACGTCATCTTATAACACCCCCTTCTCACTGCATGAGCTGCAGATTGCACTTAGCACGTGTAAACCTTCAGTTCCAGGCACAGACAGCATTACATACACTATGATTCAACACTCGTACACAGACACACTTGAAACCCTCCTTCACCTCTACAACAAAATATTTATTTCGGGGCACCTCCCAAGGTCATTGAGGGAGGCCATCGTAGTGGCCTTTCTGAAAGAGGGGAAGGACCCTTCCTCTGCCGCAGTTATCGTCCCATCGCCCTCACAAGCTGCCTGTGTAAGCTGTTCGAGAAGATGATCAATAGGAGACTCATGTACTTATTAGAGTAAAATGGTCTTCTCGACAGCTGCCAGGCCGGCTTCATACTGGGAGATCCACCAACGATCAACTGGTTGCGTAGGAATCGTATTTAAAAGATGCCTTTATCCATAATCAGTTTTCGCATAACAGTCTTCTTTGATATGGAAAAGGCCTATGACACTGTCCTGGTGGTATGGCATCTTGAGTGACCTCAAGTCGTTTGGTGTCTCCGGCAACATGCTGAACACCCTCGCTAGCTACATGTCGGAAAGGACGTTTCGAGTGAGGGTTGGCAGTGCACTTTCCTGTATATGTGCAGGAAAATGGTGTTCCTCAGGGCGGTGTCCTGAGCTGCACAGTATTCATTGTTAAGATGAACTCGCTCCGCAAGGCATTGCCGCCAACCATTTCCTGTTCTGTATAAGTAGATGACGTCCAAAGAACTTTTAAGTCGTGTAACTTCTCAATTTGTGAACGCCAAGTCCAGCGTGGGGTGCAGAAACTTGCTGGCTGGGCGGACACAAACTGTTTTAAACTGATCCCTGAAAGAGTACTTGTGTAGTGTTCTGCCGCAAGCGCGGGAGAAAGGCAGGCCCTCAGATTACCCTTCATCGCGCTTCTATCCCTGTAAAAAAGGAGCACAAGTTTTTAGGTGCCATATTTGATGAAAAACTTACGTTCATTCCACACATCATACAATCTAAACATAAATGCCCGAAAACACTAAACATTCTCAAAGTCCTCTACCACAAGTCCTATGGTGCAGACAAAGAACTCCTTCTTCGCGTCTTTACCGCCTTAGTCGGGTCTCGGCTAGACTACGATAGTGTTGCGTATGGGTCGGCATCAAAAACAGCACTAAAAATGCTTGACCCAGTGCTCCATTTGGGCCTGCGCCTTGCGTGTGGTGGGTTCCACACTAGCCCGGCCCAGAGGCTGTACGCTAAAAGCAACACAAGGTGCCTGGAACATCAACGAATGTACATAGATTTATTATATTCTTTCAAGGTCTCATCATTCAACAACCATCCTTTTAAACCTGTCCTCAACGATACATCTACAACCCAGCAATTCTCAAATCGTCCATCTGTTTCTTTGCCATACTCTCTGAGGGTGAGAGAGGAAGCTTCAGGTTTTTCCATTGGGTTTTTAGATGTCTGTACATCATCATTTTCTATCGTTATACCACCATGGCAAATGCAGCCCATTTGTTGTGATGTTTCTTTTATGAAAATAGATAAAAACAGCGCTCCTGGGAGCTGCGATTCTGCAGCATTTCTTGGCCCTTCAGGATAAATATAATTGTGCCGAATTCTATAGCGATGCCTCGAAAACTTCAACTACAGTGTCATGCGCCGCTCATGGTCCCAAATTTATTGTTTGCAGAACCATGACTGTACGCACCACTATCTTCTCTGCAGAAGCATATGGCATTTTACTCATCGTTCAGCACATTCTTAAAAAACAAATTCTTAAGTCTGTCATCTTCACAGACTCTTTGAGCATTGTGCGTGCATTGTCTTCACACAGACCCAGAAAAAACCACATTGTCAATCTTGTCTTATTTCATAATATATATATATGCAAATAATTTTCAACTAGTCCTGTGCTGGGTTCCAGGCCATGCTGGAATCGTGGGGAACGAGACCGCGGATCAAATGGCCGCCTCAGCTGCGCTTGCAAACACAGTGGACATAACAACGATACCCTACACTAACCTCAAGCCACACATCCGACAACACCTTCGCAAAACATGGCAAGCCGACTGGAATACACAGACAGACAAAAAGTTACACATAATAAAGCCACACTTAAGACAATACACTAGTGACTCACACAACAGATTCATCGAAGTTGCCCTAGCTAGATTACGGATAGGCCACACACACGCGACACACTCCAATCTGCACACTGGATCTCCGAGACCCCTGTGTAGCAGGTGTGGGGAGGGCCTATCCGTACTTCACATCCCCATTACGTGCAAAGCACTCCAGACAACAAGACGCAAACACTTCCCTCAACTCTACAGACAACACATTCCACTACACCCAGCGCTCTTTCTAGCGGATGATCCCGTGATTCCTGTGCGACGCACATTTAAGTTTCTCAGTGACAATGTTTTTACATCTTCATTTCCTATCACGCGTAGTTTTTGAAAGCCTTATTTTATGCCATGCACCATCACAAACGGGCCTTTTACACCAGCCATTCTCACTGTCGTTTATTGATTTGACTTTTGTTCTTGCTTACTGATTTTATTGTCTACGTTCTCACCTCTCATATTTAACCACTGTTTTGGCGCTTTTTGCCCGAGTTGGCTTTGCGCCATTACATCCAACCATCATCAACCTCGTAGGTAAGTTGGCCGATGCGTCATAGAATCTGGTAGGGTACGAAATACCATCGCAGAAGCTTCTCACTTCTTCCGCGTCGACGGATGGGAGTCCAAACCCACACACGATCCCCAGGGTGCTAGTCCGCGTCTCGGCGTCAGAGGTTGTAGCGCCCGGCATCCACCAGCTGGTGGTCCGTTATACGACCTCGAGCCAGCTGGCGCGCCTCCTCCGCACGCTGAAGGCATCCTTGGCCGTCGGCGTTGAGTTCGTCGTCTTCTACGTGCGGAAGCATGGCGTTGAGCATCGTAGTCGGCCGTCTTTCGTAGACAAGCTCGAACAGCGTCATCTGCGTAGTTTCCAGGACAACCGTGTTGTACGCAACGGTGACGTACGGTAGCACGTCGTCCCAAGTCTTATGTTCAATGTCAACGTACATTGACAGCATATCCGCGATTGTCTTGTTCAGGCGTTCCGTTAGTCCTTTCGTTTGGGGGTGGTACGCCGTCGTTCCTCGGTGATCCGTGTTACTGTAGCGTATATCCCTTACATCAGCTCCTTAGTAAAGGCCGTTCCGCAGTCCGTGATTAGGACTTTCGGGGATCCATGTCGCAGCACAACTTCGTTTATGAAGAACTTTGCGACTTCTTGTGCAGTCCCCCTCGGAAGTGCGGCGGTGTCTGCGTAGCGCGTCGTGTAGTCTGTCGCTACAACAATTCACTTGTTCACGGATAGCGATGTAGGGAACGGGCATAGAAGGTCCATTCCAATCTGTTGGAAGGGCCTAGATGGGGCGCCGATCGGCTGTAGAAGTCCGGCGGGTCTCGTCGGTGGCTTTTCTTCTCTGACAGTCATGGCAGCTTCGGACGTAGTGGGTGACGTCGGATGCAAGAAGGGCCAGTAGTACTTCATCTTGAGTTTCCCAATTGTGCGAGCTGTGCCGAGATGTCCGGAAGACGGGTCGTCGTTGCACGCTTCCAAAATTTCGTCACGAAGTTCTGCCGGGATGGCAAGAAGATAATTCGGTCTCGTTCCGTGGCTGAAATTCTTCTTCACGAGGACGGTGTTTTTCAGGCTGAATGCAGGTAAGTTGCGTTTGAATGCCCTGGGCACGGCGAAGTTGCATCCTTGGAGGTAGTCAACCATGACGCGTAGATGGGCGTCGACACGCTGCTGGGCGGCCACGTCGCTCTCAGTCACGACCCCGAAGAACGCGCTGTCTTCATCGGAGTCTTCTGGTGGTAGGTCGACAGGGTCACGAGACAGGCTGTCGGCATCAGAGTGTTTGCTACCGGATTTAGAGACTGCTTTAACGTCGAATTCTTGCAGGCGCAAGCCCGACCTACCAAGACGACCAGAGGGGTCCTTCAAATTGGTGACCCACACAGCACATGGTGGTCTGTCACAACCTTGAATGGTCTTCCACACACGTATGGGCGAAATTTTGAAATGGCCCATATAATCGCGAGGCACTCTTTCTCAGAGGCTGAGTAGTTTCTTCCTTCCTTGGAAAGCCCCCGGCTGGCATAGGCGATTACTTTCTCGCACCCGCATTGCTTTTGTACGAGGACGGCACCCAAGCCTATACCACTGTGTGAACTTCCCTGTGAACTTCCGTCTAGGTGTTTTCGTTGAAATGCGCGAGCACAGGCGGGCTTTGCAGGCATTTTTGCAGCTCGCAGAAGGTTGTTTCTTGGGCATTTTCCCAGCTGAAAGGGGTGCTATCTTTCGTCAAGCGGGTGAGCGGCTCTGCAATGCGGGCGAAGTTTGCGACGAAAAGCCTGTAGTATGCGCATAGTCCGAGAAATCTCCGCACGCCCTTCTAATCTTTCAGTATTTGGAAGTTCGCTATGACGGACCTTTTCGCCGGATCAGGCCGGACTCCCGCGCCGTTGACGACATGGCCCAAAAACTTGAGTTCCTCGTACGCGTATCGGCTTTTTTCAGGCTTCAGCGTTAACCCCAACTTACGGATGGTTGGAGTACAGACTCCAACCTTGGAAGATGTTCGTCGAAAGTCCGGGAGAATACCACAACATCGTCGAGGTATACGAGGCAGGTTTGTCACTTCAGGCCAGGCAGCACCGTGTCCATGACGAGTTGAATGTTGCTGGCGCCGTGCACAACCCGCACGGCATGACCTTAAACTCGTACAGGCCGTCCGGGGTTATAAATGCAGTCTTCTCTCGGTCTTCATTGTTAACTTCAATCTTCCAGGAGCCGGTCTTCAGATCGATCGCTGAGAAGTACTTCGCGTGTCAGAGGTGGTCGAGGGCGTCAACGGTTTGGGGGACGGGGGTACACGTCCTTTTTGGTGATTTTGTTCATTCGCCAATAATGAACGCAAAACCTTAATGTGCCGTCTTTTTTCTTCACGAGTATGACGGGCGCAGCCCAGGGGCTTCTTAATGACTGTATAATGTCGGCGCTGAGCATATCGTCGACCTGAGTCCGGAGGGCTTCCCGCTCCTGTGAAGAGACGCGGTACGGTGATTGCCGGGTAGGTCGGGCTCCATCTTCGGTTATTATTTGGAGCTGCGCTAGAGGTGTCTGACGTAGTTTTGAGTTCAACGAAAAACACTCTCTGTAGTGATGCAAGTAATCCAATAATTTCTTCCGTTCTTTTTGCGGTTACGCCGGATTCACGTCGAAGGGATTCGGAAGCTTGAAGGTATTTTCAGGTGCGCGTTCAATGTCGGCAACCGCGATCACGTCACTTGCTTCTTGCGTTTATTAAAAGAACGAAATTGCAGCGCTGTGTTTATGTGCTGGTATTCATCGCTGAAAATAGTGACCAAAACTTGGGATTGGCGTTGCGTAAAGCACGCAATGCCTCTTGCAACGGAGACACCGCGGTCGAGGAGGAACCTTTTGTCACTCTCAATGATAGCGTCGACGTCAGGAACAGCATTTTCACAGTAAATGGTGATCGTCAAGCTCGCGCGGGGTGGCAGTGTGACAAGATCATCGGCGATCCTTAAAGTAGCATGGTGTTCGGGGTTCGGTTCCGGCGTCATGGAGTGATCAGCGGAAAAAGTTACGGAGTTGGCCTGTAGATCAATTATTGCGCCGTTGTCCGTCAAAAAGTCCATTCGAAGAATTACGTCGAGGGAGCAGTTAGGCCAAATGACGAGCGCCGCAGGGTACGTTGTGCCGTCAATGGTGACGCGCGATGTGCACGTTACACTCGGCGTCACGAGGTGGCCTCCTGCTGTGCGACTGTGCCGACCGTACCATCCGGTCATAACTTTCTTCAGCTTAGACGCAAAAGGTCCGCTCATGACTGAATAGTCGGCTCCCGTGTCTAAGAGGGCGACTACTTCAAAGCCGCCGATGGAAAGCTGAACATTGGACGCTGCCTTCTTTGAGTTCTGGGTGCGTCGTGGCGTCGTATCTCGGCTTCTGCGTGTTGACGGTCGGGCACTGTGCGTTGTGGTCTTCGTTGTATTTTCATCAGCAGGGTCGGTCATGTCGGGTACGCATCGCGCCGTATTGCTGTCGTCGGGGTCGGGGGTCACGTCAGGGTTAGATTGCGTCGTCGGAATCGGGGCATGTCATGAATCAGGGTCTTCAGCCAGTCGCCGCGTCGTTGGAGGGTTTTCATTTTTCCGCCGTTGTGCCACTTTGCCTCCCGAAGTTGTTGCTTGTAGGTTCCCCCGCATGGGGGGGGGGGACCTTCCACGTGCGAAATAAGCATGCATTGCTAATGTGGCTGGGCGATTGGTATGGGTAGGGCGATGGCGACCGGTTGAAGCGGGCTGGTCCTCGGTTGGTGTTGGACAGGTGTTCGTCGATCTCAGTAGGGCGCAGGCCGGGTCGGGGGCGTTGGGCGTCGACAGAGAAACCACGCAATCCGAGTCACATGTACAGGCAGCGACGATACATGTGATTGCACAGCGGATGATTATCGGCAGTTCGCCATACGTCCGTCTTCCTCGGCGCCCAGTTTTGGCCTGCAGGGGATCGAGCGGGGGACAGTGGACGTCGGTACGGCGGGACTTCTTGATGACGCGTTGGATCAGGGCGGGTTCGTCGAACAGCGGCGGCGTAGGTCATAGCTTAAGGCTCACGTGGTACTTCGGAAGGCATAGAAGTCCCAAAGGCGAGTTGAATTTCTTCCCGGATTACGTCGCTCATAGAGGTGACTTGGAGTTGCGGCGTTGTTGGGAAGACTTTCCGCAGTTCTTCCCTGACGACAGCGCGGATTGTCTTACGTAGTGTGTCAGAGCTGAGAGCCCCGGCATCGATCGTGTCCGCAACTACGCATTGATCTTATGGTCGTACTGCCTCGTGCGAATTTCCAGTCTTCTCTATGGCGGTTGCCTCAGACACGAATTCGGCCACCGATTTGGGGGGTGTTGCGGACAAGGCAAGCAATGAGTTCTTACTTTACTTCTCGCATCGGAAACCTCAGTTTGTTTTCTTTCGTCATATCCGGGTCCGCGCGACGAAGTAGTCGTTTCATTTCCTCAACGAAGATTACTACTCCTTCGTGCTGGTGAGTCGTTCGAGTTTCCAGAAAAAGCGGAGCTCGTGCTTTTCTCACCACGGTCGTGAAGGTGTTAAGGAACTCGCTTTGAATTGCGTCCAGTCAGTCAAGGCGCTCCCGTGGTTCTCGTGCCTAGTTCGAGCGGCATCCTCCAAGTAAAAGAAAACATGCCGGAAGGTTTTTTTATAGTCACACCTGTTGAAGATCCGCAGGCGCTCCAGCTTCTCCAACCTTTCCCCCGGGCCTTCAGCGGAGGCTTCTCGGAATGTTTGCGGTTCCCGGAGATGCTGAAGCAGGATTGGCGACGTTGGTTCTTGCACCATGGTGGTGGTCACATCAGTCATTGTCTTGGGTCTTTCTAGCAGGAGGCCGAACTCGGGCGGTAATCCTTGAAGTCGGAGGCTGGCTCTAGTTGGACTGGGCTGGCGGTTTGGAGAGGTCGTCATAAAGGGTGCGTACCCAGCACATCTACCAGATGTCACGAAGCCAGAGACGACGCAGTTGTCTCGAAGGAAAACACGTTTATTGGACCGAACTTGTGCTCTCCTAACAACCCAAATATTACACGGGCGGCAAGCAGCAGTCACCAAAGTGACGTACTCAAGCGAGCGTCGGAGATCGAAATGCCGCGGCGTCTTCTCTGCAGCGCAACGCCTTAGCCACTGAGCCACCGCGGCGGGTCACTTCGCTCAACAATACGCAAACACTTCCCACAGCTATACACACAACACATCCCGTTACAAGCATCATACTTTTTAGGAGACGAGCCCATGTTTTCAATCAAGTGCATCTTTGAGTTTCTCAGCGATTTGAAATTTTTACACCTCATTTTTTAACATGCACTATGACAACCTGGCCCTTAACACCTGTCCCCTTCACTGACGTTTTTTGGTTTTACGTTTACGTTTAGTCGAATGGTTTTATTCGTATTATCACTCAGATGAACCAACTATGCTCTGGTGCTCTTCTCCGTTAGTCGGCCTTGTGCCAGAAAATTACCAACTTTAGCATCACGTCGTTCACACAATAACAAGAAGTTTTGTAACACTCATTCTGCATCCTGAACCACCCGCTGGACTCAGAAGTTTTAATTGTGGTGTAAAGACTGATATATAGTGTCAAGGTCCTTCGAGCGTTTTTGCGAATTTTCTGTGATAATTGTTAAAGTAAAAAAGGATGATGCAGTGGCTTTCTTACGGTGTGTAATCTTCCTCTTCCCGGCGAGAATTCTGCATTTTCTGCGAGAAAAACAAATTTGCTCATCATTGCAGCATGACTTTTTGTTCTAAGAATGGCCACGTAGAAGGACAGATAATTTATTGTGTAAACTGTAGCGGTCCCCAAAAAGGCTTTGTGTACCTTGGCGGTGGGTATGCCGTATTTGTACTTACTCCTACCCATCTATTCGGTCACGCGAATGTGTGGCGCCGACATTATTCAGGGCCTAGTTAGCACTGCAGTATTTTGCATATTTTTTGGAGATTTTTTGATTATTTTGCAGAGTTGATCCCTAGAGAAGGCAAGCGTTTCAGGGGGTGGCAAGACGTAAGATGGGCAGATGAGATCAATACATTTGTGGGGATAAATTGGTCGCAGTAAGTACAGGACCGTGATAATTGGAGAATACTGGGAGATACCTTTCTACTGCAGGGCGCACAGGTAGGCAGGTGATGATGATGATTTTGGATATCCTCATTTCTGCTGAACTTGTACCCACCGAAGCTTCGCTCATATTCTCGATCTTGGTTAGGACAGTTCGGGCGCGGATTTTGTGCGATTGTTCGAAAGAGGTGGTTCACAGCCACCCCGTAAACTAAAAAGCGGCCACGTCACCTAAGAATTCAGAACATAGCCATGCTGTGATGATCTTTCTAATATCATAATGTCAAACAATACAATCATAAAATAAATTAGAAGAGGCGAACAAGGATGAAAACAACCGTGATAATTGATGAACACTTCACTCTAGGTCTATAGGAAGGGAGGGTAGGGGAGGTAGACATTGAGAAACCTTATCGCGATCGCCTCCGGAAACGTTCTGACTTGCCCAGTAATGCTTAAGTTCTAATATTTGATCTAAAAGGCTACTACCCGTTGAGTGACGTTACGCTGAAATATGACAAGACCAATGTTTGGTGGACAAACGTTTTTTGCGAAGTACTGATGTAGCCAATACAAAGTTAAAAAATTTTGATAAATATTACCGTAAAGACAAGCACAACCTTGCAATCTCCAATGCTAGTACGCTGCAATGGCCAGATGAGGTATTATTGTAATACACCTAATGGGTCTTTGACATGTCGACATATACCATAAGTGGGATAATTAGTTCACCATGCAGTTGTATATAATTACGAATGGCTAGCTGCTCTCAAAACATGGGTTTCTGCCAGATAAGTGTTTTGAAAAAAAGTTGCAACTTGTTTTGTAACTTCGATGAGGATGATCGGCGCCGGCTTAAGATAATGTTTAGAACCATTTTCTATCCATCTAGTGACTAGGTCAAAAAATTTGTGTTACCGAAGGAAAGAACAGGAAGGAGGCATCCATACTGCTTGGCAATCGGACAGACTCAGGGTGTTTACCAGCATGATATGAAATAAATTTTATCCCGTAACCGCTGTGCAAACGTGCGATGTAACAAATAATATCGGACATAGTTTTCTTGGAGGAGGATTGCAAGCTTGGCTAGTAGGAAAGGCATTCTTGCATGGAACCACCGCTAACCTAAACAAAGACGAATGACGTGCAACACAAGGACCAGCGACTGTTTCTGTGTTGCGCTTGCTTCGTGTTTGTGTAGGTTCGCGCTGGTTTCATCCAAGAATATTTTTCTTGGACTGCCAAGAATATTCGATGAAGCCATCAGCCTCGTTTAAACAACTTCGGGGTAGAGCCGCCCTGCATGACCCTTTCGATGACTAAACGGCATGTGGTAGAAAACAGAGATAATTACTGCCTCGTCTTCAAGTTTTTGAAGAACAAAGTACTCAGTGTCTCGCGATATCTACCTGCTCATAGCGCTGAAAAGGTGCTTATCGTGAGGAGCAATAGCCAGGGCACCGCTCAAGGTTAGGTCAGCCCTATACATAACACGCCTACAACCACCACTGATACATATTGCTTGTTTTAAAAATATTATCCATGGGAAGTGTTATCGCCATAGGGGTGAGGGATAACTATGGGCCCCAATTTTGTATAAAACAACATGGACTACTTACCGGCAGGAGTGAATGGTGTTGAAAATCCCAACAGGATTTACAACAACATTGCCGGAGTGCATGTTGTTGCATGTTCCAAATCCCAGAGAGATGGCACGAGCTCTGCAAACGTGGGAACATTGCATTGAATTCTTCTTCGTCAGTGGAAGTGCTTTTACTAAACCCGCTTAACAATTGGCATTTTGCTTAGCACAAAACCGTCAAATAAGTAAGCGTACATTTGTGTGCATTTTGTTTGTAAGTAAAGAAGTATATATAACGAGGCTGAATAAAAACTTGGCTCCTATCTACGCTATGAAGGTGGTTCGAAAAGAAAGCTTTTAATGATACCCCCCCCCCAAAATTGCATATAAGAAGTAACTTGAATCCGCACAAGTGGCTCTACAAAGAGAAAAAAAACGAGAGTCTGGGCCAGCCATTTTTTGGAATTCGCGAATGGGGCGTCCCGAACGCAGCAGCGTCGGCCAAGGCCGGGATAGAGTGGTGTGCCCCACCGCCGTAGCTCGGCCGTGCGTCGGTTGGAATAAAACGGAGAGGAGCGTCTTTTGAATGGTGAGGCAGCGCAACCTAGCCATCCTGTTGTGCTAGCTCGGGGATACCCCAACGCGCGACACAAGCGTTCACAACACAACAATTCAGCCTGTGAGCTTAGTGATTCCCATTTATACCGATTTAAACAAGTTAGTTTAGTAAGTTTGAGAATTGCAAGAAAGCCGAATGAGTTTTCATAGTCGCTTTTGAACAGGACCAGTTGCTCCTTCTGCTTTTGGTAATAGCTCTTAAAAGGCAACAGAACGGGCATTTATCAATATAAATGTAACGAGACCTATTCGCGACAAGCAGTGAGCAAAACGTAGCGTCTCTCTGGTGGCGAGAGGTCAGTGTGTGGTCTGTATATTTTGTTTTCCTGCCCTTCAAACCAATCGCTAACTTATCTCTTCCGCATGACCATTGCAATCCGTCGGGTCTGGGTTACCCAGCAGGCACTGTCGAACTAGTTAATCAAGCCGTGCGAAGGAAGCACGCCATGGGCTCGAAGCTTCGCCAAAACATGCCCAAAACATCCGTCGCTAAAGCAGGCGACAAAGCCGTACCGCTAACGCGCCCGCTAGCGACAGCCACCTCCGCGCCGGAAATGTTGAATAAGCATTCGCCGTGTCATATACAGTGTGATTCGTGAGTGAATCGTTCCGCCCTTCCCCCTGCCACCTGGACCGCGTTGGGAGTTCATTGTCCCGCACACCTCGGAAGCACCATTGGCTGGTACAGGCACAAAGCTTTGCTTTAAATGAAACTGTATATATCAGCGGGATGAATAGTTATTTATTAATCACGTAAAACTCTTAGATTGTTAAAAATCTTGATGGAACAAAAAATCTCAATTTTTCGATTTATTTTCACTGCTTCAACCAAGCTTTACCAGTGCAATTTACGAAGTATTCTCTTTTCTTTCTGACACTTTTCAGTGAAGAAGAGATGATGTCCCTAAAACGTAGGTAGCTCAAATAGTTCAAGTTTTTTCGTACACACGTTCTTCTCTACCCCTCCTTAAGTAGGTAATAAAAAAGCGAGCACTTGAAGTCAAACCATAAATCAGCACAACAATATTACAAAGCTATTGTGCTCATCGGTACAAACCAAAAATACAGGTATAGTTATATTCCTTTAGCTTTTAATTGGGACATTATCAAATCCCCTACCTGGAAGGCGCACTTTTGCAACAGGATGGTGGGCATCCAAAGGGTGCTTTTTAATATTAGTTTGGAGGAACTTCATCTCAGAAAACACCAAGACTTGAAAACTTGTTGTTGAACGTGCCCATCTTGCAGGTTATTTTGTTCAGGTGGGGTCCGACAAACTGCCTTGAGGGTACGCTGCTCCAAAAAGGTGGAACTCCAAACAGGAGCTTTAATTAAGAAGCAAGAAAAGAACGCGTGAATGCAGGGGGAAGTAACGAAAAGAAGGGTGACCACTCGTGGCTTGCTGTCTTCGTCTGTGGGTGCAGGTAGCGGGTTTGCCCAGGCGATTAGAAACTTCCCCGGCATTTCACAGCTCGTGCCCTTAGCTCTCACCTCTTGAAACTGCCATGGTGAACACGATAAAGTTGCACTCAATTATAGGCAAGTTATATTTGACACACCCATCGCACCGCTGGTTGGGATGCGTGCGACTTTATTATGTAAATTGCTTGGGTGCTGCCATTTCACTGTATTAAAAAACAATGCAACGTGTAGGCATCAACTAACAATGCTGGTACCATTTCGTGTTTCGGTTGCCAAGAAACATGCTTGTTTAAAATTGCCGCCAATGCATGGTGTGAACGTGGTTGGAGAGCGGGGACGCTGAATGCACGACACAAGGCATGAATGATCCTGGAGCTGCACAAAGGCGAGAACGAAACACAACCTGAGTCTTGTTCACGTATTGTGTGGTATTTGTTTGCCCTTGAAAAATATTATTGCAGTAATAAAACTTGAATAAAAGACAAGGTAAACGTGCAGGCATAAAACTGGCCCTTTCACTGGAGGTTTGTGACGCGTCTTAAACAGCATATCAAAAGGTGGGCTTCAGCATATTTGGCATAAAACTGTGAGTGATGGTGTCAGTCACCTTCGATTAAACTTGTCTTCTTTATTTGATGGTGTGAGCAGTCCAACGTGATGATTTGTTTTTGTCATGTCATAAAACACAAATTTTAAGGGTTTTTAAAACGCACTTTTTCCGAAGAAAGCCATTTTTTACTGCCGATAAACTGCGTCGTTGTTTATTCATTATAAAATTTCGACCGATAGCTATCCATGGCCCCTACCAGTAGAAGACTCTGACGGGTTATCGAAGCGTTTTACTGGTCCATTATAGTGTGTGTTTTTGGGGGATCATGTAATAAAAAGACGAGTTAAAACAATTTTTCACTAACCATGCCCATACTGAATCAACCTAGAGGAAATATAATTGGGACCGAGAAAAACAACCCATGTTACATCGTTTGTCATTATATTGTGTACAAAATCGCCAAATGAGTAAACAACTCAGGGCTGTGTGTTAACAGCGCTATTTTATACAGTTCTACTCCGTATAAAATATTAATGTTTGTTAACCATCCTGTACAAAAAACACCTCCCGCAAGATTTCTGCACGTGATGGGACACTTTGTTATGCCTTGTTTATAAATGTTTGTTCAAGCCAGTATTCCATACCCTTAGTTCTCTTCCTTGGCCTAATGGTTATTTGTTACCACATGCTCTCCCTCATGCTCCGAGTTGTATTCCCTGTTTTTCCTGTCTCCCGCTGCCAGGTGTTTTCTTATAAACTTCAATTTTACTGCACACGTAAAAGGGCCATGTATGAGGAGTAGCAAAATATCCTGAACTGCCTACTACGTGACGGTGAATAACTTAAGGCAGTAAATAAAGCTTTGCATTATTTGGTGTTTCGATAGCAGTTCTGCATAATGCAGAATGCGATAGTGCCAGCCAATACTGAATAAGTGACAGTTATCACTTTTGCGAATCCCACAACTCTGATGTCACAATAAATACCCTGCACCGCAGCCATGACACAAAAGGAAGACCTTTCCGCCGGTCTTCACTGTCTAGTATGCGTAATACAGTGAACTGGACATACACTTCGCAGTTCAATATCTCGCTGTACGAATGCGCTAGAGTAATTCTGCCAAATAAAGCTGCGTAGAAGGACGAGTGCATAAAATCTTGCAATAGAAACATGACTGCCTAATGTTGCCACAAAAACGTTTATTATTCAATTTTCGTTAGGCCAGCGATATCAATAGTTAAAACCTCATTATCTGTGCCCCTGGGCGCATTATCTTAATGTTAAGATGGTCGCAACGTACATTTAAGTGCTTAATGTTTTAGAAACCTGTCGACCTAACTTTCATCGCCCTGTTACGCAGGTGTATGCAGAAACCTAATTCAGCCAGGAGTTTGAAAACTCTGGGTTGCTGCCAATTGGGGACCAACAAAATGGCTGATGGTAAACATGATAAAGTTAATTGAACGAATGTGAAGAGTGAGCCTCCAAAGTGAGTAAGGTGGTCTAATCTCTGACAACACCAAAGCTGAAAGTAGGTAGCGGCTGTCACCTTCTAATAATAAATGTAAATAATACAGACGTACAGAGGTGGGCTTCAGTACGTAGAGCACTCTGATTGCGGAGGTCACAGTTAAAAATAAGCAAATTACGGCGCTTCTAATGTTACCACAGCCTAGCAGTCAGAACAGGCATCTGTCACAGGACAAAGTGGTACAGAAGAAAAAAAAACAACGAAAAGAAAATGAACGACGATAAAAGGAGACCCATTCGGCCAGTTGATTTTACATTCGCAATCACTGCATCAGAAGTACCGAATAAATGTGCTTTTCACTCTTTTACAGAAAAAAATCTCAAGTGGTTTATTTTACAAGCACCTGTAGTAATAGGTTTACCAAGAAATGCCCTACTTTTTGTTTTGTATTTGTTACTAGCGAACGGCATCGTTGGAATCGGTTATTTTGTTTTCCGAAGGGTGTGCCCGTATCCTCGATATTTCGCATGCCGTATCGCAAGCACGGTTTGTTTCGTATACTCTTCTCGCCATATCAGCAGTGATTTGGGCAGACTAAGGACGGTGCACCTAACTCTGTTGACTGCTTTTTTGCTGCTGGAATTTTTTATTTTATTGCGTAAGAAATGTTCGCCCAAGAAAGCATTTTTGATGCATTTTCCCCGACTCTATGATAAGCCTCTACTGGACCAATTTTCAATTTAAAAAAGTTTTCTCCATCACAAATTTACGCCCTGCGAGGATGCTAAGGTGATCAACCATAAATTGATTATTACTTTCATGCAAGCTTGGCGAAACAGCTCAGGCTTCACAACACCCATCTCGCAATTCCATGCTATTGTACCATTTTATTATGCGCTTTAGGACGCTGCATTGTTTCTTGTATTTGACACATTACGATCAGTTGGACTGCTCTGCTGAAAGATATCCTGCCATAAAACCCGTTTTGTTCAAGGGCTGCTAGGATGTAGCGGGTGCCCTTACGTCTTATTGCTAAGCGTTAAGCGCCGTGCAACCGACATTAAGCACGATTTTATAGAATCGTTAATGTGAGTTTAAGGCAAAAGAACAGTGCTCTTTGCGCTCCGGTTTAAACTTAATCACCAACGTCTTGACTTCATGATAGCCAATGTATTCAGGCCAGCACCATTGGAAACATTATTTCTGGGCTAGCGGTTTAGTTGTTAGGTGAATAATTCTGATGTTTCTTTTGTGCAGTTTATTTTTAAACACCATGTGGGATCAGCATAAATAGCCACCTATTTCCCTCCTAAGGCACACCTTGGGCACAAGTGAGTTCTCTCCCCTTTCAAGTGGTTTTCTTTTTTGAGTCGCTTAGTTTTCTTCCCGGCATAATTACTAGCATTATACTGCTGAAAAGTGCATTCTCGTGCATCGCCTAGCCGTGGTGCACAGTCATACTTAAACCAACGTAGAATACCAGCATTCTATCTGTACTCTGATAACAAATTGGCACCGGTAATCGCTGTGCCTCTGTATCCCTAACCCGCATTTCTTGTTCCAACTAAAAAAATTTACATTACTGCACTCAGACCAGTAAAGGCGGTGTTGCCCTATTATGCTCACAAAGTGCTGAATAGTTTGAAGAGGTTGGTGGAATCGCGCCCAAATAACTATGAAACATATAATTATAATCAGTGCGCCGTACAGCCAAGTGCAGAGCAACGGAAATAGTCTATGACTTCATTTAATAACTTTGTCATAAAACGTTTTTTGACATTCAGCAGTCAAATCTTCCGGCTAAAAGGGAAACGTTAGAAGGCTGTATACCAATCATTAGTCTTATTAGCACGTTAGCGCAGTTCGGCCTCGTCCACAATTCATCGGTTTATAGCTTTCCTCTCGGTTTTCACCCTCCTGAGAATAACGTACCCTCGCAATTTGCTGTGGTATTCTGAATCGACAACATAGTACTAAACAGCAGGAATTTAAAAGAGACGGTGGTTTTGTTGGCAGGTTTTGCCTTCATCCTGAGCTGAAAGGTTCACGTGTTCTGCTGCGCTCCCTGAGGTATCCTGCACGGAGGAGAGAGAGAGAGCCTGGAAAGCAAATCATGATTCGCTTCGTCACCTTCTCGGCCGTCATGATGGCAGCCAATGGCGTTGTGTGCACTGCGCAGGACGAGGACTACACAGATGACTACACAGGAATCTTTAAAACTGTAGAAGTACGTTTACCAAGAAATGCCCTACTTGTTTATTTGTATTTGTTACTTTTTTTGTTACTTGTTACCTGTATTTTCTGGTTTTTTGACATTCAGCAGTCAAATCTTCCTGCTAAAAAGGAAACGTTAGAAGGCGTATACCAATCATTAGTCTTATTAGCACGTTAGCGCAGTTCAGCCCGTCCATAATTCATCTGTTTATAGCTTTCCTCTCTCTTTTCACCCACCTGAGAATAACGTACCCTCGCAATTTGCTGTGGTATTCTGAATCGACAACATAGTACGAACAAGCAGGAATTTTAAAGAGACGATGGTTTTGTTGGAAGGTTTTGCATTCATCCTGAGCTGAAAGGTTCACGTGTTCTGCTGCGCTCACTGAAGTATCCTGCACGGAGTACAGAGAGATAGCCTGGAAAGCAAATCATGATTCCCTTCGTCAACTTCTCGGCCGTCATGATGGCAGCCAATGGCGTTGTGTGCACTGCGCAGGACGAGGACTACACAGATGACTTCCAAGGAGGCTTTGAAACTGTAGATCCCAGAGACCCAAAGTACAAGGAACTTGCGCACTTCGCCATGTCATTTCGCTACGACGATAAGCAGGAGTACTGGGACACCGTCCTTGAAGTGAAAGAGGTGCAGATGCAGGTAGGTTAACCCCGAGATGTATGATTTAAAGGATTCATTGTTGTAAATTTTCTGGTGATGTTAAGAACACTGCAAGTCTACGCCTATTATCACACCGTAATCGAAGACACAAAAAAAGTCCCTGCACAGGCAGGGCAGACTGCTAGTTGTTTTCGTGGCCCATCAGCACGCATTACGCGAAATAGGGTGGAAAACAGTGTCATACTGGCCTAATACGTACTTTTCTTTAGTATTTTTATCTGAATAAATACATGAATACTTACATAAAAACACGGTGATCTTAGATTTCAAATGTTTCAAATAAGGAAAGCGGGTCTACAAATATCTCCGTTTCATTTTTGTTATCACCTCAGTGTTCACGAATATTACATTGTACCCGAAGTGTCACTACTCAGCAGTATATCACTGTGTTGGTTTCCACTGGGTTGAGTTCCACACAGTTACGGCGTTACACACGCGGTGTAGGGAAAAATTTCTAATACTGTTCAATCTCTTAAAAACAACAAATCATCCCTTGCAACCTGACTCTTACGTCAAGCCATTCACAGCCAGGTTGTCAAGAAATAGGCACCTCCAATCACCACCAGAACTAGTAACTTGAAATACTATTTTTCCCTTGAAAAATAACAGAATGGTGCCAGTTCTTATCTTCAAACGTTGTAAACCTCAGGACCATACAGAAAACTATAAGCTGATATGTGTTTTAAATGCAGAGAATTTCTTAAACTCACGATGTCACTCGTTCTAGGCGTCAGTAGTAGTCCACATCACTCGCAGGTGCGCCCTCTCGGCGCGATCGTGGCGTGATAAAGGCGGGTGTCGGCGAGGCTGGAACGCACTCATCACCGCGCTCTCTCGTCAGCCGCGCTCTTCCTCGCCAACCCTCCGCTCGCATCGCGCGCTTTCTCCGTCGTCGGTTCGAGCCCAAACAGGTGGGGGCGCGCGCTTCGCGGGATCAACAACCTCTGTGGCGTGATCGTGACGTCTGCATCGCGCGCGCGTGGCGCGATCGTGGCTGTATAAAGGCGGGTGTCGGCGAGGCTGGAACGCACTCATCGCCGCGCTCTCTCGTCAGGAGTTGCCACAAGTGCAACAACATTAACGTAACGCAAACTACTTAACGTCGTGCGCCCCCGGAAATGCTCTGCATTTGATCGTGCCCCTCGGGAGGGGGATGTTTCACTATCCGCTCCGCGCCGATAGCAAGCGGGAGTGCCATTGCGCATGCGTGGCGCGCAAACACGGGAACGGCATTGGCTGCGATTGCGCTGAGCGCGCCGCCGATACCGGAGCGGACCGTCGAAATTTCTTCAAGGTAGATGCCATGTGTCTGTCTATACTGCTTCGCTCTTTGTCGCTTGCTTTTTATGTGCACGTTGATGTTATTCCCCTACTGCTTGGGCCCGTAGGTGAGCCTGCAGTATTTGATAAATAAATGAATTGCTATAATGCTATAATTTTGGGTCTCTTTCTGACTACTCAGCCTAGCACTGGGAGCAACGCTCCTGTTTTTATGGCACACGTCATCATTACTAGTCAACAAGTGGTTACTTTAGACTTACACCCAATAAGTGGTCAGCGCAGTCAAACTCTTAGTTAACTCATCTGTATGTACGTATTGTGGATATTGTTTTAGTCAACTTCAACAGCGCTTCGGTAACTTCCCGATTTGTCAGCTAGATACATAGGGTAGTGTGGTGTCAAAGATGCGTGTTGAAGTCGCATTAGGATTGTTGAAGTCGCATTAAGAATCATTGCCAAACAGTTACAAATTTGTCTATTTTTCGTGTCACCATAAGTTGTACGTTTTAGCTATACTTATGTACCTATTTTATACCAGAGATGTCAGGCGTTGCGTATTCTTACATATTAAAACTTAGGCTATAAAAATTCTGCATCAATGTTTTCTTTTTAGATGGAATTGATCGACTAGTTTTCCAGCCCCATCTGATGAAGAATAAACAGTAGAACGCCGGTGGATAGGTGGCTTTATTGGTGGCAGTGGGGGGTTTAGTAGGCTAGTCAGAAGACTCCAAAATAGACTTTGAAAGCTTTGTAAAATATGCACGAACAAAGGTTTTATATCGACTCAGTGATGTCATTGGAACGATTGTTTTGAGCTGAGAGTTAATGCGTGTGGTGCCAGTAGAGTTTTCGTACCTTCTTGGTGTCTTGGTAGTATCTCTTGACAAACCACAATAAGCATTTCAATGCGGCTGCGCTATTTTGCTGAAACTTTCATTTTCAGACTGTAGACGCATTGAATTTATTTTTCCCCCTCATTCTCACTTGCCCTAATTCTGCAGCGACCTGTATTATTAGAGTGATTTCCCACCCTGCATGACACCGTGCAGAATACTATTACAAAGCAGGCGAATACATATTATTTGCACAATTATAACGCGCAGAGCGACAAGCCTACACAGTCCATCCGCAGCAACTTTTTGCTTCTATCCACCGTCAGAAAGAGATGTCGGTGTCATTTTTGACCGGGCCGAAAGAGGAGACGAGCCTAAAATGACATAGGAACAACGCTAATGCACGTCGTGGTGTTACGGACACTTTTGTACCAGCTGACTCTTTTGAGAACCGAATGCATTTTGCAAAGTAGCGGAGCTTTGTTCTGACGCAGAAAACACCGTGCTAAGATAAAATGCCACCCTGAATTCAGCCGAGCATTTGTGTTTTTAGTTAGGAGTGTTTAAAGCCCGTAGTTGCAGCCGCACCGCGATGAGAATGAAGTACCGTATGGGGTACGTTGCGAAGTCCGGCCACTTTTCCGCCAGCACTGGCACAGCATAGCTACCTTTCCAGGTTAGAATTTTAAGTTTGGGTAATTCTTCACGCATTGAGTGTCTGGGCAGGATCAAGGTAAGCATCAGCGTACACATCTGCATGAGACCCCTGTGTAATGTCTAGCTATGACTGTTGCATGGACGCTTCAAAATCTTCGTAAACCCTTAGTTTGTTCTACCAAACCCAACGCAGACCGCCTCATTCGTTATAATTTACGCAGTTCGCGCACCGTAACTGTGTCGGTTATAGACTTCATAGATTTACAATTCTAAAAGCCTGATTTTTTGTTTTTTCGTCGCCTTGTGCCGTCCTTTTCTTTTTATTGTCCCCGTTGTTAGATCGCACCTTCCAGAAGAAACTAGGTTATACCAACTTCGTGAAGTATTCAATCTTGCAATTTCATCCTTTGCATTCAACACGAATTGCTACAGAAGGGTTGTAAAGAATGCTAACGGTGATTTTCACTCCTTCCACAGCATATTCAGGTTAAGATACAACACTCTGCTATAAATCTGTAGGGTGGCGTGTAGTTAGAGCGTGGGCGGGAGACTTCCCCTTACAAAGACTTTATTTAGACCTTCGTACCACATTCCCCCAAAAAGAGAAAAAAAGAGGGAAATGTGATGCTGCACTCGGTCATTTATCACCGACGACGGTGAGATATAAGCAATACGGAGCCTGTCTTCAGCTGTCATGGCCACCTGTATATATCCGTGATCTTGTGAAGTATATTCCCGTTATCCTGCAAATGGAACGCCCACCATGAAGCATCATCTGGGTCATGTGTCCTGCCGCCACGCAAGAATACCATGAAAAAAAAACGCTTACGTTTCTGACCACGAATTTTTCTCTAGCCCTACATTATTGAATAGCTTTCTGGAAGCAGGGACTCTTTCTATGGAATATGCCAGTTCCCACATGCTGTTTTTTTTTAACGAGTAAATTACCTTGCAGCACAGTTCAGAATCGTAATGATACCTGTGTGTGTGTGTGCCATTTGAAATTTGACGCAAAAAAATTTGTTACACAAAAATTAATGAAATCAAAGCAAAGTTCAACAACATTTCAAGAAGTTCTTCCCAAATATTTACTTTTTGTCACATTCTAACATCTTGCTGTACGAATAACTAAGATGGATACAAAAAATAGCTATCCGGCGTCTGCACTGAGAGAAATTGCAGTTTTTCGGCGGTGGCAATGCGGAGTCCGATTCTTCTCTGCTTTAATTGTGTCTGCTGACATTCAAAGCCGCACTCCTACATCTCAACAATGCCTGAGTGGCTTCTAGTCTACAGTTGCGGTGCTTCAATCTCAATGTTTCCTTTGTGGGATTTTTTTCTAAGGGGGGAAAGAGTAGTAGTCCGGTGTGCACAACAGCAAGATGGTAGCAATGCCATGGGCTGCCAGTGAAGGCTTTGCGTGAAAAATACGCACATGGCTGGGGTTTAATATTCCCATTTGGTCTTTGGGAATGCAGTGCGCATTAGGACTTTTTTCGGTGTGGAGCTTGCACAGTTTCTGTTTTTGCGAATTGTTTGTTCACTTTTTCAAATTTGTTGCAATGGAGTTTCAAGAAAAAGGTTTTGTAGCACCCCGCGGATACGACAGGTGGGGCGAAACAGTGTTACTAGGTATTTCTTTTCAGTATCTTGGTTTTACATGGTAGTTCTTGGTCAACAAAATTTTTCCACTCCGTAGAGATCAACTCTGCAACCTAAGGAACAGAACGCCTGGTCAAAGGAATGTTTCTTTGTTTGTACTAGTCCGCAACGGACGCTGACATGGCTTCCTTGCATTCAAAAAAGCACCAACACCAACAAGTCAGGGTCAGCGGCAAGTAAGCTTCCAACCCCGCACGGGGCACCTTGAGCAATCTTGGTGACGGTACTGGCGATACCGCGGACCCCGAGCCCCCAAACATAAGCTGGATCCAACCGTGGCGATGTGTTAATAGGTGGAGGGTTAGAAACCACGAACGGTGGCCGTCGGAGCCCAGGTCAAGCTCCGGCGGATGGGCTCCCTGTCTGTTTACCAGGCAGGGAGCTCCGGGACCTCTCAGGCTATCAGGGTAAGGTTTGAGAAGAAAGAACCCCCGTCCCCTGCTTCTATACTATGATGTATGGCATTCTCTAACCCCCCCCAAACGTGATCGGTCCCTGAAAAGGGGCCGCACCGAAGTATCTTTTCCTTCTTTGCCTTCTATCTCGCTCCCAAAGCAAGATAACTACCCTCGTTTTTTGATCATGGAATCTGTGGACAAATCGAAGCCGGTTTCTTCTCAATCGTATTTCTTGTTTCTAAATACCTTGAAGGTATCATCGGCAAAACATATGACGCCAAAAAACTCAGAACTGGTGAAGTGCTAGTTGAAGTTAAAACCAGCAGCAATCCACAATCCTCCTGAAACAAACCCGCATGGCAGATCTGGAGATCAGGGTCACACCCCACCGCAGCCTCAACAGTTGTCAAGGTGTGATCTCTGAGGCAGATCTCCTAACCGAGACAGAGACTGATCTGCTCGAAGGCCTAAAAGAACAAGGCGTGACAGCAGTAAGGCGCATCGTCATGAGGAGAGAGAACAAAGAAATACCCACCAAACATCTGATTCTGACTTTCGACCGCTGCACACTGCCCGAGCATATCAACGCAGGTTTCATCCGTTGTTCTGTCCGGCCATACATCCCGAACCCGCGGCGCTGTTTCAAGTGCCAGAGGTTCGGGCATGGTACCAACTCCTGTCGTGGCAGAACAACATGTGCCAAATGTGGCCAGCATGATCATCTATCTGACAACTGCACTGCAACAAACCTTACCTGCCCGAATTGCCAGGGTCCACATGCAGCATACTCTCGCGCCTGTGAAAAGTTTCAACAAGAGAAAAAAATCATTAACATAAAGGTACAGAAAACATCACCTTCTCCGAGGCGCGAAAGAGGTTCGCCTCTTTTCCCCTGGGGAGGTACGCCGACGCAGCTCGCCGGGGGGCGGAGCGGCGTCTGGTTTCGGCGGGGACCCCAGTACCGCGAGTCGGACTTGGTCCCGCCCCCGCCCCCCCCTGGGTTGCCTCTGGCGGCCCAAACCCGCCACCGCACCGCCTGCTAAGTCAGCAGCGGCTGTGGTGGCATCCACGTCCGTTGGGGATGCCGTTGCACCTCTATTTCCTCCTCTCCACCGGCCCAAAGCACACGCAAGGGCACGGAGATGGAGACGGAGGCAGTCGCAGCGACCCCCCTCTCCCGCCTCACTGCCTGTGCCCCCTGGTGGTGCTCCCCACGCCTTCGGCACTGGCAGCGCAGGCAAAGAACACCCGAAAGGGTACCCACGTCAAGGGGGCCCAGTCCGCTGGCCACCCCCTTGCCATCAGATGACGACATGGACGTCGAGCCCTTCCGGCTTTCATCGCAGCGGAAGGAACGGGCTTGCGACGTCCAGGTCAGTAGAGAAGGTCAGAAAACCCCTTCCAAGAGTGCAAGCCCGAAGACCCCTACATAAATAATCACACTCCAGTAGCTCTAACACATCATAATGGGAAGAGAAAACATTGTTCAATGGAAACTGCAGAGGCTTCTGAATAATCTTGACGACGTGCATGAGATTCTGCATGCCAATCAGCCAAGGTTTAATGTGTGTCCAGGAAACACATCTGAATTCCAAACACACAAATGTCTTGAATAGGTTACCTGGTATACAGGAAAGACAGGGATGGCTGCACACACTCTTCTGGCGGTGTGGCCATAATTGTCCGCAATCCTTAGCATGCCACCCTGTCACCTTGAACACCGTCCTTGAGGCTGTAGCAATTCGAACAATAATATTTAATAGGTTGATAACGGTATGCTCCGTCTACATTCCTCCTGATGTTACACTTTTAAGCTCTGACTTCGAGGCGCTGGTTGACCAGCTGCCCGAACCGTACATTCTAACAGGCGACCTTAATGCTCACAATTCTCTTTGGGGCTCTTCTCGTACGGATGCCCGGGGTCGCCTGATAGAGAGGCTTCTTACATCCTCTGGAGCATGCCTTTTCAACAATAAACAGCCTACATATCATAAACATAGGACACAACACATACTCATGTCTTGACTTGGCTATTGGTTCGCAATTCTCTTTCTTCATGTCTTGAGTGGGGTGTGGCCACGGACCCATATGGGTAGTGACCATTTCCCTACTTCATTAACGTACATAGGTACAGGCCCAAGCAGTCCATCTTCCCATAAAAGGTTTAATGAAGCAAGAGCTACATGGAATACATTTACAGAGACATCTCAACTACACCACACATCCATAGGACACCTACACGTTGAAGAGCTACCCAGCTGCTGCACGGCGCACATCCTCGACGCCGCCGAAAAGTCCATTCCCCACGCCTCTGTGCCCGCGGCAACCAGCGGAGGCCGTGGTGGAATGAGGACGGTAGGCGGGCGCGAGAGCCCAGAACAAGGCGTGGGGTGTCCTTCGTCGGTACCACCCCCCCCCACGTCGGGTAACCTCATTTTGTTCAAACGGGCCAAGGCGTTAAGAAAACGTGTGCGCCGTGAGGCAAAAAGAGAGAGTTGGCGGCTCATTCATAACATCTATAAACTCGTACACAGACACAAGGAAAGGTATGGACCACGTATACGCAAACTCAAGGACAACATACACACAGGCCTGCCCCTGGTCAGTACAACAGGGGACACACTGGAAGACCAGGCTGACACACTCGCACAACACTTCCAACACGTGTCCAGTTCAGCACACTACACGAACACTTTTCTTGAAGTACAAGCCTCTTGTGAAAGAAGTCCCTACACGATAACATCAAATCACAGACTTCTTACAACTCCCTGTTTTCACTACATGAGCTGAGGGCTGCTCTGAGCACGTGTAAACCCTCAGCTCCAGGCCCAGACAACATTACATACACAATGATACAACACCTACACGCAGACACACTTGAAGCACTTCTACATCTATATAATAAAATATGGCTTTCGGGGCACATTCCACACTCTTGGAGGGAGGCCATTGTAGTGGCTTTCTTGAAGGAGGGAAAGGACCCGTCGTCCCCCTCAAGTTACCGTCCAATAGCCCTGACGAGCTGCCTGTGCAAGCTCTTCGAGAAGATGATCAATCGCAGGCTCGTGTACTTCCTCGAGTACAATGGTCTTCTCGAGAGCTGCCAGGCAGGCTTTAGGGTGGGGCGATCGACGAACGATCAACTGGTTGCACTTGACTCATACATCAAGGATGCCTTCGTGCACAAGCAGTACTGCTTAACTGTCTTTTTCGACCTCGAGAAGGCCTACGACACCGCTTGGCGTTATGGGATCCTTAGTGACCTCAGGTCATTCGGTGTTTCGGGTAATATGTTCAACACCCTTGTTAGTTATTTGTCGGAGAGAGCGTTCAGAGTAAGAGTTGGTTGTGCACTTTCAAAGGTTCACGTCCAAGAAAATGGCGTGCCGCAAGGTGGCGTGTTGAGTTGCACTCTCTTTATCGTAAAGATGAACTCTCTTGGGAAAGGCACTGCCACCAACAATCTCTTATTCCATGTATGTAGACGACGTGCAAATATCTTTTAAATCATGTAATATGTCAATATGCGAACGTCAAGTCCAGCTTGGTGTCAAGAAGCTTGCCGGCTGGGCAGACAAGAATGGGTTTAAATTGAATCCTGCAAAAAGCTCCTGCGTTGTGTTCTCCAGGAAGCGCGGGGTCCATCCGGACCCAGACATTACTCTGAATGGCGTGTCGCTTCCTGTGAACAAGGAGCACAAGTTCTTAGGTGTTGTGTTTGACCACAAACTCACATTCATTCCACACATCAAGAAACTTAAACATAAATGTCTGAAAACAATGAATATACTTAAGGTTCTCTCCCATCAATCGTATGGTTCCGACAAAGAACTCCTACTACGGCTCTATACTGCGTTGGTTGGGTCTCGGTTAGACTATGGCAGTGTGGTATATGGGTCGGCGACTAAAACAGCGTTGCGAATGCTTGACCCAGTGCTACACTTGGGGCTGCGGCTTGCGTCGGGTGCTTTTCGCACTAGCCCTGCTGAGAGTCTTTATGTCGAGTGTAATAAGTGGAGCCTTGAGAACCAACGAACATACATGGACTTGCTTTATGCTTTTAAATTTCATCGCTGAATAATCATCCTTTTTATCCTGTCTTTAACGATACATCAACATCTCTGCTCTTTGTAAATCGCCCATCCGTTCCTCTGCCCTTTTCACTTAGAGTGAGAGAGCGAGCCTCGGATCTCAGTGCTTTGTTTTTAGATGTGTACAGGTCATCCTTTTCAAACATTTTTACCGCCTTGGCAAGTTCGCCCTGTGTCGTGCGACCTTTCTTTTATGAGACTTGACAAAAATCGTGTACCACGAGCTGCAATACTGCAGCACTTTCTGGCTTTGCAGTTTAAATACACATGTGCCGAATTTATAGTGACGCTTCTAAAACCTCCAGTATGGTGTCGTGCGCTGCTCATGGTCCTAATTTCAATGCAGCCAGAACCATGAACGTGCACACATCAATTTTTTCAGCAGAAGCGTATGGAATTTTACTGATTGTACGACACAAAACTTGAAAATCAATTCCAAAGTCTATCATCTACACAGATTCCTTGAGTGTCGTTCGCGCACTGTCATCGCATACACCCGCCAAAAACCACATAATTAATCTTGTATTTAACACTATCATGTCTGTGTATGCAAAGAAGCATGAGCTGGTCCTCTGCTGGGTCCCAGGACATGCAGGGATCGCTGGGAACGAGTTGGCAGACGAGAGGGCCGGTGCTGCTGCACTCAGGAACACTGTGGACATTACAACGGTACCCTACACAGACCTCAAGCCACACATAAGACAACACTTGCGCAGAACATGGCAAACACACTGGAATGAACAGACAGACAACAAACTACATGTAATAAAGCCACACTTGGGACGGTACACATCTGACTCACACAACAGACACACGGAAGTCGACTTGGGTAGGCTGCGGATAGGGCACACCCATGCGACGCACTCGTATCTGCTGACGGGATCTCCTAGACCCCAGTGCGGCAGGTGCGGAGAGGCCCTATCCGTAGTGCACATACTAATCACATGCAAGGCACTTCACACAACACGACACAAACACTTCAGAGAACTCTACAGACAACATATTCCCCTACATCCATCTTTTTTCCTAGGTGACGATGCCATTGTTTCCGTCAAACGTGTGTTTGAGTATTGTCAGACGTCAAGTTTTTAAACCTCATTTCCTATCACGCATCATGAAATCTGGCCCTTTACACCAGCCATCCTCACTGTCTTTTATTGATTTTACTTTTGTTCTTGCTTATTGATTTCAGTGTCTAAGTTCTCACCTCTCATATTTAACCACTGTTTTGGCGCTCTTTGCCCTAGTTGGCCTTGCGCCATTAACATCCAACCATCATCATCATCATCAAGTAAGCTTCCAATATAACGCCGTTCCGCTTGATGGAAACATGACCTATAATCTTGTCCAGTCTACACTAATGATCGTCTAGTTTGCATTTAACGTTATCAGGGCTCCACCTATCGGTGCTTGAGAGAGCCAATACCGTAGCACATCCACCCTACCGGTCACGCTACATGTTCTAATCACCTATGGTGACACGCAAAAGTTTCAAGAGGCCGACTCTGTATAGCTTACCTAAAATCATTTATTGTTTGATGATTAGCTAAAAATTGTGAAATTATGAGCAGTAATATCGACCGTCACCTATTCATGTTTTTTGGGCAGTACAGCTATTCTATAGGCGATCATTCTAGCTGTGATTGACTTGACAGATGTTTTGACTGTTTACCCTCCAATACACAACTCGGTTCTTTTGCCTTAAAACCACTTGAAGGTGAAAAATTCATTTATATTTTATGATCTCTGCCCGACGTGCAGTATACTTCTGGCGAAAACTACCATCTGGTCTTCACAATCACTCCCTCATCTTGCAAGGTGGGGCAGGTTGAATATACCGCTGAACGTTGCCGTCCGACCAGTAGTACGGTGAGTGTCCTCCAACAAAACGTATGGCGCAAATGATGTAACAAAAAAGCTTGCTTTGCATGAAAACGCCACTATTATTTTGCACGTTTAGGCTGAAAAACTTTCAACTGCTCTTATACATTGGGTTCAAAGACACACAAAACTCTGCGGTGTAAAGGCAGGTTTGAAGGCTTTTATTTCACTTGATCAGATATATTACGAAGGAATTCGTTATGAGAAAAAGGTAAAGGAACCCCTCGTGCTCTTTAACTAAAGAACCAGATAAGGGGCTAGGATGTATCCATTACCTTAAAAAGCTCCATAAACTTTAACAGGCATGAAATTTTTTTATAAAGTAAGCTTATAAGTGAGAAGGCTTACTTTCGAACAGTGGCTAGGTAAAAATTGTGTTTTTTCTAGCTGAAATCCAAATAGGGCAGGAAAGACAGGAGAAGAAATGATGTGTGTCATCGTATCTTGCCACCTCTCTCTTGCGCTGCTTGTGGATTTGAGTTTTCTTGCACCAACTATCCAAAACCACCATTCTAACGCAGTTTATTACACGTACTATGGGCCGTTGTGTCTTGTTCCAACTTTTGTGCGCTGTTTTGGATTTCAGTTAGTATGTAACAACTAGCCCAAACCACCGTTCTAACGGCTTTATTTTCCTTGGCCTATGTCTCATCAACGTGCAATTCTGCTGGTCCTATATGCCGGTCCTGCCGCATACCCTATGTAATATATTCTGCCTCCGCGAACAAACAAGAACCGCTCCGAGAAACGTAACACACCTCGTGAAAACACTTTTTCAATGGCTTATCGTCACATATATTCCTTGGACCATGCTTCTGCTTGCGGGACCATGGGGTTTTTGTTGGGGCCCCTTAAATGCAAAACATTAACTCATTCATCTGGCGAAAACGCCGGAGGTCGCGTCAGCCTAATCTCAACCTGCTAAATAGACTCTATAGCTGTGAATCCCCAGCAAAACTACATGGACTGCGACTTGTCAATTGTCTGCATGCCCACCTTCATATAAATAATGCACCGGTCCTTCAACTCAATCGGGCGATTTCAAAGAGAGTGTTCTTCACGATCTTGCTGAATGTCTCCAAGTACATAGTTTGCGTGCCACGTTTGATTAAGTACCTGTTAAGCTACGCACCAGTCCCGTACTGCTAAACTTCAAATAGGCGACACCCCATCGGATGTCGATGAACTACTTCTATAGGCACCTCCAGGGTGCACTCATCTCCAGCTCCCGGTGCTATTTATCCTCGCAGCGTGTAATATGTTTACAGATTTATTCAGGCCGCAACCTGCAGTACATTTTGCACTGCCCTAACCCTTAGGATGCAAAGACGCAGTGAAACTCAAGCGCAAGCTAATGACGAAACGTTTGTTCAGGCTGCATTTAGCACAATAGCATTAGGATTGATTATCCGAACCAATTATGACACCACTCGCTCATGCAGCAAATAACTTCTCAAATGGACCAATAACGTTCCGTAATGCAACGTGTATAAACGCGGAAAACGAGATTCAAGATATCCAAAAAAATTCCAAGAAATAAAGTGTTTATGATGCGCTTGATAACGTAAACCCTATTGTACCCTAATCCATGCTAGACTGAACGTACCAAATTCAATGGTAATGTTTCTAAAGTCTACAATATAGCATTCCAAACATCCCACAGTATTTACAATGCCGTATTGGAACAGTTCGGCACCTGCAATACAGCTGCGACCCCAAAAGAGGCTCACACGCTCAATTAGCTACTACGAATGTCATCATCCCATACCGGCCTGCAAAACAAGCACGGACTGAATCTCCGAGCCTCAAAAATTACCCATACCCCAGAAATTCACGCTCAAGTTCTTATTTGTTTGCTGCCACGAGACGTGCACTATATAGAGCACACAAAACAACGAGCCCGAACATTAACCGAGACATAATTTATGAAACCAAACACCACTTACGCGAAAGCGGCCCACTATCGTAATGGCGACATGTATTCTCTGACGAGTCTATATCATCTGAACCTGGTACTCCTCACTTCCCTTAAAGTAAAAACCCGAAATCCAGCATCGGCAGACTGGGCAAAAATGCCTAAATTATAATTCATCGGCAGAATAGAGCAAACGTGCTTTTATTCTTTAAAACGCACTCTAAGAAGTGTGGGACGTAGTTCGAGAGCTGAACAGTTTTTGTATTCCTGTAGTAGTGGTTTGATTCCGCCTGCAAGCGGCCTGGCATCAATGCCGTGTTCCCTCCAGACAGAAAGCACAATAACATTGCTCGCGATTTTTCTTCACCTGAATGGGCTTGAAATGCGGCTTCATCCTTTCCCCGGGAGGGAATAAAACCGAAAAGCACACGCAGTCGTGTTGCAGAAAAAGAAATGCAGAAACAGCCACGCCGTAGAGAGGGTCAATGCCATGCATGAAGAGGTGGATATCCGCTATGAGGGTCCTGCCACTCCGACATTTGCTCACTCCACGGTAGGTACAAAAAATCCGACGGAACAACTTTCAAAGGAAACTCAAAAGTCTCTTTCAAATTTAAATGAAAAAATAACATCCAGTCTTTATTTTTTTTCTACAAAACTATGAAGCAGCTGAAAAAAGCTGCAATGAGAAGTATCTTGACGAGGTTCTGTATTGACAGAAGTGGGACACTAATACATGCTATCAAAGCAACTTCGCGTATGCCGAAAAACACGCATAGCATTATGGTTCACGAAGATTATCACACATTTTCCAAGGAACCACCAAGTAACAGCAATCCATACTATCACTGTGTCTTCGCAGGACCCAAAAAAAGCTTTCTCGTGCACCGGGCTAATAGCACACTTACATACGAGTTCCTTGTTTTGCACAACCCGTAAGGCAAGACACTACTTCTAGACCTCATGCCCCTAACATAACCTAGCTTTGTATCCTGATGCAGAGCCTGATGAGCGTTTAGCCGTATGTTAAATATTTAAAGCATCTGTGCACAATACCGCCACACTCGGCGAATGCATCTACCTGCACATGTAGTTCTTACCAAGGCAGAAGAACGTCGGTGGCACCCTATTACAGAGAAGTAGACTGCCATCTCCCTCCGGGCGGCATCACGTTCGGCTGATATTCCATTCGTCGCGTATGTTCTTCTTTGAGGTACGACGAACACCGTCACCTATATAGTATGGACATACCCCTTATCACCCTTTCTCTCAATCTCATCTCTCGCGACCTGGGAGGAGACGATGGGCAGTTCGAGCTTGCAAACTCGGAACAGTCTCGAGGAACTTGCCGCGATTGTCACCGGGGGGAAGCGAATGTCGGTCAGCCTGCGGACGTAGCCACACTTGAAAAAACAAGTTTTCGATCTCTATCGAATTCTATTCTGGTGGCCCGCAAATTTTCGAAGTCTATTTCGCGTTTGTTTATGTTGGGTAGTTGTATAACTTTGGTTGCTTGGTCTGCTTAAAGTGTTCAATTTTTTGGGGGTAAGGTGCCATGCCCAGTTTTAAAAATTTTGCTTTGAAGAACTTATATTGCAAAATGAATACAGCGGGGTCCAAATGCAACAAAAAAATAGTAAAACAGTGCAATGTACTGGCACAAGACACCACAAGAGCAACGGTTACTGCTAAAACATTCGTGGGTACATTCTAAACAACCAAATCTGCTATGTATGGACGTCATGTATTCTGCGGTGTCGAAGGTCGAGCCCCCGGTGTTGTCTGGTGGGTTATATGCGATATGTTGCGGTTTCATTATCTGTAACGTTGACGATACGGTGTATCACAATTCAAGGCGACGGCATTAGCCTAGACTTTTTTTCTGGTCAAGCAGTGGGAAGAATGAACCGAGGAAGGTGTGCAGGAAGGAGGATTCGAGAAACGAAACCAGGAATCAATGCAGCGAAAAAAAGGAATGGAGGCTGACGGAATGAGAAGCGTGGGCAGTGCAGCATCAGGTAGCATATTTTGATGTCTCGAAGCTAAGGAGAAGCGTTCAGATCCAGCGTTTGCGATGACCAGCCCCTTATGTAACATGTAGCCCTCGAAAAACAATTATAAAAGGAAAAATTGTTTTTATAATTGTTATTTTCCTAGCTTTACCTGATGAGCTGTACAAAGTTGCTAACAGAGGAACAATATACACTGGAGGCATGAAATGGAGCCCTACGGGTTCCGTTGTCGTACTGACTTGATGTACGGATGAAGTGTTCAATTGCAATGTGACATTTTCTCTCGCAACTAAAAAGAGGTCTGCAGAAATGTTGATACACCAAACCTGTATCATAAACGTGACCGTCTCCAAATCATATACGCACTGGTATCTGTTTGCAGAGATACCTGCCCGTGCATCGGTATTTCAACAATTGCATTGCGATGAAGCCAGACGAAACCAGAAGTATTTTCAGTTCAGAAAAGTTATTCTTTGTTTGTGAGCAGGTTAACATGGATATTTTGCAATACGAATGAAATAGCCTAGAATCACAACTACGATGTACCAATATATATGTAAAACACCCTGTTTTTTACAAAATACACCGAGTGTTGGTCTATTTAAATTATTTTGGTAGGAGCTCAAGGGTGGAACGCACAGAGAGTGCGCTAGCGTTCTTCGTAGAGAGTAATTTCTTTTTAGGGACCATTCCTACCATGTTCTTTGCATAAGTCTATGACGGCCCTCCTAATCTCTGAGCTGTTCTTTTTTACCCTGCATCACACAACATAACCGATCTCAACACACGTCTTTAGAAGACTATGGTGTCACACAAACGGGAGAATATTCGCTGTGATGGAGCGTTAGTTTTTTAGGCATGGTGTGGTAGGTATGAAAAGCACTTATTTCCAGTGTTCTGTCTATGTGTACCTGTTTGACGTATCTATTCTGTTTACCCTCCTGTGGCCCCAAATAACATTCCTGTGCATTGCATTTAGTTCTTTGTACCACAAGGGCAATAGATGGACAGAAATACGTACCTGTGAATAAATAGATATATTTAGATTACGTTAAAAGAATAACGCTTACATTTAGACTTCCAGGGTGAGTTTCACAAAAGCCAAACAGCTTTGCCCACTGGCGTCCACTAGGAATACTGCTGCTTCAATTTCAATGCACCTCACCGCAAATATTATCTCGGAAATTAGTGCATTTCCTAATGTTGAATAAAAATACAAAAAAATCGTAACTCTTCTGGCCAGAAGTTATTAAGGACTCCATTACTCCGTTGGTAGCACTTTAAAATTGGTAAAAAAAATTTTTTATATTCTTCTGCAACGATAATACTCCTTGGTAATTCGCATTGATAACAAATTCTGAATGAGAACATGTTGAACATGTGAAACCGAAGGATACGTATTACGGCATAGAAAGCGTAACAATATGAAATCTTGTTCTATTTTTCAGGCAAAAGCTACCTGCGTGGCCGTCGTTTACGAGGTAGTCTGGGAGATGACACGAGGAGTCACTTCGCTCAAATGCGACTAAGATAACTGGAGCAATAACGTTGGCATGCAATCAAGGAACCTGATGCAATCTTCTAAATAAAGTATACAGACTGGATAAAAAATATACATGCTTGGCACATAGTGAACAATGGTTGCAATTACTATTGTTTTTCTGGCATTCACCAAGTCTACGCAGGTTTGTAGGCTTCTGAAAACAAATATTAAGGTACAAAGCCGCACAAGCAACGAATTAGGAAAAATATATTTGGTAGAATAAAAAAATCAAGCACCAATACGTATTAATTTGCTTTCTCAAAAGAAAAGCGGGTATAAACATGAAATAAAAGCCCTGAAATGTGTATTGCGGGGCACGAGATGGACACAGACAGTCCACGTGTTTCGGGAACCGTGAGGTCCCACACGTCGTGACGCGAACAAAACGCTCACAGGAAGAGAGCAAACACAGCCGTCGTGAACAGGGGAGAAGTGACAAGAAAAATTCGCAGGAGAACACGAAACACCAGTAAAGAGTGAACGACGTACACACTGCTTCGCTCCTTTCAAGCACGACACCCCATCACGAAGGTTTTGGTCAAGCAGGTGGAAGCGACCTGCACAGCTACATGTTAGCGTGGCCAGCAACCTCAATCATACCAGAAAAATTTGGAGATGAGCACACATTTCCACACTCACTAGAACACGCACGACACCTGAAGTCTGTGAACAGTTTTTGTAAGGGAGGACAGATTTAGTGACCAGGGTAGAATTGGTGACAATGTACGACAGATACGTAATATTTCAAGCCCATGATTACTACCCGAAATGTCAGGCATGCTTAACCCGACAAAAATCACGGTTGGTATTAGAGTGCGCACTGCTTCCGTCCTGTTCTGTATCTGACGAAAATATATAGCTTTCAGGGAGTCTGCATATACTCGGACTCATCCAGGATATATTCATCAGAAAAATAAAATAGAGCCTTATTTATCAGGTGCTTAGTTATAGGAAAACCTAGAAAATCAACGCCGTCATCTGAACAGCATATAATTCAGCCCAATTGCAGGCCTATCTACACCGCTCTTCAAGCATTATACGACATCTGAGAACGACACACCTTCGAAGAGTTTTGAGATGGGACCCTCACCTAGCAGAAAAAAGCACGTCACAAAACCCGGCCAGGGAAATCCATTTTACTTGAGTAGGATCCCAGTCCGAAGTACACCTCACCGGAGAGGAAGACTTTAAAGGAAGACTCCTCGACTGCATCACCTTCAGAAATCAAAACATTGATGAAGCTGAAACGACTGCTCTTATGTTAGCTGTAATATAAGGCAATACTAACAACAAAAGCCTAAACATTATTATCGATTCAAGAAGAGCTATTCGTAACATTGTTGCCATAGGAATACTAACTAGCTCCAAGAACAACCTCCCAAGAGCATCGAGATAAACAGACATAACATGGTTCCCATCCGACGAAGGCTTGGAGGGGAACAAATTCGCAGAAGCCTGCGAGACGAAACTGACTTGACCCCGCGTACCTCATCAGTGTACACTCTCCCACTGTACATAATGTACAGCGAACGCCGTTTCATGTCACTCTTTGAAAGAAGGAATCTCTCCATGCCAGCTTTGTGCTTTTGAGTCCCTAACACTAACACACAAACACATCTCCAAACACACCAGGGCTCACCTCTTTGTTCGTTGATAGATTGAGCGAAGATCGCCAATAATGTAAAAAGAAAGCTAACGTAATCCACACTATATATAATTGTCCAATTTTTTTGCAAGCACAGAACAACACACCTTGTTCTCAAAACACATTGGACGCAAACCTTGCCAGCGAGCATCTGGTGTACCAGTGCAAGCTCATCCACAGGGCCTGGAGCGGGCAGGCGCCACAGCGGCTCTGTAAAGATGGCTCCTCTCTTTTTGCTGGATGAAACCTTTCGCCTCCTTGTCTCAGTAATGTTTCTTATGATTATAATAACGTGGATACTCTATAACCAGTCTGCGGTTGAAAGTCGCAGGGCTGTCATTCGCTTCAAGGAATACCCATCTAACGTTGTACCTGTGGGTGCAGCCAATGATGCCGCAATCTTATTGAGCCGGTTGCTCCACTCCTTGTAATGATCAGGAACGTCAAAGAGAGATTCTGTAGCAGATGTAAGAGAAGTAGCCAGTCTATAGCATGTTTAATTTGATGAATGGTTTCTGATGGGTCCAACATTCCTCCAAATGAATGAGTTGCGATAGACAGATTAGATAAGATTAGGAGTTTGTGCTTGAAGAGGTAAGTACAGAAATCATGCAAGGGAAGTGGTTTTGCGCAACCGGCATCTACACTTCCTACACATGTCTCCACGTTTCCCTTACGTGTCTAGTGCTCATCGACCGGCATGCACCGGCGGTTCCGATATTACTGTCAAATGGTCTATAGCCAACCAACAGGGTAATTTTGGTTGGCTGAATGTTGGTTGGTTGGCAAGCCACAATCTTCCTCCTCCCACTTCTGATCTCACACGCCGCGAAGGCACTTACATCCGCCAGGCTCAGGCTCTCTCCCTCCCTTGTGAACTAGTTTTGTACGCTATATAATGACCCGAGATGGCACGCCCCACTGTCAGGTGTGTGGTGCCTATCCCGACGTTAAACGCACCTACTGCACTTGTCCTACCGCCATGCGATAACCTCAATTTCTTCATCCAAACCTTTTACAATCCCACATTCTATACTTGTGGGAATGCTGGGCCGCTTCTCCGCCTGATCTTCGCCCAATCCTTTGGCCTCGCCTCCCCGCTCACATTTCCCGTGTGCGGGACCTTGACACCTGCGGAATTTCCGCCTGAACATATTCCAGGCCCAGCAGTACTCCATTTTCTGCATCCCGAACGTGGGCCGCCCTAAATAAAGTTTGATCTATTTCTCTTCTCTCTCTCTCTCTCTCTGGATGACTGTGGCTCTGTAAAGGTTGACTTGAAAGTAGGTTGTGGCTGTCACCTTCTAATAAGAAATGTAAATAATAGAGACGTACTGAGGTGTGCTTAAGTATGTAGAGCCCTCTGATGCGAAGGTCGCAGTTAAAAAATAAGCAAATTATGTCGCTCCTAAGGTTACCTTACCCTGGCAGTCAGAACAGTCATTGTCACGAGTCAAAGTTGTATAGCACAAAATAAAAAGAACGAAAAGGAAATGCACGACGATACAAAAAGAGACCCATAAGGCCTTTTGATTTGACATTCGCAATCATTACATCAGATGTAGCGATTAGACCCGCTATTCTCAGTTTTACGAAAAACATTCCAATGGTTTATTTTACCAGCACCTGTAGTAAGAGGTTTACTAAGAAATGCTTTACTTGTTTATTAGCGTTTGTTACAAGCGCTCGGCATCTTTCCACTCCGTTATCGTGTGTTCCTCTGGTGCGTCCGTATCCTTCATATATGGCATGCCGTATCGCAAGCATGGTGGTAAAAGGGTGCAACTTTTGGGTCCCTTTTATACATTCTTGTCGCCTTAAGAGCAGCGATCTGTAGAGTAGTGACTGTGCCCCTCACTCTGTTTCAGGTTTTTATGCGTGTAGTTGTTGTTATTATTGAATAGCAAACGTTCACTCCAGGAAAACATTTTCGCTTAATTATCCCCGACTCGAACAAGCCCTTACTGGATCAATTTTCAATATAAAAAAATCACTCCAGCACAATTTTGAGCCCTGAGAGCATGCTAGGATGATCAACCATGAATTTGTTATTACTTTCATGCCAGCTTGGTGAAACAGCTCAGGCTTCACAACACCGATATCCCTATTGTTTGCTAGTGTACGATGTTTTTACTGGCTTGAAGACATTGTTCTATGTCTTGTAATTGACACGTTATGATCAGTTCGAGTGCTCTCCTGAAAGTTCGCCTGCCATCAAAACGGTTTTGTTCAAGGGCTCTTAGGCTGCAGCGGGTGCCCCTCCCTTTTCTTGCTTAGCGGTAAGCGCCGTGCTGCCGACATGCAGCACGATTCTGTAGGAACGTAATGTGAGTTTAAGACGTTAGAACCATGCTTCTTCTTCGCACGGGGCACCTTGAGCCATCTTGGTCGCGGAGCCCAAGCCCCCATACATAAGCTGGATCCAACCGTGGCGATGTGTTTTAAAGTGAAGGGTAGAAACCTTAAACGGTTGTCGTCGGAGCCCAGGTCAAGCTCCGGCGGATGGGCTCCCTGTCTGTTTACCAGGCAGGGAGCTCCGGGACCTCACTCTTTATCAGGGTAACCCGAGCTACGGAAATACCCCCGTCCCCTGCTTCTATACTATGCTATATGGTATTTTCAAACCCCCAACCCAAACGTGATCGGCCCCCGAAAAGGGGCCGCACCGAAGTTTCTTTTCCACCAATACCAGACTTGAGTCCTCCGAAGCCGAACAACTATCCTCGCTTCATCGTGATGGAATCTGTAGACCAATCAAAACCTCCTTCTTCACAGTCGGTATTTCTCATTTCAAAGTTTCTTGACGGTATTGTTGGAGGGTCGTATAAAGCCAAAAAACATCGAACCAGTGAAATTCTCGTCGAGGTCAGTAGCCAGGATCAGGCCAATAATCTTCTTGCTCAAACTAGCATCGCCGATCTGCCAATCCGAGTCACGCCCCACCACAGCCTAAAAAGCTCCCAGGGCGTGATTTCCGAGTATGACCTACTAAATGAATCTGCTGACCGGCTGGAGGGTCCTTCGTAGTCATGGCATAATAGCGGTCAGGCGCATAACACTCTGCCGAGACGATAAACAAATAGCGGCAAAGCACCTGATCCGAACCTTTGACAAGTCCACCCTTCCAGGATTCATCAACGCAGGTTACATCCGATGTTCAGTCCGGTCGTACATCATGAACCCACGGTGCTGTTTCAAGTGCCAACGGTTCGGGCACGGCACTAACTCCTGTCGCGGCCGACTTACCTGCGCAAAATGCGCCCAGCGCGACCACTTGTCCGACAATGTTCAGCAACGTTCAACCATTCTTTGCGTAAACTGCCATGGTCCACATGCGGCCTACTCCAGAAAATGTGAAAAGTTTCAATAAGAAAAGAAAATAATCAACATCAAAGTCACTGGGTACATCACCTTCCCAGAGGTGCGAAAGAGGTTCGCCGCTTTCCCCTGGGGAGGTACGCCGACACAGCTCACAGGGGGGGCGGAGCAGCGTCTTGTTTCGGCGGGGACCCAGTACCGAGAGTCGGACTTGGTCTCTCTCTGCCCACCCTGCGTTGCCTCTTGCAGCCCAACCCGCTCCGCACCGCTCGCTGAGGCAGCAGCGGCTGTGTGGGCATCCACGTCCGGTGGGGATGCTGCTGCATCCACGACCTCCTCCTCTCCACCGGCCCGAAGAACATGCGAGGGCTCGGGGGAGAAGGAGACGGAGGAAACCGCAGCAATTCGGACCTCCGCCGCACCGCCTGTGCCACCCGGGGCGCTTCTGACGCCCTCGGTGGTCGAGGCCAAAACGAAGGGCATCGCAAAGGCTGCCATGTTCGGGGGGTCCGATACGCCTGGTACCCCTTTCAAATCTGATGATGAGGTGGATGTGGGACCTTCCCGTCTTCTTTCCAGCAGAAGGAGCGGGGCCCTCCATCTAAACCTCCAGAGAAGGTAAAAAAGCCCCTCCTAGGAGTGCACGCCCCGAAAAAACTTACGTATATAGTCACACTCCAGTAGCTCTAATACATCAGATTGGGAAGAGAAAACATAGTTAAGTGAAACTGCCGAGGTCTTTGAATAATCGTGACGACGTGCATGAGATTCTGCATGCCAATAAGCCAAGGGTAATGTGTGTCCAGGAAACACACCTTATTTCCAAGCACAAAAATATTTTGAATAGTTACCTGGTATACAGCAAGGACAGGCTTCGCTGTACACACACTTCTGGCGGTGTGGCCATAATCGCCCGCAAATTCTTAGCATGCCACCCTGTCACCTTGAACACCGTCCTTGAGTCTGTATCCGTCCGCACAATATTATTTAATAGAATTATAACGGTATGCTCTATATACATCTCTCCTGATCTTGCGCTCCTTAGCTCTGACATTGAGGCGCTAGTCGACCAGCTGCCTGAACCATACATCCTAAGATGCGACTTCAATGCACACCATTCTCTTCGGGGATCTTCTCGCACGGATGCCCGAGGTCGCCTGATAGAGAAGTTTTTAACATCCTCTGGAGCTTGCCTTTTCAACAAGAAACAGCCTACATATCATAACATAGGACACAATACATTCCCAAATCTTGACTTGGCTATTGGTTCGGCAATTCTCTTTCCATGTCTTGAGTGGGGTTTGGGCACGGACCCATATGGCAGTGACCACTTCCCCACTTCAGTAACATATGTAGGATAAAGGCCCAACCAGTTCATCTTCCCTTAATAGGTTCAATGAAGCACGAGCTAATTGGAACACTTTTACAGAGACATGAAACTACAATTACACATCCATAGGACACCTACACGTTGAATAAGCTACCCAACTCCTCGCGGCGCACCTCCTCGACGCCGCCAAAAAGTCAATTCCCCACACCTCTGATGCCCCATGCAACCAGAGGAGGCCGTGGTGGAATGAGGACTGTAGGCGGGCGCGAGAGGCCCAGAACAAGGCGTGGGGTATCCTTCCTCGGTACCCCACGTCGGTTAACCTCATTTTGTTCAAACGGGCCAAGGCGTTCAGAAAACGTGTGCGCCGGTGAGGTAAAACCGAGAGAGTGGGTACACCTTCTTGACATCCATTAATTCATACACGGACACACAGAAAGTCTGGACACGTATACGCAAGCTCAAAGGACAACAGTCACACAGGCTTGACACACTTGAAGACCAGGCTAAGACACTTGCACAACACTTCGAACACGTGTCAAGTTCAGCACAATACACGAACACTTCCATGAAACACAAAACACCTGCAGAAAAAAAGCCCTTACAAGACATAGACAGATCAAAAAATTCTTACAACTCTGAATTTACTCGATATGAGTTGAGGGCTGCCCTGAGCACATGCAAACCTTCAGCTCCAGGCGCAGATAAGATTACATACTTCATGATACAACCACTACACCCAGACACTCTTGAAATACTTTTACACCTATACAGTAAAATTTGGCTTTCGGGGCACATTCGACGCTCTTTGAGGCAGGCCATAGTATTGGCCGTCCTAAAGGAAGGGAAGGACCCTTCCTCTTCCGCCAGTTATCGTCCCATTGCCCTGACAGCTGCCTGTGTGAGCTCTTCGAAAAGATGCTAAACAGTAGACTCGTGTACTTCTTAGAGTACAACGGTCTTCTCGAGAGTTGCCAGGCAGGCTTTAGGGCGGGGTTATCTACCAACGATCAACTCGTTGCGTTAGAGTCATATATCAAAGATGCTTTCTTGCACAAGCAGTACTGTATGACAGTATTCTCTGATCTTGAAAAGGCGTACGATTCTGCCTGGTGGTACGGCATGCTCGGAGATTTGAAGTCCTTTGGCATGTCGGGTAACGTGATGAACACGCTTGCCAGTTACATGTCTGAAAGAAAGTGTCGCGTGCGAGTTGGAACTGCACTTTGAAAGGTTCATGTGCAGCAAAATGGCGTCCCGCAAGGTAGAGTTTTGAGTTGCACTTTGTTTATTGCAAAAATGAATTCTCTTCGGAAGGTGCTGCCACCATCGATTTCCTGTTCAATCTATGTAGACGATTTTCAACTCTTCTTCAACCACGTAACTTATCCATCTCCGAGCGGCAAGTCCAGCTTGGTGTGAACAAGCTAGCCGGATGGACAGATAGCAACGGTTTTATATTTGGTCCATGAAAGTGCACTTGTGTTTTATTTTCCAATGGGCGTGGCATTCTGCCGGATCCAGAGATTCAACTCCACGGTGTCTCTATTTCTGTAAAAAAGGAACACAAGTTCTTAGGTATTATCTTTGACGGAAAGCTCACATTCATCCCACACATAAAACAACTAAAACATAAATGCTTAAAAACACTGACTATCCTGAAGGTTCTCTCGCACGTTTCTTTTGGCGCTGACAAACAACTTCTTGTACGTGTTTTTAGCAGCCTAATAGGTTCGCGATCAGACTACGGTAGCGTTGTCTATGGGTCAGCCACTAAAACATCCCTCCGAATTCTGGACCCTGTGCTTCATCTAGGGCTCCGCTTGGCGTGTGGTGCCTTCCGGACTAGTCCAGTCGAAAGCTTGTATGTAGATTGCAGCAAATGGAAACCTACAACGTCAGCGAGCATACACAGATCTCTTTTTTGCTTTTAAAATTTCATCCATGCCTCGCCATCCTTTTAAATCAGTTTTCCATGATACATCGATGACTGTACTCCGTTTAAATCGACCATCGTTCTCTGCGCCCTTCTCTTACAGAGTTAGAGAGGAAGCGTCTGAGCTTGCTGTCTCCTTTTTAGATACAATCCAAAGTTCTCTAACAGATTTTATAGCACCATGGCATCTTCGCCCTGTATCATGCGACACATCTTTCACACATGTAGATAAAAACCAAGCTCCCACATGTGCAATTCTGCAGCACTTCTTGTATTTGCAGCATAAGTATCAGTGTTCTGAATTTTATACGGAATCCTCTAAAACCTATACCTCCGTGTCCTGCGCGGCGCATGGGCCGGCCTTGGTGTCACTAGAACTCTAACAAGTAATACAAGTATTTTTACGGCAGAGGCTTATGGTGTACTTCTTGTTGTTAATCATATACTTCAAAGCCACACCCCACAATTCATTATCTATACAGATTCCCTAATCGTTGTGTGGGCATTGTCATCAACAAAGTCTTGAAAAATCACGTTGTAAAAGTTATCATTAAAGGTATTATGTCTGTGTATGTCCACAAATTTGAACTCGTCTTTTGCTGGGTCCCTCGCCACTGTGGTATAGCCGGGAATGAAGTAGCGGATCCAATGGCTGCTGCTGCTACACTCTTGAATACAGTAAGAATAACCACATTACCTTACACCGACGTGAAACCACACATCAGACAACAACTTCGAAAAAAATTGCAAACACACTGGAGCGAACAAACAGACAAGTTACACGTAATAAAACCACACTTAGGACCACACACCACAGACACACGTAATAGATACACTGAAGTCACCTTGGCTAGATTACGGGTAGGGCACACACATGCAACGCACTCGCACCTTCTCACTGGATCTCCAAGACCTCTGAGCAGCAGGTGCAGAGAGGCCCTATTCATGATCCACACACTTATACAATGTAAGGCACTCGACATTACACGACGCAAACACTTCCCACAACTACACACACGACATATTCCACCACACCCGTCATACTTCTTAGGAGACGATGCCATGTTTTCTGTTCAGCGCACCTTTAGGTTCCTATCAGAAGATCATTTCTTACAACTCATCTCATACCACGCATAGTTTTACCCCTGGTCCTATACACCAGCCACACTAGTTATATTTTAACCACTCACGTTCTTCACCCTGGCCCTTTACACCAGCCGTGCTCATAGTCAATAACTGATTTTATTCGGTTTTCCCGGTCATCAAATAACTTTGTGTTTGGCGCTCTTTGCCCATGTCGGCCTTGCGCCATTAAACCTAAACCATCATCATCAACAATGCTTCTTGAGCTCCGGATTTAACATAATCCGCATCATCTAGACTTTATGATAGTCAATATATTCAGGTCAGCACCATTGGAAACGTTATTTCTGGGTTACCGTTTTACTTGTTAGGGAACGGAGTTTGATGTTTCTCTTGTGCAGTTTATGTTTTTAACACCATGTCAAATGAGCATAAATAGCAACCTATTTCACTCCGAAGGCACAACTTGGGAATCATATATTTTATTATTCTGCCATGTGTGCGAGTTGCAAACGCAGAAAAACGTTGTTGTTGCGGTGTCTTTCTTTGGGACACATAACCCGTTGAGATAGTCACCTGATATTGGCGCTTTGAGGCGAATACGTTTACCCTTCATCAACTTTTAAAGAGGTAGGAATGTTACAAAGCAAATTTATTAACGTGCGTGCAACCTTACCGCTGAACATTATTGCACACGAGTAAATCAAGTTATCAAAAGCCGTGCAGATCCCTGATTCTAGGGAATCTGTCGCGGGACCGTGTCCGTTTGCTGGCGTAGTTCACTGGCGAACAAACGAAAGCGAACAATTAGACGCCAATTTGACACAGTGGTCAAAATATTGCGAAGAAGGGTGGGAAAGAAAGATAGGGCTGGCGAGCCTTAACTAAAGCTCTACACGCAAGCACGGTGTACAACGAAAGCTGCCCGAAGTATTTCCAGCCAAAAAACAGAACGAATGCTAAGAAAGAGAGACATATACTGTGTACGAAACGAATATGTAGGACTCGAATACATATCCGAGCTTTTTCCTTCACAAACATATTCAGAATGAAGCGCCCTGACGAAATTTGAAGAATCGACAACGCTTCTTCTATGAGGGCAACATGCGGACATTGTACACTGTCAATCAAAGGGCTGCTACTACGAAATCTGGTTTTAAATACGATCGCATCGGACATGTGTTTATTTATTTTTTACTGCAGCAGTCATTTTATTTTGTGGACATTTGCAACAACAGTGCTGTTCTTTCTCGGAATGGAGCACTTCAGGTTTTGCCCATACAACAAAGTAGTGCAAACGTGAAACATTGGTTATTTCTCTAAGCGATAAGTTAGGGGGTGTGTGCGTGTAGTGTAGTTATAAAAACCATGTAATGTTACGCTTTTTTGCAAAAATTTACAATGATGGTTTGGGGTTGCTTGTTAAATTACGGACCATGGCAGAACATCACCTGTATACAAAGTTGGGTCATCGAATGTAAAAAGTGGAAAGGGTGCTGAATGACGTTGCAGGAATGTTATTAAGTGAGAACTATAGCTTCTTATGAGTTCGTAAATTGCTATAAACTGCGTACTTGCACATTTGTTATTCTGCTATAGCATTTACCCTTAATGATAAAGCAGTAAGCCTGCCTGAAGCAACAGGTTATACATTGACAACATAGTGTTTTTTACATATATTACCCTTCTATGGGCGGTTTCGCAGATGATTCTTTTTCCTTAAGGAGTAACATTTCTTGCCCGCTTTAGAAAGGGCACACGTGAGCCGTGGGTGGTTTACATCTGTCGCACACTCCTACCTGGGCACCTTCAGTAATTTTGGTGATGGTATTGGCTACACCGCGGACACGGAGTTCCATTGCAGAGATTGTAACCAAGCGTGACGATATATTTTAAGTTGTTCGTCGGGGCCCTCAAACCACAAACGGTAATGGTAGGAGCCAAGTTAAAGCTCTGGCGGATGGGCTCTCATCTATTTACTAGGCAGGGAGCTCCGTGATCTCTTCAGCAATAAGGGCAATCGTGACGAAGAAAATACTCCCTCCCCTGTTTTTATACTACTATACCATATGGTGTCTTCAACCCCCTCCTCCAAACATAATCAGTCCTTGAAAAGAGGCCACACCTAAGTATTCTTTCCGTCACTTCCACCCATCCCTTCCCCGAAGATGGATAACTATCCCCGCTTCTTGATGGTAGCATCTCTTGACAAGTCAATTCCTGTCTCCTCCAAGTCAGTGTTCCTTATCACCATCCTGAGCCCCAAAACTGAGAACGGCTAATTCCTTGTCGAGGTCAACCTAAAAATCCCGGAAAACATCCTCCCAGAGGCGCTGAAGAGGTGCGAGTCTTTCCCTTTGGGGAAATAAGCCGACGCAGCTCACCGGGGGGCGGAACGGCGTCTGTTGTCGGAGCTGGTCCCGTACCGTGAGTCGGACATGGTCCCGCCCGCTCCCCACGGGTTGTCTCAGGCGGCCGAACCCGTCACCACAGTGCCTGCTCAGCCAGCAGCGGCTGTGTAGCAACCATGTTCGTTGGGGTGCCGCTGCATCCACGGTTTCGTCTCCACCTGCCCGAAGCACGCACGAAGGCACGAATGAGATGTAACAGAGGAACCCGCGCAGGTGCCTCACCCGCCGCACCGCCTGTACCACTCAGGGTGCTCCTGACGCCCTGCGCGGTCGCGGCTCGAACGAAGGCAACCGGAACGGCTGCCAAGTCCAGGGGGATCGGCCCGCCGGATACCCCCAAAATGTAATAGATAATGTGGGGCCTGTTGCTGTCTGCGTCGTAGCGAAAAGGGTGGGTCCCTTCATGCAAACCTCCCGAGAAGGTAAAAAACCCTTCCATGTGCCCAAGCCACGAAGGACCTTAAATAAATAGTCCCACTTCAATAGCTCCTAATACTTTTTTAATGGAAGAAAAAATTGCTCAATTGAACTATGGAGGCCTTAATAATCTTGACAATGTGTACGAGATCATTCAAGCTAAACAGCCAAGTGAAATGTGCGTCCAAGAAACGCATTTAAATTCCAATCATTTAAATTTCTTGAATAGTTGAATGGTATTCAGAAAGAATAGGGATGGCTGCACACACTGCTCGGGCGGGGTGGCAAAAATCGCCCAGAAATCCTTAGCATGCCAAAGCATCACTTTGAACACTTTCCTTAATGCTCTACCTATCCGCACAGTATTATTTCATACGTTGATAACAGTATGCTCCAAACACATTACTCCTTCGCTTCCAATTTCGAGCTCAGACTTCGAGGCTCTGGTTGACCAGCTTCCCGAACCATACACCATTACGCGTGACCTTAATGCGCACAATTCTCTTTGGGGCTCTTCTCGCAAGGTTGCCTAATAGAGAAGTTTCTAACATCCTCTGGAGCACGAGTTTTCATCGAGAAAGAGCCTACATACCATACCATAGGACAGAACACAAACGCATATCTTGACTTGACTATTGGCTCTGCAGTTCTCTTTCCTTGTCTTGAGTGGGGTATGGGGACTGACCCATATGGGAGTGACCACTTCCCCACCTCACAAACCTATATAGGTAAAGACCCATGCTGTCAATCTTCCAAGACGTTCAATAAACCAAGAAAAAACTGGAATTCGTTTACAGAGACATCCAAACTACTCTACACGTCCATAAGACACCTACACATGGAAGAAAGTGCCCATATCCTCAAGCACACATCCTCGACGCCCCCAAAACGTGGATTTCCCAGCCTCTAGTGTCCTGCGTAACAACAGGCGCCGATGGTAGATTTAGGACCGTGGGCAGGGGCGAGAGGCCAAGAACAAAGCGTGCGGTATACTTTGTCGGTACCCCACGTCGGGGAACCTCCTTTTGTTGAAAGGGGGAAGGCGTTTGGAAATCGTGGGTGCCAGGGCAAAACGAGAGTGTTACCGCATGTTCCTGACATCCCTAAACTCATACACCGATGCGCATAAGGTCTGGACACGTATAGAAAAACTCAAAGGTCGTGAGACACCCAGGCTGGCCTTGGTTAGTACCACAGAGGACACAGTGGAAGACCAGGCTAACTGTCAGGTTGGGGGGACAATAATTAATAGAAGAAACTTTGGAAACGAGACTAATTTATTATACCCAAATCCCACATCAAACTGCACAAAATGGAGTAAAGAAACCAAGGAACACTGGAGAACGAAGGAAATGCAGGAGAAATTGCTAAAGAGATCAAGCAATCGTGACAGAGACAAGGTCAGGGAATGAAGGGAAAGAGCGCAGTTCGAATATGCGGGAAAAAGCTGAAGGTGAACGACAAGGTCACGGTAGGTGTTCGCTGCGGAAACGGGGTTGTCCTACTTCACGTCCCAGAGGCGCAGTCGTGGTGATGCGGTGTTGCAAGGTCTAGCGGATTTCGTGGCCGTAGTGGTCGAGCTCCTATTGCGGAGATGCCAACGACTGTCTCGGGGCGTCGCGTTCCTGTGCCCATGTCTGACGACTCGACTTGTTTTCGGAGGAGAAGTCCTGGAGGCTGCCGTCGTGGATGACCTTTTGGGTCACGGCATGGGTCCGGTCGCCCGACAATTCCGCATCCCGGTCAAGCTCCACACTTGACAGCCTACGTTCTTCCTCAGTGTTCTCGGGATCGCTGCTTTTCGTTTTTCTCGCTGGCGCCTTGCGATTGGCCGGCTCGTGAGTTGGGGGTGAATGACCGCGCGAGACGCTGATGATGATAGGGCCTCGGAGTGTTTAAAATATACCCAGCAGAGCTCGTCTTCGCGTCTTCGTCATTGTCTTAAGTGAATGTTTTTTTGTCCTTATGGTGGTGCTTTTTGTCGTGGCGATTTCTTCCCATGACACTAACACACTCGCACAAAACTTCCAACATGGTTCCAGTTAAGCACACTACACAAACACTTTCCTGAAACATAAATCTGCTTGTGAAAAAAGTCACACCGTGACAATAATAGGTGAAAATCTGATTATAATTCTGAATTTGTATGGTGTGAGTTGAAGGATGCCATAAACACATGTAAACCATCAGCACCAGGTTCAGATGATATTACACACACCATGATATAACACCTACACCCAGATACGGTTGAAACACTCCTAAACCAATACAACAAAATATCGCTTTCGGGGCATATTCCAGCGTGTTGGAGGGAGGCCATTGTAGTGTCTTTCCATGAATTATGGCAAGACCCTTTTTTCCAGCGCTGTGAGAAGGTACTCGAGAATGGCGAGGCGCTCGCCAGCCACACTCGCATAGAAGTGGCCGACCTCTGCAGTCTCTTCAGCTTCTGTTTGCGTCATTTTTTATGAGGAGTTTTACAGGCAGGTGTTCGTACTGAGAGGGGTGCTTTATATTTCTATGACGTGCGCGACCCATGCTTTGAAAGCCGTCGAGAGGACCACCTTAAGCTTCCTTAGTCGTCTTCCAAAAATATTCGTACAGTACGTGGATGACTGTTTCTGCATTTAAAAGCTGAAAGACGCGCCGGTACTTTTCGAACAGTTGAACTCCATTGAGCCAATGATCCCGTTCTCGATGGAAGAAGAGCTTACCAGTCGTATCGCTTTTCTGGATGGGGCAGAACCGCGCAAGAATACCGCCTTCGTGACGATGGTCTAACGGAGGCCCAAGTTCCCTGTCAATACCTTCACTTCGCTTCTGCTCAATCGTTTGGACACAAGCGCTCTGTGGGCTCGGAACTCTTCACACGCTCGCAATGCCTGTGATCTTCTACAATGGCGTTAAGGTTGGGAGAAAAGAAGATAAGCGAAGACCTTGCAAGCAAAGGATACCACAGCCATATCATAAGTTGTAGCAATGCAGATCGGCGAACCCGAGGACCGAGAGGAACGCCGAGGTTCGAGCGAAAATGCGCCGTCATTGGTTACGCTGTCGGTGTAAACAAAATGCTTTCTCGAATCTTCGATGAATACGCCGTCCAGTATTACCACGTGCCTACAAGTAAGCTCGTACAGCAACTTCTACATGCCAAAAATGCGCTCGAAGACGAAACGTACCCCGGTGTGGTCTATAGGATTCCTTGCCAGACTTGCGACGCAGCCTACATTTTTGAACAAGGAAACTTCAGGAGGCGAATGAAGCAGCACAAAAATGACGTTGCTGTCGGCCGCACCAAACTAAACGCCTTTGCAGAACACCAAAAAGTAACAGGTCATGTCATAATTGGGACTCGGCCAGAATCATTGCCACCGAGAAACCATTATCAACCCACCTACTCTGAGAATCCTTCCACATCCAGTCAACCCGGCACGATCTTAATCGGACGCGTGTGGCCATGCCTTCAAAATACGCATGCCGTTTGCATAGCTACAAGCATGTATAAATACGGACTAGCCGCTTTTCGTTCTGTATGTGAACAAGGGACCCGTACGGGCCACGAAACATCATTTGTTTTCACCTATTGCTTTTACCATTTTGCCAGTGTAGGTTTAGTACCGGCTACACTCACATCACCACTCTTTTTAAACTGCCCATCTATTTCTGTTGACTTTTTCACTCATAGCGAGGGAGGAGTCTTCTGAACTCTCTCTCTCGTTTTTATTCACCTCCAAACAGCTGTCATTGATATTTTAGCCGCATGGCATGTTCGGCCTGTATTATGTGATTTTTGTTTTCCTAATTTAGGAAAACATGGTACCCACACCTGCCATTTTTCAGCATTTAATGTATATACAGGAGAAAATTGCCCGCCAGAAGTTTTAAGTCATGAGTCAAAAACGTCCACTGCATTGATGATGTGCTACATACGGACGCAACTTCAATGCCTGTGAAAGCATGAATGTGAATTCGAGCATTTTCACGGCAGAAGCATATGGTAAATTCTCGTTTTAAATCACTATATAGAACATTATATCGCTAACTCCATAATTTTAACAGGTTAACGTAGCGTCGTGGGTAAAATATCATTCCAAAGGTCTGCCAAAAATTGTGGTGAACCTCCTTTTTAAAACTTCGATGTCAGAATATGTCTCAAATATGTATGCGACAGTCTTCTGGGTTGCAGACCACGCTGGGATCGCTTTAAACGACTTAGCGGATAAAAAGGCCGCGAATTCTGCACTCAGAAACACTTACGTTGTAACAGCAGTAACCGACACTATGTTAAGTCCACTTATCAGGCAACACCTGCGTAAAACATGGCCAACACACTAAAGTGAACAGACAGATAGCAAACTACAGGTAATAAACCACACCTGGCATAATACAACACTGCCTCACAGAACATACACACGGACGTGACCTTACTAAGGTTACGGATAGACCACACAAAAGTAACACACTCCAATCTGCTCACTCGATCATCAAGACCGATGTGCAGTGGGTGTGGACAGGGTATATCCATATCCACATGCTCATCCAATAAAAGTCACTTTGCTTAACACTACGCAAACACTACCCACAGCTATACACACAACACATCCCGTTACTTTCATCATACTTTTTAGGAGAGGAGCCCATGTTTTTATTCAAGTGCATCTTTGAGTTGCTCAGTGATTTGATATTTTTACACCTCATTTTTTAACATGCCTCATAACAACCTGGCCCTTAACACCTGTCCCCTTCAATGACTTTTTTTGGTTTTACGTTTAGGTTTAGTCGAATGGTTTTATTCGTATTATCACTCAGATGAACCAACTATGCTTTGGTGCTCTTTGCCGTCAGTCGGCGTTGTGCCAGAAAAATACCAACTTCATCATCACTTCGTTAGCACAAAAATAACATGTTTTGTAACGCTCGTTATCCATCGTGAAACACGCGCTGCACTCAGAAGATTTAATTGTGGTGTAAAGACTGTAATATAGTGGTCAAGGTCCTTCGAGCGTGTCTGCGAAGTTTTTGTGATAATTGTTATAGTAACAAAGGATGATGCAGTGGCTTTCTTACGTCCCGGCAGACTCTTCCTCTTCCCGACGGGAATTCAGCATTTTCTGCGAGAAAAACAAATTTGCTCACCATTGCAGCATGACTTTTTTGTTCTAAGAATGGCCACGTAGAAGGAGAGAATTTTTTTTCTTAACTGCAGCGGTCCCCAAAAAGGCTTTCCGTACCTTGGCGGTGGGTATGCCGTTTTTGTGCTTACTCCTACCCATCTATTCGGTCACAGGAATGTGTGGCGCCTACATTATTAGGGCCTAATTGGTACTGCAATATTTTGCATATCTTTTCTAGATTTCTCGATTATTTCAGGGAGTGGATCCCTGGGGAAGGCAAGCGTTGCAGGGGGTGGCAAGACGTAAGATGGGCAGATGAGATCAAGACGTTTGGGAAGATAAATTGGTCGCCTTAAGTACAGAACCGGGGTAATTGGAGAATAATGGGAGAGACCGTTGCGCTGCAGGGGGCGCAGATAGGCAGGTGATGATGATGATTTTGCATATGCTCATTGCTGCTGAACTTGTACCCACCCAAGCTTCGCTCATATTCTCGATCTTGGTTAGGACAGCTCGGGCGCGGATTTTAGCGCTTGTTCGAAAGAGGTGGTTCACAGCCACCCCTTAAACTAAAAAGCTGCCCCGTCACCTAAGAATTCAGAACATAGCCATGCAGAAATGATATTTCTAATATCATCATGCCAAACAATACTATCAAAAAATAAATTAAAAGAGGCTGACAAGGATGAAAGCAACAGCGATAATTACTGAACACTTCACTCCAGGTCTGTAGGAAGAGACGATAGGGGAGGTAGACATCGAGCAACCTTACCGCAATCGCCGCCCGAAACGTTTTGACTTGCCCAGTAATGCTTAAGTTGTAATTTTTAATCTAATAGGCTAATACCCATTGAGTGATCCTACGCTGAAACATGACAAGACCAATGTTTTGGTGGAGCCACGACAAAGTTAAGGAATTTTGCTAAATATTACCGTAAAGACAAGCACACCATTACAATCACTCCAGTGCTAGTACGCTGCCATGGCCAGTTGAGTTATTATAGCAATAAAGCCAATGGTTCTTTGACATGCAGACCTATTTCATAAGTACGATAATTAGTTCACCATGCAGTTGTATATAATACAAAATGCTCGCTGCTGTCAAAACATGGGCTTCTGCCATATAAGTGTTTTGAAAGAAAATTGCAACTTGTTTTGTAACTTCGATGAAGACAATCTGCGCAGTCTAAAGATAATGTTTAAGATCATTTTCTATCCATCTAGTGACTAGGTCAAAAAATTTGTGTTACCGAAGGAAAGAACAGGACAGAGGCAACATTACTGCCTTGCAATCGGACAAACTCAGGGAGTTTACAAACATGATATAAACTAAACTTTATCCCGTAACCGCCGTGCAAACGTTTTATGTACCAGAGGACATCGCACATAGTTTTCTTGGAGGAGGGTTGCAAGCTTGGCTAGTGGGAAGGTCATTTTTGCATGGAACCAGCGCTGACTTAAAGACGAATGACGTGCAACACAAGGACCAGCAACTGTTTTTCTGTTGCACTTGCTTCGTGTTTGTTTAAGTTCACGCTGGTTTCATCCAAGAATATTTTTCTTGGTCTGACAGAATATTCGATGAAGCGATCAGCCTCGTTTAAACAACTTCAGGGGAGAGCCACCCTGCATGGTTCTTTCGATGTATAAACGGCATTTGGTAGAAAACAGAGATAATTTCTGCCTCGTCTTCAAGTTTTTGAAGAACAGAGTACTCAGTGTCTCGCGATAAGTACCTGCTCATTGCGCTGAAAAGGTGCTTATCGTGAGGAGCAATAGCCAGGGCACCGCTCAAGGTTAGGTCATCCCTATAATTAACACGACTACAACCATCACTGATACATATTGCTTGTTTTAAAAATATTACCTATGGGAAGTGTTATCGCCATAGGGGTGAGGGATAACTATGGGTCCCAATTTTGTAATAAACAGCATGCACTCCTACCGGCAGGAGTGAATGTTGTTGCAAATCCCAACAGGATTTGCAACAACATGCAGGAGTGCATGTTGTTGCATGTTCAACATCCAGAGAGATGGCATGAGCTCTGCGAACCTGGGAGCATTGAATTGAATTTGGAGTGCTTTTATTAAACCCGCTTAACCCTTGGCATTTTGCTTAGCACAAAACCATCAAATAAGTAAGCGTACATTTGTATTCATTCTGTTTGTAAGTAAAGAACTATATATAACGAGGCTGAATAAAAAAATGGCTCCTATCTACGCTATGAAGGTGGTTCGAAAAGAAAACTTTAAACGATATCCCCCAAAATTGCACATGAGAAGTAACTTGAATCCGCACAAGTGGCTCCACAAAAAAAAAGAAACGAGAGTCTGGGCCAGCTGTTACTTGGAATTCGCGGATGCGGTGTCCCCAACGCAGCAGCGTTGGCCAAGGCCGGGCTAGAACGGTGTGCGCCACCGCCGCAGCCCAGCCTTGCGTCGGTTGGAATAAAACGGAGAGGAGCGTCTTTTGAACGGTGAGACAGCGCAACCAGCCATCCTGTTGTGCTAGCTCGGGGCTACCCCACCGCGCGACACAAGCGTTCACAAAAAAACAATTCGGCCTTGACCTTAGTGATTCCCATTTATACCGATTTAAACAAGTTAGCTTAGTAAGTTTGAGAATTGGAGGAAAGCCGAATGAGTTTTCATAATCGCTTTTGAACAGGACCAGTTGTTATTTCTGCTTTTGGCAATAACTCTTAAAAGGCAACTGAATGGGCATTCGGTTACCAGTGTAACGAGACCTATTCGCGACAAGCAGTGAGCAAAAGCTAGCGTCTCTCTGGCGGCGAGAGGTCAGTATGTGATCTGTATATTTTGTTTTTCTGCCCTTCAAACCAATCGTTAACTTATCTCTTCCTCACGACCATTGCAATCCATCGGGTCCGGGGTACCCAGCAGGCGCTGTCGAACTAGTTAATCAAGCCGTGCGAAAGAAGCGCGCAATGGGCTCGAAGCTTCGCCACAACATGCCCAAAACACACGTCGCTAAATCAGGCGACAAACCAGTACCGCTAACGCGTCCGCTGGCGAGCAGCAAACCTCCTCGCCGGAAATGTTGAATAACCAGTCACCGTGTTGTATACAATGTGATTCGCGAGTCAATCGTTCCGCCTTTCCCGCCCCCTTCTGGCCCCCCCTCCCCCCTGCCGCCTGCATCGCATTGGGAGTTTATTGTCCCGCACACCACGGAAGCACCATTGGCTGGTACAGGCACAAAGCTTTGCTTTAAAAGAAACTGTATATATCAGCGGGATGAATAGTTATTTATTAATCACGTAAAACTCTTATATTGTTAAAAATCTTGATAGAACAAAAAATCTTAATTTTCCGATTTATTTTCAATGCTTCAACCAAACTTTACCAGTGGAATTTACGAAGCATTCTCTTTTATTTCTGACATTTTTCAGTGAAGAAGGCATGATGTCCGAAAAAACGTAGGTAGCTCAAATAGTTCAAGTTTTTTCTTACACACGTTCTTCTCTACCCCTCCTTAAGTGGTAATACAAAAGCGAGCACTTGAAGCCAAACCATAAATCAGCACAATAATACAAAGATATTTGCTCATCGGTACAAACCAAAAATGCAGGTACATTTATATTCCTTTAGCTATTAATTGGGACATTATCAAACCCCCTACCTGGAAGGCGCACTTTGAACAGGATGGTGGGCATCCAAGGGGTGCTTTTTAATATTAGTTTGGAGGAACTTCATCTCAGAAACGTCAAGACTTGAAGCCTGGTTGTTGAAGGTGCCCATCTTGCAGGTTATTTTGTTCAGGTGGGGTCCGACAAACTGCCTTGAGGGTACGCTGCACCAAAAAGGCGGAACTCCAAACAGGAGCTTTAATTAAAAAGCACAAAAAGAACATATGAATACAGGGGGAAGCCACGAATAGAAGGGTGACCACTCGTGGCTTGCTGTCTTCGTCCGTGGGTGCAGGTAGCGGCTTTGCCCAGGCGGTTAGAAACTTCCCCAGCATTTCACAGCTCGTGCCCTTAGCTCTCACCTCTTAAAACTGCAATGGTGAACACGATAAAGTTGCGCTCAATTATATGCAATTTATATTGGACTCACACCCATCGCACCGCCGGTTGGGGTGCGTGCGACTCTAATATGTAAATTGCTTGGGTGCTGCCATTTTGCTGTATTAAAAAACAATGCAACGTGTAGGCATCAACAAACAATGCTGGTACCATTTCGTGTTTAGGTTGCCAAGAAACATCATCGTTTAAAATTGCCGCCAATGCATGGTGTGAACGTGGTTGAAGAGCGGGGACTCTGAATGCACGACACAAGGCATGAATGATCGTGGAGCTGCACAAAGGCGAGCACGAAACACAACCTGAGTCTTTGTCAAATATTGTGTGGTATTTGTTTGCCCTTGAAAAATATTATTGCCCAAATAAAACTTGAATAAAAGACAACGTAAACGTGCAGGCATAAACCTGGCCCTTTCAGTGGAGGTTTGTGACGAGGCTTAAACAGCGTATCAAAAGGCGGCGGCTTCAGCTTATTTGGCATAAAACTGTGAGTGATGGTGTCAGTCACCTTCGATTAAAATTGTCTTCTTTTATTTGATGGTGTGAGCAGTCCAACGTGACGATTTGTTTTTGTGATGTCATAAAACACAAATTGTAAGGGTTTTTAAACACACTTTTTCCGAATAAAGCCATTTATTACTGCCGATAAAAATGCGTCGTTGTTTATTCATTATAAAATTTCGACCGATAGCTATCCATGCCCCTACCACTATAAAGACTCTAACGGGTATCGAAGCATTTTACTGGTTCATTATCGTGTGTGTTTTGGGGGGATCATGTAATAAAAATACGAGGTATGACAATTTTTCACTAACCATGCCCATACTGAATGAAGCTAAAGGAAATATAATAGGACAGAGCAAAACAACCCAGGCTACATCGTTTGTCACTTTATTGTGTACAAAATCGCCAAATGAGTGAACAACTCAGGGCTATATGTTAACAGCGCAATTTTATACAGTTCTACTCCGTATAAAATTTATGGTTGTTAAACAACCTGTACAAAAAACACCTCCCCCAAGATTTCTGCACGTGATGGAACACTTTGTTATGCCTTGTTTTTAAATGTTTGTTCAAGCCAGGATTCCATACCCTGAGGTCTCTTCCTTCGCCTAATGGTTATTTGTTGCCACATGCTCTCCCTCATGCTCCGAGTTTGTATTCACTGTTTTTCCTGTCTCCCGCTGCCAGGTTTTTTCTTATAAACTTCCATTTCTACTGCACACGTAAAAGGGCCATGTATGAGGAGTAGAAAATATCCTCAACTGCCTACTACGTGACAGTGAATTACTTTGGGCAAGTAACTAAAGCTTTGCATTATTTGGTGTTTCCATAGCAGTTCTGCGTACTGCAGAATGCGATAGCGCCAGCCAATACTGAATAAGTGACGGTTATCACTTTTGCGTATCCCTCAACTCTGATGTCAAAATAAATACCCTGCACTACAGGCATGACACAACAGGAAGACCTTTCCGCCGGTCTTCACTGTCTCTTACACGTAATACAGCGAACGGCTGGTACACTTCGCAGTTCAATATCTCGCTGTACGAATGCGCTAGGATATTTCTGCCAAACAAAGCTGCGTAGAAGCACGAGTGCATAAAACCTTTCAATACGAACATGACTGCACTGTTGCCACAAAAACGTTTATTATTTAATTTTCGTTAAGCCACTGATATCAATACTTAATACCTCATTATCTACGCCCCTGTGCGCATTATCTTAATGTTAAGATGGTCGCAACGTACATCTAAGTGCTTAATGTTTTAAAAACCTGTCGACTTAACTTTGATCACCGTGTATAGGCAGGTGTATGCAGAAGCCTAATTCAGCCAGGAGTTTGAAAACTACGGGTTGCTGCTAATTGGGGACCAACAAAATGGCTGATGGTAAACATAATAAAGTTAATTTAACAAATGTGAAGAGTGCGGTCACACATTTTCTGTTAAAAAATAGCCTGATTTAGCTCTTTACAAAATGGGGTAAATTTGGATGCGGGAGCTAGAGAGTGAGCCTCCAAAGTGATTGAGGTGGTCTAATCTCCGACAACACCAAAGCTCGATGACACTAGCTGTGTAAAGGTGGAGCTGAAAGTAGGTTGTGGCTGTCACCTTCTAATAATAAATGTAAATAATAGAGACATACAGAGGTGTGCTTCAGTACGTAGATCACTCTGAATGCGGATGTCACAGTTAAAAATAAGCAAATTACGGCGCTTCTAATGTTACCACAGCCTAGCAGTCAGACCAGGCGTCTGTCACGGGACAAAGTTGTACAGAAGAAAAAAAAAACAACGAAAAGAAAATGAAGGACGATGAAATGAGACCCATTCGGTCAGTTGATTTAACAATCGCAATCACTGCATCAGAAGTACCGAATAAATGCGCTTTTCACTATTTTACAGAAAAAAATCTCAAGTGGTTCATTTTACAAGCACCTGTAGTAATATGTTTACCAAGAAATGCCCTACTTGTTTATTTGTATTTGTTACTAGCGCGCGGCATCGTTGGACTCCGTTATTTTGTTTTCCGAAGGGTGTGCCCGTATCCTCGATATTTCGCATGCCGTGTCGCAAGCATGCTTTCTTTCGTAGACTCTTCTCGCCATATGAGCAGTGATCTGGGCAGACTAAGAAACGGTGCACCTAACTCGTTTGACTGCTTTTTTGCTGCTCGAATTTTTTATTTTATTGCGTTACAAATGTTCGCCCAAGAAAGCATTTTTGATGAATTTTCCCCGACTCTATGACAAGCCTTTACTGGACCGATTTTCAATCTAATAAAATTTTCTCCATCACAAATTTACGCCCTGCGAGGATGCTAGGGTGATCAACCATGAATTGGTTATTCCTTTTATGCCAGCTTGGCGAAACAGCTCTGGCTTCACAACACCGATCTCGCAATTCCATGCTATTGTACCATGTTACTATGCGCTTTAGGACCCTGCATTGTTTCTTGTATTTGACACATTACGATCAGTTGGACTGCTCTGCTGAAAGATATCCTGCCATAAAACCCGTTTTGTTCAAGGGCTCCTAAGATGTAGCGGGTGCCCCTACCTTTTATTGCTAAGCGTTAAGCGCCGTGCTCCGGACATGCAGCACGATTTTATAGAATCGTTAATGTGAGTTTAAGGCAGAAGAACAGTGCTCCTTGCGCTCCGGTTTAATCATAATCACCAACGTCTAGACTTTATGATAGCCAATGTATTCAGGCGAGCACCATTGAAAACGTTATTTCTGGGCTAGCGTTTTAGTTGTTAGGTGAAGAATTGTGATGTTTCTCTTGTGCAGTTTATTTTTAAACGCCATGTGGGATGAGCATAAATAGCCACCTATTTCTCTCCTAAGGCACACCTTGGGCACAAGTGAGTTCTTTCCCCTTTCAAGTGGTTTTCTTTTTTGAGTCGCTTAGTTTTCTTCCCGGCATAATACCAGCATTATACTGCTGAAAAGTGCATTCTCATGCATCGCCTAGCCGTGGTGCACAGTCATACTTAAACCAACGTAGAATGCCAGCATTCTATCTGTACTCTGATGATAACAAATTGGCACCGGTAATCGCTGTGCCTCTGTATCCATATCCCGCATTTCTTCTTCCAACTAAAAAAATTACATTACTGCACTCGGACCAGTAAAGGCGGTGTTACCCTAATATGCTCACAAAGTGCTGCATAGTTAGAATAGGTTGGCGGAATCGCGCACCGTTATCTATGAAACATAAAATTATAATCAGTGCTCCGTACAACGAAGTGCAGAGCAACGGAAATAGTCTATGACTTTATTTAATAACTTTGTCATAAAAGGTTTTTTGACATTCAGCAGTCAAATCTTCCGGCTAAGAAGGAAACGTTAGAAGGCTGTATACCAATCATTAGCCTTATTAGCACGTTAACGCAGTTCGGCCTTGTCCATAATTCATCGGTTTATAGCGTTCCTCTCTCTTTTCACCCACCTGAGAATAACGTACCCTCGCAATTTGCTGTTGTATTCTGAATCGACAACATAGTACGAACCAGCAGGAATTTAAAAGAGACGATGGTTTTGTTGGCAGGTTTTGCATTCATCCTGAGCTGAAAGGTTCACGTGTTCTGCTGCGCTCCCTGAGGTATCCTGCACGGAGGAGAGAGAGAGAGCCTGGGAAGCAAATCATGATTCGCTTCGTCACCTTCTCGGCCGTCATGATGGCAGCCCTTGGCGTTGTGTGCACTGCGCAGGACGAGGACTACACAGATGATCAGATTTATGGAGGCTTTGAAACTGTAGATCCCAAAGACCCGAAGTACAAGGAACTTGCGCACTTCGCCATGTCATTTCGCTACGACGATAAGCAGGAGTACTGGGACACCGTCCTTGAAATGAAAGAGGTGCAGATGCAGGTAGGTTGACCCCGAGATGTATGATTTATAGGATTCATTGTGTGGAAATTTTCTGGTGATGTTAAGAACACTGCAAGTCTACGCGTATTGGTCACACCGTAATCGAAGACACAAAAGAAGTCCCTGCACAGGCAGGGAAGACTGCTAGTTGTTTGCGTAGCCCATCAGCACGGAATACGCGGAATAGGGCGGAAAACAGTGTCATACTGGCCGAATACGTACTTCTCTTTAGTATTTTTATCTGAATAAATACATGAATATTTACATAAAAACAGGACGATCTTAGCTTTTAAATGTTTCAAATAAGGAAAGCGGGTGTACAAATATCTCCGTTTCATTTTTGTTATAACCTCAGTGTTCACGAATATTACATTTTACCCGAAGTGTCACTACTCAGCAGAATATTACTGTGTTGGTTTCCACTATCTTGAGTTCCACGCAGTTACGGCGTTACACACGCAGTGTAGGGAAAAATTTATAATACTGTTCAATCTCTTAAAAACAACAAATCATCCTTTGCAACCTGACTCTTACATCAAGCCATTCACAGCCAGATTGTCAAGAAATAGGCACCTCCAATCACCTAGACCTACCACGCCGGAAGTAGTAACTTGAAATAGTATTTTCCCTTGAAAAATAACAGAAAGGTACCAGTTTTTATCTTCAAAAGTTGCAAACCTCGGGGCCACCCGGAAAACTATTAGCTGATATGTGTTTTAAATGCAGAGCATTTTTTTAACTCACGATGTCACTCGTTCTAGGCGTCCGTAGTAGTCCACATCGCTCGCAGGTGCGCCCTCTCGGCGCGATCGTGGCGTGATAAAGGCGGGTGTCGGCGAGGCTGGAACGCACTCATCACCGCGCTCTCTCGTCAGCCCCGCTCCTTCTAGCCAACTATCCTCCGCTCCCATCGCGCGCTCTCTCCGCGGTCGGTTCGCGCTCAACAGGTCGGGGTGCGCGCGTCGCGGAATCAACAACATCTGTGGCGTGATCGTGACTTCAGCATCGCGCGCGCGTGGCGCGATCGTGGCTGTATAAAGGCGGGTGTCGGCGAGGCTGGAACGCACTCATCGCCGCGCTCTCTCGTCAGCAGTTGCCACAAGTGCAACAACATTAACGTAACGCAAACTACTTAACGTCGTGCGCCCCCGGAAATGCTCTGCATTTGATCGTGCCCCTCGGGAGGGGGATGTTTCACTATCCGCTCCGCGCCGATAGCAAGCGGGAGTGCCATTGCGCATGCGTGGCGCGCAAACACGGGAACGGCATTGGCTGCGATTGCGCTGAGCGCGCCGCCGATACCGGAGCGGACCGTCGAAATATCTTTAAGGTAGATGCCATGTGTCTGTCTATACTGCTTCGCTCTTTGTCGCTTGCTTTTTATGTGCACGTTGATGTTATTCCCCTACTGCTTGGGCCCGTAGGTGAGCCTGCAGTATTTGATAAATAAATGAATTGCTATAATGCTATAATTTTGGGTCTCTTTCTGACTACTCAGCCTAGCACTGGGAGCAACGCTCCTGTTTTTATGGCACACGTCATCATTACTAGTCAACAAGTGGTTACTTTAGGCTTACACCCAATAAGTGGTCAGCGCAGTCAAACTCTTAGTTAACTCATCTGTATGTACGTATTGTGGATATTGTTTTAGTCAACTTCAACAGCGCTTCGGTAACTTCCCGATTTGTCAGCTAGATACATAGGGTAGTGTGGTGTCAAAGATGCGTGTTGAAGTCGCATTAGGATTGTTGAAGTCGCATTAAGAATCATTGCCAAACAGTTACAAATTTTGTCTATTTTTCGTGTCACCATAAGTTGTACGTTTTAGCTATACTTATGTACCTATTTTATACCAGAGATGTCAGGCGTTGCGTATTCTTACATATTAAAACTTAGGCTATAAAAATTCTGCATCAATGTTTTCTTTTTAGATGGAATTGATCGACTAGTTTTCCAGCCCCATCTGATGAAGAATAAATAGTAGAACGCCGGTGGATAGGTGGCTTTATTGGTGGCAGTGGGGGGTTTAGTAGGCTATTCAGAAGACTCCAAAAAAGACTTTGAAAGCTTTGTAAAATATGCACGAACAAAGGTTTTATATCGACTCAGTGATGTCATTGGCACGATTGTTTTGAGCTGAGAGTACATGCGTGTGGTGCCAGTTGAGTGTTCATACTGTCTTGATGTCTTGGTAGTATCTCTTGACAAACCACAATGAGCATTTCAATGCGGCTGTTCTATATTGCTGAAACTTTCATTTTCAGACTGTAGACGCATTGAATTTATTTTTTTCCCCCTCATTGTCACTTGCCCTAATTCTGCAGCGACCTGTATTATTAGAGTGATTTCCCACCCTGCATGACACCGTGCAGAATACTATTACAAAGCAGGCGAATACATATTATTTGCACAATTATAACGCGCAGAGCGACAAGCATACACAGTCTATCCGCAGCAATTACCACCGTCAGAAAGAGATGTCGGTGTCATTTTTGACCGGGCCGAAAGAGGAGACGAGCCTAAAATGACATAGGAACAACGCTAATGCACGCCGTGGTGTTACGGACACTTTTGTACCAGCTGACTCTTTTGAGAACTGAATGCATTTTGCAAAGTAGTGGAGCTTTGTTCTGACGCAGAAAACACCGTGCTCAGATAAAATGCCATCCTGAATTCAGCCGAGAATTTGTGTTTTTAGTTAGGAGTGTTTAAAGCCCGTAGTTGCAGCGGTACCGCGATGAGAATAAAGTACCGTATGGGGTGACGCTGCGAAGTCCGGCCACTTTTCCGCCAGCACTGGCACCACATAGCTACCTTTCCAGGTCAGAATTTCAAGTTTGGGTAATTCTTTCCGCATTGATTGTCTGGGCAGAATCAAGGCAAGCATCAGCGTACACATCTGCATGAGACCCCTGTGTAATGTCTAGCTATGAATGTTGCATGGACGCTTCAAAATCTTCGTAAACCCTTAGTTTGTTCTACCAAACCCACCGCAGGCCGCCTCATTCCTTATAATTTACGCAGTTCGCGCACCGTAACTGTGTCGGTTATAGACTTCATAGATTTACAATTCTAAAAGCCTGATTTTTTGTTTTTTTGCGCCTTGTTCCGTCCTTTTCTTTTTATTGTCCCCATGGTTAGATAGCACCTTCCAGAAGAAACTAGGTTATACCAACTTCGCGAAGTATTCAACCTTGCAATTTCATCCTTTGCATTCAACACGAATTGCTACAGAAGGGTTGTAAAGAAGGCTAACCGTGATTTTCACTCCTTGCACAGCATATTCAGGTTAAGATACAACACTCTGCTATAAATCTGTAGGGTTGCGTGTAGTTAGAGCGTGGGCGGGAGACTTCCCCTTACAAAGACTTTATTTAGACCTTCGTACCACATTCCCCCAAAAAGAGAAAAAAAGAGGGAAATGTGATGCTGCACTCGGTCATTTATCGCCGACGACGGTGAGATATAAGCAACACGGAGCCTGTCCTGAGCTGTCATCGCCACTTGTATATTTCGTTATCCTGTGAAGTATATTTCCGTTATCTTGCAAATGGAACGCCCACCATGAAGCATCATTTGAATGATGTGTCCTGCCGCCACGCGAGAATACAATGAAAAAAAGAACGGTTAAGTTTTTGACCACGAATTGTTCTCTAGCCCTACTTTATTGAAGCGTTTTCTGGAAGCAGGGGCTCTTTCTATAGAATATGCCAGATTACGCATGCTGTTTTCTGTTAACGAATAAATTACCTTGCAGCACAGTTCAGAATCGTAATGATACCTGTGTGTGTGTGTGTCATTTTGAAATTTGACGCAAAAAAAATTTGTTACACAAAAATTAAGGAAATCAAAGCAAAGTTCAACAACATTTGGAGAAGTTGTTCCCAAATATTTACTTTTTGTCGCATTCTAACATCTTGCTGTACGAATAACTAAGATGGATACCAAAGGAATAGCTGTCCGGCGTCTGCACTGAGGGAAATTGCAGTTTTTCAGCGATGGGAATGCGGAGTCCGATTCTTCTCTGCTTTAAATGTGTCTGCTGACATTCAAAGCGGCACTCCTACATCTCAACAATGCCTGAGTGGCTTCTTGTCTTCTGTTGCGGTGCTTCAATCTCAATGTTCAATCTCTTCAATCTCAGGAGGGAAAGAGTAGTAGTCCGGTGGGCACAACAGCAAGATGGTAGCAATGCCATGGGCTGCCAGTGAAGGCTTTGCGCGAAAAATACGCACATGGATTCCCATTTGGTCTTTGGGAATACAGTGCGCATTAGGACTTTTTTCGGTGTGGAACTTGCACAGTTTCGGTTTTTGCGAATTCTTTGTTCACTTTTTCAATTTAGTTGTAATGGAGTTGCCAAAAAAAGGTTTTGTAGCACCCTGCCGCTACGACAGGCGGGGCGAAAGAGTGTTACTAGGTATTTTTTTAAGTATCTTGGTTTTACATGGTAATTCTTGAGCAACAAAATTTCCACTACATACAGATCACCTCCGGAACGTAAGCCACAGAACGCCTGGTCAAAGGAATGTTTCTTTGTTTGTACTGGTCCGCAACGGACGCTGACTTGGCTTCGTTGCATGCAAAAAAGAACACACACCAACAAGTCAGGGTCAGCGGCAAGTAAGCTCCGAACATAACGCCGTTCGACTTGATGGAAACATGACCTATAATCTTGTCCGCTCAACACTAATGATCGTCCTACTTTGCATTTAACGTTATCAGGATTGGCCAATACCACGGCACATCCACCCTACAGGTCAGCTACATATTCTAATCACCTATGGTGACACGCAAAAGTTTCAAGAGGCCGACTGTGTATAGCTTACCTAAAATCATTTATTGTTTGATGATTATCTAAAAATTGTGAAATTATGGACAGTAATATCGACCGGCACCTATTCATGTTTTCATGGCAGTGCAGCTATTCTATAGGCGATCATTTTAGCTATGATTGACTTGACAAATGTTTTGACTGTTTACCCTCCAATACAAAACTCGGTTCTTTTGCCTTAAAACCACTTGAAGGTGAACAATTCATTTATATTTTATGATCTCTGCCCGACGTGCAGTATACTTCTGGCGAAAACTACCATCTGGTCTTCACAATCACTCCCTCATCTTGCAAGGTGAGGGAGGTTGAATATACCGCTGAACGTTGCCGTCCGACTAGTAGTACGGTGAGTGTCCTCTACCAAAATGTATGGCAGAAATGATGTAACGAAAAGGCTTGCTTTGCATGAAAACGCAACTATTATTTTGCACGTTTAGGCTTAAAACTTTCAACTGCTCTTATACATTGGGTTCAAAGACACACAAAACTATGCGGTGTAAACGCAGGTTTGAAGGCTTTTATTTCACTTGGATCAGATATATTACGAAGGAATTCGTAATGAGAAAAAGGTAAAGGAACCCCTCATGCTCTTTAACTAAAGAACCAAATAGGGGCTAGGATGTATCCATTTCCTTAAAAAGCTCCATCAACTTTAACAGGCATGAAATTTTTTTATAAAGTAAGCTTATGAGTGAGAAGGCTTACTTTTCGAACAGTGGCTAGGTAAAAATTGTGTTTTTTCTAGCTGAAATCCAAAATAGGGCAGAAAGACAGGAGAAGCAATGATGTGTGTCATCGTATCTTGCCACCTCTCTCTTGCGCTGTTGTGGATTTGAGTTTTCTTGCACCAACTATCCAAAAGTACCACTCTAACGCAGTTTATTACACGTACTATGGGCCGTTGTGTCTTGTTCCAACTTTTCTGCGCTGTTTTGGATTTCAGTTAGTATGCACCAACTAGCCCAAACCACCGTTCTAACGGCTTTATTTTCCTTGGCCTATGTCTCATCAAAGTGCCATTCTGCTGGTCCTATATGCCGGTCCTGCCGCATACCCTATGTAATATATTCTGCCTCCGCGAACAAACAAGAACCGCTCCGAGAAACGTAACACACTGCGTGAAAACACTTTTTCAATGGCTCATCGTCACATATAATTCCTTGGACCATGCTTCTGCTGCGGGACCATGGTGTTTTTGTTGGGGCCCCTTAAATGCAAAACATTAGCTTATTCATCTGGCGAAAACGCCGGAGGTCGCGTCAGCCTGATCTCAACCTGCTAAATAAACTATATCTGTGAATCTCCAACAAAACTACATGGACTGTGTCTTGTCAATTGCCTGCATGCCCACCTTCATATAAATAATGCACCGGTCCTTCAACTCAATCGGGCGATTTCAAATAGAGTGTTCTACACGATCATGCTGATGGTCTCCAAATTTTGGAGACCATCAGCATGATGGTCTCCACCGTCCCGTACGGCTAAACTTCAAATAGGGGACACCCCATCGGATGTCGATGAACTACTTCTATAGGCACCTCCAGGGTGCACTCATCTCCAGCTAACGGTGCTATTGATCCTCGCAGCGCGTAATATATTTACAGATTTATTCAGGCCGCAAACCTGCAGTACAGTTTGCACTGCCGTAACCCTTAGGATGCAAAGACGCAGTGAAACTGAAGCGCAAGCTAATGACAAAACGTTTGTTCACGCTGCGTTCAGCACAATAACATTAGGATTGATTATACGAACCAATTGAGACACCACTCGCTCATGGAGCAAATAACTTCTCAAATGAACCAATAACGTTCCGTAATGCAGCGTGTATAAACGCGGAAAAAGAGATTCAAGAAAGCCAAAAAAATCCCAAGAAAGAAATTGTTTAAGATGCGCTTGATAACGTAAACCCTATTGTACCCTAATCCATGCCAGACCGAACGTACCAAATTCAATGGTAATATTTCTAAAGTCTACAATATAGCATGGCAAACATCCCACAGTACTTACAATGCCGTATTCGAACAGTTGGGCTCCTGCAATACAGCTGCGACCACAAAAGAGGCTCACACGCTCAATCAGCTACTACGAATGTCGTCATCGCATACCGGCAGGCAAAACATGCACGGACTGAATCTCCGAGCCTCAATAATTACCCATACCCCCAGAAATTCACGCTCAAGTTCTTATTTGTTTGCTGCCACGAGACGTGCACTATATAGAGCACACAAAACAACGAGCCCGAACATTAACCGAGACATAATTTATGAAACCAAACACCACCTACGCGAAAGCGGCCCACTATCGTAATGGCGACATGTATTCTCTGACTAGTCTATATGATCTGAACCTGGTACTCCTCACTTCCTGTAAGGTAAAAACCACAAATCCAGCATCGACACACTAGGCAAAAATGCCGAAATTATAATTCATCGGCGGACTACAGAAAACGTGCTTTTATTCTGTAAAACGCACTCTAAGAAGTGTGCGACGTAGTTCGAGAGTTGAACAGTTTTTGTATTCCTGCAGTAGTGGTTTGATTCCGCCCGCTACCGGCGTGGCATCAAATGCCCTGTTCCCTCCAATAGGAAAGCACGATAAAATCGCTCGCGAATTCTCTTCACCTGAAAGGGCTTGAAATGCGGCTTCATCCTTTCCCCGGGAGGGAATAAAACCGATAAGGCACACTCAGTCGTGTTACAGAAAAAGAAATGCAGAAACAGCCACGCCGGAGAGAGGGTCAATGCCATGCATGCAGAGGGGATATCTGCTATAAGGGTCCTGCCACTCCGATATTTGCTCACTCCACGGTGGGTACAAAAATGCCGACGGAACAACTTTCAAAGCTAACTCAAAAATCTCTTTCAAATTTAAATGAAAAAAAATCACATCCAGTCTTGGTTTTTGTTTTCTACAAAACTATAATGCAGCTGCCAAAAGCTTCAATGAGAAGTATCTTTACGAGGTTCTGTATTGACAGAAGTGGGACACTAATACATGCTATCAAAACATCTTCGCGTATGCCGAAAAACACGCATAGCAATATTGTTCACGAAGATTATCACACAGTTGCCAGGGAACCACCAAGTAACTGCAATCCATACTATCACTGTGTCTTCGCGGACCCAAAAAAAGCTTTCTCGTGCACCGGGCTACTTGCACACTTACAAACGAGTTTGTTGTTTTGCACAACCCGGAAGGCAAGACACCACTTCTAGACCTCACGCCCCTAAAAGAACCAAGCTTTGTATCCTGATGCAGAGAATGATGAGCGTGTAGCCATATGTTAAATATTTAAAGCATCTGTGCACAATACCGCCAAACTCGGCGAATGCATCTACCCGCACATGTAGTTCTTACCACAGCAGAAGAACGTCGGTGGCACCCTATTACAGACAAGTAGACCGCCATCGCCCTCCGGGCGGCATCAAGTTCGGCTGATATTCTATTCGTCGCGTCTTTTCCTCTTTGAGGTACGAAGAACACCGTCACCTATATAGTATGGACATAACCCTTATCACCCTTTCTCTCAATCTCATCTGTCGCGACCTGAGAGGAGACGATGGGCAGTTCCAGCTTGCATACTCGGAACAGTCTCGAGGAACCAGCCGTGATTGTCACTGGGAGGATGCGAATGTCGGTCAGCCTGGGGACGTAGTCACACTTCCAAAAACAAGTTTTCGATCTCTATCGAATTCAATTCTGTTGGCCCGCAAACTTTTAAAGTCTACTATGCGTTTGTTTATGTTGGATAGTTGCATAAATTTGGTTGCTTGGTCTGCTTAGACTGTTCAATTTCTGGGGGGTAAGGCGCCATGCCCAGTTTTGAAAATTTTCCGTTGAAGAACCTATATTGCAAAATTAGTACAGTGGGGTCCCAATGAAACAAAATAATAGCAAAACAGTGCAATGTACTGGCACTAGACACCACAAAAACAACGGTTACTGCTAAAACATTCGTGGGTACATTCTAGATAACCAAATCTGCTATGTATGGACGTCATGTATTCTGCCGTGTCGAAGGTTGAGCCCCCGGTGTTGTCTGGTGGGTTATATGCGATATGTCGCGGTTTCATTATCTGTGACGTTGACGATACGGTGTATCGCATTTCAAGGCGCCGGCATTAGCCTAGACGTTTTTTCTGGTCAAGCTCTGTGAAGAATAAACCGAGGAAGGTGTGCAGGAAGGAAGATTCGAGGAAGGAAACCAGGAAATAATGCAGCGAAAAGGAGGAATGGAGGCTGAGGGAATTAATGAAGTGTACGAAGTGCAGCACCAGGTAACCATATTATGATGTCTCGAAGCTAAGGAAAGGCGCTCAGTTCGGCCGTGTGCGATGACCACCTTCCTTAATATTGTGACGTGGGCAATGAAGGCACTACTCGTAATATGTGTTGACAGGGCAAATACGAGCTGGTAGCTAAAGCAGCAACAGTGTTCCAGGTACAGCGCGCACGTCCGCAAGACTCTCACCGTCGTCGTCGTCTCTCCCTCAAGGCTGTGTAGCAGCTTGGCAGTGGCGCATATCCCTGGAGGAGATGTTGGCCATAACTCAACACCTGGATTGCCAATGTGCAAGAGCCCGTGACATAACCCCCGGCGGCGAGAGCACCGACCCGGTGCAAACGACGGAACAAAGTTAGAGGCAGCTTGAATCGCGGGAATGGTACAGCTTCAGACGGGAGACGTGCACGAGTTGCGACGTTGAACAACAGAGCAGTTTTTTCAGAGAGGCCGACGTGGCGCGATGGGGTCCACAGGAGGACTAAAGTGCCAGGGGCGAAGTACACATCGCGGTGGTGCTGGTCATAGCGCCCTTTCTGGGCTGCTTGTGCTGTCGATATCCTGGCGCGGGCAACCTGTCGGGCCAAGTCAGCGTGCGCTATCGCGTCTCGTGCATATTCGCTTCTCATGGTCCCCGAATTAGGCAATACGGTATCCAATGGCAAGGCAGCGTCGCGTCCAAAAAGAAGAAAGAAAGGAGAGTAGCCAGCAGTGTCGAGGCGAGAAGAATTGTAAGCAAAAGTAACGTAGAGTAGTGGTACGTCCTCAGTCACTGTGGTCGGCGGACACGTACATGGCCAGCATATCCGTGAGCGTCTTGTTGAAGCGTTCAGTAAGTCCGTTTGTCTGGGCGTGATAGGGGGTGGTAAGGTTGTGCTTGGTACGGCAGGAACAAAGGAGGTCATCAATAACTTGAGACAAGAAGTAGCGCCCACGGTCCGTAAGCAGTTGACGAGGAGCGCCGTGGTGCAAGATTACATCATGCAGGAGGAAGTCGGCTACGTCTGTGGCACAGCTGGTGGGGAGGGCACGTGTGATAGCGTAACGCGTTGCACAATCGGTGGCGACCGCAATCCACTTGTTTCCCGACTCGGACAAGGGAAAAGGGCCAAGCAGGTCCAATCCTACACGAAAGAATGGTTCTGCGGGGACAGCGATTGGTTGAAGGGTGCCCGCTGGCAGTAAACGAGGCGTTTCGCGGCGTTGGCAGAGGTCACAAGCCGTAACGTATCGCCTCACGGACCGGTAAAGGCCCGGCCAGTAAAAGCGCCGACGCACGCGGTCGTACGTCCGAGCCACGCCAAGGTGACCAGCTGTGGGCGCGTCGTGAAGCTCGCGGAGGACGTCAGAGCGGAGATGCTGAGGCAGAGCAAGTAGCTCGTCAGGCCCGTCCTCGCGAAAGTTTCGGCGGAACAAGACGCCATCACGAAGCATAAATGCACGCGTAGAAGGGTCGGCCGGCTCGGAGCTGAGACGTTCGATGATCTTGCTAAGAGTGGGATCACGGCGCTGATGGTCTGCAATGTTGAGCAAGTCCGACAGAGTGAATACGCCGGGGTCATCGTCATTGTCTCGAGGGTCAGGGGGGTCAACAGGGTGACGAGACAGGCAGACCGCGTCCCTGTTCATGCGACCAGACTTGTAGACGACCGAGTAGTCGTATTCCTGTGGCCGTAATGCCCAACGACCAAGTCGTCCGGTGGGGTCCTTTAGAGTGGAAAGCCAGCATAACGCATGGTGATCCGTAACTACGGCGAATGATTTACCGTACAAGTACGGACGGAACTTGCTTACAGCCCATACAAGTGCGAGGCATTCACGCTCAGTGATAGAATAGTTGCGTTCGGCCGGGCTCAAAAGGCGACTGGCCTACGCTATCACTCTGGTGCGACCGGCCTGTTGCTGGACCAATACAGCTCCTATGCCATGCCCACTCGCATAAGTACGAACGTCTGTCGGAGCCGTAGCATCGAAATGGGCCAAAATCGGACAACGGGTCAGACGGTCAATGAGAGTGGAAAAAGCCGTAGCTTGCGCGGAGCCCCACGAGAACGAAGTATCGGTCATTAGAAGATCCGTGAGCGGGCGGGCTATGTCAGCGAAGTGCTCGATGAAGCGGGCGGCGGAAGTAGAACATAGCCCAACAAAGCTGCGAACGTCCTTCGCAGATCGAGGGACAGGAAACGCTTTAACGGCGCGCACCTTGTCAGGGTCAGGTCGCACACCATCAGCGTCTACTACATGTCCCAGGATCTTAAGTTGTTGGCCGCCGAAATGGCATTTGGACGCGTTGAGCTGGAGGCCGGCTCGGCGGAAGACCGCAAGGATGTCCGAAAGACGTTGGAGGTGTGTCTCGAATGTTGGGGCAAACACGATGACGTCATCCAAGTAGCAGATGCACGTCGACCACTTAAAACCACGCAACAGCGAGTCGATCATCCTTTCGAATGTCGCAGGCGCATTACAAAGACCGAACGGCATGACCTTAAATTGGTACAAGCCGTCCGGCGTCACGAAAGCGGTCTTTTCGCGGTCCATGGCGCCAACAGCAATCTGCCAATACCCAGATCGTAGGTCGATAGACGAGAAATATGACGCACCGTGAAGGCAATCGAGGGCATCATCTATACGAGGGAGCGGGTAAACGTCCTTCTTAGTGATTTTATTCAAATGCCGGTAGTCAACGCAGAAGCGCCACGAAGCATCTTTCTTTTGCACCAAGACGACTGGTGATGCCAACGGACTTGAAGAAGGTTCAATGACGTCCTTGTTCAGCATTTTCTCTACCTCGTTTTGGATGATTGCTCGTTCCGTATGAGACACCCGATATGGCCGCCGGTGTATAGGGCCCGCATCGCCGGTGTTGATGCGATGCGTGACCTTTGAAGTCTGGCCTAACGGGCGGTCGTCCAAGTCAAAGATGTCCCGGTAGGAGGCCAGTAGCTCGTGCAGTTGGCGAGATTGTGAGGCGGAAAGGTCTGACGACATCATCTTTGTTAAGTCATCGGAGGTCGGCGGATGACCTTTCGGACCGTCGGGCGCACTTGATGAGACACCAGTGGACACAGAAGAGAGCTGGCATCCATCGAGGGGACAAACAGTGGCCAGTGACATTCCCTGTGGAAGCACTTGGCAGGAAGGGCCAATATTTAAGAACGGCAAGCTTATTTGATTTTGTGTGACCGTGACTACCGTATGAGGAAGCGCCACGTCGTGTCGTAGGAGAACATCAGTCAGAGGGGAAACAATGTACTCGCCGTCCGGTACAGGTGGGCACGGGGACAAAGGGACGTACGTTATGGCTTTTGGAGCTAATCGGAGATGTTGGGCAGAGCATAAACGGTGATGAGGTTCAGTGTCGGTAACAGGACCGATCGGCAGATCCAGACGAAGGATACCGGAAGCACAGTCTATAAGGGCGGCGTGGTCAGTAAGAAAATCAAGACCAAGAATAATGTCATGAGGGCATGCGTCCAGGACGGTGAATAGGACCGGAAATTTGTGTCCTGCGATGCCAACTCTAGCTGTGCAGAGACCTGCTACGGTGGGCATCCGACCGTCGGCGACTCGTACAACGTTTGAAGGAGCAGGCGTCATAACTTTGTGCAGGAGGCGGCGAAGGTGCGAGCTCATGACCGAAATGTTTGCACCTGTGTCGATTAGGGCGTCCACACGAATACCGTCAATATCAATTTCCAAAAGATTGTGTTTCGTCGTATTAGTAAAGAGAGGATTTTCGGGCCAGGTCGGAAATGCAGCATCACCTCCGGGAGCTGCATGAGCTAGTTTCCCGGAGAGGTAGCGGCGTAAGGAGCACACGGAGAAGGGCGGCGGGGTTGGGGCGAACGAGACTGGCGACGTTGTGGGGACGGGGAGCGGCCAAAACGGGTGCCTTGTGGACTGCCGGAAACGTCACGCTGCTGGTAACCAGGCATGAATTGGTGGGTCCTGTCGCTGGAGTAGCTTGTACCAGGAAACCTTGGCGGCGGCGGCGACGACCAGCGGTAACGGCAGTAGCGAGACACGTGCCCAATGCGAGAACAAGTAAAGCAGATTGGCCGGTTGTCAGCGGTGCGCCATTCTGTAGGGTTGCGGCGGCGGTAACGGGGTGGGGCGTCGTAGCGGCTGGGCATTCCGATCGGTGCAAAGGGAGTGGAGGAGCTAGCGGGTGTGTGCGAGCACGTCAGAGCACACACAGGATGAATGCCCAGGTTGGCAACTTCTTCACGCACGACTGCCTGGATGAGTGCTACAGTCGGGGCATTTCGGCCTCTATTTCGCGGCGCACTAACGTCGTCAGAGGGTCGGTACGAGTAGCCAGGTCATCGGTCGGCGGTGGGCGGGGTGGCGTTGCCGCATCCGCACACGACGATGTTGCCGCGGTGTGAGGGAGGCGGGTTAACGATTGCGCTACGCGACGACACTTTGCTTCTTCAAACCGGCGGCATTCCTTCAAGACGCACTCAACAGTGGTGCAGTCTTTGCAAATCCGCCAATTAAAAGCATCGTCCACAATGCCCTTAAGGATGTGCCCAACCTTGTCGGATGCAGACATGCTGGGGTCTACTTTTGAGCAGAGCGCCAGAACGTCCAGAATATAAGCCACGTACGACTCGGTAGATGACTGGACGCGAGAAGACAGGTCTTTCTTTGCGGCAAGCTGGCGCGCCACGGAGTTACCGAACAAATCGCGCAGTTCCTGCTTGCATTGATCCCAACTGGTCAGCCTGGCTTCATTGGTTTGGAACCACACCAGAGCGGGTTTTTTCAGATTTAGGGGTAGATTGGCCAACATGAAAGTGTCATCCCACCGGTTGTGGGTGCTGACGCGCTCGTACATGCTGAGCCATTGATCAATGTCCTCATTGTCAGCGCCAGAGAAAAAGCCGGGGTCGCGAGGTGGGGAGACAATGACTATCGGGTTGGTGGATGCTGGCTCACGGGTTGGTGGCATCGTCCCGCGATGGATGATACGCCCTCGCCGAAGCTCCGTGTTGTGCCAAGACTGGCGGGACAGAGGTAGGAAACTTGCACCTCCACCACAAGATGTGACGTGGCAATGAAGGCACTGCTCGTAATATGTGTTGACAGGCAAATACGAGCTGGTAGCTAAAGCAGCAACAGTGTTCCATGTACAGCGCGCACGTCCGCAAGACTCTCACCGTCGTCGTCGTCTCTCCCTCAAGGCTGTGTACCAGCTTGGCTGTGGCGCATATCCCTGGAGGAGATGTTGGCCATAACTCAACACCTGGATTGCCAATGTGCAAGAGCCCGTGACAATATAACATGTAGCCCTCGAATTAAACAACTATTACAGGAAGAATTGGTTTTATAATGGTTCTTTTCCCAGCTTAACCTGATGGGCCATACAAAGTTGCTAACATAGAAACAATATACACTGGAGGCATGAAAGGAGCCCTAGTGGTTGCGTTGTCGTACTGAGTTGTTGAATTGCAATGTGACATTTTCTCGCGCAACTAAAAACAGGTCTGCAGAAAAGTTTAAACGCCAAACCTGTATCATAAACGTGACCGTCGCTGAAACAGAGAAATATGCGACGTCCAATTTCGTGAAGCATATTGATAACTCAACTTTTACTGTACAGAATCACATAAAACGAACTGATATCTGTTCGCAGAGATACGTGCCCCGTGCTTCCGTATTTCAACAATTGCATAGCGATGAAGCAAGATGAAACCAGAAGTATTTTCAGTTCAGAAAAGCTATTCTATGTTTGTGAGCAGGTTAACATGAATAGCGTTGAATAGCCTAGAATCACAACTACGGTGTAACAATATATATGTAAAACACACTATTTTTTTTACAAAATACACCGAGTGTTGATCTGTGTAAATTAGTTTGGTAGCAGCTAAAGGGTGGAACACACAGAGAGTGCACTAGCGTTCTTCGTAGAGAGTAATCTCTTTTTAAGGACCATTCCTACCATGTTGTTTGCATAAGTCTATGACGGCCCTCCTAATCTCTGAGCTGTTCTTTTATACCCTGCATCACACAACATACCCGATGTAAACGCACGTCTTTAGAAGACAATGGCGTCACACAAACGGGGGAATATTCGCTGTAATGGGGCGGTATGTGTTTAGGCATGGTGTGGTAGGTATGAAAAGCACTTATTTGTAGTGTTCGCTCTATGTGTTCCTATTTGGCATATTTATTCTGTTTACCCTCCTCTGGCCCCAAATCCTATTCCTGTTCATTGCATTTACTTATTTGTACCACAAGGCCATTACATGGAGAGAAATACGTGCCTGTGAATAAATAGATATATTTAAAGTACGTTAAAAGAATAACGCTTAAACGTACACTTCCAGGGCGAGTTTCACAAAAGCCAAACAGCTTTGCCCACTGGCGTCCAGTCGGAATACTGCAGCTGCAATTTCAATGCACGTCAAAGCCAATATTATCTGGAAAATTAGTGCATTTCCTAATATTGAATAAAAATACAAAAATAATCGTAATTCTTCTGGCCAGAAGTCTTTAAGGACTCCATTACTCCGTTGGTAGTACGTTAAAATTGCTTAAAAATTTATTTTATATTCTTCTGCAGGCGTAATACTCCTTGGTAATTGGCATTGTTAACAAATTCTGAATGAGAACATGTTGAACATATGAAACTGAAGGATACGTATTACGGCATAGAAAGCGTAACAATATGAAATCTTGATCTATTTTTCAGGCAAAAGCTACCTGCGTGGCCGTCGTTTACGAGGTAGTCTGGAAGATGACACGAGGAGTCCGTTCGCTGAAATGCGACTAAGATAACTGGAGGAATAAAGTTGGCATGCAATCAAGGAACCTGATGCAACCTCTAAATAAAGTCTTCAGACTGGATACAAAATATACATGCTTGGCATATAGTGAACAATGGTTGCAATTACTATTGTTTTTCTGGCATTCACCAAGTCTACGCAGGATTGTAGGCTTCTGAAAACAAATAATAAAGGTACAAAGCCGCAAAAGCAACCATTTAAGAAAATATATTTTGTAGAATAAAAAAATCAAGCATCAATACGTATTCATTTGCTGTCTCAAAAGAAAAGTGGTATCAACATGAAATAAAAGCCCTGAAAAGTGTATTGCGGGGCACGAGATGGACACAGGCAGTCCACGTTTTTCGGGAACCGTTAGGTCCCACACGTCGTCACGCGAACAAAACGCTCACAGGAAGAGAGCAAACACAGTCGTCGTGAACAGGGGAGAAGTGACAAGAAAAATTCGCAGGAGAACACGAAACACCAGTAAAGAGTGAACGACGTACACACTGCTTCGCTCCTTTCAAGCACGACACCCCATCACGAAGGTTTTGGTCAAGCAGGTGGAGGCGACCTCCACAGCTACATGTTAGCGTGGCCAGCAACCTCAATCATACCAGAAAAGTTTGGAGATGAGCACACATTCCCACACTCACTAGAACACGCACGACACCTGAAGTCAGTGAACAGTTTTTGTAAGGGATGACAGTTATAGTGTCCAGGGTAGGATTCGTGACTATGTACGACAGATACATAATATTTCAAGCCCACGATTACTACCCGAAATGTCAGGCATGCTAACCTTGACAAAAATCACGGTTGGTATTAAAGTGCGCACTGCTTCCGTCCTGTTCTGTATCTGACGAAAATATATAGCTTTCAGGGGGCTGCATATACTCAGACTCATCCAGGATATATTCATCAGCGTAATAACATAGTGACTTCTGTATCAGGTGCTTAGTTATAGGAAAACATAGAAAGCCAACGCCGTCATCTGAACAGCATATATTTCACCCCAAGGCCTGCCTATCTACTCTGCTATCCAAAAAATATACGATATCTTCTGAGAACGCCACACCTTCGAAGAGTTTTGAGATGGGACCCTAGCCTAGCAGAAAAAAGCACGTCCCAAAACCCGGCCAGGCAAAGCCATTCTTACTTGAGTAGGATCCCCGTCCGAAGTACATGTCACCGGAAAAAGAAGACATAACTCAAGAGAAACGGGAAGAACTCGAACGCTTACGAATCCCTAATAAGCTAAAGAACCTCCACAAAAAGATGCGGACCACCAGAATGAACTTCCCAAAGGAAAAAAAATTGCAACCATAAGAAGTTTGTGTACACAGAGACAGGCGTAGGATCCATCCGTTATGAACTGAGGGCGCTTTAGACTTTAAAGGAAGACTCCTCGACTGCATCACCTTCAGAAATCAAAGCAATGATGAAGCTGAAACGACTGCCCTTACATTAGCTGCAATATAAGGCAATACTAACAACAAAAGCCTAAACATCATTATGCAGTCAACAAGAGCCATTCGTAACATTGTAACCAGAGGAATACCAACCAGCTCCAAGAATAACCTCCCCCAGAGGATTGGGATAAATAGACATAACAGGGTTCCCATCCAACGAACGCTTGGAGGGTAACGATTTCGATGACGCCTCCGAGACGAACCTGACTTGACCTCTCGTACCTCCTCACTTGTACGACCTCCCACTCTACATAATGTACAGCGAACGCCTTTTCATGTCACTCTTAAAAAGAAGGATTCTCTCCGTGCCAGCTCTGTGTTGCTTTTGAGTCCCGAACACTAACGCAAAAACACATTTCCAAACAAATCAGGGCTCACCTCTTTGTTGTTCTATAGATAGAGCGAAGATCGGTATTAATGTAAAAAGAAAGTGAACGCAATTCACACTGTATATTGTCACGAAGACAAGGGCGAAGCAGTTGTCTTGAATGAGAAATACGTTTATTGGAGCGAACTCGTGCTACCCTAACAACTCAAAAGAATACAGAGGCGGCGAAGCAGCTGTCAACAAAGTGACTTGCACAGGCGAGTGTCGTCGAATCGAATGCCCCGCGTCCGCACTGCAGGCTTTTTATCTTTCGGCGCGCGTGGTTATCGAGAACATAGTAGATCCAAGAAGATTATTCTGGGCTGTTCACGTTAGATCGGAATGCTCTCCCTATCACAACAGATAACACATACGGCACAGAAAGAAAGAATGGAACACGCGCTTCCCTTGGCGCAGAGATAACGTAGACCGGCGCAGCCGGGCGGTAAAAGCAAAACACAATTAAACAAACCCAATGTATGGTTCGCGGCATTACCCCCCCCCCCTCTAAGAGTGCATCGACCCGATGCTAACATAAGCGACAGTCCGAACAAATGAAAATAAAAGTTCGTCATCGTCCGTAGAAAGCTTTTAGGCGAACCACGTGGACGACTTCAGGCCGCCTGCGTTGTCGTGATGTGCCGTAGTCACCATCAGGGATCACTTCGTAGGTAAGTTGGCCAACACGTCGTAGAATCTGGTAGGGTCCGAAATAGCGTCGCAGGAGCTTCTCACTGAGTCCGCGTCGTCGGATGGGAGTCCAAACCCACACACGATCCCCTGGTTGGTACTCGGCATCTCGGCGTCGGAGGTTGTAGCGGCCCGGATCCACCAGCAGCTGGTCCGTTATACGAACTCGAGCGAGCTGGCGGGCCTCCTCTGCACGTTGAAGATATCCGTGGACGTCGGCGTTGAGGTCGTCGTCTTCTACGTGCGGAAGCATGGCGTCGAGTATTGTAGTCGGCCTTCTACCGTAGACAAGCTCGAACGGCGTCAGCTGCGTCGTCTCCTGGATAGCCGTGTTGTACGCAAACCTGACATACGGGAGCCCTTCGTCCCAAGTCTTATGTTCAACGTCAACGTACATTGACAGCATATCTGCGATTGTCTTGTTCAGACGTTCTGTTAGTCCGTTCGTTTGGGGGTGGTACGCCGTCGTTCTTCGGTGATCCGTGTTGCTGTAGCGTAATACTCCTTGCATCAGCTCCGCAGTAAATGCCGTTCCGTGGTCTGTGATTAGGACTTCCGGGGCTACATGTCGCAGCACAACTTGGCTTATAAAAAACTTTGCCACTGCTTGTGCAGTCCCCCTCGGAAGAGCGGCGGGGTCTGCGTAGCGCGTCATGTAGTCTGTAGCTACGACAATCCACTTCTTCTGTGATCGTGACGTAGGGAACGGGCCTAAAAGGTCCATTGCAATCTGTTGAAATGGTCTCGATGGGACGGCGATCGGTTGTAGAAGTCCGGCGGGTCTTGTCGGCGGCGTTTTTCGTCTCTGGCAGTCACGGCTGCTCCGGACGTAGTGGATGACGTCAGAGGTAAGGCCGGGCCAGTAGTACCTCGCCTTGATTTTTCCAATAGTGCGGGCTGTGCCGAGATGTCCGGAAGACGGGTGGTCGTGGCACGCTTGCAAAATTTCGTCACGAAGGTCCGCGGGGATGACGAGAAGGTAATTCGCTCTTGTTCCGGGGCTGAAATTCTTCTTCACGAGGACGGAGTTTCTCAGGCTGAATGCTGGTAAGCTGCGTTTGAAAGTCCTACAAACGGCAACTTTGCATCCCTCGAGGTACTCGATTATGACGCGTAAGTCGGGGTCGGCACGCTGCTGGGCGGCTAGGTCGCTCTCCGTCACGATCCCGAAGAACGCGCTGTATTCATCAGAGTCTTGTGGTGGTGGGTCGACGGGGGCGCGGCACAGGCAGTTGGCGTCGGAGTGTTTCCTGTCGGATTTATAAACGACTCTAACGTCGAACTCCTGCAGGCGCAAGCTCCACCGCCCAAGACGGCCAGAGGGGTCCTTCAAATTGGCGAGCCAACACAGCGCATGGTGGTCTGTTACAACCTTGAATGGCCTTCCATACACGTATGGGCGAAATTTTTAAATCACCCATATAATAGCCAGGCACTCTTACTCAGAGGCAGAATAGTTTTTCTCCTCCTTCGACAGACCACGGCTGGCATTGGCGATTACCCTTTCGCAGCCGCTTTGCTTTTGGACAAGGACGGCCCCAAGCCTATATCACTGGCGTCCGTGTGCATTTCCGTTTCGGCATTTTCGTCGAAATGAGCGAGCACGGACGGGCTTTGCAGGCGTTTTTGCAGCTCGCAGAATGCTTTTTCTTGGTCGTTTTCCGAGCTGAAAGGGGTGCTGTCTTTCGTCAAGCGCGTGAGTGGCTCTGCAATGCGTGCGAAGTTTGCGACGAAGCGCCGGTAGTATGCGCACAGCCCGAGAAATCTTCGCACGCCCTTCTTGTCTTTCGGCCTAGGGAAGTTCGCGATAGCTGAAGTTTTTGCCGGGTCAGGTAGGACTCCCGCGGCGTTGACGACGTGGCCCAAGAACTTGAGTTCCTCGTATGCGAAACGGCACTTTTCAGCCTTCAGCGTCAACCCCGACGTACGAATGGCCTCGAGTACAGACTCCAACCTGGCAAGGTGTTCGTCGAAAGTCCGAGCGAATACCACTACGTCGTCGAGGTATACGAGGCAGGTGTGCCACTTAAGGCCAGCTAGCACACTGTCCATGACTCTTTGAAACGTCGCTGGTGCTGTGCACAGCCCAAACGGCATCACCTTGAACTCGGATAGGCCGTCTGGGGTTATAAATGCAGTCTTCTCTCGGTCTCTCTCGTCCACTTCAATTTGCCAGTAGCCGGTCTTCAGGTCCATCGATGAGAACTACTTTGCGTAGCAGAGGTGGTCGAGGGCGCCGTCGATGCGGGGGAGGGGTTACACGTCCTTTTTCGTGGTTTTGTTCAGTCGTCGGTAGTCAACACAAAACCTTAATGTGCCGTCTTTTTTCTTTACGAGTACGACGGGCGCAGCCCAGGGGCTTTTCGATGGCTGTATAATGTCGTCGCTGAGCATGTCGTTTACTTGAGTCCGGATGGCTTCCCGTTCGTGTGAAGAGACGCGGTACGGTGACTGTCGGGTAGGTCGGGCTCCATCTTCGGTTATTATTCGGTGCTTCGCTAGAGGGGTCTGACGTAGTTTTGCGCTCGACGAAAAACATTCGCTATAGCGACGCAGCAAAGCCAATAATTTGTTCCGTTGTTCTTGCGGTAGCGACGGATTCACGTCGAAGGGCTGCGGGAGCTTGAAGGTTTCTACGGGGGTGCGTTCAAAGTCGGCGACCGCGATCACGTCACTTGCTTCTTGCCTTTCTTCGACGAATGCAATTGCCGCGCCCTTGTTTAAATGCTGGTACTCCTCGGTGAATCTAGTAACCAAAATGTGGGATTGGTGTTCCTTGAAGCGCGCTATGCCTCTTGCGACAGACACACCGCGGTCGAGAAGCAACCTTTGGTCACTCTCCACGATAGCGTCAACGTCAGGAGCAGCACCTTCACAGTAGACGGTGATCATCAAACTTGCGCGGGGTGGCAGGGTGACATGATCATCGGCTTTCCTTACAGCTGCACGGTGTTCGGGGTTCGGATCCGGTGTCATGGAGTGATGGGAGGAAAAAGTTATCGACTTGGTCTGCAGATCAATTATTGCGCCGTTGTCCGTCAAAAGGTCCATTCCGAGAATGACGTCGCGGGAGCAGTTAGGCAAGATGACGAACGCGGCAGGGTACGTCGTGCCGTCTATGGTGACGCGCGATGTGCACGTTCCACTTGGCGTCACGAGGTGGCCTCCTGCTGTGCGGATATGCGGACCGTCCCATCTGGTCATAACTTTCTTCAGTTTAGACGCAAATGGTCCGCTCATTACCGAATAGTCAGCTCCCGTGTCTACGAGGGCGACTAACGTCAAAGCCGTCGATGGACACCTTGACGTCAGATGCAGTCTTCCTCGAGTTCCGGGTTCGTCGGGGCGTCGTATCTCTGCTTGTACGTGTTGACGGTCGGGCACTGTGCATCTTCGTTGTCGTCGTCTTCCCAACGGACGTCTCGGTCAGGTCGGGTACGCGTCGCGCCGTGTAGCTGTCGTCGTGTTCAGGAGTCTCGTCAGGGCTGGTCGGGTCGTCGGGATGAGGCATGTCGTGAATCACTGTCTTCGGTGCGTCCTTGCGTCGTTGGAGGGTTTTCCAGTATTTCGCCGTAGAGCAACTTTCATCTCCAGAAAGTTGCTGCTTTTAGTTTCCCCCGCGTGGGCTGGGGGACCTTCCACGTGCGAAATCAGCATTGCTACGGCGGTTAGGCGACTGGTATGGGTAGGGCGATGGCGATCGGTGTGAGCGTGCTGGTCCTCGGTTGGTGTTGGACAGGTATTCGTCGATCTCAGTAGGGGCGCTGGCCGGGTCGGGGGCGTGGGGCGTCGACGGAGAAACCACGCAGTCCGAGTCTCCTGTACAGGGCAGCGACGATAGATGTGGTCGGCCTCCCCGCAATGGTAGCACAGCGGACGATGATCTGGCGTTCGCCAAACGTCAGTCTTCCTCGGCGTCTGGGTTTGGGCTGTGTACGGCGGTACGGTCGACGGCGGCGAGAGTGGGGACGGCGGCGAGAGTGGACGGCGGTACGGTGGAGTTTCTTGTAGACGGGTTGGAGCAGGCTGGGGTCGACGAACAGCCGCAGAATAGGTCATCGCCTGTGGCTCGCGGGGTGCCTCGGATGGCATAGAAGTGCCCAAAGCGTGTTGAACCTCTTCGCGGATGACGTCAGTCAGGGAAGCCACTTGAGGTTGCGGCGTCGTCGGAAAAAGCTTCCGAAGCTCCTCCCTGACCACTGCTCGGATGGTCTCAGGCAGTGTGTCTGAGCTTGTAGCCCCGGCACCGATTGTCTCGGAAACCATCACGTTGACCGGGCGATCGTACTGCCTCGTTCGAGCTTCCAGCGTCTTCTCCATCGCGGCCGCCTCAGACGCGAATTCGGCCACCGTCTTGGGAGGATTGCGGGACAAGGCAAGCAAAAAGCTCCTGCTTTACCCCTCGCATGAGACACCTTAGTTTCTTTTCTTCTGTCATCTCCGCATACGCACGTCGAAACAACCTCTTCATCTCCTCAACAAAGATCACTACCCCTTCGTTTTGGTGCTGCGTTCGAGTTTCGAGTAAAAGCGCTGCGCGTTCTTTCTGACCACGGTAGTGAAGGTCTTAGTGATCTCGCTTTTTGAAACTGAGCCCAGTTTGTCAAGGAGCTCTCGTGGTTCTCGAACCAAGTGCGAGCCGAATCTTCCCAGTAAAAGAAACGTGCCGGAACGTTTCTAGGTCGTCGCCACCTGTTGAATTTCCGGACGCGCTCCAGTTTTTCCAACCATTCTTCTGGGTCTCTGCGGGGGCTCCTCGGAATGATGGCGGTTCCCGTGGCTGCTGCAGAACGACAGGAGGATTGGCTTGATTGAGCATGGTGCTGGTTGCGACGTCTTTCTTCTTTCGTCTTCTCCGGTAGTAGACCGAACTCGGGTGGTAAATCTTGCACGCGGAGGCTGGCTCTTGTTGGACTGGTTTGGCGGCTTCCAGAGGTTGTAGTGGGCATGAAGGGTGCGTACCCCGCACCTCTACCAGATGTCACGAAGACAAGGACGAAGCAGTTGTCTTGAATGAGAAATACGTTTATTGGAGCGAACTTGTGCTCCCCTAAATACTCAAAAGAATACAGAGGCGGCGAAGCAGCGGTCAACAAAGTGACTTGCACAGGCGAGTGTCGTCGAATCGAATGCCCCGGAGTCCGCACTGCAGGCTTTTTATCTTTCGGCGCGCGTGGTTCTCGAAACGTCGATTCGCATGGAGAACATAGTAGATCCAAGAAGATTATTCTGGGCTGTTCACGTTAGATCGGAATGCTCTCCCTATCACAACAGATAACCCATGCGGCACAGAAAGAAACAATGGAACACGCTCTTCTCTTGCCGCAGAGATAACGCAGACCGGCGCAGACGGGCGGTAAAAGTAAAACACAAATAAACAAACCGAATGTATGGTTCGCGGCAATATAATTGTCAATTTTTTTGCAAGCACAGAACAACGCACCTTGTTCTCACAACACATTGGATGCAAACCTGGCGAGTGAGCATCTGCTGTAACAGTGCAAGCTGATCGACAGGGCCTGGAGCGGACAGGCGCCACAGCGGCTCTGTAAAGAGGGCTCCTCTCTTTTTTCTGGCTGAAACCCTTCGCCTGCCTGTCTCAGTAATGTTTTTGATGAATATAATAACGTGGATACTCTCTAACTATTCTCCGGTAGAAAGTCGCAGGGCTGTCATTCGCTTCAAGATATGCCCATGCAACGTTTCACCAGTGGGTGCAGCCCATGTTAGCCGCAAGCTTATTGAGCTGGTTGCCCCACCCCTTGTATTGATCAGGAACGTCAAAGATAGATCTGTAGCAGGCTCCTTTCAGAAAAGATGGAACAAAGCATGGCTGGTCGACCTCTTCAATTCGCTTGAAATTGTTTTACCTGGTTCCCGCATCTATGTACTGTGCGGATTCACAAATATTTTCGGCCGAAAAAATTTTGGCCGACTGAAAAAAAAATTTGGAACCCACCCTCGTGGACCCTGGCCGCTACCTGCCCATGCGGCGCGGCCAAGTTTAGCGACGTCTACCAAAAAATATACTAATGAGGCGGGAATGGTAATTTTTATGCGTAAACTACGCCCGGTGTACAATTTGCCCCCAAAATATCGTTGGCTAGAAGAACATACATTTTTTTAATAAATTTCCAAATCTTGTTTAGAGCGAATTTTGTTCTGTACTTTGCGGGCCAGTATTATCATAAGTAATGGAGATAGAGCGTTCACATTTGAGTGAGGGCTGCTCCTGGCAAGCACAAATAAGGGCCGTAAATATTGATTCTGTGGACACTACGGTTAAAAATAAATGGCGCACAAGTGTGAAAAAAAAACTAAAACACTCCGAGTTCAGAGGCTTATTAAAAAAAAACACTTCTCCGATTTTGTTGAAATTCTCCCCAGATGTTAACCTGTGAATGTACTTCTATGATCATTAAAAACATGTTGCATCATTTTGTTCCTTACGCGCCTACGGCGCGAGAAAAAAGCCTGGTTGGCCAGGCCTTCACAAGATCCTGAGACACGAAACAGTGAGAGCAACTTTTAGTGAATGTGCCGAAATTTGAAATTTTTTTTGTACCAAAGGCAAACGATTACTTATTGATAGTATTACAGAGAATTCCGAAGCGAAACTGAAATTTTTATGTGAATTTTGCAACGCACATAAACAATCTGCGCACCGCTAAACGTGTACTCTTCGAAGAAAAAGGGAAGAACTCCAGATTCACGCACAAAAAAAAAACGCTTGTTCGAGTTTTATGAAGCTTTCCACAGATATTTTCCTCCTACTTTACTTGCGTGAGCCCTAGAAATATCGTGCGTCATTCTAAGCACAGCGCTGATACAGTCGTGCGGTGGCGAAACAGCTGCAAGGTTTGCTGGTAAAACTCGCAATTGGCAGGTCTTCGGGTCTATTTTTATAGCTTCCTCTAGATTTCCCCAACCGCGGTCACTCTTTGTCTGACATTATCAATGCCCTTTTTTTTGTGCGCACTGCTGCCATGATGCGCTATATTTGGTTCATAAGATCAGCTTTTTGACAAGGTGCACGCAGTCTTGTTTTTTAACTGGCTTGGACGTAACTTTCGTTCACCTGAAATCAAAGGTTCAACGGAAGCCCGTCCGGTCGGCAGCACACATGGCAAGTATTAAAAACGGACATCGGCCACACACGACCCCGGCGCGGGTAACGTCTCCAGGTAGCGCGCCAATCTTCGGTCCTTCTCCGGACACACTGGTTCAATTACCAAATTAGTGACCAAACAGGAAGGCAAACGCCCTTTAACCCGGTGGGGTCCGGGACGGCACATGTGGGATCTTCATTTTTTGTTTGAGTCGAGTATTTTTTGGGCTTTTTCAACCCTATGCGGGGGCGGGGACTTGGCTACTTGGCTGACAGGAAGAGCGAAAGAGGGGACTGGAAGAAAAGGGGTTTGCATGGGTTGGAACGGTTGCAAGTTTTCAGTTCTGTCACACTGGGAGAATGCCTTGCACAGCCTTCCCGCTATTTGACTACGGTTGCATTTTATTCTTCATTTTATCACTTTTTGTTATTTCTTTTAAGTATTCTGATTTTATTATTCTTTTTGCCTATATTTAGCTTCTTACTCAGTCTCTTCTGTGTTTATTCTTGTTCGTTATTTCACTGCTCAATGGCTGCGAAGACTAGCTTTCATCGAGGGCATTGATAATGTAAGACAAAGTGTGACCGCGGTTGGGGAAATCTAGAGGAAGCTATAAAAAAAGACCCGAAGACCTTCAAATTGCGCGTTTTACCAGCATACATTGCAGCGGTTTGGCCACCACACGACTGTATCCGCGCTGTGGTTAGAATGATGCACGATATTTCTAGGGCTCACACAAGTAAATTAGTAGGAAAATATCTGTGGAAAGCTTCATAAAACTCGAAGAAGCGTTTTTTTTGCGCGTGAATCCAGAGTTCCTCCCTTTTTCTTCGAAGAGTACACGATTAGTGGTGTGCAGATTGTTTATTTTCGTTCCAATATTCACATAAAATTTCACTTTCGCTTCTGAATTATCTATAATACTATCAATAAGTAATCGTTTGCCTTTGGAGCAAAACCATTTTCAAATTTCTGCACATTCACTGGAAGTTGCTCTCACTGTTTTGTGTCTCAGGATCCTGTGAAGGCCTGGCCGACCAGGCTTTTTTCTCGCGCTGTAGGCGCGTCAGGAACAAAATGATCCAACTTGTTTTTAATGATCATTGAAGTACATTCACAGGTTAACATCTGGGGAGAATTCCAGCAAAACCGAAGAAGTGTTTTTTTAATAAGCCTCTGAACTCAGTGTTTTAGTCTTTTTTTCACACTTGTGCGCCATTTACTTTTTAACCGGCGTGTGCACAGAATCAATATTTATGGCCCTTATTTGCGCTTGCCAGGAGCAGCCCTCACTCAAATGTGAACGCTCTAGCTCCGTTACTTATGATAACACTGGCCTGCAAAGTACGAAACAAAATGCGCTCTGAGCAAGATTTGGAAATTTATTACAAAAAAAAAATGTATGTTTTTCTAGCCAACGATATTTTGGGGGCAAATTGTAAACCAGGCGTAGGTTACGCATACAAATTACCATTCCCCGCCTGATTAGTATATTTTTTGGTAGACGTCGCTAAACTTGGCTGCGGCGCATGGGCAGGTAGCGGCCGGGGTCCACGCGGGTGGGTTCTAAAACTTTTTTCATTCGGCCAAAATTTTTTCCGGCGAAAATATTTGTGAATTCGCACATTAAATACATACGGGAATGAGGTAAAAAAATTTCAAGCGAATTGAAGATGTCGACCAGCCATGCTTTGTTCCAGCTTATCTGAAAGCATACGTTTGTGAAGGCAAAAGCCTGGCGATGTATATCAGCCCTACGTATTCGTACACCGTATTTGTATGTTTTTCTTGGCATTCGTGTCTGTTTTTTGGCTTGAATTACTTCGAGCACTTTTCTTGTACACTGTGCTTGGAAGTAGAGCTCCAGTTTGGGATCGGCAGCGCTATCTTTCTTTCGTCCCCTTCCTCGCAATATTTTCTCCAATACGTGGAATCTGCGTTTATTTCTTCGGTTCCGTTTGTTTGTTTTACGTAGTGACCTACGTGAGCAAGCGGACAGGCTCATGCGACAGATGCCCTAGAATCAGGGTTCTTCACTGCTACTGGAAATTTGATTTACTCGTGTGCAATAATGTTCAGCCATAAGGTTTCACTCACGTTTCTACTTTTTAAATGCGGAGCATTTCTTAGGCTCACCTTGTCCTGCGTTGTTGATGGCGGCGCCGTCCACACGCTCACTGCGCATGCGCAACTCTCCTCCTTACACCCAAAGCTCCGCGATACTACACTATATAAAAAAAGAAATAGTTAGCGGCGCCCGGTTTCTTTCCCACGACTCTCTGGCCGCAACGGGAGGTACGCGGTGCTCTTCCCACTACGTTACAAATCCGGGACAGGAGCAAGTGCTACGAACGCGCCTTATGTCCTTGACTCATTCAAACTACGTCAAGAAGCTACTGATACAACGATGGCACGCGAAGCTGAACGTCAACGGAAACGACGAACGGAAAACTTTAGAAGGGGATGCTGAATTTCCCGTGGGAAAGCTGTGGCGGGAAGCGCCACGCGCCTTGCAGCTCAACCAGTCCCGTCCGCAGCGCCTCTGATGCTGATTGTGGCGGGATGCCCCTAGGGATTGGCCAACGGAAGAATCCATCACGAGATAGGTTCGCGTTCAACCACCGTCGTCATCTTCCCGTAGGGGAACCGCCGAAGAACAAGAAGAACGAGAAGACAAAGCTGCGAAGAGGATGGCGTGTAATTGCTCTCAGCCGGTGCACCAATGTCCACAACCTTTACCTCACCAAAGCTGACGGAGACTACCGATTCTACCACAGAGAAAACATTGACAAGAACATGATGGACGAGTTTCGGCGCCTCGAGAACCACCGCCTACTCACCGTAACACAACAGCACTTGCGTGCCTTTGCCACCGGTGTGGACCCAGACGCGGAATTCACTCTTGCGCTATTAAAAACCAGATCACTCAACATAACGGCAACACAATGGAACCACACGGAACCGCCACGATGCTTCGCATCCTCATCAGAGTTCCCCACGGAAACATGGTGCAATTTGTTTTTATTAAAATTTATAGCTCTTTGAAATTCGATGGAGGGTACGCGTAGGCGCCCAAAAGCGTCGACATCCGGCCAGTAGCACAACGGGTTATGTGTCCCAAAGAAAGGAATCGTAGCAACGATGTTTTTCTGGGTAGGCAACTTGCGAACATAGCAGAATTGTTAAATCACTAGGGTGCAAGTTGGCTTCAGCGGTTTTAAAGTCATTGCATCAAGCATATGTTTTTACCCGGGTTGTGATGCCATAGCATTAAGCATATTCTTTCATTTAGCTTTTAAGATAGCAGCCATTTCCTTAACTGGAAAACTAAAGCAACAACGAACGAGCCATCTGGTACAATACGGAAGTGAGAGTTTTCGTGTTCAACCTCGTGTCATGAGGTGGAATTGCAACTGGCGCCTGTTCAGTACACTGTCGTTTCTGTACTACTCTGCAATGTTGACATGTTGCCAGTGTAGAGCAGAAGGTTTATTTGTAGGTATTGTCTTTGGAAAATTCACCCACTTGTGGTATTGGCCAGGAGTCGGGGCCATTGAGTGCCTCTTGATCCCGTACCAGAAAACTCGCAAAACTGTGAATTGGAAACAAGGTATTATAATAATGTGCACCCAGCTTGCACCTGTGCGTGATTGCACTGGAGTAGGAGATATGTACAGCAGTCGCGCGGAACCCTGTTTTTTAGGTAAAATGTGTGGTGTGCTAGTCCTACGTGCTGAAGTAGTTTACTTCGTAAGAGCAACAAATAAAAGCAGGGACGGAAACCTGGCATGGTGCAAAAGAAGGCGGTCAGACGAACTCGCGCCAAAAACTAAAAAGGAACGCTAAAGGAGGGAGAAAAATAAGATATAGCAACAGTCAAGTCTGATAAATATTGCCAGGTGTTAGCCTCCAAAGGACGTAAGGACGGCTTATGACACTGAGATATTCCGGAAGTGACAGTTTGGGTCTCTGGCTGGTGAATATGTCTGTTAGCTTGTTGACTCTCGGTTTTGTTTGAGAGAACTCCTATTATTACCTCATGGTTGCCCCCGTGAGGTGAAAAACACGCGCCAAGGCATTGACACTTTAGAAGAGTGCAGGTGAGGATGGCAGCGACAAACAACGTGGTACATGTTTTGTTAAGGAAGCTTATGTTCACTAAGAAAAACGGCGATCTGTATAGATTTGAGAATAAATAGCGCAAAGTACAATAACTCGGTTTAAAGCAATCGAGAAATCAGAAAAGGGAAACGGTTAGTATGCAGACTTAAACGCATTCCAAAAATATAAACAGCACAAAATTCTCTACTTTTTTGTAAAAACTCGCCACAATAAGTTTGATTCAAAAAGCAAATCTGTAGACGAATGTCCACTTTTTCTATCCACAAGCATTGAATTAGTTCAAAATCTTTCGGACCAGTGTTGGGAAATCATTCCCACTTAATATTAGTAGGTATTTTACCATCGAGCAAAAATTAACGCAAATGGTCTCTGTGATTGTGTTTGTTAAGCAAAGCTGTAAACAGCACCCGCAATGCTTACTAATGCGACGTCACATAATTCACTCACTTCGCTATAGAAATAATGAAACCAGACAGAAGTGAAATTCAAGTTGCATACCCCCTACCTTCTACTCCTTCAAAATCAGATATTCTTGGTAAGGTTAAATTAATGAATGAAGCATGAACGGTGCTTGGTTGAGGTATATTGGTATAGCACATGAGTGGAAATTTCTTTACGAAATTAAAGCTCAAACCCGGTGTTAGACGATCTTACTTTCCGTCTTGCCGTCCGCAAACGGAGGCGACGAGATCACCGGCAGAGACGGAGCAGGAGCAGGAGGAGGAGTAGGAGATGCAGATGGAAGAAACACTTCTATTCAGATTCCTGAATGGCCGAGAGTGTGATCCCAGGGAGTGGTTCCTCCTTCACTGTATCCCATATTCAGTCCGCGCCACCTGTGCTCTCTCTGCCAGCTGAAGTTGGGTCGGCAGAGAGGGGCCGGACAGCAGAATCTCCCATGGCTCTTGTTTGGTAGTTGACGGAAAGAGAGGAGGGTGGCTCAGGGCTAAAGTCGCACAATCGCACACCACGATTATGTGCAGAGTGTTTGTACTTCTGAGCAAAGTGTACATTGAGCGTCGTTGCGCTTCGGGTGCATAAGTGAAGACGCGTTGGGTTTGAGATGGAGCCGGACTGTATGAGCCGTAGGGTAGGTTGTTGTTCTATGGAAAGGTCAGGGTAAGGCGAAGGCAGGGTCTGTGTCAGAAGGCGAAAATGCTGGTTACGTTCCTGAACGAGACAACCGAGTGACTGTGATCATCCACCTTCATAGCAGGGGGGCTAAAAGTACGGCTTTGTGGACGTATTCGTTGCCTTGCATGGAAGCATGAGTGGGCATCCTGATGAGTTGAATGGAGCGATTTGGGGAGTGGTTCTTTAGCACACGCAGTGCGGGTCAGGACAACCAAACTCGACAAGTAATCATGGTAGGCCTGTTGGGAATGGTGCATACCTTACGAACCCATGGTTGAGGGAGAGCCAAGGCGATGGCTGCCTCTTCTGCTGCCGTCATGTCTTCGGTCTTGAGTGAGGCACAAGCAAGGAGGTTGGTTCTGAAAGTAGCCACGATGATGGCGTACTGCTGCCCTCGATGTTGTGAGGCGTCTGTGTAGCTAAATGCATGATCCCAATCGAGGCTGGTGTTGAGCGCGTGAGCCCGTGTTTGTCGGCGACCCACGTCGTCTGAGGGGTTCATATTTCTAAGCAAAGGGAGCATCTTTGTTTCTTGTCGCCAAAAGTCCAGGAGTATATCAGGCGGAGTGACATTCTGTGCTTCCCAGCGAGCCTCGTGAAAGATAAGGCGTCCCGCCGCAGCTCTGCTCATTAAGAGCTTCTGGATAGAAAGATGGCTATCTATCAGCTCTTCCACCGTGTCCTAGAGCCCCGTGCTAAGCAGTCTCTGTAGACGCACTCATTGAAAGACCAATAACTTGCTCAACCGCCTTTCTGATCATTATATAAGGCATGTTAACGTCCTCCTTGCCGAGAAGAAGACAGGGAGTTGTCGTGATTCTCGAGAGGACAAAAGGTTGAACTAATCGAACGGTATGGGATTCTTTGAGGCCTCGCTTCTTGGTGGCAACGCGCCTCATCATGTGTATGATTTATAATGGTGTGTTTGAGTCGCTGCAATGATACGTCTCTCATGGTGTTGGCCTGAAGATGGAGGCCCAGGATCTTGATGGTGGGGCTTGGAGTGTAGGCCTGGCCATCAAGGAGTATTTGAATGTGTTCCTTGAGGTATCGATTTGCGCGAAGGGGGACGACAAGGAGCTAACATTTTTACGTGAACACTGGAAGCCACAGGCACATTGGCGTACTAGAAGTAAGATGCTATGACTTGGTGTGAACGTCCTTTAACTCGCTTTCGCGTGGCATTTAGCAAGAATGCCGGGGTTATACCCCTAGATGTGCTCGGGGAGTGCACGACTTGTCTTCACCGACTCCGCGTGGGCTCGTATCTTAATCGGTGAGACAACGGGCTCTTTCTTTGTTGCTCTGTTAGTTCCAGGTTAGATTCCTGGCGGTTCAGTATATTATTTTATTTCTTCGCGGGAGTTTTCTGGTGACACCAACGGTCGCGAAAAAACCCTTGGGGGGTAGAGGTAGAAAGCGTTGATTTAAAAACACCATGTTTTAGCCTTCACACCCGTAACAACTTTGTTCATTTTTGTTCTTGTATATGTAAGTAATCAGTGCTAACATTTTTCTCCCATTCTTTTTACGCAATGTGGGAATGATTTTGAACGCCTGCCTGCACGTTTCTAGAACACTTTTCTGGGTGAAAGGCACCGAACCTATTCACTCGGTACACATTAGTTTACCCAGACCCAAGAACGGTTGCAAAGGAAGGAACAGCGCACATTCTAACAAAGGACGACAGATTAACACATCACAAGCATTGACTATCAACTGATGGCTTTATTGCAATCTACGGAAAAATAAATAGCATACTTACAGGGGACAAAATGCAACGAGTGCGCACAAAGAGATAAGAAGAGAAGGATGCCCAGCCTGTCAAACTATTATTGCGTCGCTGAATTTCTCGCCGCATCCACTTTTCTCTGGCCTCCAACAATGCGATTTCCGTTGGCGTGATAGCTAATGAGGGCACACCAACACAATTATCACCGCCTCTTTCAATCATTGCCGCTTCAACAAGTACCCTCGTGGTCTGGTTCCGGCTCAAAGATCACTGTTGTGTTATCGAAGACAGGGATTCCACCAGCACAGAGCAGGCAGTCACGTACGTGCTGCCACACGTGGCCTCGTGAAGCCCGACGGACATTATAGTGATGTTCTTTCAGCCATTCATTCAAGCAACTGCCTGTCTGGCCTATATAATCCTTGCCACAGGGCAGAGGGATCCGTTACACAACGCTGCTTTCGCATTCAGTGAATTTTTTCTTATGATTGGTACTACACTTGGTTTTTTCTTTGCGGAAAAGGTTGCTTCTTTTACTTAGCTGAGATAATTTGTTAGGCGCCCAAATTACAACGTTGACACCAACACGTTGACAAATCTTCTTAAGATTGTGGGAGAACTTGTGGTAGTACGGGATGACCGCTCTCTTTTTCCTGGGTTCCATAGTGCCTTCAAGGTGATCGTGAAGGCTCGTGGAGCGTTTCTTTATTCTACTAATCAGGCCTTCAGACACTGACACAAGTAGTAGCTGGTGGTACCCAGCATTTCTCAGCCGGTTAATTTGCGAACGGAAAATTTCCTGGGTCGTGTGATCACATGATTTCGTAAGTGAATTTGTGAGGCATGAGTGGGCTATGCTTAGAATAGGAGCAATACACGAAACGATGGATACTCCTTGTTTCTGCAGGTAGATGACAGCGTCGAACGTAACATATGTCGACTTAAGGTAAACTTCTAGCAGTCCCAGAAACCCTGCTACGCTCACGCGCACTTTACTTTGAAACGGAATAGCAGCGCACCTGTCAATGGCATCCTCAGCTGCAGAAAAAACCCCACTTTGTGGCAATGAATAAAACAAGCCTTTGATGTCGACAGAGAAGGTTTTTAGACACTTATTCTCATTACTGCGCAAAAATTCAATTACTTCGTCAGAGCTTCGAATATAACAGGGATCATCGTTGCATAGCAGGTCCAGTTGAAAATAACAAGAAATTGAGCCTGGACATGCTCTTTTCTGTTAAGACTCACGAAGTAGAGCGGCCGCTGCGGGCTATAGTTTCAGAAAAAGGTACTTGGCAGAAGTCTCTTGCATTGTTCCTTCAAGGAAAACTGAACCTGCTATGCAATGATGATCCCTGTCATATTCGAAGCTCTGACGAAGTAATTGAATTCTCGCGCAGTAATGAGAATAAGTGTCTAAAAGCCTTCTCTGTCGACATCAAATACTTGTTTTATTCATTGCGACACACTGGGATTTTGTCTGCAGGCGAGGATGCCATTGACAGGTGCGGTGTCATTCCGTTTCAAAATGAAGTGGGGGTGAGCGTAGCAGGGTTTCTGGAACTGCTAGAAGTTTACCTTAAGTCGACGTATGTTACGTTCGACGCTGTTACCTACCTGCAGAAACAAGGCGTATGCATCGGTTCGTGTATTGCTGCTATTCTAAGTGATTTATATCTTGGAGCTCGAGACAAAGTGCTGGTAGATCTTTTAGAAGGTCAAGTGTTCTTAAGATTTTCAGATTTGTCGATGACTTTTTTATTATTATTGAAATACTGCACAAAACGATGCCTGCATTGAACCTATTTTAGCGAGTGTTAATGAATGTTTTAAGGCTTTGATTTTAACTCATGAAGAACCAGATAACAATAGCATTCGGTTTTTAGACTTGCACCAACATTTCCACAATGACCATGTGTGCTGGGTGTAGGAGCCTCGTGCCCAAAAGCCATTGTTACCATTTAACTCAGCCCATTCTAAACTTGTAAACAGAAGCATAGCACACTCATGCCTCACAAATGCACTTACGAAATCATGTGATCACATGACCCAGGAAAGTTTCTGTTCGAAAATTAACCGGCTCAGCAATGCTGGGTACCAGCAGCCATTACTTGTGTCAATGTCTGAAGGCCTGATTAGTAGAATAAACAAACGCTGCACGAGCCATCAGGATAACCATGAAGGCACAACGGAACCCAGGTAAAAGATAACGGTCATCCCGTACTACCACAAGCTCTCCCACAATCTTAAGATTGGTCAACGTGTTGACGTCAACGTTGTATTTTCGGCACCTAACAAATTATCTCAGCAAAGTAAAAGATGATGATGATCGTTGGATGTTTATGGCGCAAGGCCAACTGGGGCAAAGAGCGCCAAAACAATAGTCGATGATAGGGGTGAAACCTTAAACACTACCTAAAACCAGCAAAAACAAAAGTAAAATCACAACACGACAATGAGCATGGCTGGTGTATAGGGCCAGATTTCATGATGCGTGAGAGGAAATGAGGTTTAAAAACTTGACTTCGACAAATACTCAAACACACGTTTCGCGGAAACAATGGCATCATCACCTAGGAAAAACGATGGATGTAGGGGGATATGTTGTCTGTAGAGTTCTCTGAAGTGTTTTTGTCGTGTTGTGTGAAGTCCCATGCAAGTGATTAGTATGTGCACTACGGATAGGGCCTCTCCGCACCTGCTGCACTGGGATCTAGAAGATCCCGTCAGCAGAAGCGAATGCGTTGCATGGCTGTGCCCTATCCGGAGCCTATCCAAGGCGATTTCTGTGTGTCTGTTGCGTGTGTCAGTGGTGTATGGTCCCAAGCGTGGTTTTATAGCGTGTAACTTGTTGTCTCTCTGTTCACTCCAGTATGTTTGCCATGTTCTGCGCAAGTGTTGTCTTATGTGTGGCTTGAGGTCTGTATATGGTACGGTTGTTATGTCTACAGTGTTCCTGAGAGCACCAGCAGCTGCCCTCTCGTCTGCCAACTCGTTTCCAGCGATCCCAGCTTGTCCTGGGACCCAGCAGAGGAGCAGCTGATGCTTCTGCGCGTACACAGACATGATAGTGTTAAATACAAGATTAACTATGTGGTTTGTGGAGGGTGTACGCGATGACAGTGCGCGAACAACACTCAAGGAATCTGTGTAGATGATAGACTTCGGAATATGATTTTCAAGTATGTGTCGTACAATCAGTAAACTTCCATATGCTTCTGCTGAAAAAATTCTTGTGTGGACACTCATGGTTCTGGCTGCACTGAAATCCGGACCATGAGCAGCGCAGGAGACCATGGTGGAGGTTTTAGACGCGCCACTGTAAAATTCTGCAAGTAGGTATTTAAACTGCAGAGACAGAAAGTGCTGCAGTATTGCAGCTCGCGGTACCCGATTTTTGTCAAGTTTTATAAAAGAAAGGTCGCACGACACAGGACGAACTTGCCAAGGCTGTAAACTGTTTGAAAACGATGACCTGTACACATCTAAAAACGAAGCACTGAGATCCGAGGCTCGCTCTTTCACTCTAAGTGAAAAGGGCAGAGGAACGGATGGGCGATTTACAAGAGCAGAGATGTGGATGTATCGTTAAAGACAGGATAAAAAGGATGATTATTCAGCGATTAAATTTTAAAAGCATAAAGCAAGTCCATGTATGTTCGTTGGTTCTCAAGGCTCCACTTATTACACTCAACATAAAGACTCTCAGCAGGGCTAGTGCGGAAAGCACCCGACGAAAGACGAAGGCCCAAGTGCGTCAAGAATTCGCAAGGCTGTCTTAGTCGCCGACCCATACACCACACTGCCATAGTCCAAACGAGACCCAACCAAAGCAGTATACAAGCGAAGCAAGAGTTCTTTGTCGGAACCTTAGGATTGGTGGGAGAGAACCTTAAGTATATTCATTGTTTTGAGACATTTATTTTTAAGTTCCTTGATGTGGGGAATGAATGTGAGTTTGTGATCAAACACCACACCTAAGAACTTGTGCTCCTTATTCACAGGAAGCGACACGCCATTAAGAGTAATGTCTGGGTCCGGATGGACCCCGCGCTTCCTGGAGAACACAACGCAGGAGCTTTTTGCAGGATTCAATTTAAAACCATTCTTGTCTGCCCAGCCGGCAAGTTTCTTTACACCAAGCTGGACTTGACGTTCGCAGATTGACATATTACATGATTTATAGGATATCTGGACGTCATCTACATACATGTAATAACAGATTGTGGGTGGCAGTGCCTTACCAAGAGAGTTCATTTTTACTAGGAAGAGAGTGCAGCTTAACACACCACCTTGTGCACGCCATTTTCTTGCACGTGAACCCTTGAGAGTGCACCACCGACTCTCACCTCGAAACGTTCTTTCTGACAGGTAACTGACAAGAGTGTTTAACGTGTTACCCGAGACACCGAATGACTTTAGGTCACTGAGGATCCCATACCGCCAAACGGTGTCGTAGGCCTTCTCGAGGTCGAAAAACACACTTACACAATACTGTATATGAACGAAGGCATCCTTTATATACGATTCAAGAGATACGAGTTGATCGTTCGTGGATCGCCCCGTCCTGAAGCCTGCCTGGCAGCTCTCGAGGAAGTACTCGAGGAAGTACACGAGCCTGCGATTGATCATCTTCTCGAGAAGATTGCACAGGCAGCTCGTCAGGGCTGTAGTACGGTAACTTGAGGGAGACGACGGGTCCTTTCCCTTCTTCAGGAAAGCTACAACTATAGCCTCATTCCAAGAGTTTGGAATGTGCCCCGAAAGCCATATCTTGTTATATAGGTGTAAGAGGGTTAGAAGAGTGTCTGCGTGTAGGTATTGTATCATTGTATATGTGATGTTGTCTGGGCCTGGAGCTGAGGGTTTACACGTGCTCAGAGCAGCCCTCAGCTCATGCTGTGAAAACTCTGAGTTATAAGAAGATGTTGACCTATTGTTCTCTAGTATAGGCTTCTTTTCGGCCATTTGTTTGTGTTTCATGAAAGTGTTTGCGTAGTGTGCTGAACTGGACACGGGTTGGAAGTGTTGTGCGAGTGTGTCAGCCTGGTCTACGAGTGTGTCCCCTGTTGTGCTGACCAGAGGCAGGCTGTGTGTTTGTTGTCCTTTGAGTTTACGTATTCTCGTCCATACTTTCCGTGTGTCTGTGTAGGAGTTTATTGATGTTATGAATGTACGCCAACTATCGCGTTTTGCCTCACGGCGCACACGTTTTCCGAACGCCTTGGCCCGTTTGAACAAGAGAAGGTTACTCGACGTGGGGTACCGACGAAAGATACCCCACGCTTGTTCTGGGCCTCTCGCGCCCGCCTACAGTTCTCATTCCACCACGGCCTCCGCTGGTTGCGCGGGGCACCAGAGGCGTGCGGAATGGACCTTTCGGCGGCGTCGAGGATGTGCGCCGTGAGCAGTTGGGTAACTTCTTCAACGTGTAGGTGTCCTATGGATGTGTGGTGTAGTTTGGATGTCTCTGTAAATGTATTCCAGTTAGCTCTTGCTTCATTAAACCTTTTATGGGAAGATGGACTGCTCGGGCCTGTACCTATATGCGTTAATGAAGTGGGGAAATGGTCACTACCATTAGGCTCTATGCCCACGCCCCATTCAAGACATGGAAAGAGAATTGCAGAACCAATAGCCAAGTCAAGATGTGAGTATGTGTTGTGACCTGTGTTATGGTATGTAGGCTGTTTCTTGTTGAAAAGGCATGCTCCAGAGGATGTTAAAAACTTCTCTATCAGGTGACCTCGGGCATACGTGCGAGAAGAGCCCCAAAGAGAGTTATGAGCATTAAGGTCGCCTGTAAGGATGTACGGTTCAGGCAGCTGGTCAACCAGCGCCTCGAAGTCAGAGCTCGAAAGTTAGACATCAGGAGGAATCTATATGGAGCATACCGTTATCAACCTATTAAATAATATTGTTCGAATTGCTACAGCCTCAAGGACAGTGTTCAAGGTGACAGGGTGGCATGCTAAGGATTTGCGGGCAATTATGGCCACACCGCCAGAGGAGTGTGTGCAGCCTTCAATGTCTTTCCTGTATACCAGGTAACTATTCAAGAAATTTGTGTGTTTGGAATTAAGATGTGTTTCCTGGACACACATTAAACTTGGCTGATTGGCATGCAGAATCTCATCCACGTCGTCAAGATTATTCAGAAGGCCTCTGCAGTTCCATTGAACAATGTTTTCTCTTCCCATTAGGATGTGTTAGAGCTACTGGAGTGTTATTATTTATGTAGGGTCTTTCGGGGCTTGCACTCTTGGAAGGGGTTTTCTGACCTTCTCTACTGACCTGGACGTCGCAGCCCGTTCCTTCCGCTGCGATGAAAGCCGGAAGGGCTCGACGTCCATGTCGTCATCTGATGGCAAGGGGGTGCCCAGCGGACTGGGCCTCCTTGACGTGGTACCCTTTCGGGTGTTCTTTGCCTGCGCTGCCAGTGCCGAAGGCGTGGGGAGCACCACAGGTGGCACAGGCAGTGAGGCGGAGGACTGGGTCGCTGCGACTGCCTCCGTCTCCATCTCCGTGCCCTTGCGTGTGCTTTGGGCCGGTGGAGAGGAAGCAGTGGATGCAGCGGCATCCCCAACAGACGTTGTTGCCACCACAGCCGCTGCTGGGTGAGCGAGCGGTGCGGAGGTGGGTTGGGCTGCCATAGGCAACCCAGGGGGTGGGGGCGGGACCAAGTCCGACTCGCGGTACTGGGTCCCCGCCGAAACCAAACGACGCTCCGCACCCCGGCGAGCTGCGTCGGCGTACTTGCCCAGAGGGAAGGAGGCGAACCTTTTTCGCGCCTCTGGGAAGGTGATGTTTTCGGTTATCTTAAGGTTAATGATTTTTTTTTCAAGATGAAACTTTTCACAAGCAAGAGAGTATGCTGCGTGTGGACCATGGCAATTCGGGCAGGTGAAGTTGGTTGCAGTGCAGTTGTCAGAGAGATGATCGTGCTGGGCGCATTAGGCACATGTTGTTCTGCCTCGACAGGAGTTGGTACCATTCCCGAACCTCTGGCACTTGAAACAGCGCCTCGGGTTCGGGATGTAAGGCCGGACAGAACAACGGATATGAAACCTGCGTTGACATGCTCGGGCAGTGTGCAGCGGTCAAAAGTCAGGATCAGATGTTTGATGGCTATTTCTTTGCTCTCTCTCCTGATGACAATGCGCCTTACTGCTGTCACGCCTTGTTCTTTTAGGCCTTCGAGCAGATCAGTCTTTGTCTCGGTTAGGAGATCTGCCTCAGAGATCACACCTTGACAACTGTTGAGGCTGCGGTGGGGTGTGACCCTGATCTCCAGATCTGCCATGCGGGTTTGTTTCAGGAGGATTGTGGATTGCTGCTTGGTTTTAACTTCAACTAGCACTTCACCAGTTCTGAGTTTTTTGGCGTCATATGTTTTGCCGATGATACCTTCAAGGTATTTAGAAACAAGAAATACCGATTGAGAGGAAACCGGCTTCGATTTGTCCACAGATTCCATAATCAAAAAACGAGGGTAGTTATCTGGCTTTGGGAGCGAGATAGAAGGCAAAGAAGGAAAATATACTTCGGTGCGGCCCCTTTTAGGGGGCCGATCACGTCTGGTTGGGGGGTTTGATTTATTCATATGGCATAGAAAAAACCAGGGAGACGGGGGTACTTTCTTCTTTGACCTTACCCTGGTAGTCAAAGAGGTCCCGGAGCTCCCTGCCTGGTGAACAGACAGGGAGCCCATCCGCCGGAGCTTGACCTGGGCTCCGACGGCCACTGTTCGTGGTTTCTAACCCTCCACCTATAAACACATCGCCACGGTTGGATCCTGCGTATGTTAGGGGGCTCGGGGTCCGCGGTATCGCCAGTACCGTCACCAAGATTACTCAATGTGCCCCGTGCGGGGAGCAAAGTAAAAGAAGCAACCCTGTCCGCAAAGGAAAAAACAAGTGTAGTACCAATCATAAGAAAAGATTTACTGAATGCGAATGTGGCGTTGTGTACCGGATCCCTCTGGCTTGTGGCAAAGATTATATACGCCAGACAGGCAGATGCTTGAATGAACGGCCAACACCGCCAGTATTAACATTGCCTGACGCGTCGCGCGCTTTTCAATAGGAAGGGTAGGGACGCTTAGTTCAGGCACTGATCCGCTATGTGGCGCGTGCCGGCGGACATCTCGCCTTACGTCACTGCTCGCGAGTCGCGAACGCTGCACCCACTTCTAGGACGTGTGTCTGTCAGCTTGCCTGTTGGGCTTCAAGGGCCGTCTCGCTTACATCTTAGCCGTGACGGGGCGCTAGTTCTGTGGCGCGCTGGGGATCTCGTTCAACGTGTCGCTCGCTTCATACTTGCTGCATTTTTCCAAAGATAAAGACGGAGGTGGACTGAAATAGTGTAAGAACATACTGATTGTCGGGTAGATATATAGCTAACATAAAAACGACATTTTCGGATGGGGCAGCCATTATTTTACTTATATTTTTCTTTCTGGAGTGTTTAGAGAAGAAAAAAATTGCGTGCACGTTTTTTGTTCAGGCGCTCACTTCTACGATTACTTTCCAATAATATCACGTGCTTGTAAACTTCAGAAAATAATAGGAAATAAAAGGATAAGCAGCTGGGATCCCGCCACGCTGTCCGGGCGCTTCTACAGTACAGTCCTCAATTTTAGAAGTGCGTACCGATGCGGAGTACGAAAAGCGGGGTCAAAAAAATACCTAAATGCGAAGGGGATAGAGGTGGGATTCCCCACTCAGAATATTTCAGGGCCTGTGATCCGAGTAGATAAGCGCGGAAAGTCGGCATCAGCCTGCGGCAGCGCAAGGGATTTTGCTTCTTGACAAAGGGAGTTTTATCAGTGACAGACCAAGACAGACAGGTATGGTAAAAAACAAGAAGGCGTAGGAGCGCCGCCTCGGGAACGCTAAACCAGCTTTCCACTATTTTTCATAGTTTCCGAGAAGCGGCGCTGGCTGGCGGACACGAAAGCACGCTGGAAGGCTACGGAGCGGAGAAGGGTAGGAGGCAGCAACAGGAGAGTGGCTGTTTAGCCATGTTTCGCTCACGCGTTAGGCAATGTTTATACAGGCGGCGTTGGAACGGCTGAAAGAACATGACTATAATGTCCGTTGGGCTTCACGAGGCCACGTGTGGCAGCACGTACGTGACTGCCGGCTCTGTGCTGGTCGAATCCCTGTGTTCGATAACACAACACTTATCTTTAGGAGCAGGAACCAGACCACGAGGGAACTTGAAGCTGCAATGATTGAAAGAGCTGGTGATAAATTTGTTAGTGTGCCCTCGTTAGCTATCACGCCAAAGAAATAGCATTCTTGGAGGCCAGAGAAAAGTGGATGTGGCGATAAATTCAGCGACGCAATAATAGTTTGACAGGCTGGGCATCCTTCTCTTCTTATCTCTTTGTGCGCACTTGTTGCATTTTGTCCCCTGTAAGTGTGCTATTTATTTTTCCGCAGCTTGCAATAAAGCCATCAGTTTATAGTCAACACTTGTGGTGTGTTACTCTGTCGTCCTTTGTTAGAATGTGCGCTGTTCCTTACTTTGCACCTGAAAACCACCAACTAGCCAACATGCCACCCCGCGAATATCGGTACAATACAGAGGTGAAGGCTTCCAATTATGCTGTATATAAACATAATCTCACAACATGTGAACCACAGTTCCAGTATTGACAAAGTGCACGGGGCCGCAGTTTCCGAAATTAGCTGCTCCAACCGCGTGTTTGCAAAAAAATGCCTGTCCACAGCGTGATTTATTTTCTGGTGAAACTTTGGTAACGTATTTATGTCGCGGTAGAAAACGCGGAGGGTGGAAACTGTGTTTGTTCAACGCAGTGACTTAACATTTGCGCTGTGACATCTGAACGCTAAGATTTTTGTGGCATCTTCGAAGGCAAATATTGTTGCAGCACCAGCAATATTGGTAGAGAATGTGGCAACCCAGATTAGACTGTCGATAAATTTTAAAAAACGTGTTATCCAATTTTGATGCGCTGGTGATGCGTACATCTACGTCCACGCCATTAAAACACTTAAACATTAGGTACTGACTACAGTGACGGGACCCGTCGCTTTAAAATCTGCACTACAGGGACGGGGCTTCGTGAATTTAAAATCTGCACTACTGTGGCGGGGCCCCCTCAATATAACAAAATCAAAACTAGCCGATTAGCCGCCGTGTTTCGTTCAGGGATTTGGTGTAGTGGTTCAGCCGCTGACTATGGATGTTGTAGTCCGTAGTTCGATTCTCGCATTGTGTTTTGTTATTTTTGTGTGTGTGTGTGTGTGTGACAAGTGTGTGGCTCCCCCCCATCCCTGATATTCGTTGGCCGCTAAGTTCGGTGGCCCCACCAGGCTCGGTGGGAAACGTTGTGCGACGGCTGGCGAATAAACACCGCTGAGCAAAGCAGCTCGCGGTCAGTCACCGTCACCACCAGCACGCTGCATGTCGTCTCTCGGCTGGAGGGCGCCCCTACCCTTTTGTGCAGCCACGCACTTTTGTGCAGCCACGGACTTTCTCTGCAGCTTGAACGAGCGGTCCTTGGCAGGCCTAGGAGGGCAGGTGCTTGATGGGGCCGTCGTGCGCTGCAAGGCACCGCCAGCCGTGGAAGAGGGCGCCATTCGGGCCGTCGTTGAGCCTGCGCTGCTCATTCGCATATGTGACACCTTCGAGACAGCGCTGGTGGGCGAGCCTTGCCTGGGCCGCTTGCCCTTCTGGCGACGCTGCTCCCTCTCAAGCCACTGCCTTTATTTTTCGTCGTTGAAGGCGGCGTGTTGGGCTTCGAGGTGTGTCAAAAACTGGGCACTCCATGATTCGAAGACCTCCCTCTCTCCCCCGGCGTAGTTGTAGATATAGGACGTAATCTAACGCTCAAGCCGCGGCAGCTCGGTCTCTAGCCGGTTGGCCTCTTTCATCTCGGTGAGCAGTCGACGACCACGGTTGTTGAGATGCCGGGTCAGCCTGCCGCTTGTCGTAGTCGAGCAATTGCGTCCAGACAACATCTCGGCGTTCCACCTCCTTGAAGATGACCTCGTTCTTGGCGTTCTTGAAGATGAACTCGTTCTTGAAGATGACTCGTTCCGCACGGAGCTCCTGCCCCACGGCAGCCTGTGCTTGTAGGCCAGCCAACCGGGGCTGGAGTACATCCGCGAGAGCCTCGAGAAGACCCTGCTGGCCAACCTGGAGCAGGAGGACCGGCTGCCGTTCCACGGCCTGCCCCTGATCATGGTACTTGCGGGCCAGGGGGACTTCCTGCGCGAGGAGGGCATCAACGGGACAAGAGCCTGCAGTGACTAATAATTAACAGTGACTCTGGCTAGTCAGTGAGCGGAAGCGGTTTGGCCGGTTAGGTAAAAATCAAGACCGACTGCTCTCGCTGAAATATTGTGAAGCGGGCGTCGGGTGACGGCTTGGAGATCCGTTCGGATATGCTATAGTTAGTCCGACCATCTGTAATTATTAACAATTATTATTAATGATTAATAATTATCAGTGATTCTGGCTACTCACTGAGCGTAGCGGTTTGGCCGGTTGGGTAAAAATCAAGAGACTGCTCTAAACGCGAGTTGCGTTTCCTCTGGACGGAACTTTAGGGGGTCCCGTCACTGTAGTCAGTACCTAAACATTATTACACAGAAGCGGTCAGCCCACATTTCTACCTGCACGGGGATTCAAGCCCTGTCGAATGGAATAGTACCCAAATAGCAAAATTAAGGGTTGTGGGGTAACGACCAGACTCTAGGGTATTTTTCTGCGAACGGTCTTTTAATCGTACTGTACAAACAAAAAGACATTAATGGAATTCCACACTGCAAAACACAAGAAATATATTATCTACTGGAAAATTCCTTTCTTTCATGATATCTTAATTCGCCAGAAGTTCCATTTTCTCCCTAATTTGATTGTAAGGGCGTTGTTATACGCATTTTATGCTTGCCAACCAATTTACACAGTTTTCATGATTCACATTACCAATGCCCTAAATTATTCTTGTAAAAATATCTCTCCGTAAGACTAAGAAATTGTCCTGGACCATCTACACTAACGTGAAATCTTGGGAGGTGCGATGCATGCAGCGTATAATTTATCATTGGCTCCTTGGCGTTTTTGCCTACGGAGATGAAACAGTTCAGGCATAGAGGCATACAGCTTGGCTGTAAGTCTAGTGTCTTGGAAGCAAGAACCGTACTAGCACGAGGCGCTGAAAAACAAGAACTCCGGTTTGTTTTTCAGCACGCGTTTTTTTACGAACCATTCTAGCACGATGCGTTGGAAAACAAGTGTGCCGGTGTGTTCTTTCAGTACGCATTACGTTCTAACGTTAGGAATCAGATGAGTGTCTTGCTGTTTCAGTACCGTGCTTTTATAATACTACGAAGACATGATACGGCGACAGCATGAGACGGCAGTAGCCCTATCTGCTGATGGGCTTCGCCCTTAAATTCTCCAATTTACCTTTTCCAAGTTATGCTATATCACCCAAGAAAGCTGCTGCACAGAAAAAGCTTTCACAATAAAACCGCGGTTACTCTTTCTGGGCCCTCAAGAATTGAGTTATTTTGATTGTGTTAATAATAATATCAGCAAAACAACCGCCGGGCAACATCGATAGGTAGTGTCGTAAACATGACTTAAGACGTTAGGAATAATGTCTCTAGGGCACATTTGTCGGCATAACCAGCAGCGTATTGACTAAGAGAAAGTGAGTGCATTCAACAAAGATACAAAAAAAACATCTTTTTTATTGTAGCTTCATCGAATGCGCTCACTGCTGCAGCTATTGCTCAGACGTACAGCCCTCGCCTCGTATGAGGGAAGTACTCGGTTCGAATCCTGGTACCCCCGGCCACAGGTTTCGTTAATGGGTACAGGCGTCCAGGGTTGAGTGCGGACCGTTGAAAGGGGATTCCACGTCTGGGCTTGTTAAGGGCTGGTTAACAGGCTGGTTAGCAGAGAGTAAATACTCATGCGTTCGCGTTAAATTTGTTAACAACCAGGGCAGCAAAACGCATACCTGCGTAGGTTATCACCATGCGGTTTTGCTCTATGTAATCTGCCTATACCTACCCTTGCGTGGGGCCGCGAACCCTTGTCCATCTGGCGGGGTCCCAGCCATCATGTAGCGTTGCACCAATGCCGATGGTGAAAGAGTAAGGCAGCATGTCTTACCACAGGTGGTTGCGAATTGAGCATCCACCGTGGCTGTGGAAGGCATCTAGTGCATTCGTAACTCGTATGCCTTGCTGGCGCCAGGCACCTACCGGTGAAATAGGTACACGCGATTCCCCGGCCTGGCGCTCTGCCCTTGTGATGGACTACAATGCTTGGGAAGTTCACCCGGCTTGCACGAGAAATCGCTCCATGGAAAGGGGCAGCTGACAAAAACGCAAAACTTTTTTTTGTGCTGTAGCGCTGTGCTCTTAAAAAAAGAAGCTTACACAAGAACCCAAGATATTATTTAGTGATTGTTTTCGATATAGGGATAAAGGCAGCTTTCACGACGTGAATTTCCTTTTTGTGGGTGCGCACTCGGCCAGAGACGCCTGTACCCATTAAAGTATCCGGTGGATCCCCGGCTGAACGCGGACTCAAAACCGGTGCCTCCCGCATACGGGGCGAGTGCGGTACCTCTGAGCTGCCGCTTCAACTTCAATCCTATTTCACGCTAACTCTACGTCAATAATTTACGAAAACAGTAGAATAACTGTTAACGAACTTGTTAAATATAACCTTGGTGTATAAATGTATGGGATAACAAACAATCAACTTGCGCACTTAACAGCAATTTTTTACAAAGCAATTTCACTAGGTTTGCGCTAAACCATAATGTTCACTTTCCAAATCTTCACACCAATTACGGCAAACAATCCTTTTATTTCTCTGGTTTTTTGATTTTTTTAGTTGACTTTTTGACCTTAAAGCGTCCTCTTTCCTCAATGTAATTAAAGCAAAGTCACAAATCATATCATGTCAACTAGTCACCCTATTTTTTGTTCCTCAATCGTTTATTGTTCACTGGGAGTTGCTTTTTTTTAATCACGTGTTTTTGTAGTGGCAGTATGTTTTCATTTCATTTCAGTTATTGTATCCTTAAAGGTCCAAGGGCATTACATTAGGGGTTGGCAATAAATACTCAGTGACAGTGTACTAATTGATGGAGACAAACAATACACAATATACAACAGTAAACGTGCAAATTAATAACAAATAACAAAACAATAGACACTTTCTTTTGGTGATTAGATTCAGGAACAGGAACAATTTGGTAAGAATGATTATACTGTGTGCTGATGAACTATCGTTAAAGACTTAGGTTATTGAAAACAAATTGGGTTTCCAGCTTTTGCTGGAATGATGTGCGGTCAGGTATAACCACAATGTTGTAGGGGAGATGTTTCCACTGTTGAATTGCATGGGGAAAATTTAGTCGTTCATCGCGGATGTACGACCGTTAATTCGTGCAATGGGGTTTGAAAGATTAGTGCGGGAAGAAGTTCGGTTCGGTGGCTTTAAAAGCTCGTGCCTTGACTGTGGGCGGAAAAAAAAACTGTGCAGGAGGCATAAACGTGAGGTTATGCGACGTGGGGCGAGAGATTGCAGGTTGAGTGACAGTTTTAAAGCGCTTTCCTTTATTTTAAATTCTTTCTGTTAGATTAGAAGCTTGTGTTACACTTATTTGTCTCAATTGCAATTTGCTGAAGCTATTTCTCTGATATGTACATAAAACGTTTCCCACTTCTGCATTGTACCAGTCGACCGCTTACAGCCACTGACTATGGGACCTTTTTCTGAATATCTGGCATATGCTGTTTGTATTTCGTAAAATCAGGCCTTTTCTGATTTCTTATTTCTGAAAACCTACCATAAGCACACCGCAGTACCTTCTAGGCGAGGTACGTAATTACTTGGACGATACCGGAAATTTCCTGACTTCTCAAGTTATACGACATCACTGCTATCGCTAAGGATGATTTACGCTTGCTTTCACAGTACCTAGCTGAAACTTTTTTGGTAATAAAAAAAAGAACACTTCTTGGGCAACTTCAGACTGCTTAAGTTTTCTGAAAGCAAAATCTTCGACTACTGTTTGAAGGGTACCTTTCGTATAGACGTCCGCCGGTCAGCGACATAGCGGCCAGAATATTTAGCACTCTTAAGCCATACAAGTTGTTTTTAATCGCGTTCATCTACCTCAGTTCATCTTCCTACCTTTTTACGCCCTGAGTGTACCTTTGCATACCTCAGCCCACATGTTTTTTTTTCATTCCAACTTACTTCTAATCAATTTTACCCGCCATATTTCTACCCTTTTTTGGCCAAATCCACATTTATTCGCCAACCTGCAGTCTGTAGAATTTTATTTGGATTTCATTTCCTTTATTCCACCTCAATCATTCATTCATCTACCGTTGTCATTCCACAATTATTTGTATTCTATTATATTGGACTCTGGTCTATCTTAATAATTAAGAGTCCTACCAGAATAGAGGGTCGGTTGTATTATACCAACTAACCCTCTTCATTCTACCTTACTCTTTTTTGCCTCCTTATTCATTCCTACTAATCGTTTACTTCAATAGCTAACCAATCATTACTCCCTTATTTATCCTCATCCACCCTACAATATAGTAATTGATATTATCTGCACTGACTAGTCTTCCCTTGTAAACACGAATTCATTTGTAATTACTAATACATGTTTGCAATCAAGCGTCCAAAAATACTCTGCTATTGACCTGCTTCAGGGAACCTTTTGTTTTCCTTCTTCCTGGTTGCCAAATTGATGCTGTTGGAATCCACTGAGCTTCTTTTCAGAAGGCACAGCTTCACATTTTCGCGTAAGCGAATTCGTTCTCTTGTATATAAGGGGTAGTTTAGGTTGACAGATGTTCACCCGGCGTAGGCAGAAAGCCTGGAGCGGACGTGAGCGCCTGCCTCGCGGTGACCTCATGGAGCCTCCATCGTGATGCGCCAGGCACAACGTTCGCAGAGTGCCTATATCAACAAAATGTCGCACGCGCTTGAGCATGTGCCTTACGGCCAGCCGGCGGCATCGCCGAGGCTTGCACGTGGCATAAGCCACATGAGGAAATCCGTTCGATTTCTTCGTAGTGTAGCGACCGGTGCGCCAGCGATCCGCCTCTCCGAAAACGGTGATGACAAATATGTGAAGCCATTGATTCATAATCCACAAGTGGAGATGGCCACCCGACCCGGTGACGAAGAAGTGCAGGTCTGCCGAGCCGAGGACGCACTACAGGAGGATGTGTGCCTTTGGAGTACGACGACCATGAGGGTGATAGCGAATGCTGCTGAATACATTCTGTACATACTTCATTGGTATTTGCTCAACACTGGCGTCAAACATGGCATTACTATACTCGAGCCCGGCTGCTCGAACCCAGTCCTTCTGATTCCGTACACCTTTAGTGCATGCTGCGGAGGTTTCTTTTTTTTGAAGCGGGATTCATTTTCGTGTCACTCGTGTTACCGCCACCGACAGCGACAACGTCTCTTTTCCCGTGTGATAATAGAGTGGGCTTCCTCCTTGATGCGATGAATTCACAGACACTGGGAAAGCCGTTGTTCCCCCTGTGGCAGTGCGTCGATTTAGCACTCAAGGAAACAATGGCTTCCTGATCAAGTAACCTTTACGTCCCCCATGAGCCAAAGTGTGTTAATGTTTTCTTTGCAGCGGGGCCCCTGTTACTACCATTGTTATTCACTATTACGAAGAGTGTGAATACATTCATTCGTATAAGAAAACCAGAAGCTGTAATTCTTTGCCCAGCAGCATAATTTGAATCGAATTCTACACCGCCGCTGGTTATACTGATAGAGTATTTGAATATGAGGAAGCCTCCACGTTTCTTGGAATACTGCTCGATAATAGTTTATCATAGAACTCCGACGTCGAACAGTTATGTAATAATCTATACCGAAATATTGGCATCATTCAACATAAAAATACTTTTATGCCCGGAGAGCCTGTTGTGCTAGCCACTGCGTATTTTTTGTGTTTCCTTTCTTTATGTGCTACCGCTTTTTTGTCCCGGGCAACACCACGGTGTAACACATAACAAAGATTTTAATAGTACAAAGGAAATTTTTACGCTCAGTAATAAACGATTTGTTCGATTACGCTCAATGATTAGTTGCTTTAATGCTAAAAACATTGCTGTCACCCAACTATTTTAGTACAGTAGAATCTCGTTATACGGAAATCGCTTAAACGGCATTTCTGCCTATACGGAACAGTAGCCTGTATTTGGTTGGTTTTACATTCAGATAACGTAAAAAAACTCTCGGTAATTGGAACTAAAACTCTGAAATTTGAACTAAACTAAAACCAGAAAGGGAACTTCTTGTGAAACCCTTTGGCACGGGAATCAGCTTTTTACGCTTCAGTCTGTTGCGTTTTTGTGTTTGTTTTCTTCCTCCATGTTTGCTTTAGCATCGTTGACCTCGTAAGCCTCCCCTCGTACGTGGTCAGCCGTGTTAGCGCAACGAGCGCAACAACGCAGTTCGTGTTCCAGGCGTTCGGTGTCGATTCAAGACGCCGAGATTACAGGGCTCAGCTCCTCCTGCCTAATTTGTGCCATCGTGGTGCTATTCGGGCTTCATTACCGCGCTGCCGCCTTCTAAATTTGGTGCCTCGTAAGCCCTCGCTAATTTGAGCCCTTTAGTCTTTGTGAAGCTGCAGTTGCAAGGACTCTAACAAAAATAATTGATGCCTTTTGTAGTGCACAGCGACTCATTGTTGCCAAATCAACTTTGTGAATGCTATTCCTAAACCTCTTGTAGTTTTCCTGCTTTCTGTAGAACAATCAGCTACATTCACCCTTTGGTGGTCAGAGTTCGCACATCTGTCTGAGTGAACGGAACTCCTGTTAAACAGATCTATGTTTTTCCGTACCTTGAAGTTTCGTTTATTCACAGTCTACTGTATAGGCTACTACGCTATTACAAGCAACGTCTCCCGAAACTCAGGCAATTGTCTACTAATGACACCATTCCCGTGCCCCTTAGCAACATTACGATTTAAAGCCTTATTTTACAAGTACCCAACTAAGAGAATTTTTGTTTTGCTTGTAAGCCTCTTTGTGTTTGTTGCAAATGATACAAATATACACCGTTGTAGTAATTAACTGCCTTTACTCCGACCATACAGCATTATTGCCGCAGAAGCAAGGCGTAATGCAGGTTGGTCTGTACTTGAAACATTTGTATTCTGGTTCAGTCGTTCCTTTACAGGCTTTTTTAGTCAGTCTTCTTTTCTCCTAGATGTATTAGGTAATCGGTTTCATTCTCTTCGGTTTATCGTTCAAACTTTGTATTTTTTCTGAAGTGTAGATTTTTAAAATGGCGTCCCACCAATTGCCTCCGGTTACAACCATCAAACAGATGGTTATGTTACCAAGTACCATTATGCTTTTTTTTGCGGAATTGAGGGATTTTCAGGCCTAATCCATTTTCGCTAATTTTATTACTTTCGGCGCATCTTCCCGCCTTGTTAGTTCACTCTTTTTTGAAGTCGAGTTCATCAGCTCCTTTTTCAAAAATTCTCCTGGACATTTCTTTGTATTTTCATTATTTTGTTTCAAAATTCTGTTTGACGAACTCTCTCAATTTATGCTATTAAAATTAGCTATTTTATTGAAATTCAGTGGGTAGAGTTTGCCTAGTTTCATTCTTATTAATTATTAATTCCAACTTTCAATTCCAGGTATGGTGAATTAGTTAGTGTTTTTCCTTCTGTGAAATGTACAAAATGCAAATTTATGATTTGCCCAGCTCGTTGGTATAGAATGTGATCCTTTCGTTTTGTGTTTCCGGTTTTTCAAAATTCTGTACGACCAATCATCGCCAATTACGAAAGGTAAGGATAAATCAGTTACTTCTGCCAATCATTTATTTTTCTGTAAATTCAGGGAGTTACCAGGTCCTGTCTCTGCGGGCATTCGCCAAAGAAATGGAATGGAATTGGAAAATTAAATGATATTTTATAGCGCATTGTACACCGCTATCATGTTGCAGTAAAACCTATTCAGGTTAAACGTTCGGCCTGTACGCGTTCCCCAGGTGCAGAGCAAGAAATGCTGTATGGATTTCCAGACACATACGTTGCATAATAATGAATGTCTGTAAGGAATTGCGTTCTAAATTGGGGTGATCCGTCACACACACATAGAAATGGCTGCAAAGTGACTAGCATTAAGGGTATGTTGAGTTTTATTATTTGCAAAAGAATTTCGGTATGGTGCTAAGCCAATAGAAATTATAACAGACATGATGTCTTGCCAAAAGAAACTAAATTTTTTCCATTTATAACATTAACAAATTTGGTTCAAAAATATCACAAAAATGTCTTTATTTATTCAATGGTTCGGGCTGGCCGAGACCAATACATGAAAGTTCCGAATACCATGTATAAATATAACACTTATAATCAAGTTATTAATTCTTACCAACTTCCAACTCAGGCACTCATACGACACACCCCAACATTAGGATGATGATGGTTGCATTTTAATGGCGCAAGGCCAAGTAGCGCAATGAGCACCAAAAACGGATGGTTAGCTAGCTCAAGTAATGATGATAATGATTGGTTTTTATGGTGGAAGGCCGACTAGGGGCACTTAGCTTAGTTTAAAAGAGTATATAAAATTGATCTGCAACAGACGTGAAAACTAATAAAGACAACGGAGATGGCTGGTGTAGAGGGTCAGGTTATGGTTATGCATAATACCATATTATATTTAGAAATTTACGTTCTGATCGCAACTTCAAAACACGTTAACAGAAAACAATGTTCAGGAGCAAGCCGTTTTTTTATTAATTGTTTTGTTTTAACAAGCTCAGCTGCTTTATCTTTGATGAATTGCTTATAGTAGTCAGTAGGATCATTGGGTAGTGCTTTGTAGAACGTCGCTACTGATGGTTGCTCATTGCTTCGTATTACAATGTCGCCTCCCATCTAGGCTGGTTTAATAATTGTGTCAGGAGAGCATGCGAGTTTCTCTGTGGCTTCTTTTGTTGGTAGTCATGTTATGGAAGAAAGAAATTTGTTTTAGATGCAAAGCATCTTTTGCTCGGGGCTATGTCCGGCGTCCGTCCGTGGTCCGCACCTCTTCCCATACACTATAAAAAAAGAAATAGCTAGTGGCTCCCGGTTTCGAACCCATGACTCTCGGGCCGGAACGGGTGGTACGTGGCGCTCTTCCCACTGTGCTACAAAACAGAGACAGGAGCAAGTGCTACGAACGCGCCTTATGTCCTTGACTCATTCAAACTACGTTAAGAAGCTCCTGATACAACGAAGGCACGCGAAGCTGAACGTCAATAGAAACGACGAACTGAAAACTTTAGAGGAGGTTGTTAGCGTCTCTTGCTCGGGGGGATGTCCTGCGTCCGTTACCCGTCCGCAGCGCCTCTGATGATGATTGTGGCAGGATGCCCCTAGAGACTGGCGAACCAAAGAATCCATCACGATATAGCTTCGCGTTGAACCACCGTCGTCATCTTCCCGTAGGGGAACCGCTGAATACGAAGAAGGAGAAGAAGACAAAGCTGAGAAGAGGAGGGCGTGTACGTTGCTCTCGCCCCTTGCGCAGCGCTTCTGATGATGATTTCGGCAGGATGCCCGTAGGGTTTGGCCAACCAAAGAATCCATCACGAGATAGCTTCGTCTTTAACTACCGTCGTCATCTTCCCGAAGGGGAACCGCTGAAGAAGAAGGAGAAGACAAAGCTGCGAAGACGAGGATGTGCACGTTGTTCTCAGCCGGTGACAAACGTCAACAACCTTTACCTCACTAACGCTGACGGAGACTATCGATTCTACCACAGAGACGACAACATCGCAAGAACATGATGGACGAGTTTTGCCGCCTCGAGCACCACCACCTACTCACCGTAACACAACAGTACTTGAGTGCCTTTGCCACCGGTCTGGACCCGGACGTGGAATTCCCTCTGGCGCTACTAAACACGAGATCACTCGACATAACGGCAACGCGCCAGCTGCGCCATTAGCGCGCATGCGCGTCTCCTCTCTCATCTTCTCCTCTCCATTCCATCTGCTCTGTGTACAATAAACCCGGTCCGCGTTCCGCTTCCTCAGTTGCTGCTTCGGTTGAGACACGCTACACCGTCCGATGAGCTGAGTGGACGCCAAAAATTCTGCTTTGCATCACCACATATTTCTTCTCAGGGAGATGGTGCAATCTTTTTGGTATTCTTTTTCTACATCGCAATGAACAGCATTGATGTACACGCCGAGTACGAACCGAGTACATGCCGAGTACTCATCGGCACGAAACCCAAGTCGGGTTACTGCTACATTACGTTGCCGATTTTGGCATAATGATCGAAAATAAGAGAAACGACGTAGTCCGCAGTTTGCGTTGCCGGCGCAACATTCTTTGATCAGTGCTGCACCGAGCCTTCTGTTCAGGGCTGCACCGGCTACTTTTGTTCCATCTGTTACAGCATCTCTTTTTGACGTTCCTGATCATTACAAGGAGTGGGGAAACCGGCTCAATAAGCTTGCGGCTGCATGGGCTGCACCCACAGAAAAAACATAGGATTGACATACCTCGAAGCGAAGGCCTGCCCTGCGAATTTCAACAGCAGATTGGTTAGAAAGCATCTACGACATTATAATCATCATAAACAATACTGAGACAGACAGGTGAAGGGTTGAGCAAAGAAATAGAGAGGAGCCCTCTTTACAAAACCATTGTGGCGCCTTCCCGCCTCCAGGCCCGGTCGATTAGCTTGCGCTGGTACACCAGGGGCTCGCTCGCCAGGTTTGCATCGAATGTTTCTGGAGAACAAGGTGCGTTGGTCTGCGCGTGCCTAATAATTAGGCAATTATATGTAGTGTGGATTACGTTAGCTTTGTTTTTACATTATTAGCGATCTTCGCTCTGTCTATCCAAGAGCAAAGAGGCGAGCCTTGATTTTTCTGGAAATGTGTTTTTCTGTTAGTGTTGGGAACTCAAAAGCACAAATCTGGATCGGAGAAAATCCTTCTTTCAAAGAGCGACATAAAAAGGCGTTCGCTGTACATCATAATGGGAAGGCGTACAAGTGGTAAAGCACGCGGGGGCAAGTAAGGTTTGTCTGGCAGGCGTCTGCGAATTTGTTGCCCTCAAAGCCTTCGTCGGGTGGGCACCTTGTGGCGTCTATTTATCTCAACCCTTTGGGGAGGATGTTCTTGGAGCTGGTTTGTATTCCTTCGGCTACAATAAATCGAATGGCTGTTGTTGACTTCATTATGACGTTTAGGTTTTTGGTGTTAGTCTTGCCTTATAATACAGCTACAATAAGGGCAGTCGTTTCAGCTACCTTAATGATTTGATTTCTGAGGGTGATGCAGTTGAGGAATCTTTATGTCAAGTCGATAGCGCCCTCCGTGGCAGAACCGTTTGATTCTACGCCTGTCTCTATGTACACAAACTTGTTATGGTTGCCGAATGTTTCCCTTTAGGAAGGCCGTTCTCGCGGTCCCCCTCTTTTTGTGGGGCGTCTTGTGCATATTAGAGATTCGTACGTGGTCGAGTTCTTTTCGTTCTTTTGAGCCATGTCTCCTCGTTTCGATGACGTGTACTTCGGACCGGGATCCTAATCAAGTAAGAATGGCTGTGCGTGTTCGCATTTAGGGACGTGGTTTTTTTCTGCTTCGTGAGCATCTCGTCTCAATTGTCTTTCAAGGTGTTGCGTTCTCAGATATCGTATAGTTCTTGGTTAGCGGTGTAGATCGGCAGGCCACGGGTTGATTTATATGCTGTTCTGACGACGGCGTTGGCTATCTATGTTTTCCTATAACTAAGAACGTGACACGGAAGGCTGTATGTTATTATAGTGATGAATAAAGCCTGGATGAGTCGGTATATATGCAGCCCAATAAAAGCTATATATTTTCGTCAGATGCAGTAGTGAGCGCTCTAATACCAACTGTGAGTTTTGTTTACGTAAGCATGCCTGACATTTCGGGTAGTAAATGTCCGCTTGAAATAAATGTGTCTGTCCTCCATTGTCACGAGTTCTACCCTGCTCACTATAAGAGCCATCCCTTACGAACATTGTTCGCTGGCGTGAGTGCTGCGTATTCTAGTGCGTGTTCGAAGCCGTGCTCTTCCCCAAACTGTTCTGGTATGATTAAGTTGTGGGCAACGCTCTCATGTACCGGAGATGGTCGCCTCCACCTCCTTCACAAAAAGCTGCATGATGGGGTGTCGCGCTTTAAAGGAGCGAAGCAGTGCGCATGACGTTCACCCTTCAGTGGTCTTTCCGTGTTCCCCTGTGAAGTAGTCGCCACTTCTCCCCTATTCACGACGGCTGCGTTTGCTCTCTTCCTGTGCGCGTTTTGTTCGCATGACGAAGTGCGTGACCCTTCGGTTCTCGAAACTCGTGGACTGCCTGTGTCATCTCAGGCCCCATTATAAACTTTCCCTGGATTTTATTTTATATTTATACCGCTTCTCTGTGTAGATAGCCAACCAAAAGCAAATCAATTGGTGCTTGGTGTTTTTATTCTACCAATGTTGGTTTTCCTAGATCACAGTTTTTTGCGGCATGGCAGAATTCACATTTGTTTAGAGAAGCCTACAAATCTGCATAGTTTTGGCGAGGTCAATAAATACAAGGGCGATTGCAAGGATTGTTCACTATATGCCGAGCATGTATTTTGTCACGAAGCCACCGACGACGCAGTTGCCTTCAAGGAAAACACGTTTATTGGAGCGTACTTGTGCTCCCCTAACAACTGAAATAATACACGGGCGGCGAAGCAGCAGTCAGCCGAGTGACGTACTCAAGCGAGCGTCGGAGATCGAATGCCACGGCGTCTGCTCTGCAGGCTTTTATCTTTCGCCGCAAGTGTTTCTGGAACCAGCGATTCACATCCAGACCATGCTGGATCACAGAAGATTGTTCTGGGCTAGTGACGTTAGGGCGAAACAGTCTGCTTATCTGAATGTGATAGCCCGTGCGGCATAAAAGTAAAGAATGGAAGACGCGCTTGGTTTGGGACTCAGATAACAGCCGGGCGTGGCCCGGAAGTAAAAACAAACAATAAACAAACCCATACATGGTTCGCGGCATTACCCCCCCTCTAAAAGTGCATCGACCCGATGCCAAAATAAAAGACAGTCTGAACAAACAACAAAAGAAATCCGTAATCTTGCATTATAAGGTTTCAAGCGAAGCACATGGACAACTTCGGGGCGCGTGCGTCGTCGTGATGTTCCGAAATCACCATCGGGGATCACCTCGAGGTAAGTTGGCCGACACGTCGTAGAATCTGGCAGGGTCCGAAATATCGTCGCAGAAGCTTCTCACTTAGTCCGCGTCGACGGATGGGAGTCCAAACCCACACACGATCCCCAGGGTGGTAATCGGCGTCTCGGCGTCGGAGGTAGTAGCGCCCGGCATCCACCAGCTGCTGGTCCGTTGTACAAACTCTAGCCAGCTGGCGGGCCTCCTCCGCACGCTGAAGGTATCCTTGGACGTCGGCGTTAAGTTTGTCGTCTTCTACGTGCGGAAGCATCGCGTCGAGCATCGTAGTCGACCGTCTTGCGTAGACAAGCTCGAATGGTGTCATCTGCGTAGTTTCCTGGACAGCCATGTTTTACGCAAAGGTGACGTACGGTAGCACTTCGTCCCAAGTCTTATGTTCAACGTCAACGTACTTTGACAGCATATCCGCGATTTTTTCGTTCAGACGTTCTGTTAGTCCGTTCGTTTGGTGGTGGTACGCAATCGTTCTTCTGTGATCCGTGTTTGCGGTTAGCGTAATATTTCTTGCGTCAGCTCCGCAGTAAAGGCCGTTCCACGGTCCATGATTAGGACTTCCGGGGCTCCATGTCGCAGAACAACTTCGCTTATGAAAAACTTTGCGACTTCCTTTGCAGTGCCGCTCGGAAGAGCGGCGGTCTCTGCGTAGCGTGTCTTGTAGTCTGTCGCCACGACAATCCACTTGTTTGATGATTATGACGTAGGAAATGGGCCTAGAAGGTCCCATTCCAATCTGTTGAAAGGGCCTCGACGGGACGGCGATCGGTTGCAGAAAGCCGGCGGGTCTTTATCGGCGGCGTTTTTCATCGCTGGCAGTCACGGCAACTCTGAAAGTAGTGGGTGACGTCGGATGCAAGGCGGGGCCAGTAGTACTTCATCTTGATTTTCCCAATTGTGCGAGCTGTGCCGAGATGTCTGGAAGATGGGTCATTGTGGCACGCTTCCAAAATTTTATCACGAAGATCTGCTGGGATGACAAGAAGAAAACTCGCTCTTGTTCCGGGGCTGAAATTCTTCTTCACGAGGACAGAGTTTTTCAGGATGAATGCAGGTAAGTTGCGTTTGAAGGCCTTGCGCACGGCGACGTTGCATTATTGGAGGTAGTCGATTATGACGCGTAGATCGGGGTCGGTACGCTGCTGGTGGCCAGGTCGCTCCAGTCACGACTACGAAGAACGCACTGTCTTCACCGGTCTCTTGTGGTTGTGGTTTGATGGGGGCACGGGACAGGCAGTCGGTGTCCGAGTGTTTCCTCCCATGTTTATAAACTACTGTAACGTCGAATTCTTGCAGGCGCAAGCTCCACCTACCAAGACGGCCAGAGGGGTCCTTCAAATTGGCCAGCCAACACAGCGCATGGTGGTCTGTCACAACCTTGAATGGTCTTCCATACACGTATGGGCGAAATTTTGAAATGGCCCATATAATCGCGAGGCACTCTTTCTCAGAGGCTGAGTAGTTTCTTTCTTCCTTGGATAGACCACGGCTGGCATAGGCGATTACTTTCTCAGACCCGCTTTGCTTTTGTACGAGGGCGGCACCCAAGCCTATATCACTGGTGTCCGTGTGCATTTCCATTTTGTCGTTTTCGCCGAAATGCGCGAGCACAGGCGGGCTTTGCAGGCATTGTTGGAGCTCGCACAAGGCTGTTTCTTGGGCATTTCCTCAGCTAATAGAGGTGCTATTTTTCGTCATTCGTGTGAGTGGCTCTGCAATGCGGGCGACATTTGCGACGAAGCGCCTGTAGTATGCACATGGTCCTAGAAATCTCCGAATGCCCTTCTTATCTTTCGGTCTTGGGAAGTTCGCTATGGCGGAAGTTTTCGCCGGTTCAGGCCGGACTCCCGCCCGTTGACGACATGGCCCAAAACCTCGAGTTCCTCGTACGCGAAGCGGCACTTTTCAGGCTTCAGCGTTAACCCCGACGTACGGATGGCCTCCAGTACAGACTGCAACCATGCAAGGTGTTCGTCGAAAGTCCGGGAGAATACCACAACATCATCGAGGTATACGGGGCAGGTGTGCCACTTGAGGCCAGCTGGCACCGTGTCCATGACTCGTTGAAACATTGCTTGCGCCGCGCACAACCCGAACGGCATCACCTTGAACTTTTATATGCCGTCCGGGGTTATAAATGCAGTCTTCTCTCGGTCTCTCTCGTCCACTTCAATTTGCCAGTAGCCGGTCTTCAGATCCATCGATGAGAAGTACTTCGGGTGGCAGAGGTGGTCGAGGGCGTCGTCGATTCAGGGGAGGGGGTACACGTCCTTTTTGGTTATCTTGTTCAGTCGCCGGTAGTCAACGCAAAATATTAATGTGCGGTCTTTTTTCTTCACGTGTACGACCGGCGCAGCCCAGAGGCTCTTTTGATGGCTGTATAATGTTGTCGCTGAGCATGTCGTCGACCTAAGTCCGGATGGCCTCCCGCTCGTGTGAAGAGACGTGGTACGGTGACTGTCGGGTAGTTCGGGCTCCATTTTCGGTTATTATTTGGTGCTTCCCTGGAGGTGTCTGACTTAGTCTTGAGTTCGACAAAAAACAGTCTCTGTAGCGTTGCAGCAAATCCAATAATTTCTTCCGTTCTTCTTGGTGTAACGCCGGATTAACGTCGAAGGGTTTCGGAAGCTTGAAGCTATCTTCGGGTGCGCGTTCGAAGTCGGCAATCGCGATCACGTCACTTGCTTCTTGCGTTTCTTCGACGAACGCAATTGCAGCGCCCCTGTTTATATTCTGGTATTCCTCGCTGAAATTAGTAGCCAAAACTTGGGATTGCCGTTGCGTAGAACGCGCAATGCCTCTTGCAACGGAGACACCGCGGTCGAGGAGCAACCTTTGGCCACTCTCTACAATAGCGTCAACGTCAGGAACAGCATCTTCACAGTAGACGGTTATCATCAAGCTTGCCCACGGTGGCAGTGTGACATGATGGGACATCCTTAAAGCAGCACGGTGTTCGGGGTTCGGTTCCAGCGTCATGGAGTGATCGGAAGGAAAAGTTATGGACTTGGTCTGTAGATCAATTATTGCGCCATTGTCTGTCAAAAAGTGCATTCTAAAAATTACGTCGCGGGAGCAGTTGGGCAAAATGACGAACGCCGCGGGGTATGTTGTGCCGTCTATGGTGAAGCACAATGTGCACGTTCCACTTGGCGTCACGAGGTGGCCTCCTGCTATGCGAATGTGTGGACCGTCCCATCTGGTCATAACTTTTCTTCAGGTTAGATTCAAAATGTTCCGCTCATGACTGAGTAGTCGGCTCCCAGTCTATGAGGGCGACTACTTCAAAGCTGTTGATGGACAGCTGAATGTCGGACGCTGCCTTCTTCGACTTCCGGGTGCGTCGTGGCGTCGTATCTCGGCTTCTGCGTGTTGACGGTCGGGCACTGTGCGTGGTGTTCTTTGTTGTTTTCTCATCGGCAGGTTCGGTCATGTCGGGTACGCGTGGCGCCATGTTGCTGTCGTCGTGGTCGGGAGTAAAGTCAGGGTTAGATTTGGTCGTCGGGGTCGGGGCATGTCGTGAATCATGGTCTTCAGGGAGTCGCTGCGTCGTTGGAGGGTTTTCATTTTCCACCGTTGTGCAACCTTACCTCCCGAAGTTGCTGCTTTTAGTTTCCACCGCGTAGGCTGGGGGACATTCCACGTGCAAAATCAGTATTGCTATGGCGGATGGGTGACTGGTATGGGTATTGCGAGGGCGATCGGTTGAAGCGGACTGGTCCTCGGTTGGTGTTGGACAGATATTCGTCGATCTCAGTAGGGCGCTGATCGGATCGGGGTCGTGGGGTGTCGACCGAGAAACCACGCAGTCAGAGTCTCCTGTACGGGCAGCGAAGATAGATGTGATCGGCCTCTCCGCAGTGGGAGCACAGCGGACGATTACCGGCAGTTCGCCATACGTCCGTCTTCCTCGGCGCCTGGTTTTGGCCTGCAGGGGATCGGGCGGGCGACAGTGGACGGCGGTGTGGCGGAACTTCTCGATGACGGGTTGGAGTAGGGCAGGGTCGTCGAACAGCCGCGGGGTAGATCATAGGTTGAGGCTCACGTGGTACTTCGGAAGGCGTAGAAGTTCCCAAAGCGAGTTTAATTTCTTCTAGGATGACGTCGCTCATAGAGGTGACTTGGGGTTGTGGCGTTGTTGGGAAGAGTTTCCGCAGTTCTTCTCTGACGACAGCGCGGATTGTCTCACGTAGTGTGTCAGAGCTAAGAGCCCCGGCATCGATCGTGTCCGCAACTAGCGCATTGATGGGACGGTCGTACTGCCTCGTGCGAATTTCAAAAGTCTACTCCATGGCGTCCGCCTCGGACGCGGATTCGGCAACCGATTTGGGGTGGTTGCGGACAAGGCACGAAAACGTTCTTGCTTTACTCCTCGCATCAGAAGCCTGTTTCTTTTCTTCCGTCATATCCGGGTCCGCGCAACGAAATAGTCACTTCATTTCCTCAACGAAGATTATGACTCCTTCGTTCGGGTGTTGCGTTCGAGTTTCCAGTGACACGCACCTCGTTCTTTTCTCACCATGGTCGTAAAGGTCTTAAGGAACTCGCTTTTGAATTGCGTCCAGTCGGTCAAGGCGCTCTCGTGGTTCTCGAACAAAGCCCGAGTTGCATCCTCCAAGTAAAAAAAAAAAAAACATGCCAGAAGATTTCTTATTTGTCCCACCTGGTGAAGATCCGCACGCGCTCCAGCTTCTCCAACTATTTCTCCGGGTCTTCAGCGGGGGCTCCTCGGAATGTTGGCGGTTCCCGGGGCAGCTGGAGCACGATTGACGACGTTGGCTCTTGCACCATGGTGGTGGTTGCAGCAGTCGCTGTCTTGGATCTTTCTTGCAGGAGGCCGAACTCGGGCGGTAATCCTTGCAGTCGGACGCTGGCTCTATTTGGACTGGGCTGGCGGATTGCAGAGGGCGTCATAAAGGGTGCGTACCCCGCACCTTCACCAGATATCCACAAAGCCAGGGACGACGCAGTTGCTTTGAAGGAAAGCACGTTTATTGGAGCGTACTTGTGCTCCCCTAACAACTGAAATAATACACGGGCGGCGAAGCAGCAGTCAGCAAAGTGACGTACTCAAGCGAGCGTCAGAGATCGAATGCCGCGGCGTCTGCTCTGCAGGCTTTTATCTTTCGGCGCAAGTGTTTCTGGAACCGTCGATTCACATCCAAAACATTGTAGATCATAGAAGATTGTTCTGGGCTAGTGACGTTATGGCGAAACAGTCTGCTTATCTGAATGTGATAGCCCGTGTGGCAAAAAAGTAAAGAATGGAAGACGCGCTTCGTTTGGAACTCAGATAACAGCCGGGCGTTGCCCGGCAGTAAAAACAAACAATAAAAAAACCCATACATGGTTCGCAACAATTTGATATACACGGTATTAAGACTTTATTTAAAGTTTTCTTTAAACTCGTTGCTTGCAGGCTAACGTAGTACCTCCAGTTCTTAGTTGCATTTCAGCGAACTGACTCCTCGTTTTCTCATCCACGATACCTCGTAAACCTCGGCCACGCAGGTAGCTTTTGCCTGAAAAATAGCATAAAATTTCATATTGTTACGCTTTGTATTCCGTAATACGTCTCGTTAGGTTTCATATGTTAGAAATATTCTCCATCAGAATTTGTTAAGCAGAACAAATACCAAGGAGTATTATGGTGACGGAAGAATAATAAAATGTTTTTATCGGCAAATTTAAAGTACTACCAACAAAATTATGGTTTCCTGAAAAACTTCTCACCGGAAGAATTATGATTAATTTTTTGTATTTTCATTACCCTTTAGAAAACACATGAATTTAAAGGTTTATTCTAGGTTTTACGTCCTTTGAACTTACAGCTCCTGGATTACTAGTCGACGGCAGTGGCCAAAGCTGTGTAGATTTCCTGAAATTCGCAGTGGAAGTCTAAGCGTAAGCATTATTAATTTAACGTCCTGTACATATATCTGTCTATCTATTCAGAGGCACGTATTTGTCTCCGTTATATGTCTATATGGTAGAAATATATAAATGCAATGCACAAGAATGTGATTTGTGGCCACAGGAGGGCAAACAAGACATGCCAAATAGGTACACATCGACCGAACACTGCAAATAAATGCTTGTGATACGAACCACAGCAAGCATAAAAACATACCACCCCATCACCGCAATTTTCCCACCATTTGTGTGGCGGCATAGTCTACTAAAGACATGTGTTCACATCCGTTTTATTCTGTGGTGCTGCATTCAACAGAACAGCTCAGAGATTAGGAGGGACGCCATAGACTTATGCATAGAACATTGTATGATGGGTACCTAAAAAGAGATTATTCTCTACGCAGAATGCTAACTCTTAATATGTGCGTTCCACTCTGGAACTGCTACAAATTTAGGTCAAATAGAATGACACCCGGTATATTTTGTATAAAACCAGAGTGTTTTTATATATATTTTATACATCCTAGTTGTGAATCTAGGCTAATTCATTCAGGTTGTCGAATATCAAAGTATGTTATTTTGTTCACAAAAAAGATGAAATATTTTACTCTGAAAGGACTTGTGGCTTCATCGGTGTTAATCATATTGCAATTGTTCAAATACCGAAGCCACGGGGCAGGTATCTCTGCAAACAGATACGAGCGCATTTGACGTAAATCTGTACTGTGAAAGTGGAGTTATCGATGTGCCTCACGAAATCGGACGTCGTATGGAATTCTGTTTCGGAGATGGTCATGTTTACGATACAGGTTTGGTGTTAAAACTTTTTCTGGAGACCTGTATTTAGTTTCCAGTGAAAATTTCACATTGCCATTGAACACGTCATCGGTACATCAACTCAGAAGGAAAACGCAACCAGTCGGGCTCCGTTTCATGCCTCCCGTGTATATTGGTCGTAGGTTAGCAACTTCGTATGGCGTATTAGCTGAAGTTGGACAATGACCCATCGGAAATGGCCGAACTGAAAGCTTCTGCTTAGCTTCGAGAGGTCATATTATGGCTCTCTGATGCTGCATTTTCTACCCTCGACCCATTCCCTGAGCCTCGCCCCCTCTTTCTCACTGCATAACCATTTTTCATAATCAGTACACCGGACTACTATCACAGCTTGACGAGAAAAAAGTCTAGGCTGATCCAGGCGCCGTCAAATCCCATTCACCGTATCGTCGACGTCACAGATAACGAAACGACAGCATATCACGTATAACCAACCATACAACCCCAGGGGCTTGGTCTTTGACACCACAGAATATATGACTTACATACAAAGCAGATTTTGTTGCCTAGAATGTACCCACCAATGTCGTAGTAGTTTACCGTTGTTTTTGCGGTGTCTAGTGCCAGTATTTTGCATTGTTTTACTGCTATATTATTGCATTGGGACCCCGGTTTGCTTATTTTGCCATATAAATTGTTCCAAGCAAAATCTAAGTCTGGGCACGGCGCCTTACGCGCAGAAAAATAACAGTTTAAGCCGACCAAACAGCCAAATTTAAGGAACTGTCCAGCCTAAACAAACGCGTAGTAACACTTTACAAAACGTGGGCATAGGACAGAATTTACAAAACTTTATTTTGTAAGTCTGGGTACATGCGCAGCGTGGCTGACATTCGCACCTGCTGGTGGCAACGGCGGTTCGCTCCTCGAGACTCTTCCGAGTATGCAAGCGGGAGCTGCCCATTCCCTCGTATCAGGTCGCGACAGATGAGATTGAGAGAAAGGGTAATAAAGGGCATGTCTATACAAGATGGGTGACGGTGTTCTTCGCGACTCAAATAGCGAAATAAGCGACGAATGCAATATGAAATAAGAATGGGGTGGGCTGCATACGGCAGACATTCTCAGGTAATGAATGGCAGCCTACCATTGTCCCTGAAGAAGAAAGTGTATGACAGGTGCATCTTACCAGTACTCAGCTATGGGGCAGAAACTTGGGGGCTCACTAATAGGTTCAACTTAAATAGGGAACGACTCAGCGGGAAATGGAACAAAGATAATAGTTGTAACATTAAGGGACAAGGAGAGAGCGAAGTGGGTCAGGAAACAAACACGTGTTAAGGACATAATAGTAGAAATTAACAAGAAGTGAACGTGCGCAGGGCATGTAATACGAAGGCAAGAAATCCGTTGGTAAGGGTTACAGAGTGGATCCCTAGATAAGCAAGCGTTGCAGGGCGCGGCAGGAAGTTAGTTGAGCAGATGAGATCAAGAAATATGCAGGGATAAATTGGTCCCAGTTAGCACAGGACCGGGATTATTGGATATTAAGGTGAGAGGCATTCGCCCTGCAGTGGGCGTAGGTCGGCTGATGATGATGATGATGATTTCGAACTTTCAAATTACGCCCCAGATTTTTTAGAGTGCATTTTCAAGAATAAAAGTACGTTTTCTCTGTTTAGCCGGTGAAATATAGCTGTGCCATTGTTGCCTAGTCTGCCGATGCCGGATCTTTAATTCTTACCTTACGACAAGAGAGGAGTAGCACGTTTAGGTGATGTAGATCGGTCAGGGAATACATGTCGGCATGCCGATAGTGGGCCGCGTTCACGTACATCGTGTTTGGTTTCATGAAGTATGTCTCTGTTAATGTTGGGGATCGTTGTTTTCTGCGTTTTTTATAGTGTACCGTATGCAAGTTACGTAGCAGCAGACTAATTAGAACTGGAGCGTGAATTTCGGGGGGGGGGGGGGAATTAGTAATTACTGAGCCTCGGAGATTCAGTCTGTGCATGATTTTGCCTGCCGGTATGGAATGACGACATTCGCAATAGCTGATTGAGCCTGTGAGCCTGTTTTGTTGTTGCGCCTGTATTGAGGACGCACAACTGTTCCATACGGCAGTGGCAGTAAGGTGGCGTGTTTGGAATGCAATTTTGTAGCCTTTGCAAATATTACCATTGAAGGTGGTACGTTTTGTCTAGCATAGATTAATGTACGCTAGGGTTTAGGTTACTCAGCTCATCTTAAACACATTATTTCTTTTTAATCTTAACACATAATAAACACATTATTTTTCCGGCTTCCTTCAATCTTTTTTATGCGTATATACACGCTGCTTTACGGAAGGTTATTAGTTAACTTCAGAATTTCTATGCTCAATGAGCGAGTGGTGTGTGGATTGGTTTGGATAATCAGTCAGAATACTAATGTGCTAAATGCAGCCTGAAAATACGTTTTGTCATTAGCTTGCGCATCCGGCGAAGATGAAAGCTGGCGCAGCATCAACAGCAGGTACGTCGCTGCCAATGATTGGTATGTCAACTGCAGTCCCTGCACAAGTCACCTCTCCACTACGTGGAAGTGATCAGACGCAGACTATGGCGCAGTCCTCCGTACAACGGCTAACCTCGATGCCCCAGGTGATGCTGTGCCGCCTCCTCATCATTGGCCCGATGGACGTAACAGTGGAGGCACCACGGTCACCATCACAGCATGGGACGTCAACCGCTTCCAAAAGGCTACCAGATCCTCCATCTCAAGATGGCAAAAACGACTCTGTCTCAACGGGGGAGAAGCGACCTCTTACCAATCTTAATTCGCTGGAGTCCATGTCATCTAACTCATCATACAAGATGTTAATCAAGCCCCAGTGCATATTCGACATGTCCAGGCTCCCCAATCACATCATTCAGCGTACGTTGGACGGCTACCTTCATGTAAGTAAATTCAATGGCTTTGCCTTACACCGCCCCACGAATACCATTTCCGTCTGGGTACATAGTATAGAAGATGTCAGCCTCCTACAGTCTCTGCAAGCATTTGAGGTCTCCAAGCATCTGGCTGTACTGGTACAGGCCTACCTCTCTTCAGGCACAGACATTCGAAGGTACGTTGTTTCTGGAGTGGATGCTGGAGAAGACCCGGGCACCTTTTTACAAGAACTGAAGTGCTGTACGCACCGCATGATAGCTGCCGTTCATCTTGGGAAAGGGCGCTCTTGTATGTAATACGAAGACCCTGCGATCCACCGCATCGCATGTACTTTTATGGAAGCGTCCTTCACGTTCACCAGTACCGTCCATCTGGAGTGTACTGTTACAAATGACTCCACCCTGGACATATGAAGGTTTCATGCACCTACACTGCCACAGAAGGGGTGGAGACGATGACATCACTGTTCACCTTGGACTCTGCAAGACAAACGATCATCAGATTACCTCTCCACTGTGCCCCACCAAGCAGAAGGCTACAGAGCAGATGCGACAACGCCAGACCTTACAACTCGCTACTTCACGTCACCAACAGAATGTCAGCACAATTGATGTATCCATTCCTTACAAAGCGCTGTCGACCGACATTACAGAAGAACAATCGTATGAAGTTGACGTACCTGTCCCACAGTTCAAACCGACTTACAGTAAAGTCACTCGTAGTAAGAGTCGCCCTTCACGCACCCATATGGACGCGACCCTGACCGAAGAGACTGAAACACTGGACGCGTTAGATGAACGCCTGGCAGCATTGGAGGCCGAAACTCAGCGCATCTGGAAAAGACGTGCCATACTGTCTCAGCGACACAACCAGCAGCGGTAACCGACTCCACCTGCCCCACAATCGTCTTTCACGACTTCACTACCACGCCACCCTCTTTCCCGGTGCACACAAGGGAGACGCCGATGACACAACAGCAGCTCCTGATGTTCGTGTCCAAGCAGCTACAGCATTTGCCTTCTGTGCTGGCGGCTCATCTCTCGCGATGACTAGCACCATAGGGCCTATAAACCTGTCTTGTGTTCTCCAGTAGAACTGTAGGGGCTTAACCGGTAAGCTCGGTTAACTGAAATACCAAATCCGCATTGGCCAATTATCTGCATGGGACCTTCTGCTACAAGAAACAAACTGCGCTCCACCGTACCTACGTCGCCAAGCATTCGGGACCGCCATGAAGTGGGTCCGGACATCCCCCCTGGCAAAGCAATTGTAAACGTACGTTCCCAATTGCCAGAAGCCCAGGTGCCTCTTCCCTCGTGGTGCACCGCTTGACAAGAGGTGGTAGCTGTGCGAGTTCGCCTATCCCACTCAGAGTTGACTCTTCTATATTATTACGATCGATGGAGCAGTGGTCTTGCCAGCCGAATTCGGTTAAGCTGGCTTTCGCGCCTCCGCCAGAACTTCCCAGCTGTCCCGATTCTGGTACGTGGAGAACTAAATGCTCTGTATGGATCCTGGGGCTACCCGAAGAACAGATCTAGAGGTCAGCTGGTTCAAGACACATTAAGGGGGGCGAACTTTCAATGATGTTGAAAGTTTCACTGATGTTGGCGAACTCCTAAATGATGTTCTTAGCCCTACTCGTCGGCAAACACACCCTCGCGCACCGTCTTACTCTCCGGACATCACTTGGTGGATTGGGCACGGTGCGCCCTCATGGCATTTGGAGCCCGACTGTTGGTCGAGTGATCACCATCCAATTTATATTAGCCTTGCTGCAGGACCGGTGCTGCAACTTCGTCGACGCTGCCAGGTCATCGACTGGAATGAGTTAAGATCCCAACTCTTCCCACTCGAGCAAGAGACTGACGACCCGATTTCTATCCTACAAAGCGCACTGCACGCATCAACGCAAATCTCTTGGGTAGATGAAGCCCGACCTACGCCTTTCCTTCATCTGATCCGATTGTGGGCCGCCCGCCATGGCGCGGAACTGACTGCCGCCCGTCAACCGTCATCTGAGAGTGTCAAGATTCACCTTAATTACCTGACAGCCCAAGCGCGACGATATGAATGACGCCTTTCCTGGGCTCGCTGGATGGACTGCTGTGCTTCACTCGGTCCCTCAACAAACACAGCCTCGATATGGCGCACGTTTCAGGAAATAGAAGGAGGCCGCAAGCCGCAGAACCCCTTTGACAATGCTTACCTTGCATCGGGGTTCTCCTTGCAAGAATTTTCGGAGGAGGCAATAAAGGCTTTTTTACCCAATTATGACACGCCTCACCTGACCTTTGGTGGACCTTAACTCCTTCCCCATGAGGCAGGCCAACCCCTTACTATGGAAGAGGCAGCTGGTCTCGTTTCCCCCTTCAGCATGGCGGAACTATTGGCAGCTATCAAAGCAGGAGCAAATAAGGCACCGGGCCCCGATGGCATACAGTACGAAGTATATAAGAGCTGCTCAGAGAAGTCCCTTTAGGTCATACTGACAACTATAAATGAAGCTTCGGCCACTGCACGCGTACCCACTTTGTGGAAGCACGCAGAAATCATAGGCGTCTCGAAAGCAGGAAAACCACCTGATAGGCTCAGCAATCTACGGCCGATTGCTCTGACATGTACCTTATACAAGCGGGCTGAGCGTATGCTAGCGTCAAGGCTCACATGGTGGCTTGAGGGCAACGGTTGGTACCATCACTCACAGATCGGCTTTCGGCCCCAGATCGGCGCAGAGGACGGCCTTGAAGTGTTCTCTACTTCCGTACTCATAGGAGGACGCACTTGTATTATTTCTGTTCTTGCCCTAGATGTGAAGAAAGCGTACGACAATGTCAGCCATCAAGCTATCGTACAGATACTACGCTGCCTTGGATGACCGGCGCCTGTGGTGTCCTTAATAGAGTCTTTTTTAACACATCGCACACATTTAATTAGAGTTTCAAGACAGGCGGTGGGCTCCTTTTCAACATGCCGCGGGGTACCACAAGGCTCGGTCCTGGCACCCACACTGTTCAACCTTTCCCTTCTCCCGTTCGCTTGGACAGTAGGGGCATTGAAAGGTCTAAAATGCCTCATTTATGTCGATGACAACACGCTGTGGTCGACACTTCCCGACACTGCGGATCAAGAACAAGCTGTTAAGAATTCTTTTAATACGGTTGACACTAGGTGCAAACACGTGGGGCTCATGCTATCCAGAGATAAGGCCGTGTTACTTATCGTCAGCAATTGAAGGGCTCGACAGAAACTGCAAAACCGACTCATCTTATAAATCTTGATGGCGAGCCAGTAACGGAAGTTACTTGTCACCGCATCCTTGGCCTGGACGTTGCGCCCTACGGATCGGCTACGCCACGGCTTCGGAAGGCTCGCCGGCGCCCCCTTCAACTGCTACATCAAGGTCGCAGGATTTCTATGAAATCGGGAGGAGCTCGCACAGAGATGGCTCGGCTTCTTGTACGTGCAATCGTGCGGCCACGTATCACGTACCAGGCTCAGTTTCAGTACATGACAAGGGCGGGGTGGGATCGTCAAGAGGCCATCAATAAAGAAGCTATGAGGACTATTACGTGCCTCCCTTACTTAACGCCCATCTTCACACTACAGGAAGAAGCTGGCCTTAACACGATAGATGAGTTCGTTCAGCAGCGACGACAGGCACAAGCTCTTAAAGCGCAGGTGTACACATCTGTGGCTGTTTAAGGTGGTATATGGGCCTCCAAACTAACACGCTGCCAGATCCTTCTCCAGAGCCCCACCTTGAACCCGAATATTAATTACTGACTGCAAGCCTATGGGTCGGTCAAGCCGTGGTGCACCGCAAATCTCATTCAGTGCTGGTCAAGGTGCGTTTGACGTCGACGCCAGTATTTCAGGAAGCCTTATTGCCACAGCCGTCGTAAACCCAGCCTTGCAATTTTGTCCAACCTGCCATTACTACGCCCCTCAGAGGCTCTGTCAACACTTGCTGAGCTCAAAGCGATTTTCGACGCCTTGGCGGCTATAGCGCTACTGAGGCCAGACGGATCACAACCTGTAAACATCGTTATAGATTTAAAGTGTCCATGTCCCAAACCCAAATCAAGTGCCCATGTCCCAAGCCACCTGGGCCAACGATGCAACCCTTAGCTTCAGAGTGAAGATTACTTGGGGCCAGAGGCCGTAGACCCCTTGGCAGCCACAGGTGGATGCGGCGACTCGTATACCTGCAACGACGCACATACTGCACTTATTTCCAGTCGTCGCAATGTCAAAGTTGGCCACCGACAAAGCCATTCAGCGCTCCACACGCGCACTTATTCCACCGTGTTGATCAAACCTCCCTGGTGGACTCACCCGCCGTGAGGAGGTGGCCTTACAAAGGATTCGCGTCGGGCTGCTCTTACACGAGTGTCACCCACACTTGGCACCCGGATCGACGGGCTCCGTTTGGCCGGAAATGTCCATTTTACACCACGTCGGCATCGACCGCAGATAATTGCCATCTTGTATTGACTTGCCGTGGCCTCCAATTTTCCCGACAGCAAGTACTACATAGTGTAGAACTCAACCCAGGCCGGCCGCCCAACTACAGATGCTGGCCCTTTGGTCCGTATCACCGGAGCCTCTTAGACTTCCTGAGTGAAACCTTCCTCTTTACGTACATTTAGAAACACTCGCCCCCACCGTTTTAGCCTGCAGAGCAAACTTTTGGAATTAAAAAAAAGAGTGTCACTGCATCTTGGCACCCTAATGTTGAAGGAATGGAAACTGTACTGTAGGTTAGTGGCCTGAATAAATCTTTGAACATATTACGCGCTTCGTGGATAAATAGCACCGGGAGCTGGAGAGCAGCACATCGTGGAGGTGCCTATAGAAGTAGTTCCTCGACATTCGATGTTGGGAACCCTATTTGACGCTTGGCCGTACGGAACCGTGCCCAACATAAAAGGTACTTAATCGAACGTGACACGCGAACTGTGTACCTTCAGACCATCACCATGATCGTGTAGAACACTCTATTTTAAATGGCCGTAGTGTGTGATGAAGGACCGGTGCATTATTTATATGAAAGTTGGCATGCAGGCAATGAACAAGTCGCAGTAAATGGTACTTTATGTGGAGATTCACAGCTATAGTGTCTATTTCGCAGGTTGAGCTTACACTGACACGGACTCCAGATTTTTCGCTAGAAGAATAACTGAAGGTTTTGCATTAAAGCCACCTCACCAAAAAAAACCAATTTTTCCCCCAGGAGCAGCATGGGCCAAGGTGTATATGAGGAGAAGAGGCAGTAAAATAGTGTTTTCAATAAGTGTGTTATGTTTCTCGAAATGGTTTTTGTTTGTGCATGGAAGCTGGCAATATAACATAGGGTATGCAGCACGACCCACATAAAGGACCAGCAGAATGGCACTGGTAACAGAGAGAGGCCAAGGAAATTAAAGGCGTTAGAACGGTGGTTCGGGCTCTTGGTGCATACTAACTGAAATCCAGAATAGCACAAATAACACGGGACAAGACACAATGGCCCCAATTACGTGTAATAAACTGCGTTAGAACGGTGGTTTTGGCTAGTTGATGCATACCAATTGAAACCCAAAATCAGCGAAAAAAGACAAGACAAGAAACCAAGATACACGTCGTTTCTTTCCCCGTCTTTTCGCCCTAAATTGGATTTCAGCTAGCAAAATAAAGGTCTGTTTGTCAAGAGTTAATATAGGCGCATTCCTTGTGAGTTCAAAACAACTACCTTATCCTTCTATCTTAACACAATTTTTGCCAAGCCCCTATTCTAATTGAAGTCTTCTTACTTATAAGCATCATTATAAAAACTTTTCATGCCTAGTAAAGTTGATGGACGTTTTTTTTTCAAGAAATGAAAGGATCCTAGCCCCTAATACTAGTTTTTTATTTAAAGACCATCAACTGACCCTTTACCTTTTGCTCACAACGCATTGCTTCGTAAAATTGCGCCCACCTACCCGCGAGGGGAACCCTGTGTAGATGCGACGCATCGTGGGGTTCACATGGTGTTTCCGTTGGATTCATTCTGAAATCGCGTGAAACGTGTGGGGAACGCGTATGAATATTATGTTTTATGATTATTGTGTTTTATTGGCCAATCCTGGTCAATCTCTCTAAGTGGTATGCATGGGGCTTCGCTGTCCCAACGACCTTTACTCCATCATTGTTGCTGTAAGTGAGAGCTTCTTTTCTTTCATTGCAAGTGTCAATCATTGCCCCATCATGCGTTGTATCAGTAGCTTCTTGACGTAGTTTGAATGAGACAAGGATATAAGGCACGTTCGTAGCATTTGAACCTGTGTCGGTTTTGTGGCGCAGTGGGAAGAGCACCATGTACCTCGCGTTCCGCCTACACGGTCGTGGAATTGAAACCGGACGCCGCCAACAAATATTTTGTTATAGTGTAGGGGGAGGGGTGTGGACGAGAAATTGGCATCGGAGAGGAGAGGGGGTGAGCTGCGGGGAGCGCATCTCGCGCGGCGAGGAGAATGGGGCAGAGGTGGACGACAACGACGCTGGCGCTGCATGGACAAGGCGAGTGAATGAGATGCAGTCGCATCTATTATATTTCATGCAAGTGAAATAAAAGCTTTCAAACCCTCATTTTCACTGCAGCGTCAAGTGGGCTTTGTACCCAATGTATCAGAGCAGTTGATGGTTCTTAAGCCCAAACGTACAAAAGATAAATTGCGCTTTCATGCAAAGCAAGAGTTTTCGTTACATCACTTCCGCCACACTTTTTGTTGCACGACACTCACCTTACGACTTGTTGGGCCGCAACCTTCAGCGGTATATTCAACCTCATTCATCTTGCAAGATGACGGAGTGATTGTGAAGACCAGACGATACTTCCAGCCAGCAACCTGCTGCACGTAGGGCAGAGATCAAAAAATATAACTGAATTGTTCACTTCAAGTGGTTTTAAGGTAAAAGAAGGCGAGTTTGGTATTGGAGGGTATACAGTCGAACCATCTGTGAAGTGAATTACAAATAAATGATCACCCAAAAAATCGCTGTAACTGCCAAGAAAACATCAATAGGTAACTGTCAATCGTACTATCCATACTTTTACAATCTTGAGCTAATCATCAAACAGGGAGTAATTTAATGTCAGCGTAAGAGAGTCGGCCTCGTGAACCGTTTGCGTATCAACACAGGTGATATCAACCTCTAGTGTGAACTCTATGGTCGATGCGCCATGGTATTGTCCCTTTGAAGCACGGATACATGAAGCTGTGATAACGGGATAACTAGACTACCATCGGAGGTAGAGCGGACAAGGTTACAAGGCATGTTTCTATCATGCGGAGACGAGCTTATATTGCGAAGATACTCGCCACGGACCCCGACTTGGTGCGCGGGTGCGTTTTCTTCTCGCATTTAAGTCAGCTAAGCATCCATCGCAGACCAGTATAAACAAAGAAACGTTGCCTTGATCCATTGTTTGGTGCCCTAGGTTCGGGAGTTGATTTCTGTGTTGTGGAAAAATCTTTCTGCTCAAGGACAAGCACGTAAATCTAAGATACTGAAAAGAAGTACCTTGTCTGTGTGATTAGCCTCGCATATTGTACACACGATCCAGGTGCTCCAAAACCTTTTTGTGGCAACTCCAACACAAGAAATCAGAAAAAAAGTGAGAAAAAACTATTCCCTAAAACAGCGCAAACTCTATACGGAATAAAGTTCTAAAGAGCACTCTATTCAGATAGAGTAGATGCGAATAATAAACCGTAGTCATGCGCGTATTTCTCGCGTAAAGCCCTCGCTGGCAGCCGATGGCATTGCTACCACCTTGCTGTTGTGCCCATCGGCCTACTTCTCTTCCCTGCTTGGAAACAACGCTCGCAAAGGAAAAATTGAGATTGAAGCATCGCAACTAAAGGCAAGAAGCCACTCAGGCATTGTTGAGAAGTAGGAGTGCTGCTTTGAACGTGAACGGACAGAATTATAGAGAATAATCGGACTCCGAATTTCCACCGCCGATAAAATGCAGTTTCCCTCAATGCGCATGTTAGATAGGTATTAGGTTAGAATCCATCTTAGTGGTTCCTACGGCAAGATGTTGGAAAGTGACAAAAAATAAATATTGACGCAATTTCTCAAACTTGTTGAACTGTGCTTAAATTACCCCTAATTTTTCCGCAGGAAGTTTTATTTACATCAAATTTCAAAATCGCACACACAGGTATCATAACGATTCTGAACTGTGTTGCAAGGGAATTTATTCGTTAACACAAAACAGCACGCCTAAACTGGCATATTCGATAGAAAGAGGCACTGCTTTCAGAAAAATATTCAATAAAGTAGGGCTAGAAAATCATTCCTGGTTAATACCTTAAGCGTTTATTATGTAAGGCATTCTTACGTGGTGGCAGGACACAAGACACAAATGATGCTTTATGGTGAGCGTTGTATTTACAAGATAATGCCAATGGATTTTTTGCAAGTGGCCATGACAGCTTTAGACAGGCTCCGTGTTGCTTATATCTCACCGACGTCGGTGATAAATGACCGAGGGCAGCGTGACATTTCGATCTTTTTTCTCTTTTCATGGGAATGTTGTAAGAAGATCTTAACAAAGTCTTTGTAAGAAAAAGTCTTCCGCCAACGCTCTAGGCTGCACGCTACCCTACAAAATTATAGCAGTAGAATGTCTCTAAACCTGAATATGCTGGGTAGGAGCGAAAATCAACCGTAGCCTTTTTTACGGCCCTCTTGTAGGTGTTCATGTTGAATCCAAAAGGTTAAATTGCAAGGTTGAATACTTCTCGTAGTTGGTATAACTTATTTTCTTCTGGAAAGCGCGAAATAATCACGAGGACAATATCAAGAAACAATGGAACAAGGCGACGACTCAAATAAAAAATGAGGCTTTCATAATTGTAAATCTACGAAGTGTATAAACGACACAGTATGGTGTGCGAACTCCGTAAATTATAAGGCATGGGGCGGTCACCGGCGGCTTTGGTAGAACAAAGTAAGGGTTTACGAAGAGTTCGAAGCGTCCATGCAACATTCAAAGGTAGACATTATTTAGCCGTATACGCTCGTTATTTCCTAGATCCTGCCTAAAAAATTAATGCGGAAGGAATTATCCAAGCTTTCTCTGCTGACCTGGAAAGGTAACTGGGCTGTGCCAGTGCTGACAGAAAAGTGGCTCGACCCATGCGATTCTTCATTCTGATCGCGGTGCCGCTGCAACTACGGGCTTTAAACACTCTTAACTAAGAACACGAATGTTCGGCTGAATTCAGGGTGGCATTTTATCTTTGCACGGTGTTTTCTGTGGCACAAGAATGCTCCACTACTTTGCGGAATACCCTCGGTTCTCACATGAGTTAGCTGGTACAAAAGCGTCCATAACACCGCGGTGTGCATTAGAGCTGTTCCTATGTCATCTTACGCTCGTCTCCTCTTTTGGCCCAGTTAAAAATTACACCAACAGCTGTTCCTGATGGTTGCCAGAAGTCCAAATTGCCACGGATAGGCTGTGTAGGCTTATCGTGCTGTGCGTAGTTATTGTGCAAATAATTTTTATTCGTGCGCTTTGTATTATTCTTCTGAACGGTGTGTAAATTGTTTACCGGGGTGTAAAACGCAGTGGGGAAGCACGCTCCATTTTTAAAGGTTGCTCCAGAATTCAGAGAAATGAGACCTGCTCACGTCTACCGTCTGAAAGTGAAGGTTACGATAAAATAACTTACTCGCATTGAAATACTCGGCCTGGTTTGTCAGCAGATACTACCAACACGGTATGAAAACTCTACTTGGCCCGCACACATGTACTCTCAAGTCAAAACAATGCGGCCATTGATCTCACGAAATCGATATAAAATGTTTGTTCGCGGATATTTTATAAGGTCTTCAAGGTCTGCTTTGGAGTGCTCTGATCGCCTACTGAACCCACCACTGCCACCAATAACGCCACCTACTCACCGCTGTTCCACTATCTATTCTTCATCAGATGGGGGTTGAAAACTACCCTATCAATACCATCCAAAAACAACAATTTGATGCATAATTTTCATAGCCTAAATTATATTCAATAAGAATGCGCAACGCCTGACCGCACTGGTAGAAAATGGGCACATAGTTATTGTTGAAAAATAGAAATTATGGTGGCAAGAAAAAATCAGACAAATAGAAATTGGTTGGCAATAAAACCGAGTACGATCGTAACGCGACTTCTACACACATTATAAATGCTCACAACTTGAACGTGGTTGGAAAAATATGCAAAACCCCAGTAATATTGATGGGTAGAAGGCCAATAGATTCGAGCTTATACAGTAGTTTGCAGTATTGGACGAGATCATGGTGATGATGGTTGGGATTTTTATTGCGCAAGATCGACTAAAGGCAAAGAGCGCCAAAAAAGGTTATTCTATAAGGATGAAGTGATAGCAAACATAAAACACTTAACTAATATATATTTTGAAATGATACAAAAGACAATGGCGATGACTGGTGTGAAGGGCCAGTGTGCCAATATGAATGGAAAATGGTGTAAAGGTGTAAATTTGGACATCGCTAAGAATCTAAAAGTACGCTTGGGAGTATTTATGGGGTCGTCCCCTAAAAAGTAAAATGGGTGTAGTGGAACGTGTTGTCTGTGTAGGAATGCGAAGTGTGGGTGTAGTGTTGTTTATAGTCGCTTGCATTGCATGAGGATCTCGATCACGGACAGGGCCTCTCCACACCTGCTACACAGAGGTCTTGGAGATCCAGTGCGCAGGTGCGAGTGCGTTGCGTGTGTGTGCCCTATCCTTAATCTAGCCAAGGGAACTTCTGTGTATCTCTAGCGGGTGACGGTGGAGTATGATCCCAGGCGTAGTTTTATTATGTATAACGTGTCTGTTTGTTCAGCCTAGTGTGTTTTCTATGTTTTGTGAAGTTGTCTGATATGTGGCTTCACGTCGGTGTAGGGTAATGTATTAATCTATACGGTTTTCAGGAGTGTAGCAGCAGTATCCTTTCGATCCAGGGCTTCGTCTCTGGCTAAACCTCAGTGGCCAGGGACCCAGCAAAGGACCAGTCATAATTTGTGGACATATACAGAGCTAATACCCTTGATGATCAGGTTGACAACGTGGTTTTTGGAAGACTTTGTTGATGACAACACCCACATAATACTGAGGGAATCTCTATAGATATAGATTGTGGGATGTGGCTTTGAAGTATATGATTAACAACAAGAAGTACACCATAAGCCTCTGTCGTAAGGATACTAGCATTACTATTCAGAGTTTTAGTGACATTAAAGCCGGGTCCATGGGCTGCGCAGGACACAAAGGTGGCAGTGGCAGGACACAAAGTTGGCAAATACAAGAAGTGCTGCAGAATTGCACATCTCGGAGCTCGATTTTTATCTATATGTGTGAAAGATTTGTCGCATGACGCAGGGTGGAGATGCCATGGCGCTGTGAAATCTGTTACAGCAGTTTGGGTGGTATCTAAAAAGTAGACAGCAAGCTCTGACGCTTCCTCTCTAACTCCGTAAGAGAAGAGCCAGGAGAGCGATGGTCGATTTAGCAGGAGTTCTGTCATAGATATAATATAAAAACCAACTGATTTTAAAGAATGGTGAGATATGGACGAAACTTTAAAGGCGGAAAGAAGATCTGTGTGTGCTCGCTGACGTTCTAGGTTTCATTTATTACACTCCACGTGGAGGCTTCCGACGGGGCTAGTGCGGAAGCCGCTACATGCCAGGCGAAGCCCCAGATGAAGTACTGGGTCTAGCATTTTGAGGGATGTTTTACTTGCTGACCCATAAACAACTCTTCCATAGTCCAATGACGAACCAATCGGGCTTGTAAAAACACGCAAAGACGTTGTTTGTCAGCACCATATGGAGAGTGGAAGAGAATCTTGAGTATAGTCGTAACCTTGAAGCATGTATGTTTAAGTTGCTTGACATGTGGAATGAATGTGAGCTTTTCGTCAAGGCCTACACCTAAAAATTTGTGTTCCTTTCTGACTGGAATTGAGACACCATTGAGTTTGATGTCTAGATCCGGCCGAATGCCATGCCTGTTCGAAAACAAAACACAAGTACACTTTACTGGATTAAAGTTAAAACCGTTGGTATCTGCCACGACAGCTACCTTGTTACACCAAGCTGTACATGGCGCTCGCAGATAGACAGGTTACAAGGGTTTAAGGATAATTGTACGTCACATACATAAATTGAGCAGGACATTTATGGTGGCAATGCCTTTCTGAGTGAATTCATTTTTAGAATAAACAAAGTGCAACTCAAAACTCCTCCTTGAGGCACGCCATTTTCCTGCACATGAACCCTAAGAAGTGCACTTCAAACTCTTACACGAACGGTTCTTTCAGGCATATAAGTGGAAAGCGTGTTCATCATGTTACCTAACATGCCAAAGGACTTCAAATCCCTGAGGATACCATACCGCCAAGCAGTATCTTAGGCCTTTTCAAGATCAAGAATACTGTCATACAGCACTGCTTGTGGAGGAAGACATCTTTTATATATGCCTGTATTACAACGAGTTGGTCGTTGGTAGATCACCGAGTCCTGAAGCCTGCCTGGTAGCCCCCGAGAAGACCATTGAGGTCGAAGAGGTGCACGAGTCTTCTGTTTATCATCTTCCCGAAAAGCTTACAAAGGCAGCTTGTCAGGACAATAGGACGAGAACTGGTAGGAGAGGAAAAGCCCTGCCCTTCAGTCAGGAAAGCCACTACTATGGCCTCACTGCGAGAGCGTGGAGTGTGCCCCAAAAGCCATATTTTGTTGTTAGGTGTAGGAGTGTTTCAAGAGTGTTTCGGTGTAGGTGTTGTATCATGGTGTATGTAATCGTATCTGCACCTGGAGCTGAAGGCTTACATGTTCTCAAGGCAGCCTTCAACTCGTGGAGTGTAAATTGAAAATTGTAACCGCATTTTGCCTTGTTATTGTCACAGAGGGACTTCTTTTCACAAGCGGTTTTGTGTTTCAGGAAAGTGTTATCTGTAGTCTGCTGAACTGGAAATGTGTTGCAAGTGTTGCGCAAGTGTGTTAGGCTGACCTTCGAGCGTGTTTTTTGTTGTGCTGACCAGGGGCAGGCTGTGTGTATGTTGTCCTTTGTGTTTGCGTATTCTTGTCCATACCTTGTGGGTGTCTGTGTATGAATTTTTGGAAGGAAGGTCCATACCTTGTGGGTGTCTGTGTATGAGTTTTTGGAAGGAAGAATAAAACTTTATTATTAAAGGATGGCCCGAAGCCTCAGGGGAAGGGGGAGGGCAGGAAGGACGCTAGTAATGCCGAGCCATCGACGCCGCACAGACAAAGCTCCAGAGTGCTGTCAAGGTGTCCTTGACGCGCCAAGAGGGCCGAATCCACTCTTCGTAGGAGTGAACCCACGCCGGTCGGTGTTGGGCGCGAAGCACGGCAAGGCCCGGGCAAGACCAGACGAGGTGCGGAAGGTCAGGCTTCGTTGCGCCATGGCATGCTTAGCAGAGCACATTGGGTTCCAAGAGAAAAGGGGAGGAACTGGGAGCAGATCCGGTCTGTGGATGTCTTGCGAGGTCTACAGAATGGGAGTTTCCCGCCGAGGTTGACGTAGGAGAACCTGCCGGCGGTATGTTATTGCCTTGTTGGGATTCATTGCCTGAAGGGTCAAAGTGAATGTGCCGTCCTCCCCACCGTGCGATGATGTCAGCGGTTATGGCGAAGCCGGAACGGGCCCGGTTGAGAAAAACCTGGGCGCCGCGAGATAAGCCAGGAGGCAGAGGATGCGGGTTCTGGGGTACTGATGACTGGAGGTGAAGGCGCCGGGCATGCCGGCGACCCTGGCGCTCCTCGTCAGGATCGAAGTGGGCTCCGCTGGCTATGGTCTCCCCGGGCTGACGGTGGTACGACGAAGATGCCTCGCTCGCCAGCCTGTGGGCGCTTTCATTACCGAGATGCACCCCATGGCCAGGGATCCACCGTACTGTTACGGGCATGTGGAAGGTGTTGTGCAGAGAGCTGCATGATCGTTTAATGCAGTGTGCTGCAGAGTGTTTCCGTGGAATTCCCATAAGGGAACGTAAGGCCTCGGCACAGTCCGTGAAAATGTGCACACGGTGGTACGCGCTCTGATTACTTGCCTGCAGAACGGAACGTGCTAGGCGTAGGCGTAGCGCGCAGCTCAATGGTGGTGGTGTCCGGAATGGAGTCGACGATGTAGGCTGTAACGCTGCGTTCCTCGCAGCAGCCGTGCGAGGTTGCCAGGAGGCGTCCACGTGCACACGCAATGTCCGCGGATCCACAGCGTCGGTGGCTGCGGTGGTATGCACCAGTGTGGCACGTTGCGCCGCATAAGTAGCCCGAGCAGTTTTCCGGGGTGCTGGTCGCCGTTCTGTGATCAGCACATCCTCCCATGGGCGAACGTTTGGAGGGATGGGCGGCTCATCAAGTAGTCGCTCACCGTCGTGACGTAGCAGGCGGCATCCCTGCAGTGTCAAGGGGCGATGGTCGTTGGCGCCTGCTATGCGCGCAGAGAGGGTATCCCCAAGCGCGGGAAAACCAGCATAACGGTACAGCTATTCGACGCGAGTGGGACGGGGCAGGCCAGTAATAGCCTGCAGCACCTCCCGATATAAGACCTCTAGCTGGGGAAGTTGGTACTTCGTGATATCGTAACACATGGCGCCGTAGCCCACTCTAGATACCAGCACTGCCTGTACTAAGCGTCGAGCGATATCTTGCGAAGCACCACCGAAAGTGCCAGAGATGCGACGTTAAATGTGTAGGAGACGTCGCCACAATGGTTTGAGCTGTCTCAGCCACTCTTGAGCTCCCCCGTTTTTATGAAACGGAACACTTGTATGCGGATCCAATCATCTGGACTTGGCTGGAGGAGTTGCCCTGCGATAGTTAAACGAATGCGCTCACGATTAGTGGCTTTGCCGCGCACAGCTAAGTAACTTGTTTTTGTTGCTGACCCCTCCATGCCAGTGGGTATTTGAAGGGCCGTGAATGTGTCCAAAGCATGTTGCAGGCGCTGTACGGCGGCATCATCGTAGGATGATCGTTGGCCTCCGTCCAGATAGTCGCGTCGTCAGTGTAAGCCGTGATATGCACCCCTGTGACAGCAGCAACACTCTTGACTAGCTTTGCCATTAAGATATTGAATAATATCGGGGACATTATGGCCCCTTGTGGTACCCCGCAGGTGTTCTTGAAATGGTTGGTATTCACATGTCCCGAGCGTATTTCAAACGTCCTGTCGGCCAGGAAGACTCGCACGAAATTCCTCATCCTTTTACCCGGGTAAGCTTCGCAAAGGGCTTGTAGTACCGCGTGGTGAAAGACGGTGTCGAAAGCCTTGCGAAGGTGTACAGCCACCAAGATGTGTGGCTTATGATGTGTACGCCGGAGTACCCGCCGAAGGAGGTGGATGCTGTCATGCGTTGCGAGATTGCTTCTGAATCCAGTCTGTGCAGGGTGAATAAAGAAAGTCTCTTTTTCCAAGTAGTGGATTAGTCGGGTAGCGGCCATTCGTTCAAGTAAATTGACAGCGTCGAAGTCAGAGAGATGGGCGGTAGATTAGACATCGTGGATGAATCTTTCCCAGCCTTAAGAATGGGTGTGACGACTGCGTGCTTGAGAGATCCTGGCTGATGTCCTGAGGCCCAAATGAAATTCAACAGTTCCAGTATGTGGCATCTAGTTTGTTCATCTAGATTTCGCAGCATTGACCAAGTCACGCCATCTTTACCGGGCACACTGCGCACGTTTACTTGCTCCAGGGCAATTATAGGTTAAGTAATAGTGAAGGGCGCCTCAAGGGGGTCGTTTTCGTCTACCGTCTCCGAGAAGTAAATGTTCTGGGGTGGCGTAGAGTATGGCTGCGGGAAGAACGTCCTTGCAGCTTCTCGTTCGAAAGCCTCGTGAGTGGCCCCGGTGCGTAGAAGCACAGCCGGGACTGTAGCCGGCGCGCTCGTTCCACCAGTGATGGCCCGGAACGTTTCCCACAACTTACGAACTCCGGTTCAGTGAGAGAACGAAGAGCAATGCTCCTCCCAGCGTTCCTCGCAAGTTGCCTCGTGTAACGTCGAATGCGGGCATTGTGTTGGAGTATTCGCACGAGATCTGCATAGGTGCGGCCTCCAGTACAGTAGCGCTCTTGTAAAGTGTCGCGAATGCGCCACAAGTCATTCAGATGGTGGTCTGGAGGTGGTGTGTCAAGCTAGGTCTGTGAAGATTGAGTAGCTCCTTTAGCTGCTTCAACAATGCGGGTAACAAGGGCTGCGTTGGAGCATCGCCTGGCTCTTGGAATAACTGGGATGGTGTTTCGGCTAGAAGTATTCGGAAACGTTGCCATTCTGTAACCCTGAGTTGCTTCGTACGCAGTGTGGCACGAGTAGAACTGCTGCGGTAAATTCATAGAGGGTAGTGGTCACTACCCCATTGAGGGCTTTCGCGCCACCCATTGGCTAGCGCATTAATAGTGGCCCATGTCAAATCGGGAATGGTGTCTCGTTGACGGGCGTCCTGAGGCTTGACGGGCTGCCACTGTAAATTATTGACCAGTACCAGGTCGCCATCCTCGGCCGCCATTTCCAGGTTGTGACCCCGAACAGATGAGCAGCGGTAACTCCACTTTGGGCTTAGCGCATTAAATACCCCCGAAACACTGCCATGTCATTAGGTTATAGGCTACGGCGCCGTCGAATCCATTCAAAATCCGCACCTACAACAGCCGGTCGGACGCACGCTGACGCCACTAACAGCTTTTGACGGCCCAGGGAAATCCTTACGGCCACCACCTCCTGTACATCGCTACCAAATTCCATTATAGGCACTTGGCAGTGGGGAACACCTTGCCCTGACGTAACGGCGACCTCTTGTGTGACATCCATTAATCCCGATCTCCGAGGAAGGGCCCGTCGGATGGCCGGAGCGGCGTATCCTCGGTAACCGGGTATCGTAGGGCCAGTTCCGCGCGTCTATTGCAGCAGAATAGCAACCGGCTAGTTTGGCATACCGTGCAGGTGTTCATTTAGTTCATAAGCATTGGCGCGTAGGCCGCGACAGCTGTACTTTAGCAGCAGTGGAGTTGGCGTCAAGTTATGTAAGTTAATAGATGTAAGGAACGAGTTAATGGATGTAAGGAACGTGCACCAACTATCTCGTTTTGCCTCACGGCGCACACGTTTATCAAATGCCTTCTCCCTTTTAAATGATACAAGGGGATTGGATATGGGGTAGCGACGGAGGATACCCCACGCCGTTTTCTGGCCTCCCGCGCTCGCCTACAGTGCTCATTCCACCACGGCCTCCTCTGGTTTCGCGGGGCACAGGAGGCGTGGGGAATGAACTCTTCGGAGGCATCGAGGATGTGCGCCGTGATGAGTTGGGCTGCTTCCTCAACGTGTAGGTGTTTTATGGATGTGTGGTGTATATTGCATGTTTCTGTGAATGTACTCCAGTTTTCGTCTGATTCATTAAACCTGTTATGCGAAGATGGACTGCTTGGGCCTTTGAAGTGGGGAAGTGGTCACTACCATTGCCCACGCCCCACTCAAGACAAGGAAAGAGAACTGAAGCACCAATAGTCAAGTCAAGATGTGAGTTTGTATTGTGTCTTAAGTTATGATATGTAGCCTGTTTTTGGTTGAAAAGGCGTGCTCCAGAGGGTGTAAGAAACTTCTTTATCAGGAAACCTCGGGAATTCGTTCTGAAGGAGCCCCAAAGAGAGTTGTGCGCATTAAGGTCGCCTGTGAGGATGTATGGTGAGTAGCCCCTAAACCAGTGCTTCGAAATCAGAGGTCAGAAGTAAAAAATCAGGAGAGATGTAAATGGAGCATACGGTTATCAACTTACTAATTATTATCATATAAATTTGTGCAGCCTCAAGGACAAAGTTTCAAGAGAGAGGGTATAATGATTTCCGGGTGACAATGGCTACACCACTCGAAGAGTGTGTGCAGCCATCTCTCTCTTTTCTGTATACCATGCACATATATAGAAATTTGATTGTTTGGAATTGAGGTGTTTCTTGGAGGCACAAGACATTTGGCTGATTGGCATGCCGCATCTCATACACATCGTTAAGAGTTTTAAGGAGGCCTCTGCCGTTCCAATAAATGACGTTTTATGTTCCATTATTTACATTTCAGAATGAATGGAGTGTGTGGGTATGTGTTTATGTGTTGTCTTTCGGGGCTGTTACTCAGGGATTGGGCTTTTTTTGCCTTTTTGTAGGCTTGGAAGTCGGAGGCCGCTCTTTGCGCTGCGTTGCAGGCAGGAACGGTCAGACCTCCATCTTCTCGTCAGATGACACAGAGGATCCCGACGGGCCATGCACCCTGGAATTGGCGCCCTTTCGGGGGCTCTTCGTTTGAACTGCCACCGCCGAGGGCGTCGGGGGCGCCAGTGGTGGCACAGTCGGTGCGGTGGTAGTGGGAGCCCATGCCGGGCCCCCGGTGTCCATCTCCTCGGCACCCTCCAATATGGTGGAGGACGGGGTCCTAACAAATACAGTTGAAACCACAACCACTGCTACCTTAGCAGGCGGTGTGGTGACGGTTTGGGCTGCCTGAGGCAACCCAGCGGGGGGTGGGACGGAACCAGGTTAGACTCGCTGAACTGGGTCCCTGTAGAAACCAGACGCCGCTCCGCCCCCGTCGAGCTGCGTCGGCGTACTTCCCCACAGGGAAAGAGGCGAACCTCTTTCGAGCTTCTGGGAAGGAGATATTCTCAGTTACCTTGATGTTTATTATCTTTTTCTCCAGCTGAAATTTTTAACATTCGCGAGAGTACGCCGCATGCGGCCCATGGAACTTCACACAAGTGAGGGTGTCGAATGGGCAGTTGTCATTCGCGTGATCGTGTTCCACGCATTTTGCACAGGTCGTACAGCCACGTCCAGAGATTTTACCATACCTGTACCGCTGGCACTTAAAACTGCGCCGTGGGTTCGGTATGTGTGGATGGATGGAGCACCGGATAGCACCTGCATTTAATTGTTGTGGAAGTACTGCGCGGACAAAAGTCAAGATAACGTGCTCCATTTGAATCTCCTTGTCGTCTCTGCGCATGTTGAGGCGTCTCACAGCAGTGACTCCCTGATCCTTTAGGCCAGCAAGGACATCCGCATCAGTTTCGTTCAACATATCTGGCTCAGAGATCACACCCTGGGAGCTGTTGATGCTCCGGTGGAGTATGACCCCGATGTCCCGATCGGCCAGTCGAGTTTGAGCTAGAAGCTTTGTGGCCTGCTGCTTGTCGTTTACCTCCACAAGCACGTCAGCAGTCCTTTGTTTTCAGCCTTGTAAGATGTTCGTAATATGGCTTCAAGAAATTTTGCAATCAAGAACACTGAATGCCATGCAACAGGTTGGGATGGGTTGAGGGATTCCAATTCAAGAAGTCGAGAAAAATTATTCAATTCAGGAATGGTCAAAAGTAGTAACGGGGGAAAAGTTACTTCAGTGCGGCCATTTTTGAGGGACCGATCACTTTTGGGGGCAGGGGTTTAGACAATAACATATAGCATAATATAAAAGCAGGGAGACAGGGGTATTTTCTTCGTTGGCCTTACCCTGATAGCAGAAGAGGTCCCGAAGCTACCTGCCTGGTAAGCAGACAGGGAGCCCATCCGGCGGACCTTGACCTGTGCTCCAACGGCCACCACTTTCGGCTTCTACCCTTCATCCAAAAACACATCGCCACAGTTGACTACAGCATATGTTTGTGGAGTCGGGGTCCGCGGTGTCGCCAATACCGTCACCAAGACTACTCAAGGTGCCCGTGCGTGGTGTGGGACAAAATGAAAGTACTTGCAAAGATAAATAAAAATTACGTCAATTTGACCCGACTTATCCAGGACCTGGGCAAAGAAAAGCCTTTGCGAAATCAGTGTTGGAAAGAAGAAAGTACGGCATTGTTATTCAGTAACGTGGTTCTCTAAGTAGCTATAACGTGATCTAGCATCTCGCAGCAAGATGAGGTTAGTGATATGGGACGATAGTTACTGAAGAATGCACTGTCACCTTTCCTCAATACCGGTACTACGCATGACACAAGAGAGGTAATGTGACTCAAGAGACGTGACCGATGGTGACGACAGCCGGCATCAGAAGCTCATGGTAAGGATCAGATGCTACGCCCGATAAAAGGAAGCCCTGCGATAAGTACAAAGCTCTGATTTAACGTAAAGCTCCAACAAGCGCAAAGTCAACATTCTTTCCCCGGCAATCGCCCGAACACACGTGCCACGCACATCAAGGGCATCTTCACCGTCATCGTTGTCGAAGTCGTTACTGTCATTAGAGCACTTCGATACTTTGCGACCGCAGAAGCGAACTAATACTAGTTCTGGTGGAAAAAGGTTGGAGAAAGTAGCTATCTTTAGCGCCAACAGTTTTGGTTCTAGGCGTATTGAAGAAACTACACTCTGAGTTTGTTTGCTTAACATACCTTTTTTCCTATGAATATCCAAATATTAGAACTCTTAGAAAGGAAACGAAGTAGAATAGTATTCGTCACTCGTCCATGTGTACCAAAATCTACTACTATTGTTAGCAAGTACAACTATACGTACCAAGTAATAAGTACCATAAGTGCCAAATTATCAAGTATCAATAGCATATCATACCAAGTACCATTCCAAAGTATCAAGTAACAATAGCATATAATACCAAGTACCATTTCAAGTACCAAGTATTATACCATAACCATGAAGTACCGAAAAGGTACCAAGTACAGATATACGTACGAAAATCTACAACTACGACCTACCCAATCTATAAGGAATGAAGGCATTCTGGCTGCACTCCATTTTCTCAAGTAGAAAATTCGTGGTAAGTGTATATAAATGCCAGCTTCTAAACAAAGACCGACACTGATTGGGGCGCTGAATGCATATTTATCTAGGACTCCAATAAATGTGCTACCAAACAAAGAGCGGCACGCCCACGATCATTGAAACTTTCAACTGTATTGCTTTGTGGAGCCACAGCATTTCTATAGTAAATACCCACCCAAAGCACGGATAGTAGTATGAATAGATGCCGGTTTTCTGGTTAATTCAGTGCCGTTGAGAATGGACATTCTTTTTTTTATTGAAAACTTTGTACATAATAGAAAAGCGTAAAGCTGATATTACAGGTCAGTATTCGATATTTCTCAAATAATAAATTATGGTGCGCAGTATTATCTAGTCTTATTCTTAAAATTTGAACGTATTAGGCTGTACTTTTGACGGCTTTGGAAGCTTTTATTACTTATTATAGCCAAGGATTGCGAGCATTTCCTCGCAGTGTCCCTAGAGTCCGCTTTACAAGAGTCATGCACACAAAACCGAAGTTTGGTTCATTCGAAGGATTGCCCCCTTATAATTATACTGACACCAAGGTTAACGCTTACTTGGCTCAAATGAGCTATATACTTTGAAAAAAGGGAATGGCCATGCGACGCACAAGCTCGTTTCCTGCAACGGAGCCTATGATATCTATCTACCAGCTCTGCGATTGGCTGAGAGTGGCAAAAGCAAATGGATAATTGGCAGGGCTGATAAGCAGGCCGAACGAGCTATTTGCTTTTAAATATTATAAATATTCACTTTACAGCGGTAAGAATGGTGGGTATCCAGTCGAAATTACGAAAGTACACGTGAACATAAATGTTCCGATGCGCACTGCTCTTGGTAATGGGGCAATATGCTTGTTTTAGCTGCAAAACAGTCCGCCGCTATACAGTTGTCTTGCACGACCCTGGCCGATTGGCGTAAGCGACGTTTTTGTACGTGACCCTGTTTGTCGAGCATATGCCATGTTTCACGAAACGACTACTGTCTACAGTAACAAAAACCAACCAGGTGCACATAAGGTCAAAAACAAACAAAGCAATGACGGAAAACTGCAGCGCCTCAGTATTTAGTGCCATCTGGAGGAACTGACGGTAAGCAAGGCTGCAGAGCCTAATCACGTACTGGTAGTTCGTTTGGGGGGCGATTTGGCGGGAGAATGAAAATACTAACCTAAATTGACGAACGTCTTACTGAACACGGCATCCTTTGCTGCCGGAGAGGCGCTGGGGGCACTATAAAACACGAGATCATCCGAATAAAACAAACGTATTTTGTCTGCATGTCCTCTCTAAGGATGAATCTAAAGAGGTACGTTAGATTTAATTATACGCCACGGTGGATCAGTGGCTAAGGCATTGTGCCGATTCCCAGCCGCGGCCGCCGCTTTTCCGACAGAGGCGAAAAGCATAAACGGCCGTGTGTGCGAGATTTCGGCGTCCCGCACGGGGCACCTTGAGTATTCATGGTGACGGTGAGCAGCGACACCGCGGACCCCTAGCTCCCCACATAGGCCGTGTCCAACCGTGGCGTGGTGTTTAAAGGTGAAGGGTAGAAGCCGTAAACGGTGGCCGTCGGAGCCTTGGTCAAGCTCCGGCCGATGGGCTCCCTGCCTGTCTACCAGGCGGGGAGCTCCAGGACCTCTTTGACTACCAGGGTAAGGTCAAAGAAGAAAGTACCCCAGTCTCCCTGCTTTTATAGTATGCCCTATGGTATTTACAACCCCCCCCCCCCAAACGTGATCGGTCCCTGAAAAGGGGCCGCACCGAAATATCTTTTCCTTCATTGCCATCTTTGACATTTCCTGAACCCGATAATTTCTCTCGATTTCTTGTGATGGAATCGCTCAATCCAACCCACCCTCTAGCTTCTCAGTCAGTCTTCTTGATTGCAAAATATCTTGAAGCCACAGTAGGAAAATCATATAAGTGCAAAAAACAAAGGTCTGGTGAACTACGAATCGATGTAAATGACAAGCAGCAGTCCACGAAGCTTCTAGCTCAGACTAGACTGGCTGATCTAGGCATCAGGGTCACACCCCATCGGAGCCTCAACAGCTCGCAGGGTGTGATATCCGAGACAGATCTCTTGAACGAAACGGATGTGGATCTCTTTGCCGGCTTGAAGGATCAGGGCGTCACTGCTGTGAGACGCATCACTATCCACAGAGACGACAGGGAGATTCCAACCAAGCACATTATCCTGACTTTGGACCGCGCAGTTCTTCCACAACACATACATGCAGGTCTTATCCTTTGCTCCATCCGTCCGTACATCCCGAATCCGCGGCGCTGTTTTAAGTGCCGGCGGTTCGGGCATGGTACAAACTCTTGCCGTGGCCGAACGACGTGTGCAAAATGCGCGGCGCACGATCATCCGACTGACAACTGTCCATCCGACACCCTCTCTTGTGTTAACTGCGGGGGGGCGCATGCAGCCTACTCCCGCAAGTGCGAAAAATTTCAAACTGAAAAAAAGATAATCAACATCAAGGTAACTGAGAACATAACCTTCCCAGAGGCACGGAAGAGGTTCGCCTCTTTCTTCTGGGGAGGTACGCCGACGCAGCTCGCCGGGGGGCGGAGCGACGTCTGGTTTCCACAGGGACCCAGTTGAGCGAGTCTCATCTGATCCCGCCCCCGGCCCCCACCGGGCTGCCTCACGCAGCCCAACCCGGCACCAGGCCGCTTGCTGAGGCAGCAGCGGTTGTGGTGCAAACCACTTCTGTTGGAACCGGTGCCGCTCCCGCCTCTGTCTCCCCGTCCTCCAGTGCGTTGGAGGGTACCGAGGTGATGGACACCACGGGCCCCGCACCGGCTCCCACCGTCTCCGCGCCGCCCGTGCCACCTCTGGCGCCCACGACGGTGGCGGCGGTGGCGGCTCAAACGAAGGGCTCCCGAAGTGGGGCCAAGTCGGGGGACCCGGTTCGACGGGCACCCCTCGGACATCCGACGACGATATTGACGTCGCGCCGTTCCTGCCTGCAACGCAGCGCAAGGAGCGGCCTCCGACGGCCAAGCCAGTAGAAAGGCCTAAAAAGCCTAATCCAAGAGTAACAGCCCCAAAAGACGACACATAAACACGCACACACACTCCAGTCATTCTTAAACGTAAATAATGGGAACAGAAAACATCATCCAATGGAACTGGAGAGGTCTCCTTAAAAATCTTGACGATGTGTATGAGATTCTGCATGCCAGTCAGCCAAGTATCATGTGTCTCCAGGAAACCCACCTCAATTCTATAACAAACAAATTTCTTAAATAGGTACATGGTATTCAGAAAGGACAGGGTTGGCTGCACCCACTCTTCTGGAGGTGTGGCCATTATTGCCCGGAAATCATTAGCATGCCCCCCTCTCTCTTTACACACGGTCCTCGAGGCTGTAGCGATCCGTACAATAATATTTAATAGGTTGATAACGGTATGCTCCATTTACATCTCTCCTGATTTTGCACTTCTGAACTCTGATTTCGAGGCACTGGTTGACCAGCTGCCCGAACCATACATACTAACAGGCGACCTTAATGCGCACAAATCTATTTGGGGCTCCTCCAGAACGGATGCCCGAGGTCGCCTGATAGAGAAGTTTCTCACATCCTCCGGAGCATGCCTTTTTAACAAAAAACAGCCTACATACCATAAGTTAGGACACAATACATACTCGCATCTTGACCTTGGCGATGGTTCCGCAGTTCTCTTTCCATGTCTTGAGTGGGGCGTGGGCACAGACCCATACGGTAGTGACCATTTCCCCACTTCATTAACGTATGTAGGTATAGGCCCGAGCAGTCCATCTTCCCATAAAAGTTTAATGAATCAAAAGCAAACTAGAGCACATTCACACAAATATCTCAACTACACCACACATCCATAAAACACCTACACGTGGAGGAAGCCGCCCAACTCGTCACGGCGCACATCCTCGACGCCGCCGAAAAGTCGATTCCCCAGGCCTCCAATGGGTCCCGCACCCCAAGGAGGCCCTGGTGGAACGAGGACTGCAGGCGGGCGCGAGAGACCCAGAACAAGGCATGGGGTGTCCTTCGCTGGTACCCACGTCAGATAACCTCATTTCTTTTAAACTGGCAAAGGCTTTTGGGAAGCGAGTGCGTCGCGAGGCGAAAAGGGAGAGTTGGCGCACCTTCCTCACTTCCATACACTCATACACTGACACACACAAAGTCTGGACACGAATACGAAAACTAAATGGACAACAGACACACAGCCTGCCCCTGGTTAGTACAACAGGGGACACACTGGAAGAACAGGCTAGCACACTTGCACAACACTTCGAACACGTGTCCAGTTCAGCACACTACACAAACACTTTCATGAAACACAAAACATCTGTAGAAAAGAAGTCCCTGCGTGATAACAACAAGTCGCACACTTCTTACAATTCTCCTTTTTCAATTCATGAGCAGAAGGTTGCTCTGAGCACATGTAAGCCTTCAGCTCCAGGTGCAGACAAAATCACATACACCATGATACAACAACTACACCCAGATACTCTTGAAACACTCCTACATCTATACAACAACATATGGCTTTCGGAGCACATTCGTCGCTCTTGGAGGGAGGCCAAAGTAGTGGCTTTCCTAAAGGAAGGAAAGGACCCTTCCTCTCCCGCTAGCTATCGGCCAATCGCCCTCACAAGCTGCCTGTTCAAGCTCCCCGAGAAGATGATAAACAGGCGACTCGTGTACTTTCTTGAGTACAGTGGTCTTTTCGAGAGCTGCCAGGCAGGCTTCAGGGCGGGGCGATCTACCAACGATCAACTCGTTGCATTAGAGGCGTATATCAAAGATGCTTTCCTCCACAAGCAGTACTGTATGACAGTCTTCTTTGATCTCGAAAAGGCGTACGACACTGCTTGGCGGTACGGCATCCTCAGCGTTTTGAATTCCTTTGGTATGTCGGGTAACATGCGGAACACGCTTGCCAGTTACCTCTCTGAAAGAACGTTTCGCGTGCGTGTTGGAACTGCACTCTCTAGAGTTCATGTGCAGGAAAACGGTGTTCCGCAAGGTGGAGTTTTGAGTTGCACTTTGTTTATTGTAAAAATGAACTCTCTTCGGAAGGCTCTGCCACCAACCATTTCCTGCTCATCTATGTAGACGACGTGCAATTATCAGTTAAGTCTTGTAACCTGTCTATCTGCGAGCGCCAAGTCCACCTTGGTGTTAACAAGCTAGCTGGCTGGGCAGATAGCAACGGTTTTAAATTTAATCCAGTGAAGTGTACTTGTGTTTTGTTTTCGAAAAGGCGTGGCATTCGGCCGGATCCAGACATCAAACTCAATGGTGTCTCAATTCCAGTCAGAAATGAACACAAGTTTTTAGGTGTAGTCCTTGACGAAAAGCTCTCGTTCATTCCACATATAAAACAACTTAAACATAAATGCTTAAAGGCCATGAATATACTCAAAGTTCTCTCCCACTCTTCATATGGTGCTGACAAACAACTCCTTTTACGTGTTTTTACTAGCCTGATAGGTTCACGATTAGACTATGCAAGTGTTGTTTATGGGTCAGCAAGTAAGACATCCCTCAAAATGTTGGACCCAGTGCTTCATCTGGGGCTCCGGCTGGCATGTGGCGCTTTCCGGACTAGCCGGTCGAAAGCCTCTATGTGGAGTGTAATAAGTGGAACCTACAACGTCAGCGGGCATACACAGATCTCCTTTTTGCTTTTAAAATTTCATCTATGCCACACCATCCTTTTAAATCAGCTTTTTATGATACGTCTATGACTGCATTTCTGCTAAACCGACCATCGTTCTCTCCGCCCTTCTCTTACAGAGTTAGAGAGGAAGCGTCAGAGCTTTCTGTCTCCTTTTTAGACACCACCAAAGTTCTCAAACAGATTTTATAGCACCATGGCATCTCCGCCCTGTATCATGCGACACATCTTTCGCACAGGTAGATAAAAATCGAGCTCCCACATGTGCAGTTCTGCAGCACTTCTTGTATTTGCAGCAGAAGTATCAATGTACTAAATTTTATACGGGCGCCTCTAAAACTTCCACCTCGGTGTCCTGCGCGGCGCATGGGCCCGGCCTTAGTGTCACGAGAACTCTTAACAGTAATACAAGTATCTTTACGGCAGCGGCCTATGGTGTACTTCTGGTTGTTAATCATATCCTTCAAAGCCACATCCCACAATCCATTATATATAGAGGTTCTCTCAGTGTTGTGCGGGCGTTGTCGTAAACAAAGTCTTCTAAAAATCACGTTATAAATTTAATAGCCAAGGGTATTATATCTGTGTATGTACGCAAATTTGAACTCGTTCTTTGCCGGGTCCCTGGCCACTGTGGTATAGCCGGGAACGAAGCAGCGGACCGAATGGCTGCTGCTGCTACACTCTCGAATACAGTAGACATAACCACATTACCCTACACCGACGTGAAACCACACATCAGACAACAACTCCGCAAAACATGGCAAACACACTGGAGTGAACAAGCAGACAACAAGTTACACGTAATAAAACCTTACTTGGGACCATACACCACCGACACACGCAATAGATACTCTGAAGTCGCCTTGGCTAGATTACGGATAGGGCACACTCATGCAACGCACCCGCACCTTCTCACTGCATCTCCAAGACCTCTGTGCAGCAGGTGCGGAGAGGCCCTATCCGTAGTGCACATACTAATCACATGCAAGGCACTTCACACAACACGACACAAACACTTCAGAGAACTCTACAGACAACATATCCTACTACATCAATCGCTGTTTCTAGGTGACGAAGCTATTGTTTCTGTTAAACGTGTGTTTGAGTATTTGTCAGACGTTAAATTTTTAAACCTCATTTCCTATCACGCATAATCAAATCTGGCCCTATACACCAGCCACCACCATTATTGTAACTGATTTTACTATGTTCGGTTGACATATTTTTTTTACCTACCTTTTTGTGGTAAACACTTCACTTCATTAAATAAACTTTCCTCTGGCGCTCTTTGCCCTTAGTCGGCCTTGCGCCATAAAAACCCAACCATCCTCATCATCGAGATTTCGGCGTACGTTAAAGATCACCAGGTGGCCGAAATTATTCCGGAGCCCTCCACTACGGCGCACTTTATCGCCTGCGTTGTGTCGATGTGTTAAACCCTAAAATCCATCAATCAACGTTAGATTGAATTTCCTCTGATTACGACGTTCTCGCCTCCTCGGTACCGCACTTTTTTTCACGGACAACGAGCGTACGGGAAAAAAACTGATTTAGAAGCAGTGATAAGAGGCATAACCTGTTAAATCATGTATAATCAGAAATATTCAGCCACCATACTTGATCTTAATAGAAAACAACCCTCGAAATACAAGATAGATATTCTGCCCTGTAGCTGTTACGGCAGCTGTTGTATTTACTGAAAAAGGCCGTGGGCTGAAATTATGGTGACAGTAGGTTCTCATTGCAGCCAGATTAGCATATGTAGTTGCAATTGTAGCATATGTCATATAGATATTCAACAGCATTATAAATTGTTCCCTACATTGCGTGTTTAACGCCGTAACTGCGAGAAAATAACTAATGGGCAGTCAATACAGGTATATTTTGCTGAGTAGTAACATTTCACGTACAATGTAATATTCGTGAACACTGAGGTGATGATAAGAATGAAACGAAGATAATTCTTCTCCTGCCTTCCTTACTTGAAACACATAAAAGCGAGGATCGTCCTGTTTTTTGAGGTATATCTTCATCTATTTAGTCAGATAAAAACTGGAGAAAAGTACGTGTTCGCGCAGTATGATTGTGTTTTCCGCCCTATTCCGCGCAAATGCGTGCTGGTGGGCGGCACAAACAACTGGCCGTCTTCCCTGCCTGTGAAGGAGCGTCTTTTGTGTCCTAGATTACGGTGTAACCAATACGCGTAGAGTTGCAGTGTTCTTAAAATCAACAGGAACTTTCCACACAATGTATCCTATAAATCGTACATCTCGGGGTCAACCTACCAGCCTCTGCGCTTCTTTCATTTCAAGCACGGTGTCCCAGTACTCCTGCGTATAGTCGTAGCGAAATGCCATGGCGAAGTGCGCAAGTTCCTTGTACTTCGGTTCTTTGGGATCTAGAGTTTCATAGCCTCCAGTGAACGGAGGATGCATGTAGTCCACGTCCTGCGCACCGCACACATTGCCAAGGGCTGCCAGAATGACGGCCGAGAAGGTGACGAACCGAATCATGACTTTTTCCCTGGCTCTCTCTCTCTTCTCTGTGCAGGATACCTGAGGTAGCGAAGGAGAACCCGTTAATCTTGCAGATCACAATGAATGCGTAACCTGCCAACAAAACCATCGTCTCCTATAAATTACTGCAGGTACGTATTAAGTTGACAGAAACAGAGCGCGACTTGGACAACAACAGCAAAAAAGGACGACGGGACGACCGGACGACCGGGCGTCCTTCTTCACTGTCGTTGTCTATCTCACGCTATATTTTTTTCAATCATAATGCACCAACTTGCCCAACAGATTTTTTTAACGTATGATGTTGTTGATTCAGAATAGCACAGCAAAACGCCATGTTACGTTATTCTAAGATGGGTGAAAAAAGAGGAAAAATCTGCAAACGGATGAAATATGGACCGCGCCGAACTGGGCTGTCGTGCTAATAGTGCTTATAATTGGTATGCAGCCTTCTAACGTTTCGTTTTTATCAACGAGGTTTTACAATGATGAATGTCATAAAAAGCTGCTAGGCGAAAGTTCCTAAATGAACGCATCGACTATTTCCGTTCCTCCGAATTTACTTGTGCTGCTTTTTATTGAATGCTTCAAAGTGAATGGTGCGCTATTCCGCCAACATATTCAAACTATGCAGCACTTTGTGAGCATAATACGGTAACACCGCCTCTACTGGTCTCAGTGCAGTGATGTATAATATTGTTTTATTTGGCGGAAGAAATGTGGGTTATCGATACCGAGGAAGAGGGATTACCGGTGCCAATTTTTTATTATCAGAGTGCGGTTAGAATGCTCGTATTCTACGTTGGCTTAAGCATGACTGTGCGCCACCGCTAGGCGATGCATGAGAACAAACGTTTCTGCAGTAGATTGCTGGTTAAAGTACCGGGAAGAAAATAAGCGACTAGAAAAAGAAAACCAGTTGAAACGTGAGACTACTCACTTGTGCCCAAGGTGTGCCTTAGGAGAGAAATAGGAGGCTATTTATGCTCATCTGATATGGTGTTTAAAAAATAAACTGCAAACGAGAAACATGAAAATTCGTTCCCTTACATCTTAAATGCTAACCCAGAAATAACGTTTCCAATGGTGCTGGCCTGAATACATTGGCTATCATAAAGTCGAGATGGTGCGATTATGTTAAAACCGGAGCGCAAGAAGCATTGTTCTTGCGTCTGAAACCCACAATAATGATGCTATAAAATCGTCCTGCATGTCGTTAGCACAGCGCTTACCGTTAAGCAAGAAAATGGAGGGGCACCCGCTGCAGCCTAACAGCCCTTGAACAAAACCGGTTTTATGGCAGGAGATCTTTCATGAGAGCACTCAAACTGATCTTAAAGTGTCAATTGCTAGAAGTAAAGCAGCGTCTGCAAGCGCATAGAAATATCGTACAATAGCATAGAATAGCGAGATCAGTATAGTGGAGCCTGAGCTTTTTGGCTGAGGTGGCATGAAAGTAATACCCAATTCATGGTTGATCATCCGAGCATCCTCGCAGGGAGTAAAATTGTGATGAAGTAAATTTTTCACATTGAAAATGTATCCAGTATGGGCTTGTCATGGAGTCGGGGTTAGATCAGCAAAAATGCTTTCTTAGCCGCACGTTTCCTCCGCAACAAAATTTCAAAATCCAGCAGCAGCAAAACAGCAGTCAACAGCAGTTAAAAATTGTGATTGCAACCAATATAGAATTTTTATTGCCACTTATCTTAATCTCCCAACATGGTCTTAGAAAAGTTTATTCTTATGTCAACCCATCTAATTTCTTCCTTGACGACATGCATTCGCATTTCGATCACAATATTTAAATCAACAGTTTGTGGTTAGTCTTAGCCACTGCAGACAATTAGCTTCACATCCTGATAAATACTCAAATCGTCACCCTAAAAGTTGCTTTCTTTCGTGATAAGGTTCGTTTAACTTAGTTTTCTTTCTCAAGACAACAGCTAGTCAATTCTGATTCGTAATCGTTCCTTAAGAACAATGTGCATTGTTCTTAGCTTGCCAAATATTTGGACTAATGTATGTATTGTGGATTAGGTTAGATTGCTTTTTACATTATTAGCGATCTTCGCTATATCTATCCAAGAACAAAAAGGCCAACCCTGATTAGTCTGGAAGTGTGTTTTTCTATTACTGTTGGGGACTCAAAAGCACGGAGAGAATCCTCCTTTCTAAGAGTGGCATGAAAAGGCCTTCGCTCTACATTATATGCAGTGGGAGGGCGTGCATGTGATGAAGCACGCGGGGTCAAGTCAGGTTCGTCTCGCAGGCATCTGCGAATTTGTTGCCCGTTAAGCCATCGTGGGGTCGGCACCATGTGATGTCTATTTTATCTCAATCCTCTGGGAAGGTTTTCTTGGAGCTGGTTTGTATTCCTCTGGCTACAATGTTACGAATGGGTCCTGTTAACTCCATTATTTTGCTTAGGATTTTGTCATATTTCTTGCCCTATATTACAGCTAGAAAGAGGGCAGTTGTTTCAGCTTCATCAATGCTTTGATTTCTGAGCGTGATGCAGTCGACGAGTCTTTATTTAAAGTCCAGGGTGCCCTACGTGGCAGAACCGTTGGATCCTACGCCTGTCTCTGTGTACACAAACTTGTTATGGTTGCCGAATTTTTCCTTTAGTAGGCTCATTCTGGCGGTCCACGTTTTTAGTGGAGGGTCTTGTGGAAATTAGGGATTTGTAAACGTTCGAGTTGTACTCGTTTCTATTTAGTCATATCTGCTTTTTCCCGTGAGGTGTACTTCGTGCTGCTGTCCTACTCAAGTAAGAATGGCTTTGCCTGGTCGGTTTTGTGACGTGGTTTTTTGTGCTAGGTCAGGGACCCGTCTCAAATTTCTTCGAAGGTGTTGCGTTTTCAAATATCGTATAGTTCTTCGTTAGTGCTCTAGATCGGCAGCCCATGGGCTGGTTTATTTGCTCTTCTGAAGACGGCGTTGGCTTGCTATGTTTCCATATAACTAAGCACGTGATTCCGAAGGCTGTATGTTATTTTGCTGATGAGTAAAGCCTCAATTAGTATATGTTTATGCAGCCCCCACAAATCAATTTATTTTCGTCAGATGCAGAACAGCGAGGAACGAGTGATCACTCTAATACCAACCGTGATTTTTTCTACGTAAGCTTTCCTGACATTTGGGGTAGTAAGTGTGGACTTGAAATGAAATGTGTCTGTCAATTGTTGTCACGAGTTCTACATTGCTCACTACAATTGTCATCCTTTACGAACATTGTTCATTGACTTGAGGTGTCCAGCATGTTCTAGTGATTGGGCGAATGTGTACTCATCTCCAAACTGCTCTGGTATGTTTAAGGTTGCTGGCCATGCTATTATGTACCTGTGCGGGTGGCCTCCACCTCTTTGAGAAATAGGTTCTTGATGGGGTGTCGTGCTTTGAAAGGTGCGAAGCAGTGTGTATGCCATTCCATCTTTACTGGTATCTTAGTGTTCCACTCTGAAGTATCCTTGTCACTTCTCTTTTATTCACGACGGCTATGTTTGCTCTCTTCCTGTGGAAGTTTTGTTTGCATGACGACGTGTGTCACCTCACGAATCTCTTGCCCCATAATGAAGTTTCCGGGCATTTTATTTCATGTTTATACCGCTTCTCTGTTGAGATAGCAAATCGATACGTATTAGTGCTTGATTTTTTTATTCTCCCAAACATATTTTTCCTAAATCATAGCTTTGCGGCTTTGTACCCTAAATATTTGTTTTCCGACGCCTAGAAACCTGCGTAGCCTTGGCAGAGACAAGAAATACAAAAGTGATTGCAAGGATTGTTCAATCTATACCAAGTATGTACTTGAGGTGTCCAGTCTGAAGACCTAATTTAGAGGTTGCATACGGTTCGTGGCTTGCATGCCACCGTTATACCTCCATTTATCTTAGTCGCATTTCAGCGAAGCGACTCGTCGTGTCATCTCCCAGACTACCTCGTTAACGACGGCCACGCAGGTAGCCTTTGCCTGAAAAATAGAACACAATTTCATATTGTTACGCTTTCTATGCCGAAATACGTATCCTTCGGTTTAATATGTTCAACATGTTCTCCATCAGAATGGGTTAAGTAGCACAAATACCAAGGAGTATTGCGTTCACGAAAGAATAATAAATTAAATTTTATCTGCAATTTTAAAGTACTACCTAAGGAATTATGAAATCCTGAAAAACTTCTGGCCAGAAGAATGGTGAATAATTTTTGTATTTTTATTTCACATTAGGAAACACAATAGTTTAACGGTTTATTCTTGCTTTGACGTGCGTTCAAATTACAGCTCTGGGGTTTTTATTGGACACCAGTGGCCAAAGCTGTATGGCGTTTTTGAAACTCACCCTGGAAGTCTAAGTGTATGCTTTATCATTTTTAACGTACTGTAAGATTATCTATCTATTCAGATGCAGGTATTTCTCTCCGTTAAATGCATGTGTGGTACAAATAAGTAAATTCGATGCACGGGATTGTGACTTGTGGCCACAGGAGGGTAAACGGAATAGACATGTCATGTAGGTACACATCGACAGAACACTGAAAATAAATGCTTGTTATACATACCACACCATGCCTAAAAACATACCACCCATCACTGAAATTTTCCCGCTGTCTGTGCGACGGCATAGTCTACTAAAGACGTGTGTTCACATCATTTAGGTTGTGTGAAGCTGCCTATAAAAGAACAGCTCCAAGATAAGGAGGGAAGCCATAGACTTGTGCATAGAACATTGTACGATGGGTGCTTAAAAACGATATTAGCCTGCATGAAGAACGCTAACTCGCTCTGTGTGCGTTCCTCTCAGGAGCTGCTACCAAATCGTTTTAAAAAGTATCACTCGGCATATTTTGTAAAAACCAGTGTTTTTATGTATATTTACGCCTCCTTGCTGTGAATCTAGGCTAATTCATTCAGGTTGTCGAATATCAATGTTAATCTGGTCACAAAAAAAGAACAACTTTTCTGAACTGAACAGACTTCTGGTTTCATCTTGCTTCATCGCAATGCTATTGTTGAAATACCGAAGCCATTGGGCAGGTATCTCTGCAAACAGATACACGTACATTTGATGTGAATCTGCACTGTAAAAGGGGAGTTAATGATGTTCCTCACGAAATTGGACGTCGCATAGAATTCTGTTTCGAAGATCGCCATGTATACGACACAGGTTTTCTGTTAAAACTTTTCTAGAAACGTCGTTTTAGTTGCGAGTGAAAAACTCATATTCCAATTGAACACTTCATCTGAACATAAACTCGGTACGACAACGCACCCAGTCGGGCTCCGTTTTATGCCTTCCCGGTATATTGGTCCTACGTTAGCAACTTGGTATGACCTATCAGCTGAAGTGAGACACGGAACAAATATCAAAACAATTGTTCATGTAAGAGTTGTTTGAATCGAGTAGCTACGATTTATCTTGAGGAGGCTGGTCATCGTATATGGCAGAACTGAAAGCCTCTGCTTAGCTTCGAGACATCATATTATGTCAACTTGATGCTGCACTTCCCACCCTTGACCCATTGCCTCAGTCTCGACCCCTCCTTCTCGCTGCATCACAGTTTTGCAACCTGCGTACACCGTAGTACTGCCGCAGGTTGACCAGAAAAAAACGTCTGGGCTGATCCAGGCACCTTTAAACGCAATACACCGTATCCTCGACGTCACAGATAATAAAATGGCAACGTATCGCATATATCCACACCAAAAACACCCGGGGCTCGATCTTCGACACCGCTGAATACATGACGTTAATAGAAAGGCGACTTGGTTTTCTAGAATGTACCCAGGAATGTCTTAGCAGTAACCGTGGTTTTTGTGGTGTCTAGTGCCAGTTTTTGATTTGTTTTGAAATATTCTGTTGCATTAGGACCCCGCTGTACTTATTTTGCCATATAAATTGTTCCAAGCAAAATCTAAAATAAAACCTTGGCACGGCCCCTCACCGACAGAAACTTAACAGTTCAGGCCGACCGCGCAACAAAATTTAAGCAATTATACAACCTAAACAAACGCGTAGTAGTACTATAAAAAAATATGGGCCACCAGAATAAAATTCCAGAGAGATAGAAAACTTGCTTTTGCAAGTCTGGCTAAGTGCGCAGGCTGACCGAAATTCGCAGCCTGGCCGTGACAATCGCGGCTCGTTCCTCGGGACTGTTACCAATATACAAGCGCGAGCTGCCCATCTCCTCCTCTCAGGTCGCGACAGATGAGATTGAGAGCAAGGGTAATAAAACGGATGTCAAGAATATGGGTGACGGAGTTCTTCGTACCTTAAATAGGGATTAAAGCTGCCATTGCAATATCAGAAGAACATGATGCCACCCGGAGAGACACGGCGGTTTTCTTATCTGCTATAGGATGCTACCGACGTTCTTCTGCCTTGGTAAGAACCGCATGTGCGGGCAGATGCATTCGGCGAGAGAGGCGGTAATTTTCACGGATGTGGTAATAAACTAATATTCGGCAGCGCGCTCATCAGCTATTGTAACAGGATACAAAGCTTGGTTTTGTTCAGGCCCTGAGGTCTGGGAAAGGTGTCTTGCCTTCCGGGTGGTGCAAAACAACGAACCCGTATGTAAGTGTGCGGGTAACCCGGTGTACGAGAAAGCTATTTTTTCAGCGTCCGTGAAGACGCAGTGCTACTAGTTATTCGTGTTTCTTGGTGGTTCCCTGGTAAATGTGTGACTATCTTCGTGAACAGTAATGCTATGTGCGTTTTTCAGCGTCCGTGAAGATGCTTTGATAGCATGTATTAGTGTCCCACTGCTGTCAATACAGGACCTCGCCAAGCGACTTCTCACCGAAGCTTTTTGCACCTGCTCCATATAGTTTGGTAGAAAAGGACAATAAAAAGTGGATGTGATTTATTTCATTTCAATTTGGAAAAGACTTGTATGTGTCCTTTGACAGTTGTTTCCTTGGCTATATTGTGCTGACCGTGGAGTGAGGAAATGTCGAAGTAGCAGGACCCTCACAGCAGATATCCTCCTCTTCATGCATGGCATTGACCTTTCTCCGACGTGGCTCTTTCTGGATTTCATTTTTTGTAACACGACTGAGCGTGTCTTTGCGGTTTTATACCCTCCCACAGATAGGATGCAGCCGCCTTTTAACGCAATTCAGCGAGCAGAGAGTTCGCGAGTGGTGTTATTCTGCTTTTCTCCTGGAGTGAACAGGGCAATTCATGCCGTGCAGGTAGCAGACGGAATCAAACCACGACCGCAGAAATAGAAAAGCTCTTCAACTCAAGATTTATGCGCCATATTTTTTACAGTGCATTTGTAAGAATAAACGCATGTTTGCTGTATTCACTCTGTTAATAATATTACCACCATTGTTGCCTACCCTGACAACGCCAGGATTTTTATTTTTAGCTTAAGATAAGTGAGGAGTAGCACGTTTAGGTCATATAGAATCGCAAGAAAATACATGTCACCATGCCGAAATTGTGCCGCTTTCACTTATGTGGTGTTTGGTTTCATGAAGTATATCTCCATTTTTGTTCGGGCTCGTTGCTTTATGCGCTTTTTATAGAGTAGCGTGTGGGCGTTCTGTGGCAGCAGACAAATACGAACTTCAGCGTCAATTTCTCGGGGCTACGGGCAATTAGTAATGCTCGGAGATTCAATCTGTGGATACTTTGCCTGCTGGTATGGGATGACGACATTCGCGGTAGCAGATTGAGCCTGTGAGAATTGTTTCGCATCCCCACCAACTGTTTCAATACGGCAGTGAAAGTATTGTTAGGATTTTCTAATGCTACTTTACCTATTTTACCATTGAATTTGGTACGTTCAGTCTAGCATGGATTAAGGTACAGTAGAGTTTACAGTCATCCAGCACATCCTAAACACTTTATTTCTTCGGATTTTTTCGGCTTTCTTGAATCTTTTTTTCCGCGTGTTAAACGCTGCATTACTTTATTAGTTCACTTGAGAAGTTGTTTGCCCCATGACCGAGTGTTGTGTGGATTCGTTTGGATAATCAATCAGAATACTATTGGGCTAAACGCAGCCTGAACAAGCGTTTTGTCATTAGCTTGAGCTGGAGTGTCAATGCATCTCGGCATGCTATTGGTTAGGCAATGCAAACTGTACTGCAAGTTAGCGGACTGAATATATCCGTAAACACAACATGAGAGGCGAGCATAATTACACCGGCAGGTGGTTAGGAGTGGCAACCTGGAGGTGCCTATAAAAGTAGTTATTTGACATCCGACGGGGTGTCCCCCATTTGAAGAATGGCCGTGCGGGACGGTGCGTAGCTTAACACGCACTTAATTGAACGTAGACCGCGAGCTATGTATTTTGAGATCATCAGCATGATCGTGGGTTACACACGATTTGAAATCGCCGGAGTGTGTGGGAAAGGACCCCTTCTTTTATAATAAAAAGGTTGCAATTCACGCAATGTACAAGTCGCCGTCAACGGTATTGTAGTAGGGGATTCACAGCTACGGAGTCTATTGCGCAGGTTGAGCTGAATAACCTAAGGTTTGAAATTTTTAAGGGCTCCCCAACAAAATCAACGTGGTTCCCCAGGAGAGGCATGGGCGAAGGTGTATATGTCGCGAGGAAGAAGTGAAAAAGTGTTTTCACGCAGTGTGTTACGTTTCTTTGCACGGTTCTTGTTTGTGCGCGGAGGTTGCCAATATTAAACAGGGTATGCGGCAAGACCGTCATAAAAAACGAGCAGAATGGCACTGTGATTAGAGAAAGGCCAAGGAAAATAAACGCGTTAGAAGGGTGGTTTCGACTAGTTGGTAAATACTAACTGAAATTCAAAACCGCGAAAAAAGATGGGAGAAGAAGCGAAGACAGACATCGTTCCTTGTCCCGTCTTCTGGCCCTATTTTGGATTTGATCTAGAGTATAAAGTGCCGCTGTCAAGGGTTAAAGTAGGCGCATTCCCTGTGAGCGCGAATACTCTACCATACCATTCCATCTTACAAAAATTTGCTTCGCCACTTTTGCAAAAGAAGTTTTCTGACTTAAAAGCAATCGTTATAAAATCATTTCTTGCATAGTAAAGGTGATACTTTTTTAAGGCAATGGAGGGTTCGTAGCCCCTAATACAATTTTTTTAGAGAGCATGAACATGCCTTTTACTTTTTTCTGACAACGGATGACTTTGTTCAATATTCGATCAAGTGAAATAAAAGGTTTCAAACCTGCGCTTACACCGTAGTGTCTCATGTGACTTTGTACCCAATCTATCAGAGCAGTCGAAGGTTCTTAAGCCTAAACGTGCAAAATAATAGTTGCGTTTTCATGCAAAGCAGGCGTTTTTGTTACATTATTTCCGCCCCACTTTTTTTTATTTCACACTCACCTTACTGCTTGTTGGGCGACAACTTTCGGCAGTATATTCAACCCCATTCATCTTGCAAGATGAGGGAGTGATTGTGAAGACCAGATGATAGTCCACGCCATAAACAAGCTGCACGCAGGGCAGAGATTATAAAATAAAAATCAATTGTTCACTTGTTCACCTTCAAGCGCTTTTAAGGTAAAACAAGCCGAGTTTCGAATGGAGGGTACACAGTCGAACCATCTGTGAAGTGAATCACAATTAAAATATCGTCCTTAGAATCGCTGTATGGGCCAAGAAAACAGGAATAGGTGACTGTCGATTGTACTACCCATAATTGTACAATTTTGAGGTAATCATCAAACAATGAATAATTTTACGTCAGCCGAACAGAGTCGGTTTCTTGCAACGCTGGCGTCTCACCATAGGTGATTTCAACCTGTAGTGTGACCTGTACGGTCGATGCGTTACCGTATTGGCTCTTGGAACCTCCGACACATGGAGCTGTAATAACGTAAAATACAAAGAAGACTATCATCGGGGTAGAGCGGACGAGATTATAATGAATGTTTCCATCATGCGGAGACGGCGTTGTATTTTCAGCTTGCTCGCCGCGGACCCCCACTTTAGCCTCTGGTACGTTTTTTGCTTGCATCGAAGCCAGGTCAGCGTCTGTCGCATACCAGTGTAAATAAAAAAACGTTCCTTAGATAAAGTGTTCTGTGCCCTAGGTTCAGGAGTTGATTTCTCTGCAGTGAAACAAGTGTGCAGCTCAAAGAATACAACGAAAATCCAACATACTGAAAAGAAATACTTAGTCACACTGATTAGCAGCGAATACTGAAACCGCGGTCCAGGCTCTACAAAAGCTTTTGGCGGCTACTCCAATATTCACAAAAAAGTGAGAAACACTATTCGCAAAAAACAAATCAAGGCTCCACACGGAATAAAGTGCTAAAGAGAACTCTAATCGGAAAGACTAAATGCGAATAATAAACCGTAAAATGGCGCGTATTTCCCGAGGAAAGCCCTCGCGGGCAGCCGATGACATTGCTACCACCTTGCTGTTGTGCCCATCGGCCTACTACTCTTTCCCTGCTTGAACGCAAACCCCACAAAAGAAAATTTGAGATTTAAGCATCGAAACTAATCACAAGTATCCACTCAGGCACTGTTGAGAGGTAGGAGTGCTGCTTTGAACGTGATGATTAAGGGTTTAACGGTGCATGGCCGACCAGGGCAAAGAACCTGAGCGGACACAATTAAAGTAAACAAGAATCGGACTTCGCATTGCCACTGCCGACAAAATGCAATTTCCTCAACGCGGATGCCAGATAGCTTTGTTTTGGTGTCCATCTTAGTGGTTCGTACAGCAAGATGATGGAATGTGACAAAAAATAAATATTGGGAAGCAATTTATCCAACTTGTTGAACTGTGCTTAGATAACCATTAATTTTTGCGTAGCAAGTGTTTTTTGCATCAAATTTCAAAATCACACACACACGGGTATCATTACGATTCTCAACTGTGCTGCAAGGGAATTTATTGCTGAACACAAAACGGCAAGCTTAAACTGGTATATTCGGTAGAAACAGACACTGCTTGCAGAAAACTATTCAACATAGTAGGGGTAGAGAATAATTCGTGGTCAAAAAGTTAAGGGTTCATTTTGTATGGTATTCCTACATGGCGGCAGGACACATGACACAAATGATGCTTTATTCTAAACATTGTATTTACAAGATAACAGAAATGGATTTATTTACAAGTGGCCATGACAGCTCTAGACAAGCTCCGTGTTGCTTATATCTCAACGTCGTCGGTAATAAATAACGCAGCGCAGCGTCACATTTTGCTCGTGTTTCTCTTTTTCTGGGAATGTCGTAGGAAGTTCTAAACAAAGGCTAGGTAAGGAAAAGTCTTCCGCCCTTGCTGTACCCTGCTCGCCACCCTAAAAAAGTATAGCAGTGGGATGCCTCTGAACCAGAATAGGCTGGGGAAGGATTGATAATTACCATTATCCTTTTTTACAAACATCTTGTAGCTATTCATGTTGAATTCAAACGGTGAAATTGCAAGATTTAATACTTCAAGGAGTTGTTATCACCTATTTTTTCCATTAAAGTGCAAACTTCCACGGGGGCCAATAAAAGAAACGACGGCGTCAGGTGACGACAAAAAACAAAAAATGAGGCTTTTAGAATTGTTAATCTACGAAGTGTATAACCGTACGTTGCGCGAACTCCGTAGATTATATGGCATGGGGTGGTAAGGGGCAGGTTTGATAGAACAAACTAAGGGTTTAGGGGGATTTCAAAGCGTCCATGCAACATTCAAAGCTAGACATTATACAGGGGTCTCATTGAGCTGTGTACGATCATGCGTACCTCTATACTGCCAAAAAAGTCAACGCAGACAGAAATAACCAAGCTTTCTTTGCTGACGTGGAAAGGTACGTGGGCTGTGCCAGTGCTGGCGGAAAAGTGGCCGGACTTCGCAACAGCACCTTATAAGCTACTTCATTTTAATAGCGGTGCCCGTGCCCCTACGGGCTTTAAAACTTTTAACTAAAAACACAAATGTTCGGATAAATTGAGTGTGTCATTTTTATCTGGGCACGGTGTTCTCTTGGTCCCAACACAGCCCCACTACTTTGCGCGATGGACTCGGTTCTCAAAGGAGTCAGCTGGTAAAAAATGGTTTTAACACCGCAGTGTGCATTAGCGCTGTTGCTATGTCATCTTAGCCTCCTCTCCTCTTTTGGCGCTGTTAAGAATGATAACGACTATCATTCTTCTATCCTTTACTATTTGCTGCTATACTTACGATGGATAGGAGCAAAAATTGCCGCGGTTTGACTTTGTAGGCTTTTCGCTCTGTACGTTATTATTGTGCAAAAAATTTGTATTCCCGTGCTTTATAATAGTATTCTGCATGATGTGTAAATTGTTAACGTGGGTGTCATGCACGGTGGGAAATCAGTCTCTAATAATACAAATCGCCGCAGAACTCAGGGAAATGAGATTAGGGGGAAAGAATAAATTCAATACGTCTACAGTCTGAAAATGAAGATTTCTGGAAAGTAATTAATAAGAAAGTAGCATCTTCAGTTCCAGTCGATTTGCTTTTAGACGCGTTGAGGAAACTACACTCCCAGTTTGTTTGCATAACATACCGTTTTTGCTATGAATATACATATATTTGGTCTCTGAGGGAGCAAGCAAGGTATAGCTGTATTTATCACCACCCTATGCATACCAAAATCTACTACTACAGTTACCAAGTACAGCTATACGTACCAAGTACCATAAGTACCAAACTATCAAGTATCAAGTACCATACCATACCAAGTACCGTGTACCATAGCGTAACTATGAAGTACCAAAGGGTACCAAGTACAGCTATACGTACAAAAATATACAACTGGAATCTACAAAATCTATAAGGAATAAAAGGCATACTGGCTGCCCTGCATCTTCCAAACTGCAGTAGAAAATTCGCGGTAACCGTAAATAGCTACCAGCTTCTACACCAAGACCGACACCTATTCCGGCACTGAATGCATATTTATCAAGCACACCAATAAATGTGGTTACACACAAAGAGTGCACGACCGCGCTCCTTGGGAATTTCAGCTGTATGGCTTTGTGGAGCCGCAGCATTTCTACAGTAAATAACCAACCAAAGCACGCATATTAGTGTAAATGGACGCCCGTTTTGTCATCAATTCAATGCTGTTGAAAAAGAACATTGTTACTTTTCTTTTTATCGAAAACATTGCACATAAATGAAAAGCGTAAAGCGAATATTATGGGTCAGTATCCGATAGTTCTCGAATAATAAATAAGGTGCGCCGTATTATCTAGTTGTATTCGTAAAATTTCAAACTTATGATGCGATACTTATGACTGCTCTAGAAGCTTTGATTACCTATTATTGCTAGCAATGTCGAGGCTTTCCCCGGGGTGTCTCTAGAGTCCCCTTTAAAAGAGCACTGACACCAATTTTCGGCGTTAATATTATTGCACAGTTCGCTACCTTCACTGATCAGAATACCCTGGGTGAAATATGAGCGGCCAGCAACGCGAAGAACATAGTTCAATTGGATCTCATTTATCACGCCGACTGAGCAGCGCGCGGAGCGGCACTCAGCAAATTGACATTAGCGTGACATCACTCCATGAGGAAAACCATGTGACGCGACTGCGCTCGTCGGAAACTTGTGACTTCACGCGCGCGGCCCACGAGCGGTGAGCGGGCGCAACGTCCTCTCAAGCGGGCGCCGGTGACGTCCGCACAAAGCGGGGAGGTCAGGCCGGGAGTCTGTCATATGCGCCGTTCTGGATGAAAGCGCGGGAATTTTAATTAAACGATTTTCAGGTCGTTCAATGTAATTAACTATCGCGCGCTGAATTATTTGAAGTGCTGTTTCAGGTTCGCCCGACCATTAAGCATCGATGAAAGCAATAAAAGTGTAACATAAAATTTTAAGTGGCAGTGCTCCTCTAAAGGGACCGTGCAGACAAAATCAAAGTTTGGGTGATTCGAAGGATTGCCTTATTATATTTATACTGACACCACGGTGAATGCACACTCGGCTCAAATGAGCTATATACTTAAAAAAATAGAATGGCCGTGCGACGCACAAGCTCATTTCAGGCAGCGGAACTATGATGTTTTACCTGACTAGGCAAAAGCAAAATTTCAGCTGACACCGGCAAAACCAAATGATATTAGGCGGGGCTTATAAGCTTGCCGATCGAGGTATTTGCTTTTAAATATTATGACTATTCACTTTAAAGCAGTACAAATGGTGGGGTAGCCATTGCAAATTACGAAAGTACATGTTAACATATATGTTCCAATGCTCGCTGGTTTGCTACTGGGCGCACTATGCTTGTTTCTGCTGTGAAGCAGTCCGCCGCTATGGAGTTGTCTTACACGACACTGGCCGATCGGCGTAAACGACGTTTTCTTACGTGACTCTGTTTGTCAAGCATACCCCATATTTTACGACATGAATACATTCTACCGTAACAAAAATCAACCAGGTGCAAAAGAAGTCAGAAACAAAGCAATGTCAGGCAACTGAATCTACTCAGTATTTAGTGCATGTGGAGGGAATGACGGTAAGCAAGGCTACAGAGCCTAATGACGGCACTGGTAGTTGGTTTGAACACCCGTCCTTGTGCCTTCATAGCAGACATCACGAAAACGCGGGATTTGGCGAGAGAATCAAAATTTTAACCGAAAACCGAAATTGAGGAATATCTCAGCAAACACAGCATCGTTTTCTGCTGGAGAAGTGCTGAAGGCACTATAAAGCACGAAATCGGTCGAATAAAACAAACTTGTATTTCTTCAGCATGTCTCCTGTAAGGATGAATGTCAACAAGTACGTTAATTGAATTACCCGACTCGGTTGCTCAGTGGATAAGGCGTTGCGCTGCTGAGCACGAGGTGGCGGGTTCGATTCTCGGCCTTCGCGGCCACTTTTCCGATGTAGGCGACAAGCAGAAAACGCCCGTGAGCGCGACATTTCGGCGCACGTGGTTGAAAATTATCCGAAGCATTTTACTACGGCACGCCGCGTCACCTGCGTGGCGTCGGTGCGTTAAACCCTAAACGCGTTTATCAATCAACGTTAGATTCAATATCTGCTGATTACGACCTTCTCGCCTTCTCGGTACAGCCCCTTTTTCCCGAACAACGAGCGCACGGAAAAAAACTGAATTACCAGCAGTGATAAGAGGCGGAACCTGTTAAATCAATATATAATGAGAAATATTTATCCACCACACGTAATATTTATGCAGAAGAACCAGAGAAATACAGTGCAGGTGTTGTGCCCTGTTTTTCTTACGGCAGCTGTTATATTTACTGTTATATTTACTGTTATATTTATTGAAGCCCCTTGGCAGAAAATATGGGGGGCAGTTGGTTCTCATTGCAGCCCGATTAGAATTGTAGCATATGCCATCCAGAAATTAAACAATATTATATATTCTTCCCTACAGTGCCTGTTTAACGCCGTAACTGCGGGAACCCAACTTATGGGAATCAATACAGTAATATTCTGCTGATGAGTAATACTTGGGGTACCATGAAATATTCTTGAAAACTGAGGTGCGAACAAGAATGAAAAGGAGATATTTCTAGACCCGCTTTCGTTATTTGAAACACCTAAAAGGTAAGATCATCCTGTTTTTCAAGGTATATATTCATATATTTATTCAAATAAAAACATAAAGAAAAGTACGTATTCGCCCAGTATGACTGTGTTTTCCGCCCCATTCCGCGTAATGCGTGCTGGTGGGCGGCACCTAACTACTGGCCGTCTTCCCATCCTGTGCAGGAGCGTCTTTTGTGCCTTCGATTACGGTGTTACCACCACGCGTATAGTTGCACTGTTCTTAACATCACCAGAAAATTCCCCCAAAATGAATCCCATAAATCATACATCTCGGGGTCACCCTACCTGCGTCTGCACTTCTTTCATTTCGAGCACGGTGTCCCAGTACTCCTGCTTGCCGTCGTAGCGAAATGACATGGCGAAGTGTGCAAGTTCCTTGTACTTCGGGTCTTTGGGATCTTGAGTTTCATAGCCTCCATCAATCTCATCATCACTGTAGTCCACGTCCTGCGCAGCGCACACAATGCCAACGGCTGCCAGCATGATGGCCGAGAAGGTGACGAAGCGAATCATGATTTGCTTTCCAGGCTTTCTCTCTCCCTCCGTGCAGGATAGCTCAGGGAAAGCAGGAGAACACGTGAATCTTGCAGTTCACGATGAATGCGTAACCTGCCAACAAAACCGTCGTCTCTGATAAATTCCTGCAGGTAATTATTATTTTGTTTATTCAGAATAGCACAGCAAAACACCAGGTTACGTTATTTTAAGGTGGGGGAAAAAATAAAGAAAAGCAATAAACGGATGAATTATGGACGGCGCCGCACTTCGCTGTCGTGCTAATAAGTCTGATGATTGATTTACAGACTTCTATCGTTTCGTTTTTGGACGTAAGATTTGACACTGTTGAATGTAAAAAAAGCTGTTATGAGAAAGTTTCTAAATGAACGCCGCGACTCTTTTTGTTGCTACGAATTTGGTTTTTCGGAGCACTGCTTTTATTGAATGTTTCATAGTGCATCTTGCGGTATTCCGACAACTTATTCACACTATCCAGTACATTTGTGAGCATATTAGGGCAACAGTGTCTTTACGGGTGTCAGCGCAGTAATTTATACGGTTTTGGTTCGCGGAAAAAAGCAGGTTATGGATATCAAGGCAGACCAATTACCGGTGCCAATTTGTTATGATCACAGTGCAGATAGAATGCTGGAATTCTACGTTGGTTTAATCATTACTGTGCGCCACCGCTAGGCGTTGCATGACAACACACTTTTCTGCAGTAGATTGCTGGTTATAGTACTGGGAAGGAAACTAAGCGACAAGAAAAAAAAACACTTGAAAGTTAAGACTACTCACTTGTACCCAAGGTGTTCCTTAGGAGTGAAATAGGTGGGTATTTATGCTCGTTCGACATGGTGTTTAAAAATAAACTGCACAAAAGAAACATCAAAATTCGTTCCCTAACAACTAAAACGCTCACCCAGAAATAACGTTTCCAATGGTGCTGGCCTGAATACAGTGGCAATCATAAAGTCAGATGTTGCTGATTATGTTAGAACCGGAGTGCAAGAAGCATTGTTCTTGCATCTTAAACTCCCATAACGATGCCATAGAATCGTACTTCAAGCGGGTAGCACGGCGCTTACCGCTTAGCAAGAAAAAGGAGGGGCACTCGCTTCAGCCTGACAGCCCTTGAACAAAACGGTTTTTATGGCAGGAGATCTTTCAGGACAGCACTCGAACTGATTGTAATAGAATAATTACAAGGTGTAATGCAGTGTCTTTAAGCGCCTAGTAACGTTGAACTATAGCTTACAATATCGAGATCGGTCTTGTGAAGCCTGAGCTGTTTTCGCTAAGCTGGCTTGATAGTAATAACCAATTCATGGTTGATCATCTAAGCATCCTCACCGGGAGTAAAATTTTCATGGATTAAATTTTGATATTGAAAATTGATCCAGTAAGGGCTTTTCATGGAGTCGGGTTACTTCAGGAAAAATGCTTTCGGAGACGAACGTTTGCTCCGCATTAAAATAAAAAATACAAGCAGCAGAAAACCATTGAATAGGGTCAGGTTCACAGTCGTTCGTCTGCGAATAGACAACCGCGACACTTATTTTTACCACATTTATCACTTCTCGGCTCGTGTGCAGAAAAATCGGATAAGGACGAGATCTCCAGATCACTGCTCATAATACGAGAAGGATCGTCGGAATAGACCTAAATGCTACACCGTTTTACCACCAAGCTTACGATACGGCATGCGAAATGTCAAGGATGCGGGCTGCCCCGACAGAACACAAGTTAACGGAGTCGAAGGATGCCGCCCGCTAGTAGCAAACACAAATAAACAAGTAAGAAGGAATTTATTAAATATAATACTGCAGGTGCTTGTAAAATAAATAACTTGAGATATTTTTCTGTAACATTGTGAGTAGTGTGTGTAATTGCTACTTCTGATGAAGCGATTGTGAATGTAAAATCAAATGATCGAATCGGTCTTTTTTATCGTCCTCCATTTTTTTTCGTTGTTTTTATTTTCTGCTGTAGGACATTGTCTAGGGACACCAGCCTGTTCTGACTGCTAGGCTGTGGTAACTTTAGCAGCGACGTAAGTTTCTTATTCTGAACTGTGACCTCCGCAATCAGCGTTCTCAATGTACTGAAGCACACCTCAGTATGTCTCTATTATTTACATTTCTCATTAGAAGCTGACAGACACAACCTACGTTCAAGTCCACCTTTACACAACTAGAGTCATTGAGCGTTCGTGTAGTTGGGGATTAGAGCACCTCACTCACTTTGGAGGCCCACAGTTTTGCTTCTGCATCCAAATTTATCCAATCCGGTTTTGAGCTAAATTACCCTATTTTTCTAAAAACTTTAAAAATGTGGGAAAGCAATCTCCAAACTTCATCGAATTAGCTTTATTCTGTGCAACCATCAGCCATTACGTTGGTCACCTATTGGCAGGAACGCGTATTTTTGAAATTCTTGGTTGAATGGGGCTTTCGCATTATTCTGCCTATACAGGGTGATCAACGTTAAGTCGACAGGTTTTGAAAAAATTCGGCGCTTAGATGTACATTGCACACAGAATGATTTTTTATAATGATATTGGCGGCTTGACCAAAATTGCATAAATACGGTTTTTGTGACTACAGCAAGCAGGCATGTTTGTATCGAAAGTTTAGACGTAAACGGGCTTCGACGCAGTTTTTTTTTGGCCTAATTCTTCTAGCGTGTTTGTGCTCCGAGATATTGAACGGCGAAGTTTCTCTGCCGTTCGCATTATCATGCATGCTAGACAGTGAAGACCGACGCAAAGCTCCTGCCTTTTGTGACTTGGCTGCGGTACAGGGTGTTTAGTTTGACATCATGGTTGAGGGATGTGAAAAAGTGATAACAGGAGCTCGTTCAGTCTTGGCTGGTGATATTGCAATCTGCACTACGCGGTGCCGTTATCGAAACACAAAATAACGCCAAGCTTTGTTTACTTTGCCGTAACTAATTCACAGTGCTGTAGTAGGCAGTTCAGGATATTCATCTTCTCCTTATACATGACCCGCTTAAGCCTGCAAACAGTAATGACAATTCATTGCACAAAAGAAACCTGTTACGATGGAGGCCGAGAAAACAGCGAATACAACAACGGGCATAATAGAGAGCATGCGGCAGCAAATAACCATCCGGCAAAGGAAAAAAATTCCCCGCATTTCCCCGAGGGGAAGAATGTGAAAGTGCGAATGCACGAGTTGAATTTGCGTGGTTCGGTAATGTTCGCGAAAGAGAGATCACGCACACACACACACAAACTACAAAGAAAGAGAAGATGCATTTATTCACAGACACCTATTGTGTTTGTCGTTGTACTGATTGCTAGAGCGGATCTCAGCTTTAAAATTCGTGTCAGTACTCCTTTAAGCGGGGTGCATTAGCCCTTCTCACGGCCGATTCCTGGCCAATCCCCCACGTGGTATGTGCCATGTCAGCGGCCAGGCAGCGCGCGCCCATCTCCCCCGTTGCCAAGGAAGACAGCAGATTCCTGCCAATCCCCCGCGTGGGTATGTGCCATCTCCCCCCCGTTGCCAAGGAAGACGAGGAGCGCGCGCACCCGCAAGCTGTTGCTATGTGGACGGACGGCGGTCAACGGAATTCAGGGTCGCTTATAAAGTGCATTCGCACTTAAAAAACTCAATATATAAAATTATCTAGCTCGAAGAAATACAATTTATAAAACAAGGCATAACGAAAAGAAAATCACCATGTCCCATCAAGCGCAGAAATGTTGCGTGGGCTGTTTTCATTTTATACCGGATGTGGTAATACACTTTGAATTTTTGATACGGATTAGAAGTGTATGTAATTAAGCTACCATATTTCCCTATGTTGTTTCACTAATGTGGCGAATTTATACACTTTAGGCAGAGAAATTGTGTATCATGGTTTTTCTCTGTCGAAATGATATTTCTTTAAGCTTTATTCAGTAGGGGGCATGATTAGTGAAAACTGCTATAATAACAATCATCCGGAAAAAAAATCACATATATTGGAACGCAAAATACTTAAGAAATCCGTTAGATATTTTTGGTTGTAGGTGTCATGCATTGCTGTTGGTAAGTTTTATAACGAATAAACAATGACTCATTTTCACCCAAAGTACAACATGGGTTTCTTCGGAAGAGTGTGTTTCAAAAAACTTTTATAACCTGTATTTCATGACATCACAAGAAATTCATAATGCTGGACTGCTCAGGTTCTCATATAAACAAGACATTTTTCATCGAGGTTGATTGACACCATCAGTCACACTTTTATGCGAAATAAACTGAAGCCGCCTTTCACTACGCCGTTCCAGCCGCGTCGCAAACTCCTTTGCAACGGTCAGGTCTGTGCCTGCTCAGTTAACCCTGTCATTTATTCTTTTTATCACTGCACCGATGTTTTGTTTGGGTACAAAAAATAAAACTAAATAAATGATAAAGACGGAGGTTGTGTTTCGTGCACGCCTTTGTGCATCTTTACGATCAGTCATGCCCTGTGTCGGGAATTCAGTATCCCGCTCTCCAACCACGTTCACTCCATCGATTGGCGGTAATTTTGAAAGGATGGTGTTTCTTTGCAACCGATACGCGAAATGGTACAAGCACTCTTTTGATGACGCCTACACCTTGCAGGGTCTTTTTGGTGCAGAGAAAAGGCCGCAGGCGAAAAATTTACTTAAGAGAGTCGCACACATCCCGACGGGCGGTGCGATGAGTGCGATAAATTTAAAATTGCAGTTAAATGAGCACAACTTTATCGCATTCATTATTGCACTTTCAAGAGGTGAGAGCTAAGGGCACGAGGTGTGAGATGCCAGGGGTGTTTCAAGCAGGCAGGGCCCATCCGCTACCTTCCCCCACAGAAGACGACAGCAAGCGAGCGAGCATTCGCCCTTCTTTTTGTTTATTCCTCCTTTCTTGCAATGTTCTTTTCCGGCTTCCTAATTAAATCTTCTTTTTGGAGTTGCACCTTTTTAATGCAGTGTATCCGCAAGGCGGTTCCTCGGAAGCCATCTGAGCAAAAAATACCTGCAAGATGGCCACCTTCAACAAACAGGCTTCAAGTCTTAACGTCCCTGAGATGAAGTTCTGCCTACCTAATATTAAAACAAACACCTTGTATTCCCACCATAATGTTGCAAACGTGCCCCTTCAAGGTAGGGTATCTGAGCCTGTCCAACTTAAAACCTAAAAAATATAAATTTACCTGCATTGTTTTTTGTACCAATGAGCGCAATACATTTGTAATATTGGGCTGCTGAAATACGGTTTGGCTACAAATGGTCACTTTTTTACTAGAACTTAAGAAGGGGTAGAGGAGAGCGGGTGTTCGAAAATATTTGAAATATCTCAGCCACTTACGCTTCACTGACGGCTTCCCTTATTCAGTGACATTTATGTCCGAAACAAAGGAGAACGCTTCGCCAATTGCTCTAGTAATGCTTTGACAGCATTGAAACTAAACCCAAAAATCGAGATATTTTGTTCTATCAAGATTTTTGACAAACTAGGTGCTTTACGAGATTCATAATCACTTTTTACCGCACTAATATATACAGTTTGTTTTAAAGCAAAGCTTTCTGCCTGTTTCAGCCAATGGTTTTTTTCGCGGCCTGCGGGTCAATAAACTGCCAACGCGCCGGATGCGGCAGCGGGGGGGCGGCGGCATCGGAAGGTTTCACACACGAAGCACACTGTGTACGGCACGGCGAACGTGACCTGGCATTCCGCCCGCGGATGTGGTTGCCCGCCGGGGGGTGCATTGGCGGTACAGCTCTGTCGCCTTCTTTGCGTACGGTTGTTTTGGACATGTTTTGGCGCAGCTCCGCGTAGATTGTTCGCTTCTTTCGCACGGCTTGATTAACTTATTCGACAGCACCTCCGGGGTAACCCTAACCGGACGAATGTAAGTGGTCGTATGGCAATGATACGTTAGGAATTGGTTTCAAGGGAAGGAAAATGAAATACAGACGTCTGGCTGCTAGAGAAACGCTACCTTTTGCGCCCTGCTTCGCTGGAATACGCTCGGGTCTCTAAATTTATGAATACCCATTTAGATGCCTTTAAGAGGTATTAAAAACGCGCTAGGAGCAACTGGTCGTGTTCAATAGTGATTATAGAAGTTCCTTAATCTTTCTCGCAATTCTCAAACTTATTAAACTTACTAGCTTA